>OX101738.1:7576489-8777623 GCA_944452665.1 Stenoptilia bipunctidactyla | reverse complement strand
TGTATCGTTAATGCAAATACTGCAATATTTGAAAATTCATATACCTATATTTTTTTTATTTGAAATAATAATAATAATAATAATAATAATAATTCTTTATTTCTCATCACAATTTACACAGTTAAATATTTTATAAATTACAAGTACACAAGGTTAAAATTGTGAGAGCCCGAAGCCTAAACGAAGTTCCTAGGAACTTGAATTTCAGGACATCAGGTCTCCTCCATTTTATTTTACAATTTCTGTGTTAGTGAGTAACATGATTGGTACAGTCCTTATCAATGTATAGATCGAGTCATATAGAAAATAATAATAAGCAAATTGATTATAAAATGTAATTTCCTACTTGACAATTTTAATTAAATTTTCGGTATCCTCATAGTTAAATGTGAGAAGCCATGTTTTAATTTTAGTTTTAAGAGATGTCTTTGTTAATGGGTATATTGAAATGACTTTGTTTATTTTTTTATATAAATATGAACCTCGAAAGCAGTAAAAGTTATCAGTATATGCAAAATTAAATTTAGGCAACTGTGTTATTGGATTTTGCCTACGAGTACTTAGGGGTGGGAAAAACTGTAGCATGGAGTGTTTCTTTAGAAGAGTTTGTAGTATATATAGTTGACGTACGGTGAGGACCTGACATTCCTTATATAATTGCTCGGTTGAGAAACGCCATGGTAAGAAGAAGGAAACTTTGAGTATGGCCCTCTGGGTTCTTTCGAGGTTCAACATACTTGATTTTGATATGCCGCCCCACGAAGTTATACAGTATGATATGAGCGACTGACATAATGCGAAGTAAACTGTCTTTAGTAAATGCTTGTCAGCAACATGCCGTAGGCCTTTAAAAATATATATTAATTTTCTCAATCTATTGCACAGAGAATCAACATGTTGCTTAAAACTGAGTGTGCTATCAATCATAACGCCAAGGTATTTGAGACATTCGGTTTTCTCTAACGGTATACACGAACACTCTGGTTTTTGCATCGGTGAACAAGTGTGAACGTAGAGACTGTAAGGCAGTGGTAGGGAAGACTTTCTCATGGAAAAGGTGATGTACTTCGTCTTTTGAATATTTAAAGTTAGAACATTAGTGCTGAGCCAATCTGAAACCAAGTTCAAGCCAAATTGTGCACGTCGATAGACTTCGTCCCAATTATTACCAGAAAAAATGAGTGCCGTGTCGTCAGCGAATGCAAAAATTTGGCCTTGGGGTATAACTAAGGAGCACAAGTCATTTATATACACTAAAAATAGTGTTGGGCCGAGTACGCTTCCTTGAGGTACCCCGAAAGTTACCTCCCTTTCAGAGCTGGACAAGGTGTCTATTTTAACACACTGAGTGCGGTTTGCAAGATAACTTTTAAAGATTTGTAGTTGTGTACCTCTTATACCAAGTCTTTCTAATTTAGTCACTAGGAGCGGAGCAGAAACAGTATCGAAGGCTTTTGCTAGGTCTATGAACACTCCTAGTACCTTGCGTTTGCTGTCGAGTTTGGTAACAATATTGTCTACAAGAGACAAAACGGCATCGGATGTTGACTTCCCAGAACGAAAACCAAATTGGTTGGGTGATAGGATATTTATTTTCTCTAAGTAGTTTATCAATCTAATATTCAAAAGGCGTTCAAATATTTTGGACACTGAAGAAAGGATTGCTATGGGTCGGTAGTTGGTGACAAGATGTGTGTCACCACTCTTATGAATAGGGTGTATGAGAGATTTTTTAAATGCATCAGGAAATATACCCTCACTCATAGCCAAGTTGAACACATAAGTCAGTGGTTTAGCAAGTGAGGCTGCGTTTTGCTTAAGTACACTTCCTGAAATATCATCATACCCCACAGCACAGTCATTCCGTAAAGTACCGATTAGCCTACAAACCTCTTCCTCATCCGTAAGGAGAAGAGACATAGAGTGTGGATATTGGTTGACAGGAGATGAATTCTGTCCTTGATTTTTATGAGATGTGTTCAATATTACTTCAGCAAGGTTTTTGCCTACGGTAGAAAAGAACTCGTTTGTCATGTCAAGTGATTTTTGGGGAGATTTAGAAATTTTTAATAAGTTGGATGAAACCACTCTCTTAGGTAGTCTTTTTGATGTATCGTTTATTGCCTCCCATAGTTTTTTATTATTCTTACCAGCACTTCTTATTTGGTTTCTATCATAATCTCTTTTTACCTTGTTAAGTAACTGGTTACAAAAGTTTCTGTAACGGGAATATGTGTGTTTAAGAACTTCATTTTCGGGTGTTAATTTCAGTTGCTTATGTAATCTATCTCTATGTTTAATACACCGCAGGAGACCAAGTGTCATCCAAGGTTTTATGAGGCATTTACGACGAGAAAGTTGTACTATTTTTGTGTTGTCAGTAATAATTTTCCTAATTAAGTTGATAAGAGTATCTGCAGCTCTATTGGGATCACTGGTCTCATAAACCAACGCGAAATCGACCGAAGACAAATCACGTTGGATCTGGTCATAGTTAACATGTTTAAAGGTTCTTTTGGGTGAGTGATTTTTCTGTTTTTCTTGTGAAAGAAAAAATAGTACCGCGTCATGATCAGTTAAAGCAGAGTGAGCTACATATGTGTAAGAGGGTCCGTTTGATTTTAAAATGAGATGATCCAGGCAATTTTGAAGTCTTGTAGGCAAGGTGTGGGCAGGCAGAAGGCCGTATGAAGCTAATAAATTCAGATAACTTGTTTTGTTGTTGGTCTGGATTGAGTCCAAACTTAAGCAATCTCGTATATTTATATTTATGTCTCCTGTAATTATAATATTATTGTATTTAGTTAGGCTAGATAGAAGGTTATCAAGTGATTGGAAGAAATTTGTTAAGTCTCTTTGTGCGGGGGGTCGGTACAAGGCAATCATAACAGTATCTTTATCTATTTTAATTGTTAAGCAGTTGGCATCTAAGAAATCTGGTTCTTCTACAGAGATCTCTAGGTTGGTGTTGGTATATACAACTACACCTTCGTTTTGGGACGAGTGTTTATTGGTGGCATAGGAGGTGTATCCGTCAAGAATAGGCATAGAATTTGAGCCTCGTAACCAGCACTCTGTCAGAACAATGAAGTCCCAGTCAGTCTTTAACCTAGCCAAGGATGTTTGAAAACCTAATATATTTTTGTGGATACTTCGAATGTTCTGAGTTATTATTTTAAGCATATTCTTTGAATCGGGGGGACAAAAGTCATCAAGGTCACACAGTGAAGAATAGGACACAGTAAGTGAATCAAGATTTTGAATAAGATTATTCACGTTATCGAATTTTGCCGTTAAGTATAAGAGGAACACATACAAGGTTGAATTTCAACAAATGGTGTTTTTTGTATCATATCGGTGAACTTTTTCATTTATCTGTTTTTTGTATATTTTTTAGTTCTTACGTGTTTTTTAGGATATTAAATATACCCACCTTCATCAACATCAACGTATTATTCAAGACTAAGGAAAAAATTAAGGTTGAATTTTGGTTGCCACGGATATGATAAACCGTCCACCGAAAAAAAAATCTGTACACCGATATGAAAAGGCTGACCACCGAGATGATTAGTCTATCCACCGAAATGATAAGTATACCCACCGATATGATAAATCCATCCACATCTGAACATCAAAAGGAAAATAGGTGGTACCTAGGCATTTTTACAACCGTGAAGTTGACTAAGACCAGAGGTCTTATCACAACCAACGAGAACAGAGTTTTATATTATAAATAATTAAAAAAAAGAATGGTTATTTTGATTATAATTTTCTTTATTCAAATTAAATTAACCACCGATACGATAAAAAGACTCACCGATCTGATAAAATGATTCACCGATATCATAAAGCAATTCACCGATATGATAAAACTGTGCGTCGAATCATGAATTAAGACACCGATATGAGAAACAAGCCACCGATTCAAATTTTCTTATGATATCGGTGAAAATTATCACATCGGTGGGCATAAAAGACCACCGATTTCACCGATTTGAGAACACCGACATGATAAAAATCACGCTTTTTTGAAAATAAAAAAAAAGTTATTACATCTATGATAAGTTCAATAACAGTTTATCAAACTAATTCATTAACTACCTTTGTAAAAAGCAAACAACCACAATTTAACTACTCATTAGACCAGATAAAGCGATCACCGATATTATAAAAATAATGTCCGAGAGCAACTGAAATGGCGTATTTACGTTATTGGCGGGAATATGCAGCGATTTGGCACAAATCCGTCCTGACTGCGTACTAGCACGTTACTAACGTGAAATAAAATCGAAGGCGGGGAGGCTGTCGGACTCGTCCATAAAAAGTTAAGTTTAAATTACTTTAGGTCACCGAAATAAGAACATTTTGCAGGACAAGTACGTTTGTGCCTCTAATAAAAATAAACGTTACTTTATAGAATAAAACATGCTATTTATTCATAATAAGACTAATATTCCATTAAATTGAATAGGTTGTAAACTTGATTTACATATAGTTACGTGCGTATAAGCTTTTTGTCTTTAAAAAAAGTAGAGGGACAGCACCGATATGAAAAAATTCGGAGTTTATTTATTTATTTCTGCCTTTAAATAAAGTTTTACATAAATGCTATTTTTGCCAAAACCCAATAATTACCCATTCTATTCTAAAAAATATTATTTAATGCAATATTCTTGCTGTAAAATACGAATTTCACCGAAGACAAAAAAAAAAGTCATTTGGGAAATTCACTCACAAGATGCCATAGGGAGCACAATGCCCACTTATTATTTAACAAATACATAATATATTTTTTACTAGTGAGAAAGTAAATCCGTATTATTAATGACCGACAACAACAAAGTATTAGAATAATAGCTTCAATGAGCTGACAACAATTAAAAAATTTAATATAGGACTGTTTATTTTCTGTATTTGTCATATAATGATAAGAACTGTAAGTACCACTCATTAGTATTAGCAAAGTTAAAAAATAGTTTACATAGAATTGTCTTAATAACATAATAATGAAAAATGATTGATATTTTATATATAATTTCAATAAGAAAACAATGTTTTTCAAACAATTCCTCACCTTGATATACTTTGATATCATATTTAAAATATAATATACAGTGGCACATAAAAATTTGTTATAAATAACACTTGTTCTATAATCTGTAAAATTTAAATAGCAGTCCTTTATATAAGTTTTTTTGCTCTGATTACTAACACACAACATATATACTGTATAATGCAAGTTGTTAGTTAAAGGATTCAATACAATCATAATACAAAAATGCATATTGCTGTAGGATATATTTAATCTCAACTGTACGTGTTCATAACTTATTACATTTATTATCATAGGAGTTGTAAGAAAAACACACAAACAATCTTTTACAAATTGCAGGCAAAAACAACATAAATTAAAAATGGTGTTAGTATAGTGGTTAGTAAACATTTTTATAAACAATACAAAATTCGAATTCACGGTAAACATAAGTGCAAACAAATGAGTTATTTGACAAATTACAATTTTTCCACAATATGGATAGTTATTATTGAAACAGGGAATGTTTAAAAGTATAGTAAAATGTTCAAATTTTGTTAAAATATATGAAGCCAAAATAACCATCTCACATGTTTTATTTATTTTACGAAAATAAAAATCAAAGCTAATCGATATTTTTAATGTACGAGTATATGCAAATATTGTAACAATGGTAAATAGTCACTTCGAACTTCTTAAATGATTTAAATCGCTTTCTTTTTCGATACGCAAGGCCGGGGTACCTTCATTCTGCCTTAAGTAAATTGTGCCGTTTGTTGTCCAACAGTACTTGTAGTTAATATCTTTTGCCAATTGTCGTGATAAGTAATAAATATGTTTGGTCTTACTGGATAAGCTCTCAGATATATAAATAGGGATTGTGCTCTCGAGCTGAAGATGTGAACAGTTGAGACGCTCAGTATTATTTTTGTTAAATTTTTTTATGCAATCGAGGAAGGCGTCTTTCAGGAGGACACTAGAAAATTCGGCAATAATTTGGTTAGATTGGTTTTTAGCGCCTCTTCTATAAACGCGAAAAACATCCCTGACGTCAGAGTTTAGAATTTCTAGATTTATGGTTTGACCAATTTTTTTTATGACGTTTAGCAAATCCGTCTTATTTTCGGAGGATTTTGTAGGAATATTCCTTATTTCTATGGAAGAGTTCCTGAGCAGTTTTTCAAGGGAGTCTATTTTAGTATTCAATGATTCTATTTGTTTGGATTTTTCATTTAAGTCGTCCTTTGTATGTTCAAATTTTTTTAACAATTCGTCATATTGTGTACTAAGAAATTCCAAACTTTTAATGCACTCCCGGTTTTGTTCTTTTAACTCGTTTACACTTTTTTCAATAGATTCAAATTTTATGTTTGCTCTTTTGATGGTAAGTAACGATGGGGTCGTAGATCACAACCTGTAGCCCTATATAAAAGAGCTTGTGGTCCCACTGTCGACAAAATGCTCGATTTTGTAGGCTTTCGAAAAGAGCTAAAATAAAAACATTATGTGAAAGTAAAAAAAAATAATTTAAATGACGCTTGGTATCGGTGGTCACGAGCGACTCTGTCTTACATATAATATAATTTTACGCGATGAACTTAAATAAACTAAAATGAAAACTTAAGACTATATTTATGAAAATACTTTCTCATTTAACAATGTTTTTTCGTAAATAAGTAGAGACAAAATGGCGTAAACAATTTCGTGTTCTCGCAGGATCCGAGTTAATAATCTCCTGAAGGAAGTTCCAAGAAGCTAAGTTGACTGGAAGTGGTCCAAGTATTGCTAGTTCAAAAATTAATTTGTTTTTACAACTTTGTTATACTTGATACTACAATTATTTAGCTTGCTGCATTATGATTCTCAAAGTTAAAAAATCGTTATTTGAACGATGTTGTTTCCTAATTCAATAATTGAAGGTTTTTAAAAGTTTCACTAGTTCGATTAAAATGCTAGTTAGTGTCACTAGCGCTAAAGGAATGTAATGAATAAGATTGTTTGAGAAATCTAAACCGCTTCCATGCTGGACTGGGAGCAAAAGAAAAATATAGAATAGAGCTACTTGTCTTCCCCGGCATACTGTTAAAGTCAGTTAAGGGAAAGAGGTTTTATTTGCGTTTTTTGGCGATATGCTGACCCCCTGACACTGCAAAAGTCTCTCTCTGTCATTTTAATACCTCTAAACTTGTCAAAAGTGACATCAGATGATTATATATTGTAGTTTCTGGTGTTCTGCCTACCCCATAAGGGATACAGTCGTGAAGTTATGTTACTATGTATGTATGTACGTATCAAAACTGCCAAACCAATTTAATTAATTTTGCCACAAATATTTAGTAAAGTTGTGGAATTAGTATATAGATATAGCAGGAACAATACTAGAAAGCTAAGAAACACATAACTATAGAAGAATAAAAATAATAATTACATACACAAATATTTCAGTATAAAGTAGAAATAAAAGTAATTCAGTACCTACTGAAATTGTGCTATATGATGAAATAAACTATCATAAAAATCTGCTTCGGATTTCACCATTACTTACAATCTAATAAGATTAAAGTCCAACAAATATTCGTTCACCAATAAAAATATAACGAGTACATATTTACCATGTGAGCACTTCCAGTAAGCATAGAGAACGAATTTGGAAAGAATGAATGAAATATATTACGTAAATGAGTTTCTTTTGTAAAGATTTGTTTAAAAGAATATTTTCAGTGTTCTGCTCGAGCTGGACTTTTCATTTACCTGCCCCCCTCGCCTCCTTTCTCCTTCGTCTATATAATTATATGGAGCAAACAATTTGCGTGCAAACTGTGGCTCTCAAAGATTTTTAGAAGCAGATTTATAACGCTTTAAAAATAACATACACCTTCCGTGGACCTTTCCCATTTATAAAGACTTTCAATAGTTGTATATATTTCAATTTGAGTACTTAGACGAGTATATTTTTCTTGAAAAACAGGTTTATTACATAAATGGGTAGTACATAAAAAATACCAGACTGAAAAGCCAACTATGTGGGCGCAACGTAAACTTTTATATTGACTTGAGTTAGGGAGATTCAAAATGTGAGGGTATCTCTGTGTTTACCACGATAAGCATTCACGGTGATCTGTAAAAATAAATATAAGAATTGGACTCTGGAAAGTAACAAAAATTATAGAGTCTAAATATAAAATCAAAGATACTTGAATCGTGTGTTTCCAGTGATGACCTATTTTATAACCAAGAAAAGAAAGATGATCTTTCAAATACCTACCTACTATAAATTATAATAAAAAGATTTACAAAATTGTGCAAGAAACTGAGAGCCAAACTTGCAAAGACCATCCGATGTTCCTCGAAATAAACCTTACCTGATATTGTATGAAAAAAGCCATTTTATTTCTAAAAAAATGTAAAGTTTGAGAACCACTGAAACGTCGAGTGCGCACTCGATATAAATTACAAAATGAAAATTGCGGCCCGAACCGTCTGAATACATTAAATATCGAATATTCAATACATTTATTTACGAAAATATCGGATGAATACCAAATATTATCATGAAACTCAAACTGAATGGAAATCAATTTAAATTTACAGGTATTTTATTTACATTGCTCTGCATTCCAGAAGTACTTATTTGGAATATTTTTTTGGTTATATTACTAAATTGAACTATGTTTTTAACAGTTTTTAACACTAAAAAGAAACATTCATTAGAGTTTTAATTGTTTGAAACATGCGAAGGGCCTGCGTCTCGCTCTGTCTCCAAGCACGTGACGTGACGGGCACTCGAGAACCTTACTGACCTATCACCTAACGGCTCTCCGTTTTGCGAACGATGTGCCCTGCTCATTGCCACTTAGCATAGCAATCCTACTGGCTATAATATTGGTTTGGCTTGCGAATCTCCCATAAAGAATGTTAATATGATAGTTGATAGGTGGCACAAATAGATGAAAATTAATAATAATTTGATGGCCTAATTCAGTGTAAAAAAAGTTATAAATTTTTTGTTTGTTTGTTTTTTTTTAAATATGTTGTAAACAACAACGGTACCTACTTAGTAAAACCATATGTTTTCACTTTTTTGTGTTGAATACGTCAACCAGACTTTTAAAATAAATCAAAGAACCCTGTCGTCTGAGTGAAATTAATTAAAAAACTTCAGTTGAATAAAAAATGGAATTGTACCATAAAATTGTAATAATATTCATCTTTTTGTGCCATCTATCAACCCCGAAACGAAGCTCAGTCTTACATTAACACCCTGTATAAGTATTCTAATAAAATCTATAATCTATTTTTGCTTGAAACTTAATTTTACAGACTAAGAATATCCATCCATCTTTAAAAAAACGAGGTGACACTTCATGCATGATCTCACTCTCTTTATAAGTGGGAACCTTTCACCTTTATTTGTATATTTCTGGTGACCACTTTCCCCATAAATGCTTGCACCTCCGAATGCTTAACACTGAGAATATTAAATCATAATCAAGTATTCCAAAATAAGCTTAAGCTACATAAAAACATGCAAAACTAATTCGTTTGACATTCAATGCCTACCTTTTATTCATTTCCCCTACAATAACACAAGGGTTTGATGACTTGAAGCGTAGCGAGAAAAGTGTGCAATCACATTAGCGAGTGAACCCTAAAATTTTAATCTACGCCACAATGCAGTGATCGCAGATTGCAGATTGCGTACAGAACACATTGCATAGTCTTTGGGGATCGCTTAGTGTACAGTGCGGGGCAAAAATTGCGGGTCAAAAGTGTATTTTATTATTAGACAAACAACATGTTTTCTTTAATAACCTGCTGATGTCTCCATAATTTTTTTCAGGCTATTGTAATGTATTCTGAAAAAAAATGTTTTATAGCGATAAGGCCGCCTGTTGTGCCTTTCAAAACTGCTTTTGTTTATATATTTTTACTTCTCTTTATGAGTAATAAATAATAAATAGTAAATAATAAATCGTTTAGTGTTCGTTCGTTTGTTAATAAAACACGTAATATTTTAGTAAATTATAAAACATCAAAGACTAAAAATTACTTGTCAGTGGAGTAAAAAAAAGCAAATGTCTCATAATCTCTATTTTCTATGAGATTTGATTTGTGAGTAGGTACTTGTGAAGTTCTTAGCTGCGTTTCTTTTTAATTTTCCTGAATCAGATTAGAGAGCAAATTTTCTAATTATTTGCAAACGTTTTTTAATACTAAATAAAATTATCTACCGACTATTAACATCTTTATTATTATGATCCTGAACGTGCATAATCACGTATTTAAATTATTAAATACCGTTCCTTGAGAAACTAAGTTTGAGTTAATATAGTAAGTGTGACAGTGTCTGAAATTAAATTAAAAAAATGTTTAGTGAGTCAAAATTATTTAATTATATTTAATAATATTTTTCGTCATTAAATTCACTTCAACTGTATTTTCTGTCCTCCATTGTACCAGGCGCTCATAAACTAGTAGGGTGGAATTGTTTTCGTATTAATAGCATGTCGAGAGGCACACACAAAGCCAAGGAGGCTTTACCCTTAACGGCTCATGGGCATTTAATCAACTTGTTTGATCAATCCCATAATGATAACTTGCAAACTGTGTTAAACTGAGTTGTGGGTGCGGAAATACTGGTATTAGTTTAGTTTTTATGACGTTTAAATGTTTTACGAATACAACGATTATAATAATTATATAATTTAAGTAAGTTTTTGTGTTCTTCAGAGTAATAATACGATAAGAACAATAAGTATTTTTAATGGATTTCCAAATAAATAAATGTATGAGCTTTTGTTTTACAAGCCTATTTTTAACTGTAAATCATATAATATTTGTAATTTTGCTATCGATTGATCAACACGAAGTTTTTTGTTAAATTTAAATTTAATTAAATAATATCAGTAACTAAGGCAATTGTTATCTCAATGTTACGTCATTAATATTTTTGTTATACAGGGTGTCCCGTCAACCATACATAATACCTTCACGGAGGTAATCTAGTACTCATGAGGATAACAGAAAAAATATAAAAAGAGAAGAAAAAAATCACTGGCGAGGCACCCTGTCGGCGTCGAATGTAGGCCCTGTAGGCGCTACCGTTCGTCTGGCTAGCGTCCACCATTCCGTGGAAAAATCCGCAACCAAATATCACTGTCCGGTGGTGATATGCTCGGGCAATATTTTATGAAGAGCCAGTTCTTTTCTGCTATGTATTATTTAGTATTATCGTGTATTTATATCTTCGACCTGATCTTGTCTTACCAATAGGTAAGAATGAGGTTAATCGCGGGTTTAGTCTAATGTAGGTCATATTAAATTTATAAAATGAAATTTTGTGCAGGTTGTATGGGGCAGGGTGTCAGTAAGAAGGTTGGAGCTGAAGTTTTGCAAAGCAAGTGGGTATGTGATTCATAAAGTTACAAACCCAGGAAATAAAAATCAACAGAAATTTTATAATGTGTCTATAAAAAATATTATAAAAATTTAATACGATATTAAATTAAACAAAAACTCACAGAAACACCAACTACATGGCCCCAAATTAATCAAAGCTTGTGTGAAACATGTAGCGAAATAGGCGTGAACCAAGAATACAAATACGTATAATATAGATAAACACCCAGACACGGAATATTTAATTTCCCTGTTCCATGCTAGAATTGAAACTGATACTTGATTTTCGTAGTAGCGTCATAGAACATGGAGGTCGTTGGAAAAAATGTTGTCAACTTATCCTTTAAAAATAATATTTGAACGCTTTACAATCTATCATTCAGAAACCAAAGATATCGCGTCTTTTATTCGTTTTGTCTTTTGTTAGAACTAACCCTCATTTTATCTAGAAATTTAAGTCTGTTATTTAAAAAGTTGACGTAGATATATTTTTGAAATTAGAATTAAAATTGAGCTAAAAGATGAAATAAATTAAGGTTTTAAATCTTTTTTTGGGAATCCTCTAGAAACCTCTAGAACCTCGCTTTAAATTCAATCAACAAAATAGAACATTCATAAAACTCAAACAATGCAAAAAAAAACATTAAAATGAAAACAGATTGAACAAAGATTACCGCCTCACATACGTAACTTCAATCACGGAACTGTATACAGAATACAATCACTAAAAAGACTCAAAAATAAGAAACGGAAAAAACATATGCACTCGATTTACACACCGAATGAATCTCAGTTATCCAGTTGCAGTACAGGTGCAGGCAAGTTTTGTTTCATTACGCGCCTCCCGCCGTTGCCACCCTTTTAGTGCACACCACTGTAATAGCAGCCTAGTTTTACAAATGATAATGCATTTTTATATGAAAGTCTAAAATTACCTATAATTTTTCATTTATTATGGTAAATAATCATTGTTTTTAATGGAATTTATTCATTCATATTTTGTATATTAACTCCACCTTGCGGTGAATTTAACAACATCTTTACGCAGTTTCTTTTGTATAGATAATAGTTATTTATTTAAATTTTATGAATAACAATAAATAATATGGATATTTAGGTATAGCGACAATGTCATGAAAAAGTTTTGTCACAGTATTTTTGCTTTTTCAGTAAAAGCGATGTTGCAATCTCATTGTTTCCACAATCTGAATACTATTTAATAACGGAAAACCTCATACATTCTTGTTTCCCCTTAGATTATCTATGAATGATCTGTGTACCGCAATTGTACTCTTAATATCGGATAAGAATATCCTAGGTGTTCATCATCATCGTTGACCACTACATCCATTATTGATGACACTTTTTGCCAGTATGTTTTAATCCAGGCAATAGTCTATATCTGCAATAAATTTAATCCAGTTTCGCCATCCCGTTTTCGCGTGAAATAGTTACAAACATCTATCCTTCTTCACAAACTGTCGCATGTGCAGGAATAGTCATAGTTCCACGCCACGAAAATCAAACAAAAAAAATAGAGGAATGCCTAGCAAAGACTTGGTTATTAATTTTGAAAACGGAACTCACGATTCTGAGGCTGGTTGTACTAACGCGATGTTTCGTCCTCTGAAAATTAATTCCTGAGTGTAATCACAAGTTCTGACAGTTGCTATACTTACACTGACTTCGAGTATTTACACTGATGGGGTTTTGAAGCGCAATCGTTAATTGTAACTAAGCTTTTTTTAGTATGACGTACACGAGTTTGACCAATACCTGTTGTTAGTCTTTTAAGCTAGACTGGGAGCAAAGGAAAAACATAAAATGTGCCAGCTGCTTCTCTTCCCGGGCATACTGTAAAAGTCAGAGGTTTTACTGGAGGTATTTTTCTCTCTCAACCATTATAATGCCTCCAAATTAGTCAAACGTGACATCAGATGATTTTATAACCTCTGGTGTTCGGCCTACCTCTTAAGAGATACAGGTGTGAAGTTATGTATGTATGTAATCTTTTTAGTCTACTTGCCTATGTATCGCATAGCTCGAAGAATAGGCGGCCTTCGTGGTTCATTGTTCGTTTGTTGGGCTGCTTGGTGAGAGGTTCCGGGTTCGAGACAATTATTCATAAATAACTGAAAAATGTGATAAATAAAATCACTCGACCAGAACTCGAACCTAAGACACCCGCTTACCGTTCCATACCGCTCTTCAAACTGAGCTACCGGTCCCGCAAATATTTTTCACTTACTGTTTCAGTTAACTATATTTTATGGACCAGGAACACAGCCTTTAACATTTCAGATGAATATTGCGGATGTAAGTCTCGCCGTATGTCAAATGTTTGTAAACTCTGCAGGTATTTTCGAAAACAAGCAGTTTTTTTTCTTTCTTTGCTTTCTAAAATGCCAATAGATAAATTAATTTCCAAACACAGCTGAGGTTTAGTTTATTTTAACGCGCTTAGCCTCAATTACATTTTTTTTTATATGATAAGGATAATACGTTTGTCTTTCATGCCTTCCATGCCAAATAATGGAAAGTGCGCAGGAATACTATGGTGGTACACATCCATCCACGAGAAACCTATTCACTCGATACTTAAGAGTTCCAGGACTATAGTGGTCAGGAAAAACAGACGCAGACAGATCGTTCCACACCTTGGCAATCCGTACCAAAAAGGAACTATCGAAGCGTTTTGTTCGACTATGTATTGAAAAACAATTTTTCATTTAAAACCTTATCTGTGCTATATACTTCATCAATAAACGTCTACAGGTTTTAAAGTTACCTCGATAAAACCACGTGCTAGTGTGAAATATTCTTATACATTATGCATACTTATTCTTATACAAACATAACTTCACACCTGTATCTCTTATGGGGTACGCAGAACACCAGAGGCTATAAAACCATCTGATGTCACGTTTGACAAATTGGAGGTATTATTATGATGGAGAGAGATTATTGCAGGGGTCAGCCTATTGCCCACAAAAACGCCAATAAAACCTCCATCCCTTAACTGATTTTACAGTATGCCCGGAAGAGAAGCAGTTGGCACATTCTATGTTTTTCTTTCGCTCCCAATCCAGCATGGAAGAAATCTTCTTCCTATACTAAATCTATATACTAAATTCCCAAGTACTTGTACTTTCATATAAACCTACACCTGCTATTAACAAACACAAAGAACAAAATCGCGTATAGTGTAGTAGTGCAGACAAAAAGGCCGAACGTGATAATTAAAAAAATCCCGAAAGAGGGACACATGGGGACATCTGGGGACGTGCAAGACGGATGGGGCGGCAAAGACAATGTCACTCTTTGGGGAAGCCCGCTAAATCATAAATATATCAAGCGGAGGTTGTTGAGGTGATTTCTCAATGGAGTTTTATTTATTTTAGTATTTGTACATTGTAGTTAAAGTTATAAAATTGTCGGATTTAATTAAAGATATCTTAAGCCTCCGATAAATTCTGAATATCGTTTGACATATGAATAGTTAAATCAATTCTATTTTGTAAAGTTTAGAAATGTGCCATATCCAGTATTTTGTTTCAGTTCCGCGTGTGTGCAAAACCGTCACATTTTATCACCTAAGCATGTAGAGATAGTTTGTTATGTACTAATAGTATATTTATTCAAGGTTTTAAACGCGTGCAGTAATAAGCTCATTTAATTACCATTATAACCTGGCCAAAACACTCTTTTAAGGGTCGTGCTAACGAAGAAACGGCCATTTTGCTACCATTCCTTAATAAAATACATAGGCTAAATTTTATTGTGAAGATAAAGTAAGTGTTTGCATAAACTACTAATAAATTTTATCAGTTGAGGAAAGAAGAGAAGACGAAAAAAAATATAACAGAAGCTGGTGAATCAATGTTATAATGTAAGGGGAAGATATGGAGGGAACGAATTATGGGCAGTATAGTTTGTAGAACAAAAAATAATTACGTAACCACTTGTATTAAGTTGTATATATTTTACTAATATTATATATATGAATGTTTGGATGTATGGATGTTTGTTCCTCAATCACGGCAAAACGGCTAAACGTAAAAAATTGGCATAGTAAAGGAATAGCACATAAGATACTTTTTATCCCGAAATTCCCGCGGGAATCGAAATGCGTATTGAAGTAATAAATGATTTCACTTGACAACACCTGCAACGGAATTCACTTAAATTATTTCCGATAAACATCGATTGGTTAATATTAATTTATGTTGTATTTAGTATTCATTCATGTTAAGTTAAGTGGATCGATATGAGAACATACTCAGAGGAAATATCTTCTTAAAAACCGTCGAAACACATGATTTGGCGATGGGGTAACACTGTCTGCCTCAGAGGCCAGTGGTAGCGGGTTCGATTCCAGCATGGAACAAGAAAAAAAATGTTCCGGGTCTAGGAGTTTATCTATAATTTATATTCTAGGTTCCCCCCTAGTTCGCTACATGGTATCCCATATCACAAGCTCTGCTTAGTTTGGGGCCATGTAGTTGGTGTGCTTGTCTTGGGATTTTATTTTATTTACTTATAATTTCCGCAGACTACCAAGAAGGGGTTACTTAGGTAAAGTCGTGTTTTATGAAAAACTTATTAAGTGCCATTCTAAGCTGAACGTATTTTTGAACCTTTACTTGGTAGCTTTTATGTGAAGGGGTAATTTAAATGAGCCATAAAGCAGGGTTCACTCAAATCTTTTATTCGATTTTGGGAAAGTTCTTACCTAGGGGATGGTTGAATAAAGTTAATAATAATTAAATGATAATTGAAATTTTCAGCTCCAACTTCTGTAGATTAAGAATAAACTTCAAAATCATAGCAACGAATCTATGACAGATCTGAACTTTAGTGATATTTTTAAGTTAGGATAACGAATTGATATCGCTTTTAAAGTCGTTTTTTTTAAATACATAAACAAAAATATTTTAAATAAGTAGTATGTAGCCGATCCACCGTTTTCACCTGTATATGTATATTTATTTTAGGAACATCAGGAGAAAAAAAAATGTGATACTTAAGGCTGCAAACTGGACGTCAGCGACAGCGGCGCGGGTAGCGACGCGGGGTATTTGGGCGGCAATTGCTGCCCGCGCCGCTGTCGCTGTTGCTGCCGTCCAGTTTGCAGCCTAAGCCATTGTTCTACCGGTCGCCATGGCATCATATTGGCTTAAATTTTATAGAGACCCCAAAACCCAGACTAGACTATGACTAGACTATGGTGGTACGCGAACTTTCCAACAAAACCTATTCACTGGACACTTTAATGTACAGAGGGCAGCAGATCAAGCGTAACATTACCTGTCAAATTTCCCCAACCAATTTTAACTTAATGTCGAGGGCATGGATTCAAGTAAAAAGAATTGACAGATTTGTAACGCTTGATGTGCTGCCTTCTATACTAGGACTGTAGTGATCAGGAAAAACAGACGCAGGCAATTCGTGCATAGTTGGTTTTAGTTCAATCCTATAAGTTTTTACTTGAAACAGTAACAACAAAACCTTCATACACTTTCACTTTTAAAATATTATTATGAATAGGATTAAAAATTTAATAATTATTACAAAAAATATAAACTTTAAGTAAGTACTACAGTATGAAATCCACTTAATGACGAAGAAACATAGGTACCAGGGCTACATGAGTGTATGAAAGTTAAAAGGGGTGTTAAAACAAAACGAATGAGTTCGGACAAAGGAAGGAAGCGAGACATACAGAGCTTTTGAAATTACAATTTGTGTAGCGAACAGAGGAAGCACATTACAAACGTATTTTGATTAAAGCGTGACTTAGAATATATACCTATACGAAGGCACAAAGCTATATGGTTGTGCAGACTGCAGAGACCCTAAACCAATCTTGCTTTTGTTCCAAGTATATAAAACCATCGTCATTAAGGCGTTTTACCTACTAAGCACACTTAGTATTAGGTACCTACTTTTCTTTTGACATTAAACATTACCTTGAAAATTTGAAACTACCACTTAAAATGGTATTAAGATTCAAGTTTATTTTAAGAATCTTAGTCATTGCAAATAACGCGAAAAATTACCACTGAAGTATCTTTCTATGACCAGCCCAGCAGCCACATACCTAACTATTTTAATTTTTCTGTCCTTTTTTTAACGGTAATATCGACTCCAGGTACTCCATTTTAAGCTTTCATTCATTATAAATCAAACAACAACAAGCACATACACAAATATAATCAATACATTAATCTAATCTCCCGCCAAAATGTTCTAATTTCCAATTCAATCACAAATGTACTACCAACCAAACAAACCTATTCAATACACAATACCAACATACCGAACACAACTATACCTGTTTTGCATAGCCCTAGACTCGGGTATGAAGTCATCAAATCAATTCTCGACTACTGCTAATCACAGATGCGCTTGCACATGAAAGTGGATTAATTACTGTGTGTGTATTGTCCCGGCAGACGGGTTGCTAAACTCTGTTAGTGGCCGTAGGGGTGCCAACTTCAAGAAATGTAATATGTTTTGTATAGATTATTATTAATGTTGGCGATAAATTGCAAATAAGAAGTAAAGAACTTATTTATTTGACTTTATTATAATTATCCAAATTAAATAATTCTCTGCTCAAATAAATAAGTTCCGTTTAATCTAAGTTGTAACATAAACTAGGTACGTTAAACTTTTGACTAAGTACATAATAGTTTTGGCCATTTTATGGTAAATCATTAATATTCACATATTACTAACTCGTTGACGTATCTATACATATAATAAAATGGTAGGAAAGTCAAAACTGTACATTGAATATTTTTTTAAAAGAATACTTGGGGTATGATCTACAATCGAAACAGAAACAAAAAATATAGTTTTTAGAATTTTTGTCTGTTTGTCTGTTTGTCTTTCCGGGATAAACTCAAAAAGTACTGCATGGATTTACTTCAAATTTGGCATGAACATAGTTAAGAAGTCGGGTCAACATATAGGCTACATATTATCACGCTAGCAGTGTTATAATCGTAGGTGCGTTTGGTGCTGCATAGCGTTCACGCAGACGACGTCGCGGGCAGCAGCTAGTTATATAATAAAATATTTATACTATTTTGATGATAAGCACAGCGGATAGAATTTATGCGCAAGAATTATATTTAAATTAAGTCACAAGCAACAGCCCTAGTTCTTGAATGCAACGGGGAGAGGTATCCCGCTGGTTTGCGCCTCGTCTATAAATGCTATTTTAACGCGAAAAAAAGATTAATTAACTAATTGAGCTGTTGAAAACCCTAGCATCGCTTATTTTTGCTCGGGTAATTAATTAAGCTCATCATTTTAGATAGGCGGATGTGCGCTTAAGCGTAAGTGCATTTTCTCATTTTTGCTAACTTTTTTACTTTTCTTTTCTTTTTGAAGGGTTACATTCGTATGCAGATTAACGTTTGCGAAGGCTGTTGGAAAATTTAAAGCAGTATCTCATTAAGCTGTTTAATGTGTTTTAAGAGGTTGTATTTTATACACGAACGATACGGGTTTCTGCAATTAATGATGGTGGGCACTTTGCCCATTGGCGGAGAAAGAAGTCTTGGCTTAGGAACTTTCGGGAGTGGACGGGAGTAGAGAGCGCTGCAAAACTATTTCGTCTCGCAAGAGACAAGACTTCTTGCGTGGCGCTGATTAGGTAATAACCTCCGCTAGTCAAAGAGGCACGTGAGAAGAAGAAGCGGTTTTGGATTTGATTCTTGCTTTTACTGAACTGACTTTTTTGGAGTTGTGGGCGAATTATAATCCGACTTAGAGCGGCTACTGTCCACATCATACAATATCGCAGGTAAAGCAACGTTCGGCGCGTTCGATATTAGTATGGGTGACCGTCGATAGTGAATTTCTCACGAAGACTTCCGTGCTTCGGAGCACACGTTAAGCAGTCAGTCCCGGGTGCTGTATATTTGCATACAGTAGTCGTTAGGGTTTGTAAGTAGATATTTTCTCCCTGAAAATTCTGAAATCCATGAGCCAGGAGTGGACAAGCTAAAAATTCCTCATCACTCAGTAGAGAGACTCATAGCCCAGCAGTGGATTATTGCAACAGGTTATGATGATGAAGAAGAAAAAAGTTCGGATTCTATGGCAGCTGCAAACTTTTGATCCCATAGGAATTTCTTAATATTTTCTAAGAGCAATGAAATGCAAAAATATTTTTTCAACCCTGACTGGAACGTTCTGACATAAGCGCGTTAATACAAACGAATATAGTTAAAAAAAATCCATTCATTTTTAAAATACCCATTGGGGATTTTTTTTTATTTTTCTGGTGACCCTTGTGATCACCCCTATCACCCCACTTCCCAGCTACGTAACCTTTCGGGACACCCTGTATATTTATTCATGTAACTGTTTTTTTTTTGCTGACCCTGGGATCAAAGTTTTTGTTTTTATCCACGTTTAAACTCAACCTTACCTGTTTGTATGCAAACACAAGGAAGATATTAATAATAATAATAAAAACTCATTATTGTACACCAACATGGTTATACAATTAAAAAATAAAAATAATGATCACAATTAACATACAAAGGGTGGCCTTATCGCCGAAGCGCGATTTCTGCCTGGCAACCCAGAAGGAAGGAATATTAGTGGAAGGAATTGATTCTTGATTCTTGAAAAAAATTCCGGAAGCAACATCATCGGGGCAGTGAAGTTTAGCGGCAGATTTCATACGAAGTAATATTTTCGCAATTCATACTATTAAATAAAACACTTTTTAACCGGATTGATCGCGTATATTTACATTTTTAATTTTAACTCGACGTTTAAGTGTCTTTCCTATGTATAGGCTATGGTATACGAGGAATTTCACTAAATTGGTTTAGAAGCTACTTGCATGGTAGACAACAATATGTAGAAATGAAATCAACGGACTCGTCCGGCTATGAAAAAGTGTACACATCCTCAACATGTAAGAATAATGTAGGAGTGCCACAAGGTAGTTTATTAGGACCCCTTCTCTTCCTTTTATACATAAATGACTTGCCCCTTATTACAAATTTTCATATGACATTATATGCTGACGACATTACAATTTTAATTCCTGACTTCACTAATTGTACTAACAACTTTAATATAATAATAAATAATACTATACTCGACATCATTTATTGGCTAAATAAAAATAATTTAAATATTAATCTGGATAAAACTAAATATATACAATTTATTAATAAAGGAGGTAAAAAACATAATTTGAATCTGACATACAATAACTTATCCGTTACTGAAACTGACATCTACACCTTCTTAGGTATTGTATTTGATGAATGTTGCACGTGGCACGCACATATTGACAAAATTTGCACAAAAATAAATAAATTTATTTACGCACTTTGGCGACTGGCTAAAATGTCAAACAAAGAAACTGCTCTGAAAGCATATCACGGATATGTAGCCTCGATACTGAGATATGGTATCCTTCTATGGGGTAACTCAACAAAAGTAAATAAAGTTTTTATATCACAAAAACAATGCATCAGAGCCATTGCAGATGTGTCATCGTGGACTACTTGCAAGCCCTTATTTATAAATATGAGGTTATTGACGGTTCCAAGTCTTTATATATTTGAAATTTGCCTGTTTGTTAAATTAAATCCACAGTTTTATATAACAAAAAAAGACATATTAAAGAACACAAGGTTTCCCGATAAGCTATGTCTACCAAACGTAAAAACAGATATATGTAGTAGAAACTGTCCAACAATGTCCATTAAATTATATAACAAATTACCAAAGGAAATAAAATGTCTGCCTGTAAACAAATTTAAATCTGTATTACGCAACTGGCTGATAGAAAAATGTTTCTATTCCGTTGACGAATTTATGAGGTTGAAATTATAAATCTGAAATGTACTATAAATAGATATAAATCTAAATATTTAATTATCTTTCTTTTATTAATTGTAATATTATTTTAATGTGTAAAAATGTTTATAAGACATGTAATAATAATCAAATTGTATAATTTTGACATTAGAATATCAATAGGACATAAATTAATTAACAATTCTATAATATGTAATAAGTACCTAACTAACTTGATTTAGTGATAATTGCATGCTGTATGACAGTGAGATATGCGCTCAATACAAACTTTTATAACAACCCAATGTACCATATTTGATGCAATAAACGAATTTTGAATTTTGAAAAAAAAAAATTTGAATTTTGAATTTCCAGACCCCGTGGTCACGAGGGACGCTCGTGAAAGATTTCATACGTTCGTTAACCCTTCGACACCTGAAGGGATACTGCCACCAAGCACGTCAAATAACACAATAACATTTAAAAACAAAATAAACTTCAAATCTACTCCCCGAAATATAATATACAACCGAATCACAGCACAAAGCGCAGCGTAGATTAATTTTAAATAAACTCATACTACTGTAAATTATAGTTATTTCGAAACTAATTTGGAGTCGCAACGAAACAATATGCCTCCAATGTTTAATTAGTGCATTGCGGGGGTGAAGCCCTGTTCGGGGAAGGGATAGCCCCCTTCTGGGGAGGTGATATTCATTAAAATGTTCGTGGAAACGCGTTTAGCGCCGCCGCGATGGGCGGACCGCCCGCCTTTGATTCTAGGGCTGTAGGTATGGAACTTAATTCGTTTGTGTTGCAACAAAAGGGTCTGGATTGGTTAGTGGTTTTGGAGGGGATGTGGTTTCGTAGATTTTGTAGACAACGGTTTAGAAATGTTTATTTGAATATTGATTTAGTAAAGATTTGATTATTCTTAAAATATTAATTTTACCTCATTTGAGTGAAGAATAGGTAAAAACTGTAAATTTTGTGATATAATCTAAATATTTTGATGATTAATAATTTCTGTTTTCTATCTTTCATGTTTTTGTTATGTTGGCAATAAAGCGTAAATAAATGCTGGTTAATTTGAAGTAGTTTAGTTGATGTTTGAAATTTTTGGTAAAAGCTGAACTAGAACTAAATGGGGAGCATGAAAATTTCAATAGAGTATTTCTTTCGAGAAACTTAAATGATGAAAACATTT
This sequence comes from Stenoptilia bipunctidactyla, assembly GCA_944452665.1. Classification (NCBI taxonomy): domain Eukaryota; kingdom Metazoa; phylum Arthropoda; class Insecta; order Lepidoptera; family Pterophoridae; genus Stenoptilia; species Stenoptilia bipunctidactyla. The sequence goes on along the minus strand of OX101738.1, from coordinate 8,755,145 downwards.
GTAAGGAAGATACAATGCAATCATAAAAAACAGTATCTAGTACAAAAAACGTAAGGTATTTATTTTTTAGTCAAAGTAAGAAAAAAACTCATCTTTTGAAATGCAATTCAACATTATGCTACACTAAGTACCTTCCTACACATAATAACCTCTTGAGTTATAATAATCTTTTAAATATTTTGTTTATAAAACCAACACAAGCTAATGAAAAAAGAAATATTAAGGGTTGCCAGCCCTAAATTTTCAAAGGCGGGCGTCTCGCGTAGTAGACGTCATTTGCATCTCATAATTGTTGTCTGTATCTATCCACTTGTGAATCCGACTGTACACGGTTAGCGGATAAAAACGTAACAGATTTCGTTCCGTATACTTCTGGATTTTGTTTGGTTATAGAAGTTGTACAACTTATTTAGACATCTTAACAATCTTTGTCATATAGTTAAAATATTTTTAATAGTTCGTACATTTCGTTACAAAATCGTGAACTAAACGCCGTGTCAACTAAAATTAAAACACTTATATAAAATAAATATAATTAAAACACTTATATTTTACTACTAGAAATGCATCATTGTTGTATAAAATCGTAATAGTTAAAAAAATCATGATAGAAGTGATATTTTCAATTTTTTTTTGTTCAAATGATAATAAATTATTTTGTGACAGGTAGGTATAGGTTCTCAGTCTGATATGTCATTTTCAGTTCAGTCCATGTTGGAACGGTTGAATCTAAGAATTTATACAGGGCTTGCATATCATATTATCTTTAAGAAATCAAAAATTATGCCAAAACAGTTCAAAAAATAAAAGTGCTATGACGTTCCCATACAATCCTGTAATTGTTCTTTGATGTCTGTATCTATCCACTTGTGAATCCGAATGTACACGGCTAACGAATAAATTCTCATTTGGTTTGGCTTTTTGAAGCTTGATTTAACAAATTGATTCAACTTAACGGTTTTTGTTAGATTTTATCATGTATCGTGAGTTTAAGGCAGAGGTAATCAAAAGCATTGAGTGGTTAATTGAAATTGCTTATTTCTTGATAACACTGTTATGAAAGTTACAAGATTTATTGACAGGATAATAATAAGGGTCAATTTTCAGTTCAGTAAAAATCTGAATCCCTAAATTTACTCTGACAATGGAAAATAAATCCATGAAACAAATGTAAAATCTCACTGGACAACCGATAGCTGTTTAAAAGTATTTGAATCCGCTTACAAATTGAGTTCATATCGGAAGTTGTATTTGGGTGCGAAAATTGTCAAAGTTGACTAGATATCTTTAAAAAAAATATTAAACATGTCTTAAAGATATGAACAATCAAAATTATCATCACAGCCGTCATCTGTTATTTCCATGGCGAGGAGATTTAATCTGTTAACAACCAAGAGGGCTTAAAGCTTGTAAAATTATATATTAAGAACTGACCACTTGAAGTGCACTCAGAAGCATAGAAACTGTGGATTGAATAAATATTTGACTTTAACTCATCCTTGTGCTAACCGTCTCGAGTTTATTTAGAAACTGGTTTATTAAACTATACAGCAGTGTTTTATTGCGTATGATTATATAGTTTTACTTCATAATTACATATTCTTTAAAATTAGGTATTTTTTCAAAATTAATCAGAGTTCCTGCGTCAAAACGAATTTGGATCGATTTAAAAGAAATAGGTGCGTAGACGTATTGTGCCTGTCGTATTATATACAGACTATTATTATTTTTATTCAGCATTCCAAAAGCTACACGCCTTTTTGAACGGTTAGCAACCAACAACCAGTCGGTTGGAGATCAGGGCAGAGAGACAGAAACCGGCGAACGATTTAGTCAGTGTATTATTTATTAGAATTAACAAAAATAATCTTTAATTAACACTGTGTCCCGCAAAACCATGGCGTTGTTGGTTTGATTGAAACGCTTCGTTTACTTTCAGAAACTACGCACCTCAAAACTCTAAACCTTTAGTTTTTTCTGACGCTGACCGTACAATTTGAAGTCGGATATCGAACTTAAGACCAAAAATAAGTTGACCCTCAGATTGGAGGGTCGATTAAGAGGATTCCCGTTTAGTGTGAAAGGGTCACTTGAAGGTCCTTTTGTAAGTCATAAATGATTAACTGACTGAAGACAAACAGTTGAATATGAAATTAATTGTAGTACAAAGACGACATAGACCAAAAATAAAAATCTGAGACCTATTTAAACGAAAGTGTATAGAGTTAAATAATTAAATATATTTAATTACCATCAGGAAACAGTATTAGGTATGACTTCTATGAATTTAGTACAGTTTAAATCAAGTAAATAGATAAAAAAACCTTCTTTAATCTTTTAAATATAAAAACGCTGGTGTGACAACTTTTTCTAAAAACACGTTTATCCAATAAGGATTACTTCTACTAGGAAGAACCTCACCTCTACTGCTTAGGCACTCATAAATCTATTAATATTTCTAAGCTAGGTAACAACTAAAACCGTTTATCAACCATTTAATCAGATATACAACACATTTGTGGTATAAATTATTTCTAAATACATTTCGAAATTATTAAATATCGTTGGTAGTCTATCTTAAATCTAATGTAAATACATACATACATAACTTCACGCCTGTATCCCGTATGGGGCAGGCAGAACACCAGAGGTAATAAAACCATCCGATGTCACGTTTGACAAATTTTGAGGCATTATAATAGTGGAGATAGACTATTGCAGTGACAGGGGGTCAGCCTATAGCCCACAAAAAAGCCTCCCTTAACACCATCTAATGTAAATCTGATGTGTAATCTAAACCAATAATTAAATTAGTGACATAAGGAATTCTACTATTAAGCAAGCTTTATGTAATATATTTTTATTTCATGGCCGGACTAACGATATAACCCAACATAATAGGTTCCACTTGTTTCTTTCATTATTTTTGAAAATATTAAATGTTTTATGTTTCCATTTTTAACGATACAAATGTGCATTAAATAATTAATTACATACACTTTAGTGGCATAAAAGACAAAATATTTTAGAGTTGCGTGACGAAAGCGTAGCGAAAGTTAAACGTTAAATTGCTTTGAAATTTTTGTTGCTTAATCAATTTAAATTAAATTTTCCAATATAAATAGATACCTCATTATACAAGCAAATTAGTGTCTACCAGAATAATACAATAGCTACTGAATCTTGATTAAATTTACCAGTACATACCTACCACTAGTAACTATACCACGATTAATCACCTCGGTATCTCATTAACAGATTTCGACATGAAAATACAGTTATCTATAGACAATCCGTACCATAACTTAATCTATTCTACCCTCACACTACGCTCTGATTGGTTGAAATTTCCAACCCCTAACGAAATCCACGAATACGAGCACCCCATTCTATTGTTTAGGGCGGGGCTTACAGGGTTTTCATCGCAGGGATTTCGCGTAGTCAAACAGTCTCCGCATGATCTTCAATGATTTAATACCCGATTTTTTAAGCCCGTGTTGTTATTACGAGATAAGAGTTACGTGTTTGAAAAACTGTCATTTTCTGTCAAACATATTTTTCTTAGACATGAAGCGCGCGAATTCGTTTCCGATTTGAAATTGGAATTTGGAAATTGTCAAAGATCGGAGAAGTTACAGATAGGATTGTTTTGAATAATGGCAGGACCGTACCTATCGCCGTTGCCTGGAGATCTTTTGACAGAGTACATGTTTGGCAGACGACGTCAAAGACGGAATCGAACGACCTTCACGCCACAGCAGTTGAGTGAGCTGGAGTCGTTGTTTCAGAAGACCCACTATCCTGATGTGTTCTTGAGAGAAGAGGTGGCGCTGAGGATCAGTCTTTCAGAAGCAAGAGTGCAAGTAGGTGTCTCGTATTTGTGCTATCTTTTTTATAGGAAAACGATATCGAAAGTTAAAAAAGGTGTGTTATCTGGTGACATTGCTCCATCTTCAACATCGTATCAGATGAGATAGAGGTTCAGTAGGCAATAAAAAAAATTGATTTACAATTGTATTATAAATGATAAATTCAAACGTAACCTTGCATAGGGTTGTCAAAATCTGTTCTTGTGTATTATTAAAGAACAATGAGTTTCAAATGAGCAACATCTGTTGAAAGTATAAAAAAATCGTTATTAAAAAAAGAGGTGCATTACTAATAATATTTTAATTTATTTAGGTGAATAACTATTTTACTATGCGGGCAGATGGATTCATTAATTAATTGTAAATACTAATGGTCTTACATGGCGCCTACGGGATGACTATTCGAAGGGTTGGTCATTTCGCATTCATAGGGGTGATTTTTTTGCGGCAACATCAAAGAATGACCTTTTTAGCTATATCTTTAAATGCTTAAAGAGTTGTGAGCTCATAAATCAATATCGACTGACACACACGTAATTCAACATATAGGGTTTTTATTACTGCTCTAAGAATAGCTTCTATGCTGGACTGGGAGCGAAAGAAAAACATAGAATGTGCCAGCTGTTTCTCTTACCGGGCATGCTGTAAAGGTCAGTTAAGGGACCAAGGTGTCATGGGAGGCTTTTTTGTGGGCGATAGGCTGACCCCCTGTAGTCTCCACTATTATAATGCCTATCCATTACTATAGGCATTATATTATATCCACTACTAATATATAAACCCCTCAATAGTCTCTCTCCACTATTATAATGCCTCCAAATTTGTCAAGCGTGACATCAGATGGTTTTATAACCTCTGGTGTTCTGCCTACCCCATAAGGGATACAGGCGTGAAGTTATATATGTATGTCTATGAATAGGTAGAACTATCCGATTTCATGCCAAAGCTAAGGCTGAAAACTGGAAGGCAGCGACAGCGAGAGTGACAGCGACGCGGCAACAACAGCCGTTCTCGACGACAGCGGGCGCTCGAGCAATTTGAAGCGGTTTCATACAAACTCAATACTTTCTATCGTGTCGCGGAAACGTCGCTGTCGCTGTCGCTGCCTTCCAGTTTGCAGCCTGACTAAGGGCGAAACTCAGACTTAACAAAACCAAGGATGGGTAACAGTGAGCTCAATTCTACATTAAACGCACTAATTTTAGGTTTCTTTTAAGTGAAATAACGGTACTTCAAACTCAAACCTGTATTTGATTTTGACATTAGAAATACATGTCAAGTAGAGTGCAATCTCTTTGTGTGTGTCTGTTTAGATAAACGAATTGCGATCACGATCACAAAGAGTGCTGATTTTTTGGCACGTTCTAATTTTCTGGGAGTTGTTGTCCAACGTGGAGTCAGTAAAGGTGATGGTGGAGATAAAATGTTTTAAGTGAAATAATTTATGGACATCTTGCAAATTTTCCCTCTATACATAAATTAATTTTTAAATTAACATTGCCATTGTAATTTTTCCTGTAGCCGATGAAATTTTAGTCAATTGGTAGATGGATTACAGTTTGCATTTAGAATTGGTTTACAGTAATTATTATACTTATCATATGATATTTTGTAATATAAATATGTTTTAAATTAAGTTAAAGTCACGTGCCAGTCGGTTACGGCGTTTGTAATAGAGAAATCATAAAACTCAAGTAAATGCTTTAAAATACGCCTAAAAATGTCTATTCGTAGAACAAATGTTGTTGGGATTGATGTGGAGAGGCTGCCTGCAAGAAGTGTTGCCCTGATTTAAATTAATCCTGTATAAAGATAAGTTATTTACCTACGCGGGTTATGTAACATTAATGATTCTGTTTAACTTGGATATATTTCCTTAATATTAATACTTTCCTAAATAATAACCTCCTCGTCACCTAGGGGAGAGACTCCTTCCCTGCAGTGGGCTCATTACAAAGAGTTGTGATGATGATGATAATGATTTCCTTAAACTCTTTCTATCACCGAGAACCGTTTAAATTTTCGTTTGTAGTGAATAAATACAACTTCAAAAATAACACTTTCAAAATTTTTTTGTATTTTTCTTACATAAGATAGGTAATTATAAATAATAAATAAAATCCCCAGACAATCACACCAACTACATGGCACCAAAGTTAGCATAGATTGTGTTATGGGATACCATGTAGCAAACTAGGGGACCTAGAATATAAATACATAAATAGATAAGCACCCAGACACGGAACATTTTTTTTTGTTGCTCCGTGCGGGAATCGAACCCACAACCACTGGCGTCTGAGGCAGACAGGTTTACCCCATTATATCGTAATATATCTATTTCTAATAAGTCATTACCGTCAGCTTTCCTTAACCTAAGCGCACTATGTAAATAGTATTCTCTGAACATCAAGGAAAATTAACATAAAAAAGTAACCGCAACGCCACCGGGTGCTACATATTATAATGCTGCATCAGCAGCGGTAGAAGACAATTTCTTCAACGTCAGCGGGCAAGGTGACCATCATTCTATTACTAAAACGATATTCTAGGACGTAATGACTCCAGATTTTAAGGGAAACAATTTTTTTTACTTCAATATTATGCTTAAAAGAAGGTTGGGAATTAGATGAGCACCTACTCGATATTTCTAGTCAGAAGTCCAAAAGTCAAAGTCAAATAATTATTGGTTTCGTAGGTACATAAATACACTTGAAATAGTAAAATTATTTACACCTTGAACTTAATCTACTGCCACTTTGGAAAGTCGATCTGCCGAGAAGAAATGGCAAGAAACTCAACATGAATCTTCTTTTAATATTCACAATGGCAGTATTCAGTCAGGGAATCCCATCTTCTTGCAGCCGGGTATCTATTTATTTATTTAATTTACTCTTTAATGATTATAAAAAAAATACAGATAAACATAACATCATAAAAATGTACAAAAGGCGGTCGTATCCCTCTAGAGCGATCTCTACCAGACAACCTAAACAACACATAACAAAAACTTATAATAATTACAAACAAAAGAAAATAGGGACATTTTATCATGAGCCAGTATGTGGGCTCAATAAAATAAAATTTATAATAAAATGAAATGAATAATAAAAATATTATACCTTTTAGTCCTTTTCACAAAACACTTGTTGTACCGTATCATTACATCTATCGATGAGCAAATCTTAAATATTTCTTGGACTTCATTCTAAGAGCCCGCACATTGACCTATGAACAAGTTAGTTACTTTGTGAAGTCTTCTATTATAGCTGGCTAGTTTATACATTAGCCAAAAAGGTATTAGATAGAAACAAGACATAGAGATAGAGGAGGAGATACAGGTCGAAATAGAGGTGAAAGAGAATATAGAGATGTACGTGGATTCCGACATGGAGATGGAGAAGTCAAAGTCAAAAATGAAACATAGTCATAACTTGAGTTAGTTTGTGCCACAATTATGTAAACTTTACTGATCTTCAGATTTGAAACTTTTGAAAGATCCGTGATGAGCAATTAGGGCGATTTGTTTTATTACTTTAGTGAATTAAACAAATTTCCTCAGGTTTATTTATATTTTCAACCGACTTCCCAATAAGGAGGAGGTTCTCAATTCGTCTGTATTTTTCTTGTGACTTTGTTACACGATATTTCCGACAATTATTAACGGATTTTAAAAATTGTTGTTTCATATGATAGAGAATACTTTATAGTTGGTTCCATATAAATTTCATTTTAATCGGTTGAGTATTTCATTGAAAATTTCAAACTTTTGAATAAATATGTATGGAATCGGAGAATGTTTACGTTAATGCCATTCTCAACTCAGCCAAAGTGTTGACGTGAGGTCGGTTTTTTTAATGCTCTGCATTCTTTTATTATTTAATCAGCGTTTTGGTGTCAATACAGACAACATTGTCATTGTTGTAATAAAATAAATAATAAATAAAATCCCCAGACAATCACACCAACTACTGGCCCCAAAGTAAGCAAGTGTTATGAGATACCATGTGGCGAACTAGGGGGGAACCTACAATATAAATACATAAATAGATAAACACCCAGACACGGAATTTTGTTTTGTTCTTGTTCCGTGCGAACTCGCTACCACTGGCGTCTGAGACAGACAGGTTTACCCCAACGCCAAAGTGGTCGTCATCACGTAGAAAACATGCCTTCAGATCTGTAGTATTGCTGTTTTAAAAAATGCTTCGATCACATTTAAAAATATTAATATAAAGGAGAGTATTTTGAAAAGCAATAAACATAGTATTTTGATTATAACATGTTGTTTTTTTTAATTTACGCAGAACTTTTAGTGTGACCTACGTATCACGGCTTACGAGATACAGCCTGGTGACAGACGGACAGTGGAGCCTTAGGAATAAGGCCCTGTTTTACTCTTTGGGTACGGAACCCTAAAAATGACTGAATGAATGATGGTGAGCGTCGGTGAAGCTAGGTATAAGCAAAACATTCGTATAAATCAAACGATTGTGATGTGATGACTGACTTCGTCAAGTGTTTTGTGAAATTCCTAAGATTAATAAAACTTTTTAAATTTTGAATTGAATTTCCAAATACCATTACCTGGACACGTCATGGGTGTAAAGCATGATAATTTATTATTAAAGTTGCTATTCAGTAGAAGTCTGGGCAGGCAAACTGCCAACCCTAAATGAATAAAATCTTCTCATTGCATACGTTTATACGCCAATTTCATTTTCTCAATTCGAAATTTCGTGTTTAAAGCAAAAGAAACTAAACAGAAGCTAAAAGTGTATAAAACTTAATTCAGATAAAAGTTAGGCACGATTTTTCAATGGTCAGATAAAAGTTATCTAATGAATAAAGTAATATATAACCCAACTAATTCAAGCTCGTCTCAAGTTTATTGTCAATTAATTCATTGTCATACAATTACAGTCCGACAAGGCTTTTTTGGCGCTTGAATGATGACGTCAGAGGGGTGTGAGGGTGAAATAAGATTACTAATAAGTACAATTTCCCAGGGAAAAATATGAATGCATAAACGTTTAGTTTTTTTCAAGTTTGGAAACAAATTATTTCATTTTTTGTTCTACAAAAGGTATGTCGAGTAAACTTTAAGAAAAACGATTTTGGTACAAAAATACAGGTTCTAAGATATAAATTAAGAAGAGAGAACCAAGAAAATGCATTAAAACATAAGATGAAATGAAATTAAAATCATGGTTTTTATGATAAATAGTTTTCCTTATCATCCTCGTCACACTATTTTCTTTTTAAGAGACCTACTTGTATTTAGAAACGCTCGTAATTTTAAAGGTTTGTAAAAAATCTGCTTGTCTTTCTTCACTTTTCATACAGTCTTTCTAAAGAGAGGAGTCTCCTGAAACGTGATTTTTATTGAGATTTTAAACATGAAATAAATTATGTTCCTTAGTTTATTTTTCTAAGTATGGCAATATGTAAACGTAATTTGTAAACGTAAATTTATTGAGACGTTAAATTGTTTTTCTTTCTGAAAACAACTTCTTCAATTTTATAACTATAATAAGTAAGCCCTCATTTTGTGAATTTTGGCGTATTTCATATCTTAATATTGAATTTAAAAGTACATAAACAAATATGAGCGGTAAAAGTCATTTCCCAAGATGTTGGTTAGTTCCAATTTTCGCCACGCGCTATATTAAAAAAATGGCTAGGTACTTATTAATACTTTATTCGTCAGATAACCTTTATCCTACGACGATTGAAAAATCGGGCCTAAACATAATAAGCAAAAATAACAGACTCAGATATACAGGAGTAGTGCAGGGGTTTCTTTGAGTGGTAGAGCCCCATACATTGGAAACAGTAGGTCCCGGGTTCATTGGCTACGAAAATTTCGCATGACCTTAGCGGGACCTTGGTTGGTGGGAGCTAGTTGTAATCGTCAGTGTTTGGAACCACAGACATACATACATAACTTCACGCCTGTATCCCTTATGGGGTAGGCAGAACATCAGAGGTTATAAGACCAACTGATGTCACGTTTGACTAATAAAATAATTAAAAAAAAAAACCTACTGTGACGTCACAACTGATATTTATTACTGTGAAATACAAACAGATTCAAAGACACCAATGCCGCCGATTATTAAGAACTATTTCGATATTGTGAAAACAACTTAACCTGACGTAACCTTGGCTGGAAGAATTGGTTTTAAACAGTCTAGCTAGGGCTTATTGTAGCTAGTTGGAGCTGTCTGAAAATAATTTAAAAAAAAAAATCTCCATTCTTAGTCTGCTATGGGTAATTAGCTATATACTTAAATTATTTGATGCTTTCAAAAAAAAAAAAAAGAATTCATTTATGAATGACTTATAAGTACACCGTAACACGGCGCTCTGTTATTCTAAACCTTTTCGCTTTGAGAGCTATTTTATGCAGCATCGGTCAAGTTAAGTGTGGCACTCGCACTCGAGGGTAACTTTTACAAGGTTGTGGTGTTTTGAGTTTACTTTAAGAGCGCATTCAGACCACACGCGCACGCCCAGCGTCCGACCAGCTCACGCCACGCACCTCACTTTGTAATTTGTTGTACATATTTCAGTCCTGAATACATTTTAAATTGCCATGCGCCCGAACCGCGCCCACAAGGCACATGCGATTTAAGATCTATTGATGTGTTAAATAAGACTCATATGTTTATGCCACTGGAAAATAATAAATAAATTTAAATAAAATAAATAAAAAAAAATTATATTTACGTAAATTTATAAACGCTTAAAGTAATATACGTGCGCGAGCCGAGCGAGCGCAGCGAGCGGTGCCGCGCCAGCGGCCGGCGAAGCGCCATAAACCATTAGTGTAGATAAGCCAAATTTTGTAATTGTTTTTCTTCTTGACCAATCAGCGAGCAGTGTATTATTTTCCGTATTTTAAATAAACGTAAAATTAAAAGCTCTTCTGTGATTGGTCGAACCGTTTAGAATCTTACGAATGAATAATAATATAAATTTACCACGAGACGTCGTAAATTGATAAATTTGCGAAAATGTGAGAGTAAAATAATACAATTTATCTCTCGCTTAGAATCTTACGAAAGTTTATAAATTTCCTCGTAAATTTATTAACTTACAGTTCTTACTATTTTCCGTTAACATATACACAACAAATTGCAATGCGTGTTAGACGCGGTGATAAGGCGTCTGGGAGGGATCTTGTGGTTTGTACGCATAGTATTTTGAACAAAATTATAATACCTTATATAAATTATATAAAATTAAAAATATTATAAAGGTTGTCTGGTAGAGGTCGCTCTAGAGCGATAAGAGCGCCTTTTCTACCTTTTGTTCCATGTTTTGTATTTCCCATTTTTGTTACTGTACAATAAAGTGTAAATAAATAAATAATAAATGCTTTGAGTACACTGGTTTATTATTTGGCATTATATAACCGGCTGCCCTCAATATATTCCCTAGTATTTCAGGACAATAATTTTTTGTACAACTTTAAAATATGATATAAAACTCTCATGGTATCATGTTTGAAAAAGCTTTAGAAATGGAATTAAATTTTCAGGGCTGCAATCTGGACGGTAGCGACAGCGACAGCAGCGCGGGCAGCGATTTCCGCGACACGATAGAAAGTATTGAGTTTGTATGAAAGCGCGAAAAATCGCTCGAGCGCCCGCTGGCGTCGAGAACTAATATCGTTTATTATGCGGCTCGTTAATGTCAGAGGTGTCCTCAGTGTAAAGCGGGTACAGCGACTACTAGACTTACCCCTAGAGAAGGGCTCAATAAGAGTTCGAAATACCTCCGACAACAACATAAAACAATAGTTATGAATAACATTACATTTTGTAAATTTAATGACAAATATCTGCTGGTCGAACTGGCGCCTCAAATGTACATACTAGGCAGCCAGTGTACAATCAGTGCCTACCAGCGTACACCATCAACCGTTTTGTTCGCAAAATAAAATTGAGTATTGAGCAGAGTAATGTTTACGGTCCATACAGTCTCTGTCCTGTCAAACTACTTTTTGTTAGGTATGTGAATATATAAAGATGATATTGTCATTAAAATGCTGCCTGTTCATATCTAAACTATTGGTGCAGACTTGATTTAATTTCTTTGAAACGATGTCGGGATTTTCATTTCAAGTGGATGATACGTGTAGTCTATTGAGTAACTTGATAGGGTGATATATAAAAAAAATCCTTGCTGCTGTTTCCAATATAAGTAAATGATTTGGAATTACCCGAAAATGAGCTATTATTTGCACTATTATGTTGTTTTTATACATTTCATGAGTTGTCAAAAATCTGACAGGGTAGCTATGATACATTGCTTTGGGTACATTGTTGCTGAGTTATCATGTTGACAACTTTATGCATACTCCGATTGCGTACATCTTTATGAATTTATTGAGACCAATTTAACTGCCCTAAACGCTTACATCTATTTTACGATATCTAGGTTTTCACTTTGAAATGTTAAGTCTTAAATATAGACAAAAATACGAAAAGCTTCCTCAAATATTCGAATATTTTTTGTCAAGTTATTTTAGGTAAACTATGTGTGAACCGATTTTTGTTTTAAAGTCTTGGCAAAAGATGCTAAGCTAAGGTACTGAATTTATTTTAATGGCACATACCATGTTTTTGTAAAAGAAATTATTCAATCTTTCGCTATTATTCTTGCTGTATTGAACTTTCATGGACGTGGACGTGAAGTGCATACTTCAAACCTTTTAATACTACACTATATTAAAAATTGTTTTTACTAGTAGCAGATTTTGTCATTGGAAGGTGCCCATTTAAGAACTATCACCCATGTAATAGACACGTATCTATGCGTTGTTGCGTTCCGAACTAAGGAAAAAATTAGCGTACGAACTTACGGGAATAGTTTGCTTACCATATTCTTTTTCCACCAGGTAGATCCATCGGCCATTTTTGTCAGTTTTTTCGTTAAATAAAAATACAAACGTTTATCCCTGTTCAAATTTTATCCATCCGACTTTATGCCACAACAAATCGCAGATACTTGTGTAGGTAAAATTTATAAGTTGACATCTTTTAAAGGATATTTATCAAACAAAATGCTAACAATTCTAGAAATGGTCACCATTGGCTTGTGACACTTAAACTTGGCAAGTGATTTAAGTACATAGGTTCATTAGTAGGTACTAAAATGAGTACAATACTAAGACTGTTAGGCCAAAAATAAATATTACTAAATAATTTATTTGTATTGCCAGGTTTGGTTCCAAAATCGCCGTGCAAAGTGGAGGAAACAGGCTCGACTGCAACTGCTTCAAGATGCGTGGAGGATGCGTTGCCTTGGCCTTGGTACCCCACCGCTGCCTATGCCAGGTAAGCTATCTATCTACTCTCAAAAATATATGAATTAATATATCTAAACCTGAAAGTTTTAAAGAGAGATCTTTCACAATAAAAAAACTCAACACAAAAATGTATGAAGTAATATTATTATTCTTTTAAAAAATACCTATTATTTATTATTAAATTATACCTAAACCTGAAATTTTTAAAGAGAGATCTTTCACAATAAAAAAACTCAACACAAAAATAATCAAATTTAGCTCAAGGGTGGGGCATAGTCTACCATTTCACTTCCTCTGTATCGCAATATTCTATCTTGCTCCATTCATCTATTTATCCACATTCACGATTCCTTATATTTTCTCTCGAATAAAATAGTGTTAAACCGGATTTATTTATTCAATTTAAGGAATGCTAGTATTTTGCTTCCCCAGGAGCTACGAACCATACTAAATTGCTAAGCTATCGATGATTGTTTAAAATAGATATTCAAGAATAAAGTAACTAAAGGGTAAAAGGTGAAGTTTACATAAGCCCCTTAAGCAATGTCACTGCCAGGAAACGAGCTTATTTAGATTTTGTGGAACTATTCCAATGACACAAGACATGATCAAACTGTAGTAAAGGTTTTATTTTAAAGGACACTAGAAATAAAAACTCAATGTCTAATTCATCTCTTTAAATTTACAGGTCATACCAAACCACCAGACCAATCTCCAGATGGTGCTGAATCAACATCCAGCAAAGGTTCTCCAGAACCACCCAATTTAGACAACAGAGATATGAAGTCACCTCGACAAGATCACTACATGCATAACACTAATATGCAAGAACATATGTCAATGCCACCAGTGCATAACATGACTCCTCCTCTGTCATACAACAACGAAGAAAGACTCATACCACCACCGTTTCCTTTTCCTCAAATGATGATGCAAGCACCTCATGCAAGTGATCCAGAATCAACACCAACTGATTTAAGAGTTCTTTCTAAAACTCCAAACGCCAACAATCAATGTCCTTGTAACAATGACAGTAACGAACCAGAGAATCTCGCTTATCACACAAGAAAAGAGAAAGAAGATGACAGTGAAAGTGATACAGAAATAGATCTAACATCTCATTCTTCCAAAGATGACGATTTAAGAGAATCAGAGAGACTTGCTAGTAGAATAGCCACAAGTATTTTTAGAAGCGAAACCATTCTAAATGATTTAGTTCCGAATGATCTTAGTATAAATTCGGCAAAAAATATCGGCGAAAGGAATATTAGTAGGAACAATTTAGCTATTTAAAAATATACTGAATTTGTCATTTTAATTACCTACTGCACTGTAGAGGTTATCCATGTAGTTAATTCTGTAAATATGATGTGTAATATTTTAAGTAGTTGTAAGCAAATACGTTATACGTTAATTTCAATAATATATTCGTAGAATCACTTAGGTACTGCAAGTAATAGGTATAATTTATGTCAAAACAATAAGTTTATGTTTCGTAGTATTTATTATATTGTACGTAACAGTAATAGGGTAGAAATAATAAAGTGAAGTAAATATATCATTTTTATTTGTATCATAATCTAAGATATGTATTACATCAGAATAAATTCGTTTGACTTGTCTTTACTGAATTTATTTTATTCTTCATATAAATGTAAATATATACAAAAGGTGTTTACCTTCCAAATCCAAATTAAATTGATGAGCAACAATTTGTTTACATTAATCATAAAGGATACAATATTAAGATAGTCTAATAGCAATGTCAATTTGTGGGTAAAATAAAAAGTCACATTTTAATCTACACTTTGCGAAATTATTTATTTTATAAAATTAAGTGTGAAAAATGCCTTACTTAATTTATGTAAGCAGTACTTTTATTATTTTTGCGATTACGCATGATGTATTTTTTCTTAATCATTTATGAATTTTGTCTCATCTCATTAGGTATCGTCATAACTCTCGTCTCGTCTTAAAATCGTCATAACTCTTATCAAAGTGGCCACTGCTGGGCTTAGCGTCTCCACAAAAAGAGATTTCAGTTATTAATCATCACTGTACAATTGCTTCTGATAAACCCTTCTTTACTTATCAGTACTTCAATTCAATTCAATTCAATTCAAATACTTTATTGCCATTAGCATAGAATGGATAAATAGTAACAAACAATAATATACAAAATTACATTAAATGTGCAATTTGGGCGGCCTTATCACTTCGAAGCGATCTCTACCAGGCAACCCCATCTTAAACGAAATATTATGAATTAAAATAAAAACATGAAAATGGCTTAATTAATATTTTTTATGCTTAAATAATACTAATTAACATAAATAAATAGGTATAGTAATATAATATAAAATACTATAGAATTTAATAAATACCTACATAGATATAGATATAGATATACTTGGATATATAACAATAGAAATACTTAAATAGGTACATTAAATTAACATAAATATATAAATAGACTGAATAATATATACAGTATGTAGGTAAACAAATATATATTCTATATTTGATATGAAACAAGTGTGAGAGATTTTTTTCAAATTATATTTAAAGGAAGCTATTGTTTTGGCATTGCGGAGACAATATGGTAGTGAGTTCCAAAGTGATATTGCTTTCACCGTGAACGACTGCTGATAGAAGTGTGAACTGTGACGCGGGGTTGCCAGTAAGAAATTGCTACGTTCGAATTGCTACGAATTGTTACGTTTATGGTGCTGATGGCGAAAATTGAAGCTTCTTTGAGATAGGTTGGCAGACAGTACCATAGGTTGGCAGACAGTACCATAGGTTGGCAGTCAGTACCTTATCATAATCCAATAATTTCCGTTGCCCCACTGTTGGGCATTGCTAGTTTTTGTTTTGCTTTGGCGCATTCAGGAGAATTTATGTATACAGGGTTACTGGTTAAGTCGACCTAGATCCGTTAAGGGCGTGTTGTACCGGTCTTTTCTAACTGATTTTTCTATCAAACACCCTACTCCAAAGCTAATCGTTTTCGAGATAATCGACTTTTAAATTTTTTAACAGAAATCGGCGATTTTTGCCCTTAAATGTCATATTTTGAAATTGTTTTTGTTTTTATATATTATGGATGGGATGTTTGTCTTCCATGACACCTGATGTTAAGTGAACATGAAGACTAAGGTGGTACACATCCATCCACGAGAAACCTATTAACTGGACGCTTAAAAGTGCTTTATTATTAATTTTAAACCAACTTCCAAACTAGGAGGTGGTTCTCAATTCGCCTGTATTTTTTTTTTTCGTGTCTTTGTTACACGATATTTCGGACAATTATGAATCGATTTTGAAAATTCATATGATAGGAAATACTACATAGTAAGTCCCATATAAATTTCATTGAAATTGGTTGACTTATGCATTGAAAATTTATTTTTAATGGTCTGCATTCGTTGATTATTTACATGCAGATTAAGATGCTCTATGATCTTAGTAACAAAAATTTTAAATAATCAAATAATCAAAAACTATTTTTAAAGGTTACTTTTCTTTTAAGGATATCTAAAAAAGTTATTATGGTAGGTATTACGTTCGACAGTAAATGTCATATTTTGAATATGGTGCGATTTTTTAGTATAATTTTATTATTTATTTCTTACACGCAAATAAAGATGCTCTATCATCTTAGTAACAAAAACTTGCTGCCGCCTATAGATTCTGCACGTTCCCTATGAACATTTTCCGTCGTGTTGGGCACACCACGCAGGTGACAGGACGTCAGGTTTGAGGCCTCTTGAGACTAATCTTGATCTGTGGAAAAGAAATCTTCATTTTAACGTTTGGACACTATTTTGAAAGATTACTTAATAATATAGTACAAATATAACACTAATTTACAGTTTGAAATGGATATTGCCACGATACGCTACAATGGATTCATGTAAAAATTACATAAAAACATTAAGCATACTTCTCTGAATCAAAGGCCAAAGGAAAACTTTTAAATTGTTATTTTTTATGAAAAATAAACCAATTACAGGTTTTTACGGTTGCTCATATCTGGGCTGCCAGTATGTTGCGTTTAAATTCCTACACACCGCGCTACAACAGGGCTTTAAGAAACATATAAACATAAATATTAATACAAAAAAAATAAACATATTCAAATCCATGACTTGACGGCTTGTACCTTTCTCTATCAAACAAATATATACTCTAATCGGAATTCGAACCCAGAACCTCTGGCATGGATGGCAATGTATGTTACCACTACGTCAGCCGGTCGTCAAATTCACAACACCGGCGTGGAGGGTCAATATAGTTTCATAAATGAATTTTAATCAATTTATTTACAGTTACAATTCAAAATTAATATATCGAGTTACTATTGACTAAGAGTGTCTTATTTGTTCTTGCGACTAGCCGTCCTTACTCTCATTTCAGTTTCCAGAGTTATAACCGCGGCGCTGTAATCTAATGCCATTATTGCATTCAGCGCTTGCTATACTCGTAATATCAGTCCATTACCACCTATTATACAAATTATAAGGTAACGAAACTCATAGGTTAGATAATTAGAATATTTAGATGTTTGTATGACTTGATTATAACGTAACAAAATAGTTAATAGTGTTTTATATGCTGTATGTTTCCCAAAGATGATAATAAATAAATAAATAAATAAATAAAAAATAAATAAGTAACTTACCATTTTGTTGAGGGCGTTGGATTCAATGATTAATCGAATAACACCCGACTTCAACGACAAGATAATGATTTATAAATTCAATTAGAAAGGCTACGTGCGCGGAAGCAAATAAAAGTGAAAGTAATATTTTCAAAAACATATTTTTTTTTAATAATGTTATAAATCCAGTAAGTATAGTTTTTATGTTATTTTGCAATGTATCTGTAAAAGTATATTATGTAACAAGTGAGCTAAGTTGCTAATTACAGTCGAGGCTGGCGAGGGCTTAATAATGAGCCGAGACTGTAATTAGCAACGCTCACGAGTTACATACGACGTTTTTCAACACACTTGTGAGAAAAAGACAGACATACGTAGTCATAAAATAACAAACACATTTGATAACAAAGCTGTGAATTGTGATTGAAAAATGGCGCCGAACCTCGCGCATGCGCGTAGTTTTTTTTTATAAATAGGCATATACAGCCTATTTTAAGTGAAAATGTTTAATTTGGAGTGGTAAATGCAAACATTTTAATATTTTATAACAAATTATTGTAAATTGTGAATAATTTGTTTGATATACAAATTTGTTTTACTAATATAAGGCGCAAACATTTAAAATCTCTTTGTTGTTTCTGAAAATATTTAATGACTTTGTCTTAAGTTTTCGCGATTCATACTATGTTCATACTTTGCAGACCCCGTGGTCACGAGCGACTGGGTCGCCCGTGACCAGTCGCTCGTGACCACGGGGTCTGCCAAGACACCGAAACGTCGAGTCGAAAAAAATGTAAATATACGCGATAAATCCGGTTAAAAAGTGTTTTATTTAAAATATTTAATGTATAACCCGGACCAATAAAATATGCTCTGTTTACTCGCATGTAATTTGCACAAAGGTACAATTCAACTTTGTAGGATTCATTATATTATGCACTAGGGTATAATATATTATGCACGCGTGACTTATAGCCCAGTTTATAGTTCTAAATTCAATAGAATAACGCTCACTTTACGAGCAAGTGTGTTGAAAATTACTTTTCATCATCGGGTGGTCGCATCCATCCACGAGAAACCTATTCACTCGATACTTAAAAGTGCCACGACTGCATTGGTCAGGAAAAACTGACGTAGGCAGATTGTTCCACACCTTGGCAATCCGTACCAAAAAAGAACTATCGAAGCGTTTTGTTCGATTTCTTGGTAAATCCACTATATAGGAATGGAAGTTCTGTCTGCATCGGGTAGTCCGGTGGTAAAAAGGAGTAGGTTCAATTTGGTCAAAAAGAGTGGTACAAACGACTGTTTTTTATCACCCACCAATTTGAAATGCTATTTTCTTTGATATGATATAAACGTACCTGCATCTTTCGTTTTTATCGCTCAGTAGACAAAAAATAAGATATGGCACCACAAACGTTTTCACAAATAGCCGCTGTTGATGAACACAGCTTCTACGACGCGGCATTTCATAGTTTCGTACTACGACGTAGTACTACAAGATGTTTTGTAGTAGCGCGTAGCCGCATTTATTGTAAAGGTATTTGTTCATAATTTAGAGTGACCATGCTTTGCTTGATATGTTAGTGAATATATGAATTTCCTTTTAAAAAAAATACAGCCTTTTTTGCAAAAATTGTTTACCTGTGTCTCTGTAGTCTAGGTTCTGCCGTATTAGTGCTGTTGGTGGGGTCGGACCACAGTCGTTCAGCCACCGCCGCCGCCCGCGGCCAAATACGGGTGTCTAAATAAAATAACACTTTGAATATTTTGTAATTGTAACATTTTTCAATGTTCTTCAGGATTAATATGCCAGGACAATTTATTTTTTCTTTAAATTGCTTTTTGATTGGTGATTAAATACTATTACGTTGAAGTGGACGACTTCACTAACAGGTATCTGGAAACTGTCTCCATGGCTGGGTCTTAGTTTTTTAAGACCCGCTGGGGAAAAGGAACCAGAAAAATCTAAGACTCTACCCTCAAACTCATTGAAGAAAGTTTGTCTTTTCAGTATTGGTGGCTAAAGAGACAAATCCCGACAAGTCCCGAAAACGCGACGTACGCTGGTTTAATACAGATCATATTAAAATGACTATAGAGAAAAACAAGGGCTCTAAGGTCCTTGCGAGAGATTTTTCTATGAGGCAGAACCAACTGATGAATGTGAAAACGGAAGATGACGTCAGGGTTGTTTCGTCTAAAACCAAACTTTTAAGGGAAGTTGAGAAGTTCTATGGGCAGTTGTTATGCAGCATAACAACAAGGCGCCGGGTGATGATAGAAATACAGCAGAGTTTCTGAAAGCTGAAAGAAAGTGGCTTCAGAAATGGTTTCAGAAGCTGTTCGATACCGTCATCCTAGAAGGCAGAACGCCCAAAATATCGGAATTCGAAGCCTATGAATCTGCAATGGTGCAGAGAAGGCGATGTTATATCGTCTTAGCTGTTCACCGTGACTTTGGAACATATTTTCAAGCTTCTGGACTGGGATGGGCTCGGCATCAACATCAACGGCGAGTACATCACGTACCTTCGATTCGCGGATGTTATCGTAGTCATGGCTGAGATCCTGCAGAACATGAGTAAAATACTTGATGACCTCACTGGAGCCTCGCAGCGAGTGGGTCTCATAATTAACATCGATAAGACGAAGATCATGTCAAACGACCATGTAACACCTGGTCCTGTGATTATTGGAGGAACCATGTTGCTATTTTTGATAAATTTGGTACTTTGAACTCAGCAAGGATGTAGCTTGCATGATGCCGATTTATAATTAGTACTGTTTTCCATAATATCAGGTATCAGCAATTTGACATCGACAATTGAAGTAAAATTTGCACAAAACCCTATTTTTTTTTCTCGTTTTAACGGTGATTAAAAACGCTTTTGTCCTCAATCTCACACGATAGGTGAAAATCAGGCCGGAACACAGCACCCCTGGAGCGGTGATATTTGTGGCAGCAGACTCAAATGAAAGAGCTATGTAACCTCTTGCAAATCTTCTATCACCCTAATGGTTCTCGTTAGGAACTATTTGTCAAAGACTAACAGTAACTAGTAGACTAGACTAAGGCTAAGATTCAATCACACCTGAAGGTAAGTGAAGATGAGGTCGTAAATGAAAGCACACGGGCTAAGGAAAGAACTGACTATTCATACAATATTGCTGGAATACATCACATCATCACCGCAGGAGCAGTAATATTTGGCGGCAGATTTTGTATGAAGGATAAAACCCTTACGGGATCCTACTACCAAACGGTTCCCAGTCGCATTAATCACATTGTGTGCCCCTTTTATCCAGAAGCGTAAGGGGCGTAACTATACGAAAGTAATAATAACCTAAAACTTAGTTAGAGCTTAAGATATAAAATACCTAAATCACTAGCATCAACATTCTCCGTCCACATCGCAACTTCTCCACCCAAACACTTTTTTGGCAACTTGTTGGCGTACATATTTCTCCAATTGGAATAGTTCAGGTTGCCCCAAAATCCGCGGCTCAAGTACCAAACGTCCTTCGGTGCTGAGATTGTTCGATAACCGATTTTTGTCAGATTATGTAATAGAAGACTTTTTCGTGGCTCCCAAACTTCGATTATGTATCTGAAATATAATAATACATAGATTATGTATCTGAAAAATCAATCAATATATATAAAACTGTTCCGTTACTGACTGAGTGACTGAGGTACTGAGTGACTGACAGACAACGTACAGTCGTATCTACTGGGCCTGGAGAGCTGAAATTTGGAACATACATTCTTTAGGGGATGTAGGGGTGCACTAAGGAAGGAATTCCCGAAATTCCCACGGGAACGGAAAATATAGGACTTTTTAGTTTGTATGAAAAATCTTATTCCTTGAGTGCACCGATGTAAAACTTGGCGTAAAGGTTTTTCAATGTGTGTCTGGTTGTGTTATGAAAGGAATTCCCGAAATTCCCACGGGAACGGGAAATATATGATGTTTTAGTTTGTATAAAAAAATCCCATCCCTTGAGTGCACGGATGTGATACTTGATTTAAAGGTTCCTCAATACCTAAGTGTCTGTTTGTGTCATGGAAGGAATTCCCGAAATTCCCACGGGAAGTGGTTGGACTTTTTAGTTTGTATGAAAAATCTTATTCCTTGAATGCACCGATGTGAAACTTGGCGTAAAGGTTTTTCAATGTGTGTCTGGCTGTGTTATGAAAGGAATTCCCGAAATTCCCACGGGAAGTGGTTGGACTTTTTAGTTTGTATGAAAAATCTTATTCCTTGAGTGTACGGATGTGATACTTGGCATGAAGGTTCTTCAAAGAGTGACTGGTTGTGCTACGAAAAAAATTCCCAAAATTCCCACGGGCACGGGAAATACATGATTTTTAGTTTTTATGAAAAAAACTTATTCCATGAGTACATGGGTGTGATACTTGGCATAAAGGTTCTTTCAGTGGGTGTGTGGTTGTACAGTTTCTGAAATTTCCAAGAGAAGGGTAGATAAGCGCATACGAAGTTGCGGGTTAAAGCTAGTATTATTTATAAATAGAATAACATGTATCTGGTTATTTCTCCGAAATTTCATTCTTTCACTGATTCATCTGGCCGAAATTATATTTCAAGTTTAATATTGTCTTACCACGGGGTCTGCATAGACACCGAAACGTCGAGTTAAAATTTAAAATGTAAATACGCAGCAAATCCGGTTAAAAAGTTTTTCAATTAATTTAAATTTTATCTCTGTTACACATATGTTTGTATGAAAATGTGTATAACACACAACACATATTTCAATGAGGGACTCGTTTTGCTATGGTAGTTTTTAAGATATCGATGTTTAAAAATTCTAAGTCCAGATGAATCAGTATTTGTTGACAAATATTTTTTATTTTCAGGTAACTTTGTGTGTGGTTTTTTATGAACTTTCGATTTGTTATCATCTTTTTAAGCGTTTTAACTTCGTCCGGCAGTTTTAGTCTCTCGTTTCAGATCTTGAATCCAATTGCAGGTCTTTATGGTAAATTTACTGAAATCTGCGTAAAATATATTTCAAGGAAATTTATTTGAATAATTTTTTTGTTTGCAGAATAATTAAGCAATAAAATCCCTCCTATCTTGATGGAAAGGTAAAAAGTTTATTTTTTTTTATCAATATGGTGGTTTGATCATATGAATCAGGAACAGATGAATCAGAAATTTCCCTAAAATCATGCATAACTCATCATATATTCACTGTTGTTATTTTTCTACATGAATTTACGTCTGACACTTCTTAGTTCTTTTTAAAAACACCAATGTAGTTGTAATCATACAACTTTTATTTTGTTAGAGGTCAATTCCTTACCATTCGATAAAATTATGATTTGTATTTATTCATCAAACAAAAATTGATTCATAGACCATTATGTAGCGAAAAATTACAAACGGATGCGCCATATGAATCAGGAGAACCAACTTATTTATTTTTCATTTTATACCTAGGCTGCAATTTTTGTAAAAATATAATTTGCACTAGTAAGAGGTAAAACTAAACAGTACCTACTAAAAAAATCATGCATTTATGTTTACTAGTTATAGAAATATACCCAAAAAAATCAAAAATTTTGTATTTGGAAAAATACCCATGTAAGATATAGGTTTTAAATTCTAATACCGTATCTGTCTCACCACATGATACTGGCAGTAATAGCCTATCGCCTAGTATCGACAGTTTGTTGCCAATAAGCTCAAATAATATAATAGAAAAACGATCAGAATTATTACTATGCGGTAACATAGTACTGAATGTGGGCTTGAGAATAGACTTGGATTACAAACAAAATTTTATTCGCTAGTGCGTTTCAATTTATAATACTAAATTACTTAATACTGAGCAACTGAAAACCGTCAGTCAGTTCAAGATACGTCCGCGCGTCTACTCTTACTAACCGTAACTATATCACTTGCTATTATCCTACTTCAAGGTGAAACTGATGGCGCTGCAATTGAATGTCAACACAGTCATTCATTGCATTTAGTGCTGTCTATAGTAGCTCAATTTCCGTTACCATGTAGTCATACAAACATCTTAATATCGCAAACTTATCGTTAGCTCCTACATGTATATCTAAAATATGTATCAAAATGGCTATGATTAAACAAACTATGTCATTAAATAGCGAATCTAAAATGGCATCCCTTATAAAGGTGTTACCATATCAATAGATCGATCGTCGATCGATTTGTCTGATAACACCAATAGTTACTTAGTTACGCCCTTATGATAAGTTATAAGTAGGAACAATATTGTTCGCATAGTTGTTATTCGTCAAAGTATGTAGTGATTATAATTATTTAACTAAACAATATAGAGAGTTATATTCTAGAGAACCTTTGATAATACCAATGTTTTAGTGCGAATTTCATTATCCCGAAAACGTTTTGCACCATTTTTGTTTTCCATATTTTCATTATATCAAAAATATGATTGACATATTGCTGATAATCCGATTTTCATATATTCTTTTTTCAAATTCTGTATCTTTTGAAATATTACTCAACCATTGAAAGTACAGGGATTCTGGTAGGTAAAGTTGACCTAGATCCGTAAAAGACGTGTAATACTTGTCTTCTAACTTATTTCACTACGAAACACCCTATACCAAACCTAACCGTTTTCGAGATAATCAACTTTTATTTTTTTTTGTAACCTTTAATTGTTTGCTATTAAATATCATAATTTGAAATTGGTGCGCTATTTTATTATTATTATTTATTTTTGAAATGCAAAGTAAGATGCTCTATGATCGTAGTAACCAAAATCCTACGTAAAATTACTAAATACATAGTTCTGAGCAATTGAAAGTACAAAACATTTGTTTACTTTTCTTTTAAGAATATCTAAAAAAAAGTTAGTATGGCAGACATTCGGCACTAGTGCGTAAAAATATCTACGTTTAATAGCTACTCAACAAAGTATAACAATTGGAAAAGTCTTAGTTTAAACGGCGATAGTGCACGTAAAAATCATTACGGTTATTGAGCTTAATATGGCCCTGAAAAGTAAAATAAACGAAGGCCCCAACGCAGATTTAGTGTGAGCGTGTGGATGGACATTATTGTCAATCATTTGATAGGCCTCTACTTTACACCCGGTAATTTGAATGGGGAACACTATGAAAACATCCTGAGAGAAAGAGTATCCATTGATCCTTATTATAGACATGTGGTTGCAGCATGATGACTGCCCCGCACATTTTAGATGGAGTTTGAGAAAATGGCTGGATACAAACTAATTGGATAGGACGAGGAGGACTGTCTTCCTGGCCAGCCAGAAGTCCGGACCTAACCCCTATGGATTTATATGCTGTCAAAGCAATATTTTTTGATATTTTATAACTTTAAGTGAAGGGTGGTCACTCGGATTTAGTCGTCTTTTATGACACGGTTATTCCGGGGGCGGTATGGCCATTCTAAGCCGACCCTACACGGAAAATCACAAATAATACTGATCTGCGTAGGTGAGAATATACAAAGAAAGAGCTTTCTACTTATAGGTGAGAGTTTTTATTGGACTTGCTTATTTTTGGACTAAAAATATGACTGGTCACAATTTAAAATTATTCGCATGGCGAAGTTGGCGCGTAAAATGTAGAGGGCGGGGATTTTTCATACAAAGCTGCTAAATTACTTGTCAAGTTAGGCGTAATACAATTAATGATATTAAGAGATACTAATTTCTGTACGCTTATTGTATATCTCATTTGCCTACTTAAAAACTATATTATAAACACTGCGATCTAGATACACTTCAGGTTCTAAAGTAAGATTCGGTTCCCGCCAGAAGCACACGAAATAATTAATTTTTGTTTACAATCTTAAAATTTTGTTTGTCTTATATTATTTAAGTTTATTTAGCAAGAAAAGCCCTGATAGCGTTGATATCTCAAACGGTAAGAGGCAACTTACCGTTTCTTGTCCAAATATTTTTCTATGTTATGTATTTGCGTTATTTTTGAGGACCAAACTATCACTGGAGGGTCTTCCGTCATACCAACCTGGAAACAAAAAATATGGTTTTATTTCTTGTAAGACCTCCGATAGTCTTTATAGCCATTGACAGGTTCGGCTTAGAAGAGCCCTACTGCCAACCGTGTCGTAAAAGGAGACTAATCCGACTGGCCTCCGTTTGGTGATAGGATACCGCCTGGCAAGCGATAAAATCAGCCGCCAAATGTTACAGCTCCGCCGCGGTGGTGATGTGTCCAGTAATATTTTATGAAGAGCCACGACCTTTCTTAACGCATTAGGCCTTAAGCTCCATCGAGACCATTGAAAACCAATACTTCCAAACCAACCAATTCCGAGTCATCCACACGGTTACAAACGGTGGTTGCAAACAAGGAGACAAACAAGAACACAAACCAAAGTCACGCTAAACCACGCCCCAAATCGTCAGTGCGCTTTGGTCTCTCGCGTTGGCAACATCTTCACGATGGCAGTTTTGTATGCAATAGAGGATATAAAGAAGGAAAGGTTGAAACGCAGGCTTTAAGCTACAAAACTCTTACCATTTATAGTTATAGTTACATAATAAAATATACAATAACAAGCGTACACACTGTCCTAAATACAGACATACATCTACATGGATAGCGCAAATGCATATACTTTGCTTGTCTGAACCCCGACAAGGTTGGTCGCCTCTAGATTTAATTTTTTAATTAATTAAAATCGATTCCACAATATCGATATCGTTCTTAATAATCGATTTCATCGGCGGCATCGGTGTCTCTGAATCTGTTTGTATTTCCCAGTAATAAATATCAGCTGTGACGTCACAATAGGTCTTAAAAAGTCGGCTCGCTTGCTTTCAATACAAATCGTGACACTTGCGTTGTCTATATAGATGTATGTCTGTGTTTCTAAGCATCGCCGTTTACAACCCGCTAAGGTCATGTGTAATTCAGTTGTCAACAGCCGTCTTCACTGTTGTTAACTAGCAAGGTCACCTTGGATTGATGTTTTGTTTCAGTCTAGCTGGGGCTCTTACCATAAAGTGAGCTCGAGGTTAATTGCGGGTTTGGTCACTAATAAAAATATTTATAAAGAATATTTATTTATTTAAGTCATATCTGTTTCTGCTTACTTCATGATAGACTTCGTCCCACGTTTCCAAGTTTTTCCTCTGGAACTCCCCCCAAAGCTCGATGTAGTCGTTCAAGGATAATTTTTTACCCTTTTTTTTATTCAATAAGTGATTCCTTATTTCTTTTGTATTGTTCCAACAATTGACGAATACCTGGAGATAATTAGATATGATTTTTTTTAATTTATGAACGAAAGATTTCCAATAATTTAAATATGTAGGTACGGGTCACAAAACAGTACTATTATGTTCAAATTAATAATTTAATATGGCGATCATCAATCCTTGTACTGACCCCGCCAAAATAAGCTTTATCAGCTATATTAAATACGATCTTTTCCTTTAATTTCGTACGCACAAAAACCACTCTACCTGTGAGAATTTCAGAAATTCCTTCCATATTACAACCCATTGAAGAACCTTTATACCAAGATTATATCGTTTATACCAAGTTTATAACACCCATGCTCTCAGAGAAAAAGGTTTTTCATACAAACTAATATGTGCTGTATTTCCCGCTCCCATGGGAATTTCGGAAAGGGCTGAGTCCAAAGGGTTTGAACGATCGGCTACAGATGTTTCAGTAAAATAAAGAGTAACAATTATTTTTATTAGAATAAGGAGTAAGCGAAATACTACATTTTATTATCAAATGAACCAAAAACTTATTAGTTATTTAAAAAAAATAAGTTGAATTAGCCCGCAGTAGTGCAACTTAAGAGTTTGTATCTTTATATAACTATGCTTTTTAATACTACTTATCCCTTAGTCTGATACTATCAACTAATATTACTTATTTAACAAGGATATGTGTTATAAATTAACAAAATGAACAAGTGATTACTTATTTTATTTTGTATATTAATAGCCCCTTGTTCGAGAACCTTGTCCGTGTCGGTAAAGATGCATGCGGAAAGAGATTTCATGCTTTGATTTAGTGTCTTTTATATTATTTGGTACATTTGGTGGTTCCGACTTCGTTTTAAATAATCGCTATAGACTGATATATGAATTAGCGTATAGTTATTTTTTTCCTATAGGGCTGAAATAAAAAGTCCACTATTTACCCTCCCGCACTCAAAGGAATGTATGTTCTAAATTCCAGCTCTCTACGCCCCATAGTTATCGCTGTACGTTGTCGGTCAGTCACTCAGTACACCAATCAGTAAAGGAACAGTTTTATTTACTAATATTGATGATACAGGCTAATAAAATGAATATATAAAAATCTTTGAAAATATATAATGTGTCGTAAACTTATTTTTTTTTAACAAAATTTAATATACTGCAAACAGATCAATTCGGGTTTAGATTAGAACATTCGCTGTTTTTGTTCTTATTCAAATTGTTACTGAATCTTTACGTGATAAAAAAATTGCTGGAATATTCCTTCATATGAGTAAAGCATTTGACCGGATATGTCTAAAACTCTTCTTAATAAATTGGAATCGCTATGAATAAGAGGAAATGCCTACGAATTGATTGACAGTTGTTAACACAAAATATTCTAAAAAAATTAAACCGTATGGTACAAAATATTGGTATTGTATATTTTGCTTTCGTCGTGCAGTTGTAAGTGTATTTTTGATTGTGTTGAATTCTTTCTAAACTAACGTAAGTAAGGTACAATTAATTTATTGAGGCTAGTCGCACTGTTGATGTAGGCAGATATATATTTTTCTTTCTGAGGTAGATATCATTTTTCTTTGCTTTTGTTAGTTGATATACCCTATCTCAAAAACTACTGAACTAATTTTGATGAAATTTGCGGTTTTCTCTAAAGTGAACAATGTCTATTACAACACAAAAATTAAAATTACTTAAATAGGACTTTTCCGGAGATATGCGAACACAAACATAAAAACATACATACATAAACTTTTGAAATTTGCCACATTTGATCAGATGCCAATAAAGACTAACATATGCTGAAACTGGGCAGTTCTGGAAATATTACATACAAACAGGTCGTATTGATAACCTCTTTTTATTTAAAGGGGGTTAAAAATAGAAAACAACGTGTAGAAGTATTAAATAGCCATCATAATATATATATAAAAAATGCAAAACTCGTACGGAATTCCTTAAGGTAGTGTACTCGGGCCATTGCTATTATTTTTTTATAAATGTACTTCCAAATGCCATACCACAGGAAACCATTCTACTTGTTGATGATTTTACGACCGTAGTCAAAGCAGATACCAAAACTGCAAAACGCAAATTAGGATTTACATTCAGTGATACTGTGGCTTGAGAATAAAAATTTAAAAATAAATATGAACAAGACAAATATGATGCAGTTTAAAGCATCGAACTTACCGCAGAGCCACTTTGATATACATTATGACAATTATAAAACACCTACTGTTAAAGACACAACATTTTAAGGCTTTACAATTGATGAACAAAGCGACTGGAAATCACACATAAGTAGATCACTATGCTAAATAACACGTTTCATTTTAGTATGGACGTCTGGCCAGCACCTGTGCCAAAGAAAATAGTTGTGGAATACCATTATGAAAACACTGAAAATAACTGTTAATTAAATTTTAGTTACTTTTCGTGTACATTAAGAAAAACTACTTGAATCGACAATGACCTCAGGTGACTGACGACGCCATATTTAAGTCATATTTTTACTGACATTCCTATATTTTTGATTTCTGCCTGGACGTAAAATATGATTTCAATAAAAAAAAACTAGAAAAGCAAACGGAATTCATAAAATATTGTGTATTTTTGATAGATATTATTAGTAGTGGCATTTCACTTCCGTACATTAAGTATGTTGACCTTACAAGATCATCTCTCTTTATCCGTTTTCTAACTTTAAAACTCGTATGCTTCGAAGTTATAATATATTTTCTAAGTTTTTGTTATTTTTTTATACATTCTAAGAACAAAAGACAAATCTCTAACACACATTTTATTGATAAATTGAGTACGTACATACAGTAAGTACTTTCGGCCATTTTGGATAACTGTGGAGATTTATGTCAATACCGTCGTTTAGTTTTTTCGTTTGTACACCTTAATTATTTATATTTTGTTTGATTTGTGAATAATTTCCACGATCCTAAAATTTGGCACAGGTTGTGGCCAGGAATGCAACGGAACCTTTCATCCAAATCGGTTGAGGCATTTTGCCGTGATTGAGGGACAAACATCCATCCATATATTCAAACTTTCACATTTATAATATTAGTTAAGAAAATATACTTGCGGTGTAACTAACCTCATCGCCTCCCATATGCAAAAGAGCAGGTTTTGGAATAGCATCTGCTATATCCCTATATAAGTCCTTGAGGACTGTGTAAACGAATGGATTAATAGGATTCAGTTGTCCACAAGGAGGCTGTATGCAGTTTTTCCTCCAAGGCTGGGCGTTTACACAGACTGCTAAATCACCGTATTTATATTCCTAGGGGAAAAAATATAATGCAGACATTAATTCAATAAAGTCCCAGCCAGGTCAGATAAGGAAACAAATTGCCTTAGGTTTGGGTGTACACTAGGATAGGCCGTATTTCCGCTGACTGGTTTACATATCACAAACAACTATAAAATCTTGCTATGTGGCCACATTACTGGTATCACTTTGGGAGATTTTGTATTTTGCATTAATTGATCACAAGTACCCACAGCTCTTAAATGTAAGTACCTGCATAAAACACGCCAGCATTGGTAACAGCCAATTACAGACTCAATGTGTATTAGCTAAACATTTCAGACTTAATACAATCAAAAATTTTAACTAATAGGTAAGTAAAAAAAACTCAATAATATTAATCTAGATCTAAAAGAAATATACCAAAATATAAATTTAAAGAATAATTGAGCTGGACTGGGAGCGAAAGAAAAACATAGAATGTGCCAGCTGCTTCTCTTCCCGGGCATACTGTAAAAGTCAGTTAAGGGACCGAGGTGTTATGTATGGGAGGCTTTTTTGTGGGCGATAGGCTGACCCCCTGTCACTGCAATTAGTCTCTCTTTACTATAATAATGCCTCCTAATTTGTCAAGCGTGACATCAGATGGTTTTATTACCTCTGGTGTTCTGCCTACCCCATACGGGATACAGGCGTGAAGTTGTGTATGTATGTATGTAATAAATGCAAATAACTCAAAAATATTGTCAAAATGAATATCGTTTACCTTGCCCCACTGCCAGCCGTTGCCCGCGTGCGCCGGCGCATCAATTTCTATGACTACTCTGACTCCGCGTAACTGCGCGTAATTTATCAAAGCGCTCACTTCTTGTACCGTGTAGATTTCTGTAGCTGAATATGCGCCGTATCTGAGGATAAAAAAACACTAGTTATACAGGGTGTCCCGTAAAGAATGGACCAACGGAATTTGAATGATAGAGGGGATCATTACCTAATTGGATCACAAAATTTTACTGCCTAAGCCTCGTAGTATTGAAATTATGAATTTTTAAATATTTTACTAAAATTCAAATAATATGTATACTAATTATTATTATTATTTACAATAAATGTATTTTTTTAACTCTTTTCATTTAAGGGAGTTAACAAAGTATTTTTCTTCCAAATTTCAAAGCTACTTATTCGTAATTATCGGTAATATAAAAATAATGAGCTGAAACTTTTGCAAACCTAAAATTACGAAATGGACATTGTCATGTTTGAACCAATCTGGTGGGAATCAAAAATATGGTAGCCTCATGGAACTTTACTTTAATAATACCTACAGTTCACACCATTTCCAAAAATGTATAATTCTGTGGCTAAAAGAAATTAAAATTATTTTTTGAATAATAATTCAATTGTCTCGTACTGTTTCAGCCATAAGGTCAGTTTTTGCCTTTTAATCACTTTCATTTGCGTTTATCGTTTCATGTACTGCTTCTTTGAAGGAGCCCCATAAAAAGGCGAACGAGAGGGCCTTTCAATTGCACCTCCGCGTCCAATCCAACGATCCGGGTACGACTCATTCAACCAATTTGTCACTTGTCTTGAATAGTGGGCAGGTGCTGTTACTACATCATATCGCGTACTTCTTGTGGTACATACGTCTAGTTATGAATTATCTTAGTCGTTTCTGCAGATTTGCAGATAACAATCACTATTTTGACAAGCCTGGGTGGGAGTTCATAATATGACATCAGACGTGACATCAAATGGTTTTACACCCTCTGGCGTTCTGCCTACCCCATAAGAAATACAGGCGTGAACTTATGTTTATGTATACACTATGTTATTTCCATAATATACTGAGTTTCAATTTTATGGAAGAACGCAGCGACCAATCTTTGAGTTTAAAAAAATACAGTCTCTAGCTGTACGATTAGATTCCATCTATGTATTATTATATTTGGTTTTTATCTACTAGGAAGGTTTGTTTTATTTAATATTGAGCCAGCTTATTCCTATGATTGTAGGACTTATATGATAAAAATGAGAAATATATAAATGGTTATTGTACAGAGTACCGGATTACACAGATTGCCGGTAACATATATATTTTGCATTTTGGTATCTGTTTCGGTATCGCTAAATCCGGTTAAAAGTGTTTCTTAAAAGATCACAAATTAAGTCAATATTAAAGAAACTTACCTAGTAAACTGCGGCACTCTGTAAGACTCAAATGGAAAACTGTGGGAATCAGTTACATGCCAATGAAACACATTCATCTTAGAAGCCGCCATACCGTCAATAGTTCTCTTAATATTCTTCATAGGAATAAAATTCCTGGCAGTATCTAACATCAGCCCTCTATGTTTGTAAACTGGTGAATCCCAGATTTTGGCACCAGAGATTAGGTGTAAGGTACATTTGTGGTCTTCTGATTGGTCAGGGTAGTCCCCACTTACAAGATGGGTAAAGGTTTCGAGACCATGCCTGGCTCCGTATACAGTATGGGCAATGATGTCTACATTCACTTGAGTGAGACCTGCAATTTACACATATTATGTTATTAATGACTGTTATTTATGTAAGTCTATACTGTACATAAAACAAGCTTTAATTTTTGAATATTTTTATTTTCCAATAATTTCTTCTTCCATAGCGTCCAGTAAAATGGAGCTATAGAGACTATACCAAAACAGTTAGGTCAATTTCTTTATCTCCGAAATACGGCTTCATAAAGCACGTCCGGATCCGCTCGTGAATCTTTGTATTTCCCTGCCTCTACAGACCTGAATGGAACGGAATGGAATGGTTCAGAGCTGGTACTTCATATAACATTTCCGGAATACATCACCGCTGGAGCGACAGATTTTATATGAACGGTAGTCGCTAGCCAGTTTGACCCTGGTGGGATCTAACCATGAAGCGGTCACTCAGATTAGTCGCCTTTTACGAGACGCTTGTCCAGGGGCAGTAAGGCTATAAGCCGACTCTTCACGGCTAAAATTACAATTTTATCGGAGTAAATCAAAAATTAAATAAATTAAATACTTACCCAAACTAACCAAAATTGCCTCTGCCCAAAAACCATGTTGTTTAGTTGATATAACAGGTTTTAAGAAACACAGATGCTCGTAAACCACGCTTTCAAAGTTTAAGGTATAGCTGAAAGAATGCTGATAGGCTGGTAGTTTTAGCAGGTGGACTGATCGCCACTTTTAAAAATTGGTACAACATGAGCCATCTTCCAAATTGATGGAAATACGCCACTCTGAAGGGAAGCATTGAATAAAATTGTTAGAGGAAGGCATAATTCGTTAATGGAATGCCGTCTGGGCTCGGACCTTTATTAGCATCTAGCAATAAAAGTTTTGCTAATACTTCCCTTTCCGATAATGATTTTTAATTCTTAATTCTTCCTTTATATCCGTGGTGATTGAGAGTCTCATATTGTCTAGCTTAGTGTCTAATTTGGAGCCTCATTACGAATCCAACAATTTTATTCAGCCCTAAACCGCCTCTAGATAACCATATAAAAATATAATACTCTAGTAATGATTACACTTATCTATCATTGACTTCCGACGTGGGTTTTTGACCATTTGTATCCGACAGTCTTACTCGCATCCAACAAGATCCTGTAAGAGTGTCAGGATAAAAATTGATATTTTATGTTATTTTTTCAACAATGCCTCACGGGCTTTTTTCCTCAATCTGACCTTTTAATATGTTCTAACTATGATCTAAATTCACCTTAATCCATCGAACAATGTCCTAGATGTCACGGCGCGTCGGTCACTCACTTAAGTCGGGTGATCTGAGCGTCGGGTACAGCAAACTATACTTTAGGTGACTTGTAGAACCAGACAGCGTAAAAAACCTGATATAACTACTATTTGATATTGTCGTAATAATAATTTAGTTTATTATTATCATTTTATTAAAGAAGCTTACCTTTGGTCTGAACATCCACCATATACGACTCATCCGTTTCCCAGGAGAGTGACAAATCTGAAGAATTGACTGACATGTAGACGAATACAGGCAGCGTATCATTCTCTATAGGCTTGAGGTTGCATTCCGCTTGCATGTTGCTGATGGCTATCTGCGCCATTTTGGCCAGCAGCAGCCGGGCTTCTACTGCTGCTTGTTCTAGGTTGAACCTGGAATAATCAAAATAAAAAAGGAAAGTTTTATAAAGGTGAATTTTATGAAGATCCAGTTCTTTCTTAGCTCGTATGCATTCAACCTCATCTTCACTTGCAATCAGATAAGCTCAAGGTCCAACGCGGGCACAGTGAAAAAAAAATGTGTCAGAAATTTTGTTGTCACAATAAGAGTGTTATGTATTCAGGAAGTATAATGTGTTTGATTACTAGGGCAGTAGTTATGCAATAGAAAAACGAATCACAATTGTTCTTCAACTTCGGAACAATAGTTATTTCTACAATGGGATTTTTTCGTCGCGTGTTTCATGGCAACAAAAATCAGATTGCTATTTTTTTTAAGAATTTGGCGTGGTTAGATCTCTTATCTACTATTAGAACATTAACAACTCTACCGGCCTACAAGATCTCCATCAAAAAAGCTCATTTAAATTTTCTTAGAGGCCAATTAGATAGGTTGTCAAATTGGTGCAAATATTGTTAAATACCTATTATGTGAGGCTTTTTCTTCTTCATTAAGTACCACAATTTCATTCATAAATATTAAAATCTAATAATCCATAGTAATGTTGTAAGCTTGTATCACATTTCTTATTTCGTTTATTTATTGTAACGTCTTAGATTCAGTCTCGTTAAAGATTCAGTCGAGATGTTCTTCTACTGCCTACAAAAAAACTCTCATTTCATTGATCAACTTCTTTGATTACTATGCAAGGTTTCTTACCTAATTGTTTTCGGATGTATCTTAACAGTTTGCATTCCCAGAGTGGCTGTCACAGGCCTGGGCCAGAGTCCTCCAAATTTTCCACAAACGGTCTTGCATAGCTGCAGACTGTCGAAGGTCAGGTGACTGCTTGTGTTTGAGAACCTTTGGGGAAAGTCTGACCGTTGACAGCCTTCATCAGGAATGCATTTGAACACCCAGTTTGGTCTGCTAAGAAAGAATAATAAGAGAATTACCCAAACTGACACGCTAATAATGTGGTCCCAAAGTAAGCTTTTGTACTCGTTTAATCTTCTTCCTTCCTAAGCTGTGCTGTCATCTTCGAACTCATATTAACTTACCAGCAGGTGAGGCTGAGGTTCAACGCTGGATTAGTTAAAATAAAAAATAAAAGTGATATGTCAGCTATTAAGCGGAACTAGCGGACATCATAACTATATAAACTGGCCCGGCTGAGATTGAAACCACGGACATCGGTCTCCGTGGAGCAGTGTTCTAGACGCTACTAGGCCAACCGTGAGGTTGTGGGTTCGATTTCTGCGCGGAACAAACAAAAATGTTGCGGCTCTCGGCGATTATCTACGTATTTTCATCCTCGGTTCCCCCCTAGATTATTAGTAAGTGTAATTGTCTGGGGATTTTATTTATTTATCTCACGCCACAGATGAACACTCAACCACTTACAAGATATCCCCGTGGCGCAGTGGTTTGAAACACTACAACGTAATTCTTAAGTCGTAGAACAAATATTGTTGGGACTGATAAGGAGAGGCTGCCTGCAAGAGGTGATGAGCTCATCATCATCAGCATCCACAGCCTGTAGACGTCCACTGCTGGACAGACGCCTCCTCCAAGGTCTTCCCCAATTAAAATTAACTCTGTATTTCCGGGTCAGAATGTTATATTCCGGGTCTGAATGTTACATTAGTTTCTGTATTTATATTCTTGGTCTCACCTAGTTAGCAACATGTTACCCTAAATCACATTCACCTACTTAGTTTGGGACCATGTAGTTGAACAAATCCATATGCTTTCTGATAAATAACTTTTAGTAACTTACGCCTTATCTTGGCCAGTTTTTGTTTCTTGAACTTTCACCACACTACTGACGGCTAAGATTAATAACCATACAGAATGAGTTAAAAGCCCCTGCAATAAAATAAAACAAAAAACAATGTTTGGAGTACAATAAGATAAAAAGTCGACATTCCATTTTTGAAATTTAACAAGACAATGACTCTTCGGAAATATGAAGTGTAGGTACTCTTTACGGAAAATTTCATATAGAGCTTTTCAACACACTTTTTCGTAAAGTGAGCCTTATTCTATTGAATTTAGAACTATAAACTGGGCTATAAGTCACGCGTGCATAATATATTATACCCTAGTGCATAATAAAATGAATCCTACAAAGTTGAATTGTACCTTTGTGCAAATTACATGCGAGTAAACAGAGCATATTTTATTGATCCGGGTTATACATTAAATATTTTCAGAAACAACAAAGAGGTTTTATACCACTTCAAATCCATATACATTTTTGAAATGTTTGCGACTTATATTAGTAAAACAAATATGTATATCAAACAAATTGTTCACAATTTACAATAATTTGTTATAAAATATTAAAATATTTGCATTTACCACTCCAAATTAAACATTTTCACGTAAAATAGGCTGTATATGCTATACAGACATTGACACATTTTTCAGAAAAAAAAACCTACGCGCATGCGCGAGGTTCGGCGCCATTTTTCAATCACAATTCACAGCTTTGTTATGAAGTGTGTTTGTTATTTTATGACCACGTATGTCTGTCTTTTACTCACAAGTTGTGTGTTGAAAAACGTCGTATGTAACTCGTGAGCGTTGCTAATTACAGTCGAGGCTGTGATTAATAATGAGCCGAGAACTTCGCTCACTTGTTACATAATATACTATTAGTTAAGTATCTGCACTTATCGTAAGTATGTTCACAAAGAATCATTGCAATTCAGTCATTTTTGCATAGAAAGCGTGCTTTTAACGACAAACAAGTGAAGTAAAACTACATAAATAATACTTATTTGTTATAAACCACCCACGACAGGGTTTAGGAATTAACTAATAAATGGTCTTTTTTACTATCATAAAAATTAATTAATCTGAATCATAATATTAAAATAACGAACTTACCCTAAATGAACTTCGATTATGATTATAGAGTTGTTTCAATCGAAGATTAACAAAGGTAGTCCTATGATTTAATGTATTTACGGGATTCTTACCACGATTTTCGATTTTATTTTCGCACGTCCGATATTTCGATGCTGTTACAAGCACCATGATCGCGGGGAGTCCGGTGCTTGTAACAGCATCGAAATATCGGACGTGCGAAAATAAAATCGAAAATCGTGGTAAGAATCCCGTAAATACATTAAATCATAGTGAAAATAACCGCGATAGTTTAAAACAAAGGTAGTCCTGCCGGCCTACAAGGTAAATTCACACCGTTTATTAAATTAAAAGTTGCGTTAAGTCAATTGATTATACATATGTGTCGTTGTCGCAAGTCTCTGGAGCAAGTTTCACTATTTTAGAGATTAAATAGCAAAACTTCGGGTTGATGGTGGATAGGGATTCTGTCTTCGAATAAAATAACACATATAATCATAATCTAACTTCACCTAAGGTAATTCGTTTGATTATATTGTTCAGATATAAATAGCAAAGGTAGATGTTAAGAAATTAGGTTTTGGGATTACTTAATATGTTTAGTATATTTATTTACAACCTTCCACGCTGGACTGGGAGCGAAAAAAAAATAGACTGTGCCAGCTGCTTCTCTTCCCGGGCATACTGTAAAAGTAGTTAAGGGACGGAGGTTTTGTTGACGTTTTCGTGGGCGATAGGCTGACCTCCTATCACTGCAAGTCTCTCTCCATCATCTCAATACCTTCAAATTTGTCAAACGTGACATCAGACGGTTTTATAGCGTCTGGTGTTCTGCCTACCCCATTAGGGATACAGGCGTGACGTTATGTATGTAGGTATGTATTTACGATAACATAATAAAAATGAACCTAATTAAAACATTATATAGAATTTTGTGCAAAACCAGACCTCGCAAAGATGCTGCGGTCGCAAATTGGGCACTAGTAAAACTTAGTAAACACTTGGGAATTCCCCGTCCATCCCGCGGTTTTGCGGATGACGTCGAGCGAGACGGCGGCTCCGCATGCGTGTCGCGCTTTGAGCACTAGTTACTTATAGTTAATAGTCCTCAGGTGTTTTTTATGCGGGCAAATTAAAGGATTTAATATAAAAACAAGGAATTATTAACAATGGCTGACTTCTAATATAGCTTATCGAAATACGAATCTCGTGATTATAAAAATAAATTAAGTATAAATGATAATGTAAATTATGTATCTTTGCTTTGTAGAGTTATAGGTCAACAAGAATATTTACCTGATATTGAAATATTCCCATGGCTGTTATTATGAAAAAAATTCAATTAAGTTCACTTCACTTCACAAAGTATCAAAATTTCTTCCCGTTCTGATAGCTTTTATTTTTAGCCTCGCTTGCACAGACCAGGGTTAACATTAAAACGGAAGGGTTAAGAGATAACCCGGGTTAATTTGATAAGTTATCTTGCACCATCCAGGGTAAGCAGTTTAGCCCGAGTTAAACTGCTAAATATTGAATCCTTCAACGGTTACCGGAATATTTAGTCTTACCCGGGTATTGTCAAAATTTTTAGGCTACTTTGAAGCAATACCAGTTGTCCAGTTGTAATCATAGTTTCGTTCGAATATTGTTATAATTTAATAACCCAGAGCAATTTTTGGCTGGTGCTAGACGTTTCCCGAGTTAAAAAAACTAAGCATTTAACTCGAGTTAGTAGACGTCGAAGGGCCTTAGAAAATTTCTAATTTACAAAAACACGACACTCATGGCACTAAATTTGTTGAAAGCAGCGCGGGCAAATTTGTTCTTTTTCTTATCGACACGGGCAAAGGAACCAAGTTTATTTTATTTTTCCGTGTTCTTTTTGCGCCCAGTCTAATATGTGCTCTTCGTACGAACGAAGGACGTGTATTCTTTGAGTCGTTCAACAATATGACTCGTTACAGGTATTGAAAGTGATTTTTGATATTTTTTGTGTTTTTTGTGCGGTGAAAAGGCGTTATCGCCAAGCCGCGATGTACGTTTGCGCGAACGGATCTGATTGGACGACTGGATTGCCACAATGTAGAGTGAGGGGCGGGAATTCGTGATACAGTTTTTCGTTTTCTGTTCTTTTATACTTTGTTTAATTTAAACTTATTTGTAAGCATTGCAAAGAACGCTCTGCAGTTTGTGTGTGAAAGAATTCCTAAACAAATTAAAACCATTAGGCTGCAAACTGGACGGCAGGACGGTATGACACCGCGACAAATCGCTCAGCTGTCCGCTGGCGTCGAGAACGGCTCAGATTATACGAAATAGAAATTTATGACTTACCCTTTATCAAGGTCCTTATAATGAGCTTCAGCGGAAAAAAAAGTAATATACCACTGAGTTCCTTATTTTTTTACATACATACAAACTTAATAAACCTAATACGAAAACACAGGCCCCGGCTCCTAGTCCCCGGCGGTCCCGCTCGTCTCGACCAAGGTAGTGGTCGAGGAAACGGCGAAACAGGGGGTGCTCAGAATCCCCGGGTTCGACCAGGCTACCAAGGACGACCCTTGGCAGAAGTAATAATTACGCTATTTGGACATTTTTTGAGATATGAGTAAAAACCTGAATAAGAAACTTCATCCCCCCTACAACCTCAGCATACCCCCTACCCCTGATCACATTTTAATATGTCAATCAGGACTGCTCATAGTATACTTGTGCCAATTTTCAAAACTACACGATTTATTTCCACCGATTTAATTAATTTACTCTGACTATGAGACCAAAATCTGCAAACCCTCAACCCCTACACCTTCAGCATAGCCCCCACCATCGAGGGCTTTTAATATGTATTTTAGACTTCATAAGGTATGCCCGTTTCATAAATATGACCGTTTTCAAGACTTCACAAATTAGGGCTGCATCGTGAGGACGCCAGTAGTAGGCGAGGACTAATGGAAATCTCGCACATCGCTCAACACATTGTAACTCGTGAAGTATTGGGCGTAGAGTGAAAACTTATATGACCAAATCAATATAAAATTTTATGAATAAAATATGGTTAGAAGCAACTATTACGCTATTTTTACAGATTTTCGAGATATAAGCAAAAACCTGAAAATAGGGACCTTCATCACACCGACCACCGTGTGCACAAGGTATACGCGTGTCAATTTTCAAAACTATAAGAATTATTTCCCCTGACTTTCAACCGACTTCCAAAAAAGGAGGACGTTCTCAATTCGTCTGTATGTTTTTTTTATGCGTCTTTGTTACACGATATTTCGGACAATTATAAATCGATTTTGAAAATTGAAATAGAGGATATAATAGAGGATACTTTATAGTTGCTCCCATTTAAATTTCATCGAAATCGGTCGAGAACTCCATTGAAAATTACAAATTTTTGAAACAATATGTATGATTTAGGAGAATGTTTACATGGATGACATTCTAAGTCGACCAAAGTTTTGACTTGAAGTCGGTTTCTTTAATGCTCTGCATTTATTGATTATGCTTATATGGGCTACAAGAACATATGTCAATGCCACCAGTGCATAACATGACTCCTAGTCTGTCTTAGGTTTAATTATTTTCAGAGATCATGATTTCGCTGTACTAGACGATGACGTCGAAATGAATGAAGACTCACCACAAGCTTCATTGCCATTAGACTACAACGACGGAATCAATGGGGACCCACCTCAAGCTTCATTCCCATTGGACTTTGACGATGAAATTATGGAAGACCTTCTACAAGATTCGTTCCCAACCGCTTTGACAACAGCAATAGCTACACTTAATTCTCCATCACCACCTTTTTCAACTCATGAACAGACTATATCTCCATCAGTATTCACTGCTTCAGCCAGTCTTGCATCAACTGCGAATACTAAACAGGTTCACACTTTGGCATCACTCGCTTTGTCTGCGCTCCAATTGCCACTGACTCAGTCTCTTCTGACTCCTCCTGTCTCCACACCCATTGTGCTTGCTACTGGATCAGCTACGCCGTTTTTAAATATCGCCGGCCCATCGAATTCAAGGAATTTAAGTAGTGCACCGTGTTTACCTTCCACGTCAAGCAGATTGCCTTCAAAATTTGCTTTTAAGCCAGCTGATATCAACCCTATACCTAGAATGAAAGGAAATTCTAGAGGCTGTAATAAACGAGCAGGAAAGCCTTTATTAGTATCTAGCTCTCCATACAAGAAAGAGTTAGAAGAACAACTAGCCATTAGAAAAACAAAAGAACAGGAAAAAGAAAAGAAAAAAGCAAAAAAGCTGGAGAAAATAAATGCAAAAGAACAAAAAAAGGGCAGAAAAACAAAACAAGAATGCAAAGAAAATCAAGAAACCAAATCTACTAAGAAAAAGACAACGCAAAGTAAAAAGAAAACATCAAAACCAAAGTGTTTAGCATCGGAAGATAATAGTAAGAAAAAGAAGATGTCGATGTCGGTCAAAAAGAATATTTTGGTCGATGGTTCTAGTAGTGACGAGGAAGAACACCCTACAAGAGAAAATCTAGAAACCAACTCTGCTAAGGAAAAGAAAATACAAAATAAAAATAAAACGTCAAGACCAAGGTGTCTAAAAGATGAAGATAACTACAAGAAAAAGAAGATGTCAGTCAAAAAGAAGATCTTGGATAGTAGTTCTAGTAGTGAAGAGGAGGAACCCCCACTTGAAGACTCAAGCGACAGCGGAGATAATAATGAAGATGAGCAGTGCATTTACTGCCTAAATCGCTATTCCAATGATGTAGCCGGAGAAAAGTGGGTACAATGTACTAAATGCTTTAGGTGGTGTCACGAGTTGTGTGCTGGTATTGATGATACAGATCTGAACTTTAATTGTGGTTATTGCATTGACTATTAAATCTAAAGTCCTGATGTTCCTAATAAATTAGGTATTAAGGCTATGATTATTATACTTTCTGATTAAAATAAAAGTACAAAAGTAAAATTTAATAAAACTTTTAATATTATTAAAACAACAAACTATAACATTGTTTTTTATTCTCCATATAATTAAGGGTTACCTGACCGGAATAAAATTAGGGATATCCCATAATAATATAAGATTTCCTAATATAGTATAGGTCCCCTTATATGGGATATCTCATATTGAAGCGTGGCACCCAATAAGGGATATCCCAAAAATGGGTACTATGGTATCCCATATTGAGGTACACGTTTTTTTTTCTCAACTTTTGCCATTTTGAACATATTTTCCCACACTGGCAAATTTATAAATATTAGACGTACAGAACATCATATAACTGTAACCAAATAAAATATTGAGAAATTGTTATTGTCGTACTGACAAAAAGATATATAGATTTTATTTTACAGTTATTTAAAAAAAAGTATCCCATAATGGGCCCGCCTCCCCTATGGCACCATACCAACCGATCGACGTTTGGTTTTTTTGGCCTATTAAAGACTATGTCAATACGTATATATAACAAAATTCCAAAGTCAATTCAAGCCCTGCCAATCAATAATTTTAAATCAATCATTAAAGGCATTCTATCTCGAAAAGCTTATTATAAAACTAAAAATTATTTAGACGATCATAAGGCATAAAATTAATCACACAACTGGATATTTCTAGAAGGTATTAATTTTGTTTCCGGCTTGGCTGTGCAATATGCCATGTGGCTTACTAGTGACTGTTCCGCTGACTTGTTTTCTTGGGGTGCGCATTTTCTCACATAACTTTTCTATTCCTATCATC
Organism: Stenoptilia bipunctidactyla; assembly: GCA_944452665.1. Lineage (NCBI taxonomy): Eukaryota > Metazoa > Arthropoda > Insecta > Lepidoptera > Pterophoridae > Stenoptilia > Stenoptilia bipunctidactyla. The sequence continues at coordinate 8,712,021 of OX101738.1, read as the reverse complement.
GGAGGTCCGAAAATTTTTCTCATACCATTTAAAGTCATAATGATCATTCTTCATAATAATTTTAAAAACTAAATATTAAAAAATATAATCATTGAAATTCATAATATCACTAATTATACACTTTGTTTTTACTAATATTTGTTTTAATATATTTGCTTATACTAATGATCGAAACTCATATTCATTCGAATAAATAACTTTAATATTCATAAAAGTGTTTTATTCTAATATTTGTTTTTATAAATTTCTTAATCATAAGTGTTTTTATCCATATTATTGAAAATCATAACATTTTTCATTCTAACTATCTTTATTCCTAAATACTAAGTTTCTAATGTTCATCGTTCCGAATCACTCAAATTCATAATACTGGAAGTGATAAACATCTATTTGTTTTGTATATTTTCTCAACATAATCAATCGTCTTTATCACTATTATTAAAATTCATACATTTTTTTATTTAGATTTATTTTTATTCATAATTATAAAAATTACGCGTGTACCTGTAGATATATGTAACTAAACTATTTTTATCATACAACTCATACTTAGTTTCAAATTTGTTCAAAACATTATTTGTCGACCCCTTAACCACGTAGTCTTATTGGATCGACCCTAGAGTGTTTTTGTAAAGCCGGAGGCGCGGAGGGAGAGCAGCCTTCGCCCGCCGCGCCGTGACAAAGCGCACACAGCGTGCGAGCCGGAGCGGCCGAGGCTGGTCGCCAGAGGCGACCAAAAAGCCGAGGCTGTGGAGGTGAGCATGCGTGTTTGCGCTTTGTTACGCGAGGGCGTTGGGGCTGCACTTCCCGTAGCGCCGGAGACGTTCCACATCTAAATAGCTACCGCAAAGATTGATGGTCATCTTTTCTTAATCTTTTCTTAGTATTGCCTTTATTAAAATAAGAATTATTATAATTGTCTTTTATTAAATAAGAAATTCTGAACAACGACGTTATGAGTTGAAGTATTTTCTTAGTAACAGAATTATTAATAAGAGCAATATGATCATTGAAAGTTATGAAGAAAAAAGATCTGAAAAAGAAAATTATGATTTTAAACTGGTTCTTGGTAGTAACATTATTAATAAAAAAAATATGATCACTAACTGTTATGACAACCGTTGGTAGGAATAAAAATGTATGAATAAAAAAAGTATGAAAAATAAAATTATGAAGAGTGATTATTATGAACAAAAATCGGTAGTAAGACAAAAAATATGAATTAGAATTTTATGTGAGCCGATATGGACCCGTTTTCTTGTCAACACAACAGCAAGAACGTCATGCTCCCTCAGGCGGCATGGCTAGTGGTATAAGTCGCGGGCACAACTAGTATAAATAATATATTCGTAGAATCACTTAGGTACTGCAAGTAATAGGTATATTTTTTTTTCAAAACAATAAGGTTATGTTTAGTAATCATACAACATGTAACATAATGAAGAGACAAAAGGTATTTAAGGGAATTGTATGTTTGGTGATGTAGTTTATAAGTAACAGTAACATAAATTTGTTATCTTATGGTTCGGCCAAAAACAAGTTCAAAGTTTAGATCAAAATATCTAAGTGTCGACCCCAAAAACAGCTGTTAGCTTTTGATTAAATCTACTCGATAATAGAGGGCGTAAAAATAAAGTGATGGGTAACTAAGAAAGATAAGTACTACAAAGTTCAGCCGGTGCGGGAAGGTCATAAGGTCACTGACAAGTCTTGTTTTAGCTTATTAGGTTGACTAGGGTTTTATTAGGGTATATTTCGTTGTAAAATAATTAAATAAATTTGTATGAAAGTCTATACCAGCACTGATTCTGCTAATTCTTTTACTGTATATTCTACGTATAGTATAGAAGCTAACCCTTAAGTTTTATCTCTCCATTTTGTTACACGTTGTATACTGTAAGCTATAGGGTAGAAAGAATAAAATAAAGCATATTTTTCATTTTTATTTGTATCATAGTCTAAGATATTAATTATACTTATCACAATAAATTCGTTTGACTTGTCTTTACGAAATTTATCTTATTTACAGTTTTTATATTCTTAATATGTATAAATGTAAATATAAAAAGGTATACAATCTAAAGGTAATTTACGAGCACCAATTCGGTTACCTTAATCATAAAGATTATGAGATAGTCTAATAGCACTGACAATTTGTCGATAAAATTAAGTCACATTTTAACCTACACTTAGCCAACTTATTTATGATTAAAATTAAGTGTGAAAAATGCCTTAATTTATTTATTTAAGCAGTACTTTTATTAATTCTGCGTTTACGCATGTTGTATAATTTCTCAGTCTATTATGTATGAATTTTTCTCATCTCATTATTTAATCGTCACTTCTCGTATCAATGTCGCCACTGCTGGGCCATGTGTCTCTCCACTTATTTTCAAAAATAAAGTTTTAGTCATAGAACTGCCCCATTATTACTGTCAGAATTTTGAGAATCATGGCCTGCTGAAACATGTAAATTGTCATGATAATTGTCAACTGTCAAAGATAGCTGTGAAGCCTTCTTCCATTGAACTATACCGAAGGATTTGCTTAGGAGCATCGCCAAAACAACTTCTAAGTTAAAATTTAGCAGTCTTTCATTTCTAATTACTTACATAAGATACATATTGATTGGCTATATCTTAATTAAATGGAACAGTAATATTACAGTCAATTGAAATTCAACCGCTAAATGGAAAAAGGATTATTTGTAAGCCTAGCACTATTTTTTGCTACGTAGAAAACAGAATGTAAATAAAATAAATGAATTGCACTAAAGTGAAAGAAAATTAATCTACAAATGTCTAAATACAATCGCACTTCTTCTATTTATTACGTGAACTTCAGAATCTATACTCCGCATAAAACTACCTTAATAAATTTTCTCTTTAGAGTGGCGCCATCTAGACTGTGTTGAGGAAGCTTTGTTGTAAGTCTCAAATTAAGTCGAAGTTTCAATCAGGTTTTTGTTCTTCCGCTTTTATATAGGGTCTATTTACTAAAAAATCTGTTAATGAAGCTTCTATAAACACTTTCCGTCGTGTTGGGCACACCACGCGGGTGACAGGACGTCAGGTTTGAGGCCTCTTGAGAGTAATCTTGATCTGTGGAAAACAAAACGTCATATTAACTTTAAGAAACATATAAATATAAGTACATATAGTATAAGAAAAAAAAACATACACAAATCCATGACGACTAATAATTGCTTCCATCAAACAAATTGGGATTCGAACCCACAGCCTCTGTCATGGAAGGCAATGTATACTACCACTGCGCCAGCCGGCGTCAAATTCACAACATCGATTGCCTTATCACGTAAATATTAGCAATCAGCTATAATGGAGCAGAATGCATTTATTGCTACGATACTAGCGCCAAAAACAATTTGGTAGCTAAAAAAGAAACTAATAAAATGTGAAACAGATGTTTGCTTTTAAAATTTCGCAGAAAAGTACACACGAAAAGTATGAAAGTCAAAGGAATTATATGCACTTTTAGTACATCGATTGTACTATAGAGGCAGCACAGTCGTCGGATTGCTATGGCTTTGTTTTTGCTGTAACGTAATACGAATTAGTTCTTTTTTAGCAAATCTTGCGGAATTCATACCATCGCTTTGCTCTTGCAAGTTACGTGATAAGGCAGCGGGGCGCGGAGGGCCGATAAAAATTTTATTCAATCAATTTATTTACAGTTACAATTCCAAATTAATTTACCGAGTTACCATACCCTAAGGGTTTCTGATTCGTCCAAGCGACTAGCCGTCCTTATTCTCATTTCGGTTTCCAGAGTTATTTACATACAGGGCTATTTTTTGTCACCAATATATTTTAATTTAGTAAGTTTTTAGCCAAATTTAACCTGCATGTTTATTTTAGTAACTACAACGTGCCATTTCATTGATAATACTACGACATAGTACTACAAGATGATTTGTAGTAGCGCGTAGTCGTCTTTATTTTAATGGTAAGCCCGAAACAGGAAGTAATCCTTAATTTAATTATTTTGTATGAAAAATAAAAACAAAACAAAAATTGAAAAATTTCTCACATGTTATTTGATTTCTATAACATCGTCCCATTAATATCCTAGAGTTATGGCGGAACACCTTGTATAAATGATACCTATCATGTTAAAAAAATTCTTGGTTACAAAAAAAGTAGTGTATGTATAATGAATGACGTACCTGTGTCTCTGTAGTCTAGGTTCTGCCGTATTGCTACTGCTGGTGGGGTCGGACCACAGTCGTTCAGCAACCGCCGCCGCCCGCGGCCAAATGCGGGTGTCTGCACGTAAGAATACTACTTACTAGCTGTTGCGCGATAAAAAGTAGCCTATACGGATTCGGAAGAACCCCTCTAAGCAATGGTAAAAGAAATTTTGAAATCGGTCCAGTAGTTTTTGAGCCTATTCAATACAAACATACAAAAATACAAAGGTTTCCTCTTTATAATATTAGTATAGATAATACTGTTTTTGATAGCTATATGTATAGGGAAGTAAGTAAGTCAAATGTTTATTTCGTACAAAAATCAATTGTTTACAAAAAAATAAATAACGTATTTCTACTATACAGGGTGACTGGTGACAAATTTTAGATACTGAAGGACAGCACTTTGTACTCGATTCTGGTCATAATTATGTAATAAAAGTAGGTACTTAATTTTTCACTAGAATTTCCAACCATACTGGTTTTAACAGTATTATACTGTTTTTCACTACATTATACTGTTTACTGTTGAACAAAAATAAAGTATGCAAAATACTGTTTTCAGCATAAAAAAACAAAACACTTTATATGCTACACTTTAATAAAAAAATTGTGCAAGAAGTTCTAAAAATATGTGCTTAAAATAGCGGTTAAATCTAGATAAAACCACGAAAAAAAAATTCCTTTGGGAACACATACGTACTAGTACCTCGCAATAATGCATTACTACAGCGACCGGCAAGAGAGGCATTGATGCAAGAAACTTCGTCTCGGCCCACATACGTTAGTCCATCAATGTCTAGTTGCGGCCAAGGCCTGTTTAGTACTATTCTCAAATGATACGCGGAATTTAACTATGCGCAAGCCAGTTCGAAATTCAAATTAAAGCTTAGATAAGTTAACTTTTTGGTCGCCATGTAGAGGAGTAGAATATCGTTCCATTTTTAAATTACACGACAAATATGATTTTGTATAGTAACTTATTTGGCCGCTTAACACGACAGATATGGATTTTCATACAACTATCGCCGGCCGCTGCTCCACCAGTACAGCATGTTCGATATATCTCGAAGAAGGTTGTCAAAACAATGCTCAAATTTCCAAGCATGTTTGAGAAAATTGCATTTCCCCAATGTACATTATAGTATGTACAGAAGCCAGCAAATCAAGCGTTACCAATCTGTCAAAAGAATTTACTTGAATCTGAACTCTATGCCCTCGACATTAAGTTTAAATTGGTTGGGGAAATTTTACAAGTGATATAACGTTTGATCTTGCTGGCATCTATACCAAAATTTTTCTTTCTCAATTTTTTTTTAAAATCCGCTGCAAAATTTTTGATTCTCCAAGTTGGTACATGGTTGGTACAAGTCTTCTGTTGAGAGGTAACGGTAGCTATTGTCCGTTCATCGTCCCCTGCCGTTATGTTGGCACTATTGTGTTTTCGTTATCTGGGATAGTGAATTAATCCTTTTTATTGATTACTTGCCAAAATGGCAAACGATAACTGGATCCTATTATGCAAACTTAATCCCGAAATTACGTGAAGCGGTTAAAGAAAAACGTCGTGGGAAATTGTCATTGGGCGTGTTGTTTCTCCAGGATAACGCTCCACCTCATCGTTCGGAGGTTGCGCTCACCGCAATCCGCAGTGCTGGCTTCGAAGTCCTTGATCACGCACCATATTCTCCTGACTTAGCCCCGAGTGATTTTCACTTATTTCCAAAATTAAAGGAGCATATTCGTGGAACTAAATTTGACGATGATGACGTGGTTATGACTGCCGCAGAGGAGTTTTTTAATAGTCGAGAAAATGATTTTTTTGCGGAAGGAATAAGAACGTTGGAGATGCGGTATTCTAAGTGTATTAGATTAGAAGGAGATTACGTAGAAAAATAAAATATTCTTGTTTAAATTTTTTTTTTGTATTCATTCTAAGAATTTTTTGATTCGCCCTCGTATAATATAAATTGTGTCGTCAAAACCTTCCTAGTCTTATAGTTGTTTATTATTTACAAATCAGAAAATTAAACATATATTTATTCGAGGTAGGTATAAACAAAGTTAGATTACGGGGTTAAAATGGACACATATTATTGGTAACACTGCTGCCACAATGCTGCCAACATCAGCAGGCAGGGGACATCTTATAGTGAACGGTCTGTAAACGCGTGTTTGACTTCAATCTCACATGATGACATTTTAAAGACATTGACATTTTAAATATTATAGTATAAGAATTTTAAATTAATGGGATAAATCTTAATAAAACTATTTCTAAACCTATTCAACATCCAAATCATGAATTAGATGCAATTGTAATAAAAGTTCTAACCATTACAAAAAAAAATTGGAGTTGAAAATAAAATTAAAAAAAAAATAGATTCCAAAAACAGACTAAAATTAGGGTATCAGACAGTCATTAAGAGTCTTAGGTGTACACGAGCTTAGGAAAGAACTGACTCTTCACAAAACATGATCGACACGTATTGCCGCCGGAACGGTGATATTAGACGGATTTTTTTTAAATATCGAATCTTTTACTACCTTCTATTATCCTAATAGCTCTCTATACGAAATAGCCTAAAAACTTAGGAATAAAAAACATACCTAAATCACTAGCATCAACATACTCCGTCCACATCGCAACTTCTCCACCAATACACCTCTTCTCTTTTGGCAGCGTATAGGCGTACATTCTTCTCCAATTGGAATATTTCGTGACGCCCCAAAATCCATGGTCCAAGTACCAAACATCCTTTGGTACGGAGATCGTTCGGTACCCGATGTGTAACAGATTGTTTAAGAGCCGGCTTTCTTGTGGCTCCCAAACTTCGATTATGTATCTGAAAAATAATTATACATAAACTTAATATAACTCTGTATTGCCAACAAAACAAGCACAGGAAAATAAAAAAATAACACAAATTTGGACAATTTGGGCAGCCTTATCGCTTCAAGCGATTTCTACCAGGCAATCTTTAATTTACAATCTCAATCAATTGATCTTTATTCGTAATTGCATTCCGACAATTTCTTTACAGCATTAATACTTAAGTCCGATTTTTCAATGATCAGATAAACGTTATGTAATGCATAAAGTATTACTCGACAGCTTCAAACTTGTTCCAAGTTTCATATAAAACAACATTATTCCACCCAGTAATACATTATGCGTCAGATAACTTTTATCTGACGATTAAAAATCAGCCCTATATCAAATAATATGAAAATCCTACAAAACCGTCAATTCAAGATACTATGATACCACTTGCCATCATCCTACTTCAAGGTATAACCACAGAATAAGCAATAGTACCGGAGGTACAGAAGAATTACTCCGCAAGAAGATCTAAATAAATTCGAGTCTTGCTACGACGCGATACGGTGGAATTCAGCTCCCACAGCATTACGTACCTGCAAATTTATATACCTAGAAGTTTTGTCTCTTTCTATCGCATGCCTCTTATCTTTTCTTACGCTGTTAGGGTTGCTGCCTAGTGAAAAATAATTAATCTCCTTATTTGTAATTAAATATCTACCGATGTAGATATTACTGTTATTCTACCTTTGTAAAAAATATTATTTCAACTTACGTAAAGTACAAAAAGAAAAAAAAGTTACAACGAATAATTAGTAATACTACCTATGTTTTGTTTAGTAAATTGAACATAATCAAATCTAAACATAATCTAATTGAATATTTGTTTCTTTTTATGTCCATTTTTAAATACTATTTGCGACCTCGATCATAGAATTACTGTGAGTGCTATTAGGTAGGTAGGTATCTAAAACCTCGCGTTTAAAAAAAAAGCGCGTGACACTCGACCCATTCCAAATCCGCCGGCGGAGCTGTAGGTAAATATCGGATGTACCGCGCGGAGTGAGCCAGACCTGGTATAACCGCAGCGCTGCAATCTTATATCACACAGTCATTCATTGCATTTAGCGCGCTCCACAGTAGCTCAACTTCCGTTACCATGAAGTCATAAATACATCTAAATGTCGCAATTTTATCCTTAAGTCCGACCTATAAATCTGAAATATGTATCAAAACGGTTATGACTAACCAAGGCTCAAGAACCCGTATCATTAAAAAAGCTAATCTACAATGGCATCCTTTATAATTCTGTACAATATTGTTGTTGTGCTTGGCTTAGTTACATAACAAGTAAAAATTACAACTATTGTTTTCATATTGTAGTCATTCTTCACCATCACACAGGCACTCGAGTCCTTTTATATGGATTTGAGTGTCCGTATCAAGTCACTGTCCACCGCGTATTCTAATAGAGTTGACCACAGCTCATTTCTCACCACACTGTCATAAGCCTTTTCTAGTAGATCTAGCCAAGCTATCCTCTTTTCTAGTACAATACCTTTGACTTCATCATCCCACCACTCGTTCTTATCTCCTCCCACATTCTTCTTCACGCAAACCTCACATATTTGTGTGGCTCTTTCTGACATATCTACTCCAATATTCCTCTATCTTGCAGTTTTCGTCATTCAAATAGCATTCCCAACCTTTTTTTCAATTTTAACTAATATAAGTTATTAATCGAGAGAGTGATGAATGAAACAGAAAGCAAGGTTTGGGATGTGCAAGCAGGATTACGTAAGGGGAAAAATGTACGGAGAAATATATCTCACGGAAGATGATCGCTTCTGAAATTTACTCCTTGAAAGATTCAAGAGTGTCGCTTCGTATACTCTTGAATCTTTCACTTTCGTTCTCAAGCGTTCATCCTCGATTACAAAGTCAATCATACCTACTTCTCTCAGACTATGGAAAATTGAAAATTTAAAAGAGTTGTAATTGGATTGTTAAAAATTGTGAAAATACAAATTTTACAAATTACCTTATATGTGTACTTTTTTCTTATATTAGGTTGTGAGTTATGAAATTATTGATTAAAAGGCAAAACAAAAACGCAAAACACCAATTAAAAAAAACATTCTTCAATTTTTAAAGTAAATAAATGTTAAATTCAACGAGCTTTTGCCCGCGACTTCGTCTCGCATAAACATTGTTAAGTATTGTATTATTTTTAAAATTGCTATAGGTAATTACCGTTCCTGTGGGTTCTATTGGTTAAATCATAAGCATAATTTTTGTTCACAATCTCAGAATTTCGTTTTTCATATATTATTATTGAAGTTTGTTTAGCAATAATATATTTTTTTTAATTTTCAAATCTTGAAAACCTCTGATTGGGTTGATAACTGAAACGTCAAGAGGCAACTTACCGTTTTTTGTCCAAATATTTTTCAATGTTATGTAGTTGCGTTAATTCTGAGGACCAAATCATCACTGGAGGGTCTTCCGGCATACCAACCTGAAAACAAAAAATATGGTTTTATTTCTTGTAAGACCTCCGACAGTCTTTATAGCCATTGACAGGTTCGGCTTAGAAGAGCCCTACTGCCTACCGTGTCGTAAAAGGAGACTAATCCGAGTGGCACCCGCTTGGTTTTAGGATCCCGCAAGTGAAAGAAAGGTTAGCGACAACCCTCACTATAAAATCTGCCGGCAAATATAACCGCACCGGCGCGGCGGTGATGTGTCGACACAAGTTCTTTGAAAAACTTAATTTAGACATAAATACATAACGTTACGCCTGTATCCCTTATGGGGTAGGCAGAACACCAGAGGTTACAAGACCATCTGACATCACGTTTGACGTTTGAAATTTGGAGGTATTACAAAAATGGAGAGAGACTATTGTAGTGACTGAGGGACAGCCTATCGCCCACAAAAACGCCTTTAAAACCTCTGTCCCTTAACTGACTTTTACAGTATGCCCGGGAAGAGAAGCAGCTGGCACATTTTTTTTTTTTCTTTCGCTCCCAGTCCAGCATCGAAGCATACTTAACATTAACTTAATTTAGGTTATATAATGTTCTGTGATAGTGAGAAATATTTATTTATTTAAGTCATATCTGTTTCTGCTTACTTCATGATAGACTTCGTCCCATATTTTCAAGTTTTTGCTCTGGAACTCCCCCCAAAGCTCGATGTAGTCGTCCGAGGATAATCGTTGAGTGTTATGTTTCTTCAATAAGTGATTCCTTATTTCGTCTGTATTGTTCCAGCAATTAACGAATACCTGGAAATTTTAAGATATGATTTGCTTAATTTATAAACGAATGATTCCCAAAAAATTTAATATGTACGGTTCATAAAATAGGATTATTGTGTTCTAACTAATCATTTAATATGGAGATCACCGATCCTTGCACTGAGCCCGCCGAAATTTATTTTTCTGCTATATCAAATACGACCTTTTTTCCTGCAAAAATTCCTACCATATTACAAGACACCCATTGAAAAGCCCTTATAACAACTTTCACATAAATGCTAAAAAGTTCTATATTTAAGCTCCCACAAGAATTTCGGGAATTGTACCCGAACCATTGCTATTTTTTGTTTCTTTATAATATGATCTTCCAAATACCACACCACATGGAACCATTCTATTTAATAATAATAATAAATGATTTCTTTATTGCAGTATTACAAAGATCCTTAAACCCAAAATCCCTATAGCCTGTGCAAGTTATACAATAACTGTGTTACAGGCTACAGTTTTTTTTCCATTACATTCATTGTACAAACAAACAAGTAAATAACAAATAGACATGTTGCATGAGTTTTTAAAGTGTGTGCGTGAGTGTAGGTGTGTGTGTGAGGATGCTTGATTGTCTGTAAGTTCGAGATTTACGTTTATAACAAAGCGTGACATATTTTTTAAAAGTTACAGATTTAAAAAGAAATTGGGAGTTAAAGTTTCAGAATTACATTATTTGTGCAAAAAAGGTTTCAGTACTTTCATAGTCATGTTTAGAGAGCCATATTTTAACTATACTTTTAAACTCAAAGTGCACTGTTTGACTTTAGATATAGCTTTTTCAACACACTTGCTCGTAAAGTGAGCCTTATTCTATTGAATCTAGAACTATAAACTGGGCTATTAGTCACGCGTGCATAATATATTATACCCTAGTGCATAATATAATGAATCCTACAAAGTTGAATTGTACCTAAGTGCAAATTACATGCGAGTAAACAGAGCATATTTTATTGATCCGGGTTATACATTAAATATATGCGGGCCGCACCTGCTGCAGGCGCGCGCGTCCATGCGGTGCACGTGCAGCAGCAGCGGCTGCACGGCGCCTCCAAGCAACAACAGCGTGTGTACGTGTAATGGGACAGGGCTACTGACGCGCAGCAGCTAACAGCTGCTTCAAATAAATTTTATGACCACGTATGTCTGTCTTTTACTCACAAGTGTGTTGAAAAATGTCGTATGTAACTCGTGAGCGTTGCAAATCACAGCCTCGACTGTAATTAGCAAATTAGCTCACTTGTTACATAATATACTATTATTTTATCATATAAATTTGGCGCGTTATAATCAAAGTGTCTCTTAGCAAATTCACTTTTACATCTTGGTTTGGGAACTCGATCAACTCTCTTTCTGTTTTCAGGCAGAGTCGGAACTATTTGCTAATTATGTAGTAAAAATAGATACCAAAACTGCCTTTGATATTGTGGTTTAAGAATAATAATTTTAAAATAAATATGAACAAGACAAATATGATATAGTTTAAAACATCTAACTTACCGCAGAGCAACATTAACATAAATTATGGCAATTGCAAAATAGATATATAAAATAGATTTGTTGGCTAAACAGTTGATGAACAATGCGACTGTAAATCACACATTAGTAGATTACTATGCCAAATTACATCCAAATCGGTTGAGCTATTCTGCCGTGATTGGGGAACAAACATCTATTAATATATGTAAACTTTCGCAGTTATTATTAGTTAAGAAAAAATATTGCTATTCAACTAACCTCATCGCCTCCCATATGCAAAAGAGCAGGTTTTGGAATAGCGTCTACTATATCCCTGTACAAGTCCTTTAGGACTGTGTAAACGAATGGGTTAATAGGATTCAGTTGTCCACAAGGAGGCTGTATGCAGTTTTCCCTCCAAGGTTGGGCGTTTACACAGACTGCTAAATCACCGTATTCATATTCCTGGGGAAAAAATGTTTATCTTTCAGACATCAATTTTAATAAATTCCTGGCACGAGTCCACGCGCTTACCGTACGTCCTTGTCCGCGCGTTTTGTCACGCAATTGGCACGCGCGACGCGATTTTGGTAGTGAAGTTTCATTAGTCAAAAAAAAAAACAAAATTTTATTCATCTTAGGAATTTCACAAAACAGTTGATGAAGTCAGTCATCAGTCATCACATACTTCGGCTTTAACTGGTTGTTGATAGTTGTTAAATAAGATATTACAGTAGACCAAGAGACAAAAAAAGCCGGCGGAAAAAACTCTTGGCACTCTTTTTCAGTCAGAATTATCAAATTAATATAAATAGGTACAGTACAAATTGACCGTGACATGAAAAAAAAACAAACACAAGACAGCTAATTGTGAGAGCCAATGTCATGCCACAACCAAATTGCTTACATAGCAGGTGCAATGAGCTATGGATGCACAATACGAACATGACAAACTGGGACCAGAGTATTTGAACAAGAATGGAATAAAATAGTCATAGTATCATTAGCAGTGTGCTTGTAAGGTCTTGTCAATGGAATGCTTAACCTTTTACTATTTGGCTAAACTTCGATTATAAAAGATGCACGATATTCGGACGTGTAATACACGTGGGAGCCACGTGATACGCGCGCGTGGCTCATGCCGTACGTCTGTGTCATCCTGCGCGCCTGGCCACGACCAATGGCAGTTTTTTATGAAAACGATTGTGGACAGACGCCTAGACGTGACGCAGCGTTAGCCCTTAGGTCAAGGTATATACCAATCGATCGACCGGCGACCGATGGCAGAATGGAACAATCGACTTCGAGCGATAGTTTTTACTAGGTTAGAAAATCGATAGTTTTTACTAGTAAATAAAACACTTTTTAATCGGATTTATCGCGTATATTTACATTTTAAATTTTGAGTCGACGTTTCGGTGTATTTGCAGACCCCGTGGTCACGAGCGACTCAGGTCACGAGCGGTCTGCAAAGACACCGAAACGTCGAGTCAAAATTTGTAATACGCGATAAATCCGGTTAAAAAGTGTTTTATTAAATAGTATGAATCGCGAAAACTTAAGACAATATTAGTTTTTACTAGGTTAGAAAATCGGTTAAGAAATCCATCGATTGGTGTGGTAACAACCTTAGCTTCGCTGTCTGGTTTACATAACACAAGCTAATATAAAATCTTACTTTGTTGCCACATGATTGATATCAGATTGGGTGATTTAATTGTATTTCTTATTTATTGATCACAAGGCACACAGTTCTTAAATTTAAATACTCAAATACATTCTAACATTGATTACAACCATTTACAGACTTACTGTTTATAAAAAACATTAGCTAACGGGTACGTAAAAAAATGGCAAAAGATATCTAAAAGAAATTGAATCTAAATAATATTAATCTAGAACTGAAAAAATATACCAAAATATGTATAAACTTAAAGAATAATTGAGCATTAATAACTTAAAAATATTGTTAAAATGAGTATCGTTTACCTTGCCCCACTGCCAGCCGTTGCCCGCATGCGCCGGCGCATCAATTTCTATGACTACTCTGACTCCGCGTAACTGCGCGTAATGTATCAAAGCATTCACTTCTTGTACCGTGTAGATGTCTTTAGCTGAATATGCGCCGTATCTGAGGATAAAAACATTATTTATTATGGCTTAAGTATAGGTACTGGGTGTAAAATAAGTCCTGAACAGAGGGTTTGTTTCTATTCAGGAGCAGAAGCTTCTAACTCTAGAATCATTCTTAATATCAATCACACTAACCTTATGGTCACCCTAAACGTTGAATGATTAAACCTAGTAACATGCAATGGGTAAATTACCGTGAAACGTAGAAATTACGCCGACCAAATAAAAGCTTAACGCATTTAAAAAAAATACGTAAAAAAGTTGCTTATTTTTGCCTGTTTTCACGTCCACGTGTTTTGGCTCACTTAAAATTCTAACTCCTATTTTTTGTCTTACTACCGATTTTTCTTCATAATTTTATTTTTCATGCATATTTAAATTTTTTTTATTCATACTGTTACTACCAAGAACCAGTTAAAACTCAAAATTTTTTTTTTCAGATCTCTTTTCTTCATAACATTTAATGATCACATTGCTTTAGTTAATAATATGGTTACTAAGATCATACGTCAACTCATCACGTCGTTGTTCAGAATAAGTAGGTTGCTTTATAACAGACAAAATTATCATATTTTTGTCTTGAATTATCGCTTGACTGTTGATCATGTCGGGGTCGTTGTGACCGACCTCACACTTATGGCGCTTCGCCGGCCGCTGCCGTGCGGTGCTCGCTTCGCTCGCTCGGCTCTCAAATGTATGAATATAGACATTATGATTTTCAATAATATAGATAAAACATATTTATGAATATTTTTGTTATTCATTCGATTTTTATCATTAGTTTATAAAAAATATATTAAAACAAATATTAGTGAAATCTACAACTTAACCCAGTATTAAATGAAACTTACCTAGTAAATTGCGGCACTCTGTATGACTCAAATGGAAAACTGTGAGTGTCAGTTACATGCCAATGAAACACATTCATTTTAGAAGCCGCCATACCGTCAATAGTTCTCTTAATATTCTTCATAGGAATAAAATTCCTGGCAGTATCTAACACCAGCCCTCTATGTTTATAAACTGGTGCATCCCTTATTTTGGCACCAGAGATTAGGTGTAAGGTACATTTGTGCTCTTCTGATTGGTCAGGGTAGTCCCCAGTTACAAGATGGGTTAGAGTTTCGAGACCATGCCTGGCTCCGTATACAGTATTGGCTATGATGTGGACAGTGACTTGAGTGAGACCTGCAATGTACACATATTATGTTATTAATAACGGTAAATTATGTAAGTCAACACTGTACACAAAACAAGCTTTTGTAGATTTTTTTGTTTTTCAATTATTTCTTTTTCAATAGCGTCCAGGAAGGTGGGCCTGAAGAAAATGGATAGAACTGGCTGTTCATAAAATATTGCCGAAACACGTCACCGCTGCTGGAGCGGCAAATTTACTTGGAGCGGTAGTTAGCTACTTGGACCCTGGCGGAATCTAACCACCAAAGGGGGATCACTCATATTAGTGGTCTTTTACGATACGCTTGTCCAGAGATTTAAGCTAACACACGGCTGAGTAAAATTAAAAAGAAATAAGTAAAATTTAATGAAATACCCAAACTGACACGAAATGTAACCGAAAACTAAGCTTTCGTTTAAGCTTATGTTATAGAGATCACATAGCAGAACTAGGGGTTTCCTTGTATACACCCAGGCCTGATCCAGTTTGGATAAGTTCGTTCACTACTCTGGCCCGGCTAAGACTAGAACCCAGGACCTCTCAGGACAGCGTAGGCAATAGTCGACCGGTCTTCGACGTACTCCGCGATGGAGGCCTTCGCATTTTTGAGAACTTTTCTTATTTTATAATAACCCTTTTTTTTTAATAAGCATAGTACGTTTGTCTTCTAAACCACCTGATGAAAAATTCACATGAAGACTACGGTGGTACACGTCCATCCAAGAGAAACCTATTGACTCGACACTTAAATGTACCAGGACTATACTGATAAGGAAAGACTGACGCAGGCAAATCGTGCCACATCTTGGTATTCCGTATCCATTTTTATTTGTAAGCTATTAATAAGTTTCCGAGCACGTCAGTCAAGAGAATCTCGTGCTTCTGGCAGGTATTTGGCAGCACTATCCCAAAGGTATGGCAAAGCATTCCAAGGTCGCATTCCAAGGGCCAAGTTCCATTCGGGAAGTTTAATTTGGATGTTATAGTGACGCACAATAACCCGAGGTGGTCGGTGTTGGGGACAGATACATTCTTTTGAAGGTGATCTTTTTAGAGGAGCATAGACACGGCTGTGTTTTGGAGACGTTGAATTTGGCCAAGTTGGACTCGCCAAAACCGGACGCTTTCCGCAAGCTTGAATCTACGCGTTCAATTAAAGACTTTAAAAACTGGATTTCATGGGCGCTCGTTCACGCATTGGATATGTATCTCTCCACAACAGTGCTGTCATCAGCGTACCCAATAATGCCCGGTGTTAGGAGGTCATTAATTTGCAGCAAGAATAAAGTTGTAGAGAGAACAGATGCCTGAGGTAACAGGATGTAACTTGGGTAACATGAGCATGCCGAGTCGGAAAGATCAGCATCTCCATTAGGAAGAGTAGGTGAAGCTTCTCTGCAGTGGTGGATATCAATGGGATTTGAGTGCACTCCTCGGGTGTTACAGAAGTGCACTTTAAAAGAGAGGAAGTGCAACCGCTGTTTACACTTCTTTGGACCTTTCATTAACTTAGGAGTGGAATGAATAGGGAGGAGAATAGAAGTTGAGTGAAGTGCTACAAATGGAACCAAGCAACTCAATAGGAATAACGTACCTATGAGGAACTAGTTTGGAGACTGCGAGGAGGCCCGAGAATTTTTAGCGAGGTGGTGGCCTTTTGAATATGGCTGGCATGATACTTGGGCCCCCTACTACCTGTGGTCAGCAAGCACTGCACCGTGCTTCGGATCCCGCTAACGTACAAAACGAGTTATCTGGTGATTCATTATCCTACGAGTTGAAAACAGTTCTCCGGTGCAGCACGATTACTCAGAGCTATCCTCCTCAATAGCTTCACTAAATCTCATGTCGGGACTAGGTCATTGGGCGACATAGTTTTGTCTAGTGTGTACAAGCCGCGGCCGAAGCCTACCACCAGATTTTACTGCTTAGATTCAAGGCATCGAGGGCTAAACCTTTCGGACGCGAGCAGCTTTCAGTCCCCAAAAATTTATACGGCATACCTTGTACTTAGCTTTATTTGCACGACAAACAGATTGATTGGAAAGGGACTGTAATTATTTGTCCCTGTAGTTCAGCTCTACCCCGCCTCTAGATAATGTATAAAAATATAATATTCTAGTATTGCTCCGCTTGTGTATTATTGACTTCCGACGAGGGTTTTTGACTAACCACATGGATATGACAGTTTTACACGCAACCAACAAGATCCTGTAAGAGTGTCAGGACAAAAAGTGATAATAATATGTTATTTTTTTCAACAGTGCCTAGCTGGCTTTTGTCCTCAATCTAACTTTTTAACATGTCTACCTACGATCTAACTTCAGCCTAATCCATCAAGCAATTTCCTTACCAAAGAGTATAAAACATAGACGTTTCGCATTGTTCTAGATGACCCGTTGGTTTAGGTTGTATCGGGTCGCGGCGCATCCGGTCACTTAGAACAACGCCAGAGCTTCCGGTGATCGTATAAACGTGACAGCGTAAAAAACCTGATATAAGTAGTATTTGATATTTTCGTAATAATATTTTCAACACACTTGCTCGTAAAGTAAGCCTTATTCTATTGAATTTAGAACTATAAACTGGGCTATAAGTCACGCGTGCATAATATATTATGCCCTAGTGCATAATATAATGAATCCTACAAAGTTGAATTGTACCTTTGTGCAAATTAAATGCGAGTAAACAGAGCATATTTTATTGATCCGGGTTATACATTAATTTTTTTCAGAAACAACAAAGAGGTTTTATACCACTTCAAATCCATATACATTTTAAAATGTTTACGCCTTATATTAGTTAAACAAAATTGTATATCAAACAAATTATTCACAATTTACAATAATTTGTTACAAAATATAAAAATATTTGGATTTACCACTCCAAATTAAATATTTTCATGTAAAATAGGCTGTATATGCTATACAGCCATTGACACATTTCGCGGAAAAAAAAAACCTACGCGCATGCGCGAAGTTCGGCGCCATTTTTCAATCACAATTCACAGCTTTGTTATCAAGTGTGTTTGTTATTTTATGACCACGTATGTCTGTCTTTTACTCACAAGTGTGTTGAAAAACGTCGTATATAACTCGTGAGCGCTGCTCACTTGTTACATAATATACTATTAATTTATAATTATTATTTTATTAAAGAAGCTTGCTTACCTTTGGTCTGAACATCCACCATATATGACTCATCCGTTTCCCAGGACAGTGACAAATCTGAAGAATTGACTGATATGTAGACGAGTACAGGCAGCGTGTCATTCTCTATAGGCTTGTGGTTGCATTCCGCTTGCATGTTGCGGGTGGCTATCTGCGCCATTTTAACCAGCAACAGTCGGGCTTCTGCTGCTGCTTTTACCAGGTCAAACCTGGAATTATAAAACAAAAAGTTTATTTTAAAACTTTTATCAATATTATCTATGATTATTTCCGTGCTTCGGAGGCCATGTTAAGAATTCGGTCTCGATATCTGATATATCATATGCATTGACGGATTGTGGAATCTGAGGATATTTTTTATAGCTACTAACTCTTTTAGTGGTCCAAATTTTCTTGGATTTTCAAAGTGAGATGTATGATTTTAGAGGTAGTCATGTCCCCCCTGGGACCGCCCCTGGTTAGATTGAGGTCCAACGGGGTATAGTTTCTATAAAAAAATTGCTACCTAATTTTTGATGGCAAAATAAAAGTGTTAGCACCTTCACATTAAGACCCACTTTCCGAAATGAATCTGGTCCCCATCACAGACCATCTAGGGCTTTTAGGCGTGACTGTAGCACCCAGTTTAAATTTCAGTCAACAAGTTGTCTCCACGGCTCAATTAGCTTTAAAAAAGTTGGGAATCATCTTGAAGGTACCGCGATACTTCGGCCCCGCTCAGCTTCTTAATTTATACACAGCTCAAGTGCGAGCATGCATGGAGTACTGCAGTCATATTTAGGATGGTTCAACAAAATACCCGTAAACTAATAAACAACGTCGACCTTGCAACCAAAAAACTGGAGTCCCAGAGCATCGTCGTAAGGTTGCTTGTTTAACCGGGTACTACAGATTAAATTTTGGAAGTGCACGAGTGCATAGTTTGAACAAATCCAACCCTCAACCTTTTACCATCGGACTACTAGACGCAGATAGAACTTCCATCCCTATGCAGTAGATATTCCAAAAAGTCGAACTTAACGCTTTGACAGTTCGTTTTTGGTACAGGTCGTCAAAGTTTGGAATAAACTGCCTACGTCTATTTTACCTGAAAAGACCTGGTACTTTCGAGCGTCGAGTGAATAGGTTTCTCGTGGATGGACGTGTACCACCTTAGTCTTCATGTTCACTTACCATCAGATGTTATGAAAGACAAACGTCCCATCCTTACATTATTAAAAACAAAGGAAATATAACTTATTTGATTAATTGCTTTGGGGCAGTATTTATGCAATAACAATGTTTATAAAATGTTTATTTTTTCGTTATATATACACAGTTAAAATTGTTAGTTGGATTTTGTTTTCTAGAATTAGAATAACACGAAAAGATTGTTAGTATTTTGACAAAGTAATAGTTCAATAAAACAAAGACGCCTGATACGATTGTCATAGCAAAGTCTTATCAGTTTGTTATAATCGCTTTTATTTCGCGAGGAGCAAGGAAATACAAAGTAAATCACCAAAGGGTCCCCAAAACAGTGATCCTATAAGAGATCCTATCTATCGAAGTACAAAGATAAATAAAAAACTTGCATTACATAAACGTAATGGATGGCAAATGCAGCTTTGGATGCAGTAAAGTTCGAAATTTTGCATCAATGGTATGTCAATGGTTAAAGTGCCGTAAAGCTATTTTATTTCTTAAATATGATTAAACGCTTCATCAGGTAGGAGACGCCCTCTGCTGGACAAAAGCCTCCCCCAAGGCTCTCTCCGTTGTCGTTCGGTCCTGCGCTGCCCTCATCCAGCGATTACCGGCGACCTTGTCGTTGGTTCACTTTGAGGGGGACTACCTACGCTGCGTGTGCCAGTATGCCTTCTATCTACCTCCTTATTGTATAAGATGTAACGGTTTTTTTTTAACTCATGACAGGCCTGGCTCACTCCGAGCGGTACATCCGTTATTTACCTACAGCGAAGCGCTCCGCCGCCGGCGGATTTCGAATGGGTCGAGTGTCATGCGCTTTTTTTTAAACGCGAGGTTTTAGATACCTACCTACCTAATAGCACTCACAGTAATTCTATGATCGAGGTCGCAAATAGTATTTAAAAATGGACATAAAAAGAAACAAATATTCAATTAGATTATGTTTAGATTTGATTATGTTCAATTTAGCAAACAAAACATAGGTAGTATTACTAATTATTCGTCGTAACTTTTTTTTCATTTTGTACTTTAGGTAAGTTGAAACAACATTTTTTACAAAGGTAGAATAACAGTAATACCTACATCGGTAGATACTTAATTACAAATAAGGAGTTAATTTATTCTTCACTAGGCAGCAACCCTAACAGCGTAAGAAAAGATAAGAGGCATGCGATAGAAAGAGACAAAACTTCTAGGTATATAAAGAGATCCCGCCAATGACGGCTACCATTGACACTTCCCGTTTGCGTTCGCTCCCGAACGGTCGTGTCTGCGGCCGCTCCCGAGTGTTCGTATTGCGCTGCCCTTGTTTCCTCCCCCGCACTCGTGCGGGTCAGGTGCCAAGTTAATCTCTTTCGGAAAGTTTTCTCTTGTGGAGGCTGTGTGGTGTCGGGGCTAATTCATCTGCCCTTTTCAGGGCGGACCCGACTGCTGCAGGCCGAAACATCGCTGGTCAGGTGGATACGTAACCGTGCCAACGAAGCCTGATCGTCCGCCGTTCATAGGCAATAGGTCCGTACTAGGTCGTTTTCTTTTTCAGCGCAGTTTGTCTTCGATAGACTTTCTTTCAGCCCAGCATTATGCCTCGTCACCCTAGGTGTACCGGTATTAATTGCGATCATTGCGATAAGATCTACCTTGAGAATAAACAACTCAAGGCGGACTTAGATGCCGAAGAATCAGAACACAGTAACAGGATCAAATTGTTCAACAAATTGGTTGGAGATTACCATACCCTTTCCGATAGATACAAGTCCTTGCAAAATAAATTGTTCGCTCGTCCTCAAATCGCCTCCGTTTCTCAGGGGTTCCAAACCGATTCTCCGGCGTCTCCAGATCCATCTGAATGCGTCGAGCTTCCATCAGATCGCATGTCGGTAGACTCCACCGCATGCAAACGGAAAACTACCCCGCCAGGTAGTGATTCCGACTCTGCTCCTTTAGTTCCAGAATCTCCTGCTCCGTTCACCGAGGTTCACAAAAAGTCCAAGTCTAAGAAGAAGAAGCAAGACGCCTCTTCAGTCTTATTCCCATCCGTTTCAGCTGCTCCAGCCGCTGTTCCTGCTCCGCAAAATGTCGCACCGGCGTCTGCTCCTGCGCCTTTTGTTTCAGCGATCCCGGCGTCCCAGCCTGCGTCGCAATCAGATTCGGCTCCGCCGAAAGTTAAGTCTCCGCCCCCCGTCTTTCTACGGGACAAGAGCCGCTGGACCGAGGTCTCAGCTCTCTGCGGAACGCACTCCCCGAAGATCCAGTATAGTAAGGCATCCAACGTGGTCGTTAAGGTCGTTGTCAATTCTATTTCCGATTTCAGGAATCTTACTCGACTTCTTGCTGATCAAAAGCTCGAGTACCACACTTACGCTCTCCCTGAGGAGCGTAAGATCCGTGCCGTCCTCAGGAACGTGCCGTTCGAGCTCTCGAACGAGCAAATCCAAGAGGACTTGTCTTCTCAAGGCTTCCCCGTCGAATCTGTGCACAAAATGCACAGCCGCCGAGGCAAGCAGTTCCCACTTGCGCTAGTGATCCTAGCGAAGAGCCCGCAAGGGCAGTCCATTTTCAGAGGCAAGCCCACCGTGTGTGGTCTCTCCAACATCCGCGTCGAAGTACCACACAAGCGTGGTTTCCCAGGTCAGTGCCACCGCTGCCAATTGTACTGTCATGCGGCGGCAAACTGTTTTGCTTCCCCTAGGTGCCTCAAGTGCCTAGATCCGCATGGGACTAAGGAGTGCTCTCGCACTCCCGAATCGCTCACCGCTCCGTCCTGCGTCTTGTGCGGCCAGTCAGGCCACACAGCAAACTTTCGCGGCTGCCCCAAGGCACCGCGTGCTGCCAGGGCTACCGTGAAGCCCATCGAGAACTGGAGAGAGCGACCGCAGCCTAGCTCGGACGCTCCTCCAGCCAGTTCAAAGGCCCCCAAGGCCTCTACTTCTATCGTTTCAGGTCAGCGCAGCCGGGTCGCGACTCAATCGCAACCGGCCGCCAAATCGGCTTCCCAGTGCCAGAACGCAAAAGGGTCTCAAGACCGCATGGCGTTCTGGATCCAGCTCGCTCCCATCGACGAGATCCTGGCTTTCGGCGCCGCTCTCGACGCCAGCCCAGAGGGTTTCAACGGTGCTCTTGCGGTCCTAACCAAGTTCGCTCCCCTTATCAGGAAACTCCAGCAAGCTCAACGTTTCTAAACGTAGTCCTTCTTTCCAGCATTCCTATCTCAGAGTGAGTCTGATCACTCTAGATAATCTCTTAGTTTCAGCTTTGTCATTTCTGCTAGTCTTAGCTTTGTTTTTTTTCTCGCTTTCAGTTCCTTTTGGTGGCAGCCGTCCGGATGCCGCTCACTGCGCAGCCTCTCTCTCCAATTGGCTGTCGCTCCGATAAATGATCAAGAACCTGAATTAAGGTAGGTCGTAAAGGGGGATGTTTAGTGGGTATGCTCGGCTTCACTGAGTGAGTCTCCACACTGTCTGGGCATTCTATTTTCCGTTAGCCACTGGGGTTAACAGCTTATAGAATGCCCATTCGTCCGTAATAGGATTCATCCTCCTCCCGCTAAAGCTTGCTTTACTGGTTAAAGCTTGTTTTAGGGGGTGCCAAAATTTTCTGTGGCGGAAAAACAAAAAAAAAACGGCTACCATTCCTACCATTCTATAGAACTACATGCTTTTTTGTCCAGAATAGGAGGACCCGAAAACATAAACTAAAAATTATTATTCGTTTTATCAAAATTATTCTGTAAATAAGTTTGTACAAATCTTAATATTGAATATTAAAGCTATTTAACTGAATTTATTTTATTTGTTTCGTCATGTCCGACAAGACATTTTTGGCACTTGACGTTGTTAGCATAAGGGTGAAATAAGGGTTCCCATTCTGTAAAAACACCATATTCTCAGGGAAAAACATAAATGCATGAACATGTTTGAAAATAGAAATAATTTATTACAAGAAAAAAGTTAGAACTGAAAAGTTAAAACTGATGATCAAACATAAAAAATATTTTTTTAATAAATATTAAATAAAAGTATCAAAATCTTTTACTGTAATTGGGTCCGGCAAATATCATTTACATAGATAACGACATAAAAATATCAATTTTTAATTTCGTTAACTTCGTCATCACTACTTTCTTCGATCTTTGAAAATAGTTCAATGATGAAAGGCTTTTCTAAATATCTGTCTTTCTTGCGGAATCCTTCATGTAATTTCTTCACATGTGAACAATGACTGCGCTTTCAATAGCTCCTATGGCATTTAATGCATTTTCAAACATTATTGGGATTTCACAGGGTTGCTTTTCAAGTTTGACTTCTGTTACTTTTCGGTTCATGGAAACTCTGATCATTTCGAACATGTTTTGATCACACTGATATGGCGGTAAACACAATATCTGTAAAGTTAGCTGAATTAAACTAAGATGCAAAACAAAGAACCCGGGAGAAACATCAGAAATAGTGTTTCCTAGTGTTTTTTTAATGCCATAAAAAATGTATATTGTATATAACCGTCAGAATATTTTACAATAATTGACTACCTAATTACAATAATTAAATATAATTGACTACTATATCCAGTGCCGTATCAAAAAAAAAGTTCTATTATTCTTAATCATCGTTACCATTTCTTTCTTCAGAATAAAATAATACACTTTAAATATCTGCTGAGTTTAATCGCAGTTTCATTTAAAGCATAAGAAAAAAAAATTACGTTTCAAAAATACAACTTTCAAATTATGGCAATATGTAAACATTGCAGAGGCAACTTTCTTGTTTACTGTTTTTATGGATTTATAGGGACTTTATATTGTTTTTCTTTCTGTAAACAACTTCTTCACTTTTACCACCACCATAAGTAAGCCCACATTTTATATATTTTCGTGTACTTTTAACATTTTTTTTGAATTTAAAGTACAACAATAAATATGAGACGGCAAAAGTCATGAAGTGACACTTTATAAGACCGCAGTTAGTCAATTTTTTTGCCACACGCCAATAGACCCTTGTCGCTCTATATATTCATAGATATATACGGCATATTATTAAGGTAAGGTGTATGAGTATAATGTGTCGTTTTTGTTAAATATATTGGGTGCCACCTTGCGCGATCTATCCCTTGAATCTTGATCTTAAGTATTAAAAAAACCTATTAATTACCTAGTATTACGTATTAAGAAAGCTCCTTCCTATTCAAAAATGTTCTATAAGGTAGGTATTACTTGGTGGTAGGCAGGTGTTCTTTTTCATGCAACATGACTTACTTTTGTACAAAAGCATGTTATAGGCTGGTTATAACATTATTTCATCATAACCATAACTTTATTTTCAGGGGTGTAGCTAACTGTACACTTGGTAGCCGGCAGATATATAAAATATGGCGGAAAGCCTTTGCAGGTACGTAATGCTGTGCGAGCTGAATTCCACCGTATCGCTTCGTAGCAAGACTCGAATTTATTTAGATCTTCTTGCGGAATAATTCTTCTGTACCAACTATTACTTATTCTGTGCTCATGATAAGCTTTTCATCGACTCTGTAATGAAGATGTTGACTTGTTGAAGAGTCCTTGAGTCATTAAAGCTGCCCCAGTGTTGTGTATTTCAATGTAGGTACACTATGTTATGTTCTATTCACCAAAATTTTCTTGCCATAATATTAAGTGAATTTTATTTCATTCAAAAATACAACACTCTGACTTTGCAATCGATTTTGACAACATTATATAAATGTCATATTATTTTTAACATTGTTTAATCGAGCAAGATAATGTTTTACACTACTTGTATCACCAAATTTCGTAGCGATATGAATTCTAAAAAATATTTATTTAAATGGAATATTCATTCGAGTTAGCTTGTTTGTAACGATTGCAACATACAAACAAAGGTTTGCCTACACCTCAAGGAAATCTGCAATTACTTGCAAAACGTCATAATACTTATTGTTTAGAAAACTTTAAGTTAAATATGTGCTAGATATGCTGATGCGTTTCGACCCACTTTGTTATGTTAATGAAAATCTATACAAATAGGTAAGATATATCTTCAGCATTATGGAAAACATAATTCTATTCATTCTTTATAGTTACTGAACATGCATTTAAAAATAATATCGATTTTACAGCTTCGACTTTAAAATAAAAACTTTTTTCAAGGTAGAACACGTAAAAATACCTGTCAGATTAGTTATTTTTGCTCACCTAATAGCCCAATTGTTGAGGATG
Source organism: Stenoptilia bipunctidactyla (assembly GCA_944452665.1). Classification (NCBI taxonomy): domain Eukaryota; kingdom Metazoa; phylum Arthropoda; class Insecta; order Lepidoptera; family Pterophoridae; genus Stenoptilia; species Stenoptilia bipunctidactyla. The sequence goes on along the minus strand of OX101738.1, from coordinate 8,686,346 downwards.
GTCATTAAATTTAATCAAATGGAAAAACCGAACAAAATTGCTTTAATAGCATAATACTGTTGCTAAGGCTCTGATCTTTGCTAAAGTCTCATTTGACTTCAAACATAGGTTACTTGATGTTACACAAGAAACGCAAACTTTATAAAACTTCGGTTGCCTAGAACGGCTTTAAAGCACACGTATTGTTTAATAGATTTTTATTAACTTCTGCGTTTAACTCGACTTATTGGAGTTTTTTTTAAGTACAGAAGGCAGCAGATCAAGCGTAACAAACCTGTGAAATTTCCCCAAACAATTTTTAACTTAATATCTAGGGCACAGAGTTGAGATTCAATTACATTTTTTTGACAGATTTGTATCGCTTCTGCTGCCTTCTGTACTAAGCCCGTGTTTGTCTTCAATATCACCGGTGGTGAAGATGACGTCCAAGTTGATACCACATGGGTTTCGGAAATACGTGTTTTAGAGACATGGCCTGCAAAAAGGTCTAGAAACCTCGGTGGATCCATGCTAATTTCATTATAATTATTTTTTATTTCATTTTAAATTCATAATTTGTATACCTCATTATTTTTTAAAATAAAGTTCATACAAAAAAAAAGAACTTTTACGGGTTTCGTTACACAATAGGAAAAAAAAAATGGCTATTTAATTTTTTTATAAAAACCTTGCGTGTTTTATTGTTTAGGTGAAGGCAGATTATCTATTCAGTCATATAGCTGATTTCTATAACAATATAAATCTATAGTTGTCTAAATTTTAATCTTGCGTGTATGGAAAACATTAGCTCTTTCTAATGGGCGTTGTGCTTTGTTACGGAATAGAGAACATTATAAAATATATTGAAGGATAATGGGCGATCATCATCTTTATGAGCCGAGAGACGCACACTGCTGGACAGAGGCCTCTCACAGGACGACTCTCCACGTCTCCGCAGCCCTCATCTTCCGTTTGACTTTCATTAGGAGTTTTTTATAAATCTATATTGAATAACACTTTTTGTTTTTTTTAGTTTTAACTAACGGCACTTGATGAAAGTAAATAAAACACCTCAGTCGCTCGTGACCACAGGGCATAGCCACAGGGTCTGCAAAGACATCGAAACGTCGAGTGAATATGTAAAATATAAATTAAACGCGTTAAATCCGGTTAAAAAGTGTTTTATTGCCCAAAAATATTAATTCATTAATTTCCTTTTTTTTCAACCGACTTCCAAAAAAGAAGGAGGTTCTCAATTCGCCTGTATGTTTTCTTTGTGTCTGTTAAACGATAATTCGGACAATTATCAATTGATTTTAAAAATTGTTGATTCATATGATAGAGGATACTTCATTGTTGGTCCCATTTAAATTTCATCGAAATCAGTTGAGTACTTCATTGAAAATTTCAAACTTTTAAAAAAATGTGTATGATTTCGGAGAATGTTTACGTTGATGACATTCTCAACTCAGCCAAAGTTTTGACGTGAAGTAGGTTTTTTTACTGCTCTGCATTCGTTGATTATTTTGGCATTGATATGTACCTAATCATTAAATATGTACTTAGACCTACAATAACAGGTTGGTATTCTAGTGGTATTAAAAAGAAAACACACTTTTCAATTACTTGTCTGCCTATATGATCAGGATAATCTTCGAAGCAATTGAACAGATTTCTATTTGCTTTGCACCTACTTACTACACATACTTATGAAGTGCGTTATCACGATTTTTGTCAAGGCTGTCGATGAAAATGTCAATTTAAAAGGACCCTAGAAGCAGAGCCGGGTACCTATTATATCTACATAGATTAAGAAAGGAAAACTTCTTAATACCCTCATGATCATAAAGCCTTTTCGTACCTTTATTGCAAGGGAATAAATCCCAGCTTAACATCATGACAATTTAGTCTCTTATCGGAGTTATTATTTCGAATCTTCCGATTTAATTATTATTATTAAATCGTAAGATTCGAGCCCTTACTAGCAGACAGGCAAACTGTACCTCACCTCACTTTCTCTAACAAGTATTTACACCTAAGTGCGTAAGTCACAATGAGGTCAAAGATAATGCGCAAGAATTGAGAAATAAACTGGCTTTTCATTTGGACTGAAGGATTATATGGAACAGCAGAATTTATTTATATCAGTGTTTTTAAAATTTAATGACATTTAGTTACTTATTATTTTCGGTAAAGGAAAGCTTACTGCAAAGAATAAGTTTTTGTATACTTAGATGTTCAGCTTGGAAGCCAATAGCCTTAAACCTTCTCTTCAACCATGCGAGAGACTTACGGCCATTAAATAGGGGTTATTTAAACCTCACTTGTTTTTACACAAATTAACCTATCTATGAAATTAAGCTTTACAATTTTTACTTACATGATCACACGATATCGATTATTTAGCTGCAGGCTTGATCGTAAGAGAATTCGTTTATTTTTTAAATATTGATTTAGGATCTTAACAAGAAAATTCTATAGCATCGAGCTTACTTGTTTATTTAGTTGAGACTTAAAGCGATTAAGTATTAACTTAACTATACCATGCGTCTTAGTCAATTTATATATAAGTAATGACAAACGTATAGCCACAGTACAGATATATCACAGACAGTAATTCAGCTTCATGCAAACGGAAGAAACGCTAGCTATACCTACCTACGCGGCTCGATCTCGACATGCGGCCAGTCGCGACTGTCTGCATTCGGAACAATTTTTGATTGAGCTGTAGGTACGTTAATATACGGATTGTTTTTACTTTAAAATTTAATAATACAGCTTTTCGTGCGTATCAGTCGAGGCGCAAGAATTTTTCGGTTGCTAATTTATAAGACCGATTTGTTATTCAAACGTAAACATGGATTTTTGACACAAAACGTATTTTTGTTGTACACTTCCTATTCAATTTACAAAGTGCTTTATTTGTTTATATAAAAAAAGTATATTTGCAGTCACAAAACAAAATGGAAGTAAACAAAAAGTAGGCAAATGTAATTTAAACGCTGAAGCCCTACCACATATGAACGGACCGCGGAAAGATGCGGCCGAGTTGAAGGGCCTGATTATTCAAGAACGTTTCTTACAAAAAAATACTACAAAATCAGTTCTCTTTCTAATACAAGTTTAAACAGAAATAGTAACCTCTCAATCTCTACAACATAGAAGCGTAGGTGTTAACATCTAACGGTTCCGTACTGGCAGGGAGCGCGTTGACAAAATGCGCGAACGCGAATATGCCATAGGTCAAAGATCCGTTAGCAACCTAATGATCGTTCATTAAACCCGACAGGGCTTGAGTATTTCTAAGTATTTATTGCAAATATTAACTGATACCTAATATTATTGAAAATAAGAATGGTTTTTGTCTGAGATTATTGATCTGAGAAGTTAAGCTCAATGTGAGTTGAGTGAGAGTGTTCTGTAGTGATATTTCTATAGAACACTCAACTCCGAGAGTGACTTTTATATATATATTATTTATATTTCTGACACTCACACAACATTATCTAGCCCAAATTAAGGTTCTTAAAGAACTTGTGTTATGGATACTAGATAACTGATATACTTATATAAACATAGATATTGAATAAATACATATTTCTTATTAGAATAAACTTAAATAAACATATAAACATCCATGACTTGACGACTAATATCTGTGTTCATCACACAAATATCCGTCGCCGGGATTCGAACCCAGGACCTCTGGCGTAGAAGGCAATGTATGATACCTACCGTTAACACTACACCAGCCATTACACTAGACATATGAATTTGACAGACTTGAGATCCGCCGCTTACGTTGAGAGAGCTTTTATAAATATAAGCAAGTAAGGTATTGCAAATATTAACTCATCGAGTATATTTTTTGTTGAGTTTAGGTTAATGGTCTGAAGAGATGAGCACAGTGATACCTGTACAGATTATGATAATTAAGTTGTACAACATTGCAGGCTATCCTATCTTGACTTTCTTGTTTTTAATAAGTACCTACTTGTGGTTGCTCACTAGTCGATACTACATACATACATAACTTCACGCCTGTATCCCTTATGGGGTAGGTTACAAGACCATCTGATGTCACGTTTGACAAATTTGGAGGTATTATAAAGATGGAGAGAGACTCTTGTAGTGACAGGGGCCTATCGCCCACAAAAACGCCTTTAAAACCTCTGTCCCTTTACAGACTTTTACAGTATGCCCGGGAAGAGAAGCAGCTGGCACATTCTATGTTTTTCTTTCGCTCCCAGTCCAGCATGGAAGCTATATTGGAGCAGCAGCATAGTCGATATTAGATATATTCTAAGCTCTAAAAGTAAAAGTCAGGATTTTAGATAATATTTATGACCTTTCGTTGAAACTGGAGCTATATTTCATTATATAAATATCAAAGAAACGCGGCAATAAATTCGGCTACCTACATATAGCAGGTTACACGATACCTATAAATTACAAAAATAGATCACCCAAACGCTTATTTACTGTCGCGATGACTTCAATATTTCTGTGCTTCCGTGCTTTGGATGATAGGTATGCGTACTGTAGTATTGAATAATGTAAACGAGTGCAGCGGGGCTAGCATGCTACCGTCGACAACGATAAATCGGGGCATTTATTAATATTTTCTTAGAATATGGTATTTAGTGTATGTAATTTATTAAGATTATGACATATTTGGTTCTGTGGAGAATAATCAAGATGTGGAGAAGAATCAATCATGATATCGAATCGAGTAATTATATCTATTATGGTGCGCATATTAGCTTACATAATAGGATAAAATAACAAAATAATATTTATCTTGTCGATTTGACTATTTATCGATGGTTGCATGCTAGCTCTGCAGGGCATTAAAAAACCCGACTTCACGTCAAAACTTTGGGTGAAGTATAAGGCATATTCTGCGTATACATACATTTTTTCTTTTTTCAAAAATTTAATTTTTTTCTTGAAATACTCAATCGATTTCGATGAAATTTATATGGGACGGACCACCACTGAAGTATCCTCTATCATATGAAATGATAATATTCAAAATCGATTCATAATTGTCCAAAAAATCGTGTAACAAATAGGTACACAAAAAAACCATAAACACGAATTGAGAACCTACTCCTTTTGGAAGTCAGTTGAAAAACAATCATTCAATCGACACATAGTAGCATACTTTTTATCCCAGTTAGTTTCGCCTACAGATACCTGTAGTCGTTCATCAATAAAGCAATGTATTGAATCGATGGTATTATTTTATGGTGTTGTAACAAAATTGAAATACAAGAACTCGAAACCAAAAATCAAAATATTCGTAAGAATACCTTTCGCTCAAACATACTTTGAAACACCGCGATATTTTTAAACAAACAATAAAAACTCTCTACCAAAAGAGTTCAAATACGAGTATACTGAAAAATTAATGAGATTCTATTTGTGAACGAAATTAAAAGCAAACAAACTAACAATCCTATATTTAGCTACCTGTTTACGCGTGTTCGAGTGACGTAACGAGGTTGACAGAAATAGACATACAGACATACTCCAGACACCTGTTACTATAGTTCATTGTCTTTTGAGAGTTTCGTTACGATTTATTTCATTTAGTGTCTGTGGATACGTATAAAATACTATATCATAGTTTATTTTCAATCGGCTTTCAAAAAGAGGCCTATTTGAACGCCGTTGTTTCACCAACTAAGTATAAATCGATTTTGCTGACTTTTATTTGATATGGTTCTTCTATGCTGGACTGGGAGCGAAAGAAATAGAATGTGCCAGCTGCTTCTCTTCCCGGGCATACTGTAAAAGTCAGTTAAGGGACCGAGGTGTTATGGGAGGCTTTTTTGTGGGCGATAGGCTGACCCCCTGTCACTGCAATAGTCTCTCTTCGCTATTATAATGCCTCCTAATTTGTCAAACGTGACATCAGATGTTTTTATTACCTCTGGTGTTCTGCCTACCCCATACGGGATACAGGCGTGAAGTTATGTATGTATGTATGTATGTATTTGATATGGTAGAAGATACTTCAGAACTGGTCCCACATAAATTTCATCGAAAGCGATAAAGCATTTTTCGCCTAAAAAACTAAACTAAGAAGAAATAGATACTTAGGTGACGTTTTTTTTTATGGTTCCCTTCAGTCAGCCATTTATACAATATTTCCTGAAAACTTGGCTTATATCATTTTTTAGTGCTTTGCATTTTTTGATTAGGTACGATTTTTCTCTTTTGCAAACAATTTATTACAAAAATTAAAAACGGAATTCGAGTAGATTCTGCTAGAATATATGTTATATAATATATGTTATATATAACATATATAATATATGTTAGAATTTAGTAAAAAAGGTTTCTGAACTTTAAAATGAGTCATTTCATACCCATAGCTGGATTTCACGTACACTCGCCCAAATACGCACTTAATAAATCAATTCCTATTTTAAAATCGTTTGACAGTTATTCGATCGCAGGATAAGCATCCTGCCGAAATCATGGAATTATGATGATCATCATCATCATCAATAGCCGGTAGACGTCCACATATTAAATATGGACATATTAAACATCGTATTTCTGTTGTTTAGACACAGTAATTTTATTTTAACCGAACTATGGTTGTGGGTATGTATAGTGGTGCAGTGGTCTGCTTAAGCCCAATTTATCAATCAATATATACAGGGTGACTGGTACCAAACCCGCCATAGCAAATTAGCATATAGAGGAGGTCATTTGCTAATTATTGGACCTTACTTTCCCTAACTAAAGTTTTATACTTTAGGAGATATGTCAATTTTTATACATTATTGAGATTTTTCCAAAATTTGACCTTAAAGCATTCGTAACTTTATTTTTCGTCATTAGTTTAGAGTTTTTTTATTATTTCTTGGTAGTCATTAACGTTTGTGAATAAAATACGTCGGAACTTCCCTCAAACTAGGGTTAAAAAATAAGACGCTTATGCTTTTAAAAAAAATCAATAAAGAAAAATTACTTTGCGATCAAATTCAACCGGAAATAATAAAAAAACTACGGCGTTTTAATAATTTATTCTACTCTAAATTAGTTCTCTAGTTTGTCACCTTACCAACGGTACTAAATTTGCAACGGAAAGTTTGATTCGCTAAACATCGGTAGGATTTTCAGGTCAACCAGTCATTTTGATCAAAAATAGTGAAGGTCCCAACGACAGGATAAAGCTAATTTAGCAAAGTAGTTTTTGCAAATTTATGAGTAGGTATTAGATAATAGAAATTGAGTGCTTAGTGTACTTAATTTTTTTTTTTACTTTTACCATGTAAAGCAAGAAATCAGGAAAAGATATCGAGCATCAAAAGAAAAATTTAAATAGAGTTAAAACTAAAAATTCTGCTCGAATTGCTGCCCGCGATTTCTGATACATGCCCGATATCTTTTCCTAATTTCTGTGGTGGTAAGACTGAGTCTAATTTCTTGTTTCATAACAGAAAATGCATTATTAATTTTTTGAATTAACTCATCTTTTGTGGTTACTTCTTCATTGTAGACCAACTCTTTGGCCCGGCCCCAAACGTAGAAATCGAGAGGTGTCAAGTCTGGCGACCGAGCTGGCCATTCAATTGGCCCACCTCTACCGATCCATGAATCGGGGAATGAACTATTTAAAAGTTCTCGGACGTCCAGCCTGAAATGCGCCGGGCACCCATCGTGTTGAAACACAATGGGCGTGTCGTCGGTTATTCCATCCAACAGCAGATCAGGCAAGACGTCCCTTAAAAATTCTAAATAATTTCCCCCATTTAAAATGTCTGGTAGGAAATAGGGTCCAAAGATATTACGACCAATAACGCAGGCCCACACATTAACAGAAAATTTCCGCTGGACCGATGTAACCCTCTTTTTATGGGGGTTATCATGGGACCAGTGGTGCAGATTGTGGAAATTGGTGATGCCTTCTCGGGTGAACTGTGACTCGTCGGTCCAAAGGATACGCTCCAGAAATGTTGGGTCGTCGACATCGGTGTGAAGAACGAGGCGACAGAAATTCAACCTCCTTTCGTAGTCGCCATTTTCAAGCCCTGCCAACACTCCATTTGTTAATTATTTACGTAAATGTTATTCTAAAGACAAAATTTGATTTGGATTATGTTACATCGAAGCTCGTCGTAATATTAATAATTTCTTTAATTCTAAAGATAACACTGGTCGCTTTAGTGTAAGTAGGTACATAAATAAACTCAAAATTACCTTGAACTGGCGTGTAATGATACGGGTGTTGATGGTCCCCATGCATCACTGACCAGACTTTCCACTGGCTGACGCCCAAAGCGGCAGCTACCACTCTGGTGCTAGTCGTGGGATCTTCTTCAAAAGCTGCCAAAATCTGCTGATCAATTTCAACAGGTAATTGTCGCACAGCTGCTTGGGGTACCCTGACGTTCAAGTTACCCGTTTCTCTAAACCGACGATATGTGGTAGGAAATGTGTCACGGTCAGGTAAGCGTCTATTTGGATATCGCTCCTGGTAAATTCGCCGCGCTTTGCGGGCGTTACTGTGTGCAGCACCATACGCCAGCAGCATGTCGGCGTATTCTTCCCTTGTGTATCCCGGCATTTTAAAACGAAATGTCTTATTTATTTATACCTGTGTCTACTCAACTATTTGTGAAAGCACACGAAACGGAAAGGAAAAGCATATATGACAACAACTTAAATGTCATAGAGATGGGTCCGACCTCATCTTTTTCATTTGACGTCTAAAAGTCATTGAAACTGTCATTGCAAATGAAAAGAGTTGGTCTACAATGAAGAAGTAACTACAAAAGATGAGTTAATTCAAAAAATTAATAATGCGTTTTCTGTTATGAAAGAAGAAATTAGGCTCAGTCTTACCACCACAGAAATTAGGAAAAGATATCGGGCATGTATCAGAAATTGCGGGCAGCAATTCGAGCAGAATTTTTAGTTTCAACTCTATTTAAATTTTTCTTTTGATGCTCGATATCTTTTCCTGTTTTCTTGCTTTACATGGTAAAAGTAAAAAAAAAATTAAGTACACTAAGCACTCAATTTCTATTATCTAATACCTACTCATAAATTTGCAAAAACTACTTTGCTAAATTAGCTTTATCCTGTCGTTGGGACCTTCACTATTTTTGATCAAAATGACTGGTTGACCTGAAAATCCTACCGATGTTTAGCGAATCAAACTTTCCGTTGCAAATTTAGTACCGTTGGTAAGGTGACGAACTAGAGAACTAATTTAGAGTAGAATAAATTATTAAAACGCCGCAGTTTTTTATTATTTCCGGTTGAATTTGATCGCAAAGTAATTTTTCTTTATTGATTTTTTTTAAAAGCATAAGCGTCTTATTTTTTAACCCTAGTTTGAGGGAAGTTCCGACGTATTTTATTCACAAATGTTAATGACTACCAAGAAATAATAAAAAAACTCTAAACTAATGACGAAAAATAAAGTTACGAATGCTTTAAGGTCAAATTTTGGAAAAATCTCAATAATGTATAAAAATTGACATATCTCCTAAAGTATAAAACTTTAGTTAGGGAAAGTAAGGTCCAATAATTAGCAAATGACCTCCTCTATATGCTAATTTGCTATGGCGGGTTTGGTACCAGTCACCCTGTATATAAAACTGTTCCGTTACTGACTGAGTGACTGAGGTACTGAGTGACTGAGTGACTGAGTGATAAGGTTGTGTTAAGAAAGGAATTCCCGAAATTCCCACGGGAACGGGAAATATATGATGTTTTAGTTTGTATCAAAAAATCCCATCCCTTGAGTGCACGGATGTGATACTTGATATAAAGGTTCCTCAATAAGTGTCTGTTTGTTTTATGGAAGGAATTCCCGAAATTCTCACGGGAAGGAGTTGGACTTTTTAGAATGTATGAAAAATCTTATTTCTTGAGTGTACGGATGTGATACTTGGCGTGAAGGTTCTTCAAAGAGTGACTGGTTGTGCTACGAAAAAAATTACCAAAATTCCCACGGGCACGAGAAATATATGATTTTTAGTTTGTATGAAAAAACTTATTCCTTGACTGCATGGGTGTGATACTTGGTATAAAGGTTCTTTCAGTGGGTGTCTGATTGTATAGTATCTGAAATTTCCACGAGAAGGGTAGTTAAGCGCAAACGAAGTTGCGGGATAAAGCTAGTGGTCAGATATAAATGTTATCTAGTGAATAAAGTATTACCCGACAGCTTCAATCTCTTCTTAAGTTTATTGTCATACTATGTCATTGTCATACAATTATAAAAAATGGTAAAGCAACATTATTCTGCCGAGTTTCGTCAGTAACATGAATCCGACGTTTTAAAAATCGGCCCTTAATAAAATAAGTCTGTTTTCACTTAATTTTGGGTGTTAGATAAATATCGTTTCTTTGAAATCTTTACCGCAGTAATTAATAATTGATCTTAGAGACTCAATATTTGTGAGATATGCAGATATATTTTGTTCTGTTATGATAAGTTTATTGTAGAAGAAGCATTACCACTATATCAACTCTGGCTGCTAGCCCATTGCAGTCCAAAAACCTTGGAAAATCTAGAAAATCTCTTATGTCTAGGTATTCAATGCAGAGCTATTGAAAAATACCTATTAAACTTGCGATTTCTAACAAAAGATATAAAGTTAGAACGACATCATAAAACATATCAACAACATATCTCGCACAGCTGTCATTATTATACTATAACTTAGTCATATTCTGGTCATATCTATGGCCTACGACCGATTTCCGGAAGTGATACCATGTAATGATACCTAACTAGTAAATAAACAGAGTTGTTTTTAATTTCGCATTAGATATACAATTGTTATGGCAACACAGCATGATGCCTATCTGAAAGGTAAATTAGTAAATTTTATAACATTCATTTCATTTCTCCAAATAAAATTTTCATGAGCGAGAGACGCACAATGCTGGACGGAGGCCTCTCCCAGGATTCTCCACGTCGTCGCCCGGCCCCGTGCCGCCCTCATCTACCGTTTGACTTTCACTTAGTGTAATTAATATACCTATAGTAAATAACAACGCTTTGATTTTTGTCTTATTTTTATTGAAATGTATTGCGGAAGTTAACTTTAGTCGAGTGATGTGTTCCGTTATGAAAGAATCTTCGATTCTCAGTTAAAACTACGAAAAGTTACCTTAAGTAGAGTTCGCTCTCCAAACTAATCTTTTTTTTGAAGATTAGTTTGGAGAGTTAACTCTACTAAGGTAACTTTTCGAAGTTTCACGGAGTGGCCTTCTTAACAAAAGCTTATTTAAACTATTTTAAACTTTGGGCTCACATATGATGTAGGTACATGTCAGTTTGGGTTATTTATTTATTTTGTTTTATATGTATAATAGGATAACTACATTTATCGTAACACAGTTATAATTTTTCAAAACTTAATATGCAGGTAGAATATTATAGATTGCTTTACATTTTGGTTACACTACTAATATGCACATTGACAAAACTGGTCATAATTCTGTACTCGTATTGTTCTTTCTAAAATCAGCTTGTACTATTTTCGAAGATTCATATACACATAATACGTATTACGTCTATATCAGAATGCTTCTGAGCTATGAAGGAAATATTAGGTAGTTCTTTATCAGTACCAAGTGCAATGTACTTATTAGTATGCGGTTTTTATCAAGTTCCATTAATTTGAAATGCGAAATCCGAACGAACCTGAAATCCGTCAGTCAACCAGTATTGGGCAGACTTGTTGTTTTACAGTCACCCAGGTAACCTTCTCGGAACCCAGGGGAAAGACCAATGGACTTGGATTAAGCTCATTTAATAAGGGTTTTGATGCTGATAATCACTCTCATCATGTTTTGATAGTATAGTTAAAAATAATCGATACCAAATTTGGAGAAAGCTGAAAACTAAGTCTATGAGTAAAGTTTTCGACTCTTTTGGAAGGAATACCTATAACATTAGGTATCAGTAATTTTGCAACACACAATGGGGTTACATGAGAAGGCAAATTCCGATGTCTTTTTTGCACTTTTTTTGTCTCCTCTAATCTTAACAATAGCTACAGCATTATCATCGATGTCATTGTAGCCATAAGGTGGTGCTAAGGATATGTGCGTTTTAAGTATATTTTAAAAAAATCCACTCTTTTATTGTAGGTAGACTAATCCCGCGTTTGACCTCAATGTCTCCTGATGGTTACAGAAGATGAGGCTGAAGATGAAAACGCACGGGCTTATGAAAGTTGATTTACTGTAACCACTTAAAAAAGGGTCAGAGTAGTCCGAATTAAGACAATGGAAATCTGCTTTTAAATGTTTCGTCAATGAGTCGATAATGAATCCAAATTTGATCACATCTAAGCTTATAATTTACATTTTAAATTTACGGTGTCTACCGACACCTTGGTCGTACTCTTACCTCTTACCTGCCAAATTAGATTTCAACTGCAATAATCAACGAATGCAGAGCATTAAAAAAACTACTATACGTCAAAACATTGACTGAAGTATAAAGGTCGTCTATGTATAAACAGGCTTTAAGTCATACTATATTTTTCAAAAAAAAGACCCAGAGGCACTGAACCGATTTCGATAAAATTTATATGGGACCACCTCTGAAGTATCCTCTATCATATGAAACAAGAATATTCAACATCGATTCATAAATGTCCAAAAAATCGTGTGACAAAGATACAAAAAAAACATACACACGAATTGAGAAAATCCTCCTTTTGTTGGTTGAAAACAGAGAAAACTTAAAATCAATACTGCACGTAATCGGACCCAGGTTAAAAGTAAATTAAACATCATATTTTCACTTATAAAAATAGGCCAAACTACAAGCGGAAAACCTCTTCAAATATAACATACAATATAACGTAGCATACTACAATACAGTAATTAATTTTAACACGGCCTTCAGCACCTGAATACACAGCGCATAAAGCAGTGGCCTATACTTAGTCTGTGTAACCTATCATTTCAAAGATGACTTTAACAGATTATTTACAAACGATCGTCGAGTGATGATATTATATTCTTTTGTAACAACAAGTGAAAATCCGTTGGAAGAATTATGAATCTGGCTAACAACAAAGCAACAAAATTAATCTGAATAAAAAAAATACGATTGAAATGGAATACATAATTAGAACTCTTTTCAACGTCTTTAGAGTCAAGAACCCTTTAGAAACATTAGACCTACTGGTGGATATGAAATCACAAATTTTGGAGTGCCAACACAACTTCTGAAAAATCTGTTAAGTTTATCATGGTAATTAATGTATTAATTAGCTTCAGAAACGGGGTATTTACCGTGTTTTTATGTATTTAAATTTTTTGATTGACGTTTTGAAAATACAATATCTGTACAATATCTGTAGGAACCTGTAGAAGTAGATATATTGCATTCAGAATAACCTATGTATTGCTAGAAATTAGCAGTAAATCTGCTGAAAATAGAAAACCGTGCTTAAAATATAAAATAGGTACAGTTTTATAATTGTGCTTATGAAAATTCGCTACACATCAAAAGTAGCGATAGCAAACAAAGTGCATGGATATAAGGACCGTTTTTTTAAGCTTTAGTTTTTAAGCACAAAGTAGTTACTCTTATTAAATTACTTACGTCCAGGCACGTATAATTTTACTTATCACAGGAATGGGTGTATTGGGAAGTATGTATTGAGATAAGCAATACTATGTGCTTGTTTGAAATAAAAATATTTTCGTCTGCAATGTACAATGTAAATGTGTACAAAGTACTAAGTTTAATATTTTTATTTATAATGTACAGATTTTTCTAATCAGAAAATTTGTCTCCCGTTGAACTATATTTTTTTTATTATAAAATACTTTACCAATATATCAGTTTAATTTTGTATATAGTAATTAAACAGTTTTATCATACAGATATCTGTACATATCCCACTAATAAGTTACGACTAATCCTGAAATAATACTTTGGATATACTTTATATTTGACATTTTTAACTCGACATTTTGGTGTCTTCGCAAAAACCATGGTCACCAGTGATATGATAGAATATCAAATGAGTTAGAAAAACACCAGAGTCAGAATGTCAAAATATAATATACATTATACGCAATAAAATCCCTTTAATAGTGATTTATTAAAATACCATCTTTAACTGCTGACCGTCCTATCAACTTGAGAATTCGCTGATCGTAAACCCTTTCTTCCAGCCGACACGACGAACAAAAGGGTTCTTATCATGTTTGCGAAGGACGTGTAACTTGAAACGTGGCTATTGTCTGTTTCACTTTGGAAAGGGTCTCCGGAGTTTAAAGTTTTAATGAAGTAAAGAAAATAAGCGATTGAACTTCGTAGGTATGTAGACAGTTTTCTTAAAACGCCACGGTGGTGCTGTGAACGAATTGCTAGCGAGAGCTTGCAAATAATAATTTTGAATAAATTCTAGTTTTTACTAGTAAATTGATTGATTATACAAATTAATTATGTTAAGTAAAATTGGAAAGCAAAGTCGCCATTGCCGATCTGAACCTAAAACCACCTAAAAATAGGATATCTGTTTGTTTTTTTTTTATGTATTTTATTTTATCGTTGTCTAAAATTCAATTGGCCACATTCTCTGATGGTAAGTGAAGATGAGGTCGAAGATGGCAGCACATTTGAGCACATAGGCTTGGGAAGGACCGCCTGGATTTTATATTGACATTTCGCTCCTTGAATGCAAAAAAGCCACAAAACAAAAAAGAGCAAAAATGGTTTTATTCGAAAATTGAGCTCTAAACCGACGATACTTTAGAGTCTATTTAAGACACCCACAGTTTTCACTCATTTTGACACCAAACTGCTCAAGCGTCTGTTTTGCATTTAGCCACTTTGCGCACTGACTTCAGTGCAAGACTGCCATATTCTTAATTGTGACCCACACCTCAAAGAAAACGCACGTGGTTTTACTGCAAAATAGCCATAATCCAAAAAGTGATCTGATTTTTACCATAGTTTTCCCTTCAATAGTGCCACATTTTGAATTACGCCCTTTTACCATTCCAATTTCAGGTAAGTTTATTTTTAATTTAAAATACAAAGGTGCCATATTTTAAAATGTGTTTCTTTTACATTCCAATTTATGTAAGACTTTTTATTATTGATAATACAAAAGAGCAATACTTTTACATGTGTCCGTTTTGCATTCTAGTATATTTAAGCTTACTTATTATAAAAAATACAAAGGGGCCATATTTTAACAAGAGTCCATATTGCATTCTAATTGATTTAAGACTAGGTATTAAATTACAAAAGCACCATATTTTAACATGTGCCCGTTTTTTATTCAACGAAGTTGGAATATATTTTTAATATTGTTTATAATATAAAGAATGTGTCAGTTATGTATTCAAATTTATCTCAAGTTTTTTAACGTAATATTTAATGATAAACAATAGTATTTTAAATATTGTGTTTGTTTTGTTTAGAATACAATTTTGTTACATAACACGTCATTTCCCATCAAAGTAGACGTAAGTAGAATATTAAATACGTCTTAAGAATAATTACTTTTTCAGTAGATATTTCTTTCTTTTATAAATTGTTGTGTTATTTGCGATAATCTAGAACACTGTGTTATTAAAATATTATAGCCGTGATGCAATATAGTAAAATATTGTATGGAAACTAAATTATTTCTGTTCATGTTATAACAGGATGTCCAGTAGATCGAGACCTATTTTAAACAGGGCTATTTGAAACGCAACAATGGAAACGATTGTCAAAATTGAACATTTCAACTTTGACTCTATTTCAACACCTAAGAACATCAATACTAAGCAGTTTGTAGCAAATGATCAACAAGACACACAAAACTTTTCTTCTGGAATAAATTCCATCATTGATAGTCAGCCTGATCCTGCAATACCATTGCTTGATGAAATAAGACAAAAAACTACACAGTCAATACTACGGTGTTGGACCTTCTGATTCAACCAGTGATTCTTAAAGCGATTCTTCTTCAACCAGCGAAGATTTTAGTTCAGATGACAGTGTCAGAGACCTTGACTTCGAGCCAGATTCAGAGGTATGCGTAGGATAAGAATAACAGGATTCACCTCAAACTCAAGACACGGTCAGCTCATTTTGTGTTAACCCTGAAAGCTACGCTCGAAGAATGAGAAATAAGTATTTATAATGATAGTTTTTTAAGCTATAGATACATCAATTAAGATTTTTATAAATTGTTACCAACTGTTAGATACGACTGTTGATTTTTTACCAAGAGATTTGTTTTTATAATAATATACTTATTAATATTATAATTTTGATATATTTTATGATGTGATATAAATATAAGTACCTAAAATTTTACTTTGTGGTTATTGAAGACTGAATAGAGATTTTATTATGTTAGTTTATAATACTAATGTGTGTCAAGTTTTATTTTTTTAAAAGGTTACTTTTAGTTTACTTGATAATGTACTATAATAGTATATTATGTAACAAGTGAGCGAAGCAAGTGAGATGAGCAACGCTCACGAGTTACATACGACGTTTTTCAACACACTTGTAAGTAAAAGACAGACATACGTGGTCATAAAATAACAAACACACTTGATAACAAAGCTGTGAATTGTGATTGAAAAATGGCGCCGAACCTCGCGCATGCGCGTAGGTTTCTTTTTCCGTCAAATGTGTCAATGTCTGTATAGCATATACAGCCTATTTTAAGTGAAAATGTTTAATTTGGAGTGGTAAATGCAAATATTTTAATATTTTATGACAAATGATTGTAAATTGTGAATAATTTGTTTAATATACAAATTTATTTTACTAATATAAGGCGCAAACATTTAAAAATGTATATGGATTTGAAGTGGTATAAAACCTCTTTGTTGTTTCTGAAAATATTTAGTGTATAACCCGGACCAATAAAATATGCTCTGTTTTCTCGCATGTTATTTGCACAAAGTTACAATTCAACTTTGTAGGATTCATTATATTATGCACTAGGGTATAATATATTAATGCACGCGTGACTTATAGCCCAGTTTATAGTTCTAAACTCAATAGAATAACGCTCACTTTACGAGCAAGTGTGTTAAAAAAATAAATTGTGTCCGTATTCGTTGATTGTAAAGTTGGGCTTATTATGCCAATATTAAAAAAAAATACTGATGTATTTCTGCTGAAATTAGGGAGTTCCTAAAAGCTAACGCCTAAATTCTATCTTTTTTCGCTCGTCAATGTTACAATTTATGTGAAAAGATATTTAATTTCATTTGTAAGAATATCTAAAGTAACAGCGAAATACTTTAATATTCTTAGAACTTATTTTGATAATTTCTCTATTCTTGTATATTTCAAAAGAATTTAACGATTGTTAGAATAGATAGGTACAGCCTGCAACAGAATAATGTATACCACCATCTGACGTCGCACGCACACGCGCGTTCATCCATACTCACTCACACCACGAAAGTCAACCAATCCAAGCATAATAAGTAGACGTGCTTACGCACACACGCACACTGTGAAAATACTTTACTTCTGCTGATTCATTAATTTGTTAAACTCGTTCTTAGCTACTCTCAAGTCTCACATGACGAGCTATATGGATGAATAGCAGGCAGACAAGATAATATGATGCTAATTTCACAACTTCAAGTCATAGCGTCCATGGCCTAGCGGTTTAAGTGTCTAGGAATGAGATCTGGACAGGTCAGGTATCGAATCCCACAAAAAACTGTGATTTCATATTCATTTTTAGAGATTGAAAGAAGAAATATATTACCACTTTTTTGATGTTTTTTATTAAGTTTGAATTTGAAGTAGGTAGCTATTATTAGCGTAACTATTCGAAATAACAACGATGCCTCATTTCTTAAGACAAAATAAGTGGAAGACCCCGATTATCTTTTATTGTGTTGCTAGATTTATTTTTAGCTTGTCATATCTTTAGAAAAAAGAAGTTAAATCTACCCTCTATTATTTAATATTGTGTAGTCGTGTTTCTAGATGGTATGCATTCGTCGTTAATTGTTACTACTATCAGATTGTTGTGCCCAAATGAAATTAAAAATGAATTATCATTTAACATTGCTGCAGAGAGCTGAAATCATTGTTTCATTCAATCAATACTTTTCTATCAGGGGAATTGCACGTCGATTGATGATATTTGTAAGTTTTAAGTTAATTATTATTCTGACTTAATCCTTGTATTAAACGTGATCGTTATTTCTATGTTGATAATTTTATTTTCAGAGAAAAACAGTGCAACTATCTGTTCGTCGTTAAGAGGAAACGGGGGATATATCCATTTTTACCCACTCGTTCGACGGCCACCACATATGATGTGAGTTTGCAAACTATGTGACGACATTTGAAAGCAAGCAACATATATTGTTACAGGTAAATAAAGAAGTATATAATCCGACGTTAGATATACAATATATTATAACTTAAAATGAATTAACTTTCTTATGCATGCAATATAATTTGTTTAAACTTCAAGGGAACTTAAGTTTATTTATTCATTTACAGGCTAGCAAAAGAGATATTGATGAACGAAAGCAATATTTGGAATCTGATTCGTCTAGCAATGTAGTTATTTTTACGGATAAACGACATTCAAGTCGGACAAAGATGGCCGTAAAATATTATGGAGGAGAAAATGCCAACGTTATGATGCTCGAAACACCCTACCTATTAGTTTAAGCGGCCGCATTAAACGCCATCGAGAATTTGTGGGGTCAAATGATTTTAAATTGGGATTCATCACAAGTGAGGTCCAGAGCCAAATTAGAAGGGCGGGTTATTTCAACTTGGGAGATGATGAGAGGATCTGCCTTGTGCTGGAATTTAGTTGACAGTATGAGATCTCGGTTGCAGCAGGTCATAGACTCCGACGGCGCTCAAATTAGCTATTAATAAAATAGTGAGGTAATAGTTGTCTTTTAAAAAGTAGATAATCCAGAGTGAATGATGTTATTGTTGATTAGCTTAGAAATAAGCTTAGCTTAGCTTATTTATAGTTTCTGGCTAATAACATGTTGATTCATATTTACAATGGAATTATTACTTCAATTATATAATAAGTTCATACGCCAAGTGACAGAAAAATTAAAGTGAGAACTGTCATTCAAATCTTTCAAATAACAACTATTACCTAAACTATCATTGTTTTTAAAATTAATCGTTTAATAAATTTGTGAAATAAAAATTCCTAGTCAGACGCAACATATTGTGAAATGCAAAAAATAAATAATTATCTGGAAAAGATTGTGTTGTTTTAATTAGTAGTTTTTACCTGCACCTTATTTTTCGGTTGCTTGCACTATATTTAATTTATTGATTAATTAGAATATAAATATAATTAGAATATAGAACATAAATATTATATTTATATCATTTTAAATTATAATAAATTATTAAAATATTTCTTAATTTAAATGTTTATATTATGGTTTATTGATGAATATATCTTCATTAAATTTGAACAAAAAAAAAGATATTGAAGATATATCTTTAAACATTATTAATTTAACAATCAATCCATAATTTAACAATAAAAAAGACATATTAATATAGCAACGGAGAAAAAAAAATGCAGACCTTTCAAAGTTTTATAATATAAAACAATAATCTGCACATTATACGGCTGACATAGGCTCGTCGAAGTACTGAAACTAAAGATCTATACATCCGTGTAGTTATATTATTTCTTGTTGTGACACGATGTAGTTGGTTAGCTTAGTTAGAATTGATCTTTAGTTGTGTGCGTACGACTGGTGGTCAACGTTATTCTGAGTCTTCCGCACACATACAACGCGAATGCATATTGTATGTGTGCGTGCGTCTGGGGTGGTATACATTATTCTGTTGCAGAGTGTACCTTGTTTTTTTAGATGTTTAGCATTTTTTTCCTTTTCCTAAGAAATTATGATACTACACAAGTAATTTAAAAGAAATTGGACCATTTTTGGACCGGTAATTAGTTCCTACAAAAAGCTTGCGCTATATTTTCTTGTTAAAAATAAACATTTTAATACATATTTGATATGTATAATTGTCAAATTACATAGTAAAACTTTTTTTAACTATTTATTGTATTTTTATACATAAATATTAATAAAGTAATTAGATTTTTTTAAATATGCTGTTCATTTTTGGAATATTTCTTCTAATAAGAGTTTGGATTTGGAAAACAAAAGGGACTTATCTGCATTTTTAGAGCATGTGTAATAGATTTCAATTTCATAAAGACACAGGAACAAATCACGCTTAGAATGGTATACAATAGTATACAATTATTTACGAAAACCAAATGCTTTTTGCAAAAAATCGTAAAAGAAATTTTGTTTCAGCTCTAAAAAAAAAAAGCTATTTGCGATATGTGGCTCTTTTGCATTCAAGGAGCGATTTAGTCTGGATGTCGTTACATGATTACTAGATCTTAAAGCTAAACGCAGTGATGTCATGTGCAGGTAATACAAGTATTGTGTCAGAGCAACCAACGCAATATGAATAAATTTATCTTAAATTCTATGACTACTAAGTGTTAGTTGTGATCAGAAAATTATGACTCTTTCTTGTCTTATTAACTTTTTACGATTAGCAAACAAAAAAAACTTATTGTAAACGGCAAATCTTTTTAGATTGAATAGCTGAAGAAGCCATGCATGATCATGTGTCACTGATGAGCAATATTTTTTAATAACGTTAAACATATTGAACCCATTATAAAAAACCTTTTTAATAGTTTTTACTTGTTTTTAAGTAACAAATCGTACAAAGCATTATTTAAATCATAGATCCTAATATCCGGCAATCTTTTCTATTTCCGGGAAGGCGACCAACTGTCCCAAACTGATATCGGCTTTCTCGTCCACAAAACCCTGGCGAACAATGTACCTAACAAAAATCGAGAGCGTGTCAAATAGGCTTACCTGATACTCAGAATTACGAAACGGTTTTCGTTAAAGGTCATACAGGTCTATGCACCGATGATGAGGTGGAGGCTATACATAGCTCCAAGACTCATTTCAGCATTCTCATGGGGGATTTTAACGCAAAATTAGGTAAACGAAATGGCGATCAGCAGATAGTGGGGCTATTTGGAGTTAGGGGTCCGGAACGTCCGAGGCCAGACGTTGGCTGACTTCTTCGAGAAAGAGGATCTCTTTATAATGAACTCTTTCTTCAAGCAATTGGTATATAGAAAATGGTCGCACCACGAGATAGACTTTATCATGTCTTACCACAGGTGTGATAAAGGTCAAAGGAGGCATTACTCACTGATTAAATAAAATCGAATGAATAAATGAATAAAAGACAAATGATTTAAGTTAAATGAAACTAACTAAAGATGGGGTCTTTGACTTATACCTTTCTATACAGGGAAACCCTAAATAAAAAAGTGAAGGATATTAATTGTTACAAGAACTAGAATTTCTTGTTAAAAAAAGGTTTGAACATGATATCATTCTTAATAAATTTATTAATATTTTTAAACAACTGGTCAAACAAGGATGTATGTAGTTGATTGTGGCTAAAATATTACAATGCATTATCAAAAAGCGGTTCACAAGGCCGATAACTAGTCTGCGATTTGCTTTTTTTTTTAAATTTAATTGTCTAAGCA
This sequence comes from Stenoptilia bipunctidactyla, assembly GCA_944452665.1. NCBI lineage: Eukaryota > Metazoa > Arthropoda > Insecta > Lepidoptera > Pterophoridae > Stenoptilia > Stenoptilia bipunctidactyla. Next base: position 8,664,768 of record OX101738.1, on the reverse strand, counting down.
AAGCTCTGTCGATCGGTCCATATAGTCTGTGTAGTAATAAAAAGAGTAATTGTTTATTATTTAATTGGTATTATTTTATTTCGGTTTTTAGTTATCTAGCAAGGTAAAAAAGTCTACAAAATATTCACTCTACGATCTTTAAAGGAACATTAGAAGTGTATATTTATGTTTATCTTTAATTTATAAACTCGGCTCAAAATTAACGCTAGAAATAACTCTCAACTCCTAAAATTACGCTGCATTTACATTTTTCTCGGTGATTAACCCGTGTTTGACTTCAGTCTGATGGTAAGAAGATGCACACAGGTTTAGGAAGTAGGTAACTGGCTCTTCATAATATATTGCTAGAACACATCACTGCTAGAGCGGTGAATTTGGCCGCAGATTTTATACGAACGGTGGCTAGCCAGGCGGACTATGGAAGGATCCTATCACTAAGCCACTCAGTTTGCCTCTTTTTACGACACGCTTTTTCAGGGGCTAGACTAAGCTACACTAACACCAACATGCACGCATCACACACACTCACTTACACACATTATTTTATCATAGTACCTATCAGCATAAATTAGACGTAATATTGTTTACTAGCCACCGCGCGTGGTTTTACCCGCGTAACTTTTGATCCCGTGGGAATTTCGGGATAAAATATAAAATACCTCAAGAGTTGGGCTATCAAATGCAAAAAGAATTTTTCAAATTCCACTTGTAGTTTCTGAAATTAGCGCGTTCAAACAAACAAACAAAAAAACAAACTCTTCAGCTTTATATAAAGAAACTGAAAGCTTTTCTATTAGTAGGTATATAGATTTCTCTCCTTCCTCGGAGGTTTGCGAACAAAATGAGAATCCTTTATTGGCTGTAAGATTTATAGAATCTATTGGATTGTTATATAATAATTAAGAGCTGTGGAGTTTGTAAATAAATACGATCACTTTAGCGATGGGGTAAACTTGTCTACCTCAGACGCCAGTGGTTGCGGGTTCGATTTCCGCACGGAACAAGAAAAAAAAATGTTCCGTGTCTGGGTGTTTATGTATTTATATTCTAGGTTCCGACCTAGTTTGCTACATGGTATGTATCACATAACACAAGCTATGCTTACTTTTTGGCCATGTAGTTGGTGTGATTGTCTGGGGATTTTATTTCTTTATTTTATTGTTTAAATAAATACTTCTACGATAATAATCAAACATTTTGCAAAACGAAATCTAAATAATCAATCACAGATTAAAAGCTCTACAACATATGAGCATTGCCATGGCAACAAAATCCAGATTCCTTTTTTTATGAAGATTCATGGCGTGGGTAGCTAATTTAATTTCTTATTCACTATCATTATATTAAGAACTTAAGTAAGATTTATTTTAATTCTATTCATTAATATTAAAATCGTCGTGAAAAAAGAAAAAAAAAGTCGTCGTGGCGCCGTGGTTACTGTGTGTATCTTACGATATCACAGGTTAAGCAACGTTCGGCGCGGTCGGTACTTGGATGGGTGACCGCCGACCATTCGTTTCTCACGGCGACTTCCGTGCTTCGGAGGGCACGTTAAGCTGTCGGTCCCGGGTGCTGTATACTTGTATACAGTAGTCGTTAGGGTTTGTCAGAAGCACCTGCAAACCTGAAAATTCTGACATCCACCACCCAGCACTGGGCCAGCTCGGTGGATTATGGCCTAAAACCTCCTCGTCACCCAGAGGAGAGACTCATGCCCTGCAGTGGGCCCATTACACGGAGTTGTGAGGATGATGATGATGATGAATATTAAAATCTAATAATCCATAGAGTAAGGCCATAATCTTGTAGGCTTGTATCACACTATTTTATAATCGATATTTTAAGTGTAAAGTTGATATAGGCGATAGAGTTTATTAAGACGATAAAGTCGTTAATATTTTATGGGCTTTTTCTAGGTTCATGGTAAACGACGTACCAACGTAAAATTAGGTAAGATTAAGCAAGCGTGCTACTGAATTATAGGTTTGGTAATGATACTTGTTTATGTTTACTTAAATAACTTAACTCTAAAGAGTGCCTTTAAAGATTTTTTTATTATCCTATATTTCATCATCATTATCATCATCCACAGCCTATAGACGTCCACTGCTGGACATAGGCCTCCCCCAAGGTCTTCCACGTCGCTCGGTCCCGCGCCGCCTTCATCCAGCGTTTACCGGCGACTTTGACCAGGTCGTCGGTCCATCGTGCGGGGGGCCTGCTTACGCTGCGTCTCCCAGTATGTGGCTGCCACTCGAGAACTTTTCTGCCCCACCGGCCATCTGTTCTGCGAGCTATGTGCCCTGCCCATTGCCACTTCAGCTCTGCAATCCTTCTGGCTATGTCGGTGACATTGGTTCGCCTGCGAATCTCCTCATTCCTGATTCGATCTCGCAGGGAAACTCCGAGCATGGCCCTTTCCATTGCCCGCTGAGCGACTCTAAGCTTATTTATAAGGCCCATAGTTAGCGGCCACGTCTCAGTGCCGTATGTCATCACTGGCAACACACACTGGTCAAAAACCTTTGTCTTCAGACACTGCGGTATTGCTAACTAACTTTTCCTATATTTATAACTAACTTTTTAGTTCAGAAACTAATTTGAATGCTTAATGATTTTGTTTAAGTTGGGGCCCTAATATAAGAATATACAAGAATGACGTGGGGAAGATTTACAAGAACCTCGGGTTTTCTTGCACACTTAAGGCGTAAAATCCAGGAAATTAAAGGGCTTCTTGCTTAATATTCTGTACGATAACTTAAGCATAGCAATAACCTATTTCTTGAAGACTAAGGAATTTTAAGCCAGAAAACAGAAAGCAGAGTTTTCTGACGATCTCATTGACAACCATAATAAAGATTTCCATCAAACCATACATGCTTTCATAAAGGGTCCCATTCAAACAACTTTTGTTTTCGAAGTAACAATGAAGATTTAAATAATAGAAAATAAGAATATTATCACAGATAGAATGTCATTGTAAGCTGATACAATGTTTTTATATAACTCAGTTTACTTTCATAGCAATGAATGATAATAAATTATGATACAAATTCCTTAGACAGTTCTTCGTCGAATGGATATTTTTCATCTGTGATAGTTATGATAACAAGGAAACAATAATTGTAAAGTTAAGACGGATTAAAGATTATTTTGTTTATTTTAGTAAATCCGGTAGATCAGCATTTCCTTTTAGTTAACTGTGGTCCGTATAGATAAAATGCTCTCATACGTTTTACGCAGTTCTTTAAAACATTTTAAGGTAGCCTACGAAACTCAGTAACATTCTAAGAAGTTAACATCCTAATTTTTTGCCGTTATCCAAAACAAAACTAAGCTAACGCGTTTTACTGGTATTATGACGGTTAAAACCAGAAACACCACCCTAAACAGTTGGTTTCTGGTTAGGGGTATGTCAAAAGCCATGTCGGTACCCTGAAAATTGTCATAACCAACCAACACCTCAGCGCGTTCAATCATAAATAACAAGCTCTAGAGCTGTATTATGTTATTTATTAAAAAGTAACTTTCGTTGATAGCCCAATTTAAAAATTAACTTTTTAAAGTGTGGTTTCTTGTTTGTCCCCACTTTAAATAATATAGCCCAAAGATAATTAGATCTATCTAAAAATATAAGGTTCAGTAAGGAATGGCGTCCTTTATTTGTAACTTTTGTAATGCAGAGCACTTAGGTATAAGGGCTTCTTTCATGAAGGTAGCTCAAACTGTTATAAGGATATGAAGGTCAAAATGTCGTAAAATTTTACATAGAAGTACTGACTGATATAGTAACAAAATAACATTATGAACAAGTATTAAACTCAATTTCTTTCCTTTATTGGATACATATACCAAATGCTGCTATTTAAAAGTGGGAGATCTTAAATTAGGTTAGATTTGACTTGGCCAGTTTTCATTTAATCAGTTATTTTATAAAGTTATTCATTTTAATTATGATAGAAACTGGCTAAGCCTAATCTATGTTTTTGGTGGGATATTACCTACATACATACATAACTTCACGCCTGTATCCCTTATGGAGTAGGCAGAACGCCAGAGGCTATAAAACCATTTGATGTCACGTTTGACACGACGTCTCGAGAAATTATAATGAAGGAGAGACTATTGCAGTGACAGGGGGTCAGCCTGTCGCCCACAAAAACGCCAATAAAACCTCTGTCCCTTAAGTGACTTTTACAGTATGCCCGCGAAGATAAGCAGCTGGTATATTCTATGTTTTTACTTTTGCTCCCAGTCCAGCATGAATGCTGGATATTACCTACTCTCCGTGTTATTGAAGTTTTGGAGATTATTCATGTCTTACATAATTTAGAGTCAATAGACCCATTTTGAACTAAAACTACTTTATTATAAAGGTCCGATTTCTGGATAATTTAGATAACAATCATCAGCCAAGTAGAGACTCATGGCCCTGAAGTGGGCTCATTAAAAAGTTTTGAAGACCATGATGACACAACTTTCTCAACTGAAGAGAATTTTCTTAGAATCAGCAATGTCCTCACAAACCTTATGATCTAAAGATAGAAATATACAGTTTTTGGTGCATCGTTTGCCAAATTGAAATGGAGGATTTGAGTATAATTGATTTCGAATAATTTTATATACTTACTAGCTGACCCGGCAAACGTTGTTGTGCCATATAAATAAAAAAAAGAGAAAAATAGATGTTGGCCGATTCTCATAGATACCGGATAAGAACAAAAAATTTCATCAAAATCGGTCAAGCCGTTTCGAAGGAGTATGGCAACGAAAACTGTGACACGAGAATTTTATATATTAGACTATTCTGAATTATACCGTTTTTAACGGTATGCAATAAGTCATAAAAAGTATGGCAAACTTAAAAAACAAGCTTTAAGCAGAAACACAATTTTCTGGCCAGAAAAAAAATCACTGCTCTAATTTATTTTTTTGTTTTCTTATTGCAACGTCGTTCTTAATATGGCAATAAATGTTATAGATTGATTGATAGAACTTTTTTTGTCTTCAGTCGAGATTTTTTTCTGCTACCTATAGAAATAATAACTCTCATTGATTATTCTGTACTTCTTACCTTATTGTTTTCGGATGTATCTTGACAGTTTGCATTCCCAGAGCGGCTGTCACAGGCCTGGGCCAGAGTCCTCCAAATCTTCCACAAACTGACTTGCATAGCTGCAGACTGTCGAAGGTCAGGTGACTGCTCGGGTTTGAGAACCTTTGGGGTAAGTCTGACCGCTGGCAGCCTTCATCAGGAATGCATTTGAACACCCAGTTTGGACTGCTAAGAAAGAAAAATTAGAGATTACCCAAGACACACCAATAATGTCTACCCTAGTTAACAATATGTTATCCTATATCATATTTACCTACTTAGTTTGGGCCATGTAGTTTTTACATGTAGTTTTTAAATAATTTAAAGAAATTACCATTTTCTGGTAATTTCTTTAAATTATTTATAATTTATAAATATTGATTATTTTAATTAACAAAAATACATACTCATATACGATAGTAGGTGATACGTAGTCCGGAACGCTTTCTGATAAATGACTGTGAGTAATTTCTGTCTTATCTGTTTCAGTTTTTGTTTCTTGAGCTTCCACCGCACTGGCAGCTAAGAGTAGCAACCATACAGCATGACTTAAAAGCCTCTGCAATAAAGAAAAAAATATGTTCAGAGAACAATAAGGTACAAAGTCAACATTCGATTTTCGAAATTTAACAAGATAATGACTCTTCGGAGATATGATGTGTACTCTTACGGAATTTCTCATATAGAGCTTTTGTTGAGAGTCAACACTTATCGTAAAAATATTCTACAAAGTCATGTTTGCAAAGAAAGCACGACTTAAACGAAAATATACGGTTCAAAACATCCACGACAGGGAATATAAGCTAGGCAATAACTAAAAATGGTCTTTTTTAAATTAATTAACCTTTATCGTAATATAATATAAGCTATAATTAAGACTAAGCATTAAAACGACATACAAAAGTATAAGTAAGAATCTAGATACTTAAAGGTCTCTATATCTTGTCTTAAGGACATCGTTCCATTCATTTTTCTACACAAGTCCCATAAAAATTCATAACATACATACACAACATCATGACTGTCTTCCTTTGGGGTAAGCAGGGTCTAGGGAACGCCCATTGCTACGATCCAGACATACCTCTTTCCCTCCCCCACGTTCATTAATCGCTTCATACATGATCGCCGGTTACGGGTACCTACTTTTAACAAGACACTCTTTACACCTCTTTCGTAAATCTATTTTCATTCTATTTTCATTACGACGACCGCTTTGGCGATGGGGTAAACTTGTCTACCTCAGACGCCAGTGGTTGCGGGTTCGTTTCCCGCACGGAAAAAGAAAAAATAATGTTCCGGGTCTGGGTGTTTATCTATATATGTATTTATATTCAAGGTCCCCCCTAGTTCGCTACATGGTATCCCATATCACAAGCTCTGCTTAGTTTGAGGCCATGTAGTTGGTGTGATTGTCTGAGGATTTTATTTTTTATTATTTTATTTATTCATCCTATCTAAATGTCCAAACCACCGTAGCATACCCTTTTCAATCTTACTTACTACTTCTTCTTTCAATCCGCATCTCTTTCTAATTTCAGTATTGCGCACCCTATCACTCATAACAATCATCATTAAAGTGGCATATAAACGTAGTTAATTTATAATTGTTTCTGTAATGCGACCGCACATTCCAAAAGCTTTAAAATATTTCACACGTAAGAATGTATCATGCGTCTCTCCAAAAATGAATATATGAGAAAAGCAAATGAAAAAACATATATTTTTTTCCGCATCCACGAACAAATTTGGCTCTACGGCAAACGCACTCTTTGATAAACTTGGATATATACTGAATAGTTATAGTTTATGATGCCGATTTTACCCTCACTAATAGTCGGAGGCGTCTGGCTAGTTTCGAGCTCATAATCGTTTCCTTCTTCAGGATTTAGCGCAGTCGCGCCTGCCATTAATTATACAGAACGCAGCAGATGAAGCGTTACAAATCTATCAAATAATTATGATTGAAACTGAGCTATATGCGTTCGACATTATTTAAAAACTGGTTGAGGAAATTTGACAGGTTTTTAACGCTTGATTTGCAGCCTTCTGTACATAGCTGGTAATCACAACTCGCAATCTGTATTGTCATCTTTAAATTCCGTACAATAGCAACTTCCTATACCAAGGTAAAAATTTTCTTATGGTATGATTACCATGGTATGATTACACGATATGATTTACCAGTACATCAAATTAATTTAACATTTAGTGAAAAGTTATCGTGTATAGCGTGAAAGTGTATCAAAGATTAATAAATCCTTACTAACGTTCATTATGTTAGGAGGATTTCAAACTTTCATTTGTATTTAATTGCTTTTTATTCTCTACTTATGAAATGTATCTATTCTTTCATTTAATACGACAGGTCATAACTAAAAAAGTTACTTTTAGAAGAAATAAACAAAAAACATTTTTATTTAATTTTTGTAGTTTACTGCTTTGGCTAACCATTACTAACTTAAGTATACCTATTTTATTAACATGTCAGTGATCATTTTAAAAGTGACATAATCGATATAAAGATAACTGGGTCATCGAACGAATTTACAACTGAGTAATAATATGATAAAAATAATCTAAAACACTTTCAATCTTAAATGTACTCTAACTGTAGGTACTGCAGTTAGTACCTAGTTAGTTTTTTTCATCGTTCTAAGTTTTTGGCTAGATTTTATCGCACTGTATTGAGCATTGAAAGGTTGAGTTAAAATGCTTTCTACTAATTTTAAAATATGAAGGTGTGTATGCATTGATAGATGGATTTATAACTAGTTACGGGACTGTACTTTGAGTGCGATTGACAAGTGAAGACGCGGTATCCAGCTAGTGTATAATCTATTTACTTCAACGCAATTTTTAAAAACGAGTTTAATCAAAACTAACTGCATAGAGTGGTTGGTGGTTACTATTGTCACTTTTTTCCCGTAACAATTTCTTAGACTCCAAGGGTTATGTAGGTTATCAATAATTGAGTTTAAAAGATAAACCTCAAAATTCAGAGATTCTATTATCCCTTCTTTTTACAGCTCATCTTGAAAGCAAAAACATTGTGTGGCATATTAAATAAACAACGTTTTAAGGGTATCACTCCGAAATTTCATTCTTTGACTGATTCATCTGGCCAAAATTTTATTTCAGTTATAGCTCTTTTGCACATGTTTATATTAAAATATATTATATGCTACACAAAATATATTTTAATGAGGGACTCGTTTTGCTATGGTAGTTTTCAAGATATCGATGTTTAAAATTTCTATGTCCGGATGAATCAGAATTTTTTGATTTTTTTAGTTTCGAAAAAACCTGTAATTTTTTATTTTCAGATAGATTTTTGTGTGATATCATCTTTTTAAGCGTTTAAACTTATTCTAGCAGTTTTAGGGATTCATTTAAGATCTAGAATCCCATTGCAGGTCTTTATGGTGAATTTTCTGAAACCTCCGTAAAATATGTTTCAAGGTAATTTCTTTTTAACATATGTTTCTTTTCCAGCATAGTTAAGCAATAAAAGCGCTCCTCTCTTTATGGAAAGGCGTAAAACTGATTAAAGTTTTGATGAATATGGTGGTTTGATCATATGAATTAGGCATAGATGAATCTGAAATTTATCTACAATCATGCATAACTCATCGTACATGCAGACTTCACTATTGTTACTTTTGTACATCAATCTCTTACCCAAAAGTATCTCACGAAACATAAATTGAAGTTTTAATATTATAAAATAAATTTTATAAAGTAGACATATGAATCAGAGTGCCACCTAAGCCAAATACAGATGAATCAGGTATTTGTCTTCGTGACACCAGGATCTAAGCCAACTAGCTGCACATCCTCTGTCGAGCGCGTTCGTTGCACGATTTTCTTCTCCTTACAAATGAGAAGAAAATATTTCTAATTTATTTATCTGACCAAATACGGTGAAACGCAGCTCATGCCGTATTAATCAGTAGTATACGCCGGACACTTCCTGTTTCCTTTTTTTAAGAAAACACTACTGTAGTTGTAATCACACAGATTTTTTTTGCTAGAGGTCAAGTCATTACCTTTCGATATAATTATAATTCATTTTCATTCATCGAATGGAAATTGATACATAGTCCATTATGTTCCGGAAAATGGCAAACGGACGCGCCATATGAATCAGGAGAACCAATTTATTGATTTTTTATTTTATATCTAGGCTGCAACTATTGTAAAAATATAATTTGCACTTGTAAGGCATAAAGCTGAACTGTACCCAAAAAAAATTCTTTACCATTTAATTAGTTATAGAAATAAACCCAAAGACATCAAACATTTTATCTCTGGAGAAATACCCTTAAATTGTATGTCACTAGAAAGCATTTTAGTTTCATGTTAGTCATTTTGGTTATCTTTTCATCGGCCCCTCTAATCAATCTTATCCGAAATATTATCCGATCTGATTAGATTTTAAGCTATTTCGATTATTTTATAAATTTATTTTAGTAGATTCTACAATTAAATTAAAGTTTAACCACCAAAAATGACGCAAGTTGAGCAGTTCAACTCAAAATATTTTCAAAAACGTGGACATTTTATAACAAAGTTTAATTTTAGTTCATTAATGTTTAGAAAACACCAAATCGCCTTTTAATGTTGCAAAAAATGAGTTCAACACCAGAGCAATTTAAAAAGCCTGTTTTGCAATGTTCCTTCCACATTGGACGCCCGTTCCACTCTTACAACTTTTATTTTCATTTGTTCCACTTTCCATTATTTTTTGTTCCACTGTCGATCGTATGGAATACTGTATTGAGTGCACTTTTGCTTTAATTTCATAATGGTTTGTATGTAAACGTTAGTAGGGCATGATATCAATTAAGTTAAATTAAATATACGGTAAAACCGACATCGTATTGTGTTAGTGTTCGTGTAAATAATTGAATACTTTTTTAACTATTTATTGGTAGATTAGTGATGGATAAGTTTATAAAATTATGGTAAGAAGAGTTAATGATTGTAATTAGTTAATCCTAAGTTGTTTCAAAAGATATTTGAGCTATTAGCAGTGCTTTATTAATAAAATAATAAATTTGTGTACGTTACTAGAACATGACATCAATTTACTTGATATGATAGAATCATTAGGTACCTATGCCGTATTATTGCTTCCGTGCTTACGATAAGTTTATGCACGCTACGATAATATACGTTATTATCTACATCGTTATGTATAGGTACCTGCCTTGTTTGTTTATTTTCAGGAGATTACTAAATTGGTTGTATAAATATGAACCCTTTTTTAAATTATTTTATTATTTTTAATTATTATTAGCCTATCTTTTATCCGGATTTTCCGCGAGATAAGAAATTGCGCGGGTAAAGCCACGCAAAACAGCTAATAAACTTAGAATAATATAAGCAAAGAGGTTATACAAAAAGTTTAGCCATCGCCGCGGCAGTACTGTTTACATAAATTTTATTTTTTGTTTACCTAAATATTATCATCTCGATTTGGTCGACTAACTTGTTTATTAATAGTTTGATAGTTTGTCACTCTCAGTTGTATCGTAAAATCAGTTCCTATTTTGTATATATTGATAATTTAAATATAGCAGTACATCGTCGCTACAATCTATACTAATATATAAAGCTGAAGAGTTTGCTTGTTTGATTGAACGTGCTAATCTCAGAAACTACAAGCGGGATTTGAAAAATTCTTTTTGCATTTGATAGTCCAACTCTTGCGGAAGGTTTTAGGCTATATTTTATCCCGAAATTCCCACGAGATCAAAAGTTACGCGGGTAAAACCGCGCGCGGTGGCTAGTGTTTCTATATGTATACTAGCAACATCGCGCGGTTTTTGCCGCGGAACTTTTCTTTATAAAATATAGCCTAGTTATATTTCCTGACGACCGACTGATGTGGTGGTAACATACATTGACTTCTATACCAGTGGTCATGGGTCCGAAAGATGGCGGTGAATATTTGTGTGATGAACACAGATAAGTTATCTAGTATCACTAAGAAAAGTTCTTAATGAAAATCAATTTGGCAAACTCACAGGCAAACTACATAATGCTGTGAATTCAGAAATATTTATTTATAAATAATATTATCTTCCTTGAGAGTCTTGCTATCAAATGTAGTTGTAGTCTCTTAGGAATAACTTCAATATTTTTTTTATACCATATGTTGTAGCTACGACGACGACGACGGGCTGGTGTAGCGGTAACATACGTTGCCTTCTATGCCAGAGGTCCTGGGTTCGAATCCCGGCGGCGGCGGATATTTGTGTGATGAACACAGATATTAGTCGTCAAGTCATGGATGTTTATATGTTTATTTAAGTTTATTCTAATTAAAAATATGTATTTATTCAATATGTATGTTTATATATTTCTTAAGTATATCAGTTATCTAGTATCCATAACACAAGTTCTCTAAGAAACTTAATTTGGGCTAGATAATGTTGTGTGAGTGTCAGAAATATTATTTATTATTTATTACAAAAAGGGTAAAAGATTGTCGTGAACTTTAATGTAATAACTTTTTGGACAATAAATGTTATCTTATGTTATCTTATCTTATCTATCTTATCTTATCTTAAATGCCTAAAAAAACAAACTACGTCTGGTAGGTCCAGATATATTATTACTATTAATAAACTATACATTTTTACTCATTTTGGTGACTTTACCGAGCACATGGTTACGAGAATATTCTCGAAACTCGAAAGAGGTGTAAAGCTAACGAAAAAAAACTTCCAATTCAAATTAATAACATTATTTAACGAGTGTTAGAGTCCTGTGTTAGAAGTCTCGCAAAGTTAGTATGTCAGTTTCAAAAAATATTTTGCACATATTACGAATAGACGTAGTTGAATACCTATTAAAGTTTAGACTATAAAACTTGTTCAATTCAAGTTAGTTTCGTTACAATTGACAAGTATTTGGACGTCAATGCTTGTCAAATGCAACATTGATATGGTTCCGGAGCTGCTGTACAGGGTGACTCTTTATGATGGGATCACGTATGTTTAACCTTTAACGGTGCAGTTACTTCTGCACTTAATATGGCTGTTTGGCCAAGATTTTTATAGGTTGAATCGTAAGCAATGTAATTGACAAGTAAATACTTTTCTAAATTAGTATGGAATGACATGATAGGAAAGTAAAACTTACCCAAAAGAGAGGGTAACCTTCAAACTTTAGATAAAAAGAATCATAAATACTTTTTCTATACTTCTGATATGACTTATCTGATGCTAAGATTAGGTGTTGCTATAAAAAACAACTTTCCTTATTTCTAAAACGAAAAATTGATAAATAATCTATTTTCATTTAACTTTTAAAATCTTCACTTAAAATCTGTTCATATTTTGGTAAAACGCGGGTTTAGTCATCACTTTTTTCTTAAATAAATTTATTAGGTGTTTCGTTTCATTTCACCAGGGCGTAAATATCAACAAAATATTTTTTTTGATAATTTATGGTGTTTTCAGCTAACTTTATAAAAAAAATATTAGGTACTTAAAATATTATGTTTAAACATAAGCCGGTAATCTTGTACGACCTTTAACAGAAGACGCCCTGTATATACAGATATTACAAAATCAAAAGTTCAGAACTCTCTTTCTAAATTGGCAGATCCTGTTTAACCAGACAGGTCTATACATTACCAGTTATAATGAACATCTTACATTCTCCCTAATAAGACAGGATATGATACAACGCTCGTTCTCTAATATATTTCGGTTCTTGCCAGATTTAATGTACTGTTACTGGAACAGTTTAAACTTTAAACCAAGTTAAACAAATATATCTTTTTTCATAAAATCTCTGTCTTTTTTTCTTATTTTGTATCAAAAATCGAAGTCAACGCATCGTTATAAGTAATAGCAGAGACTAGTAAAATAGGCACATTAACGAGAACGTCTTTTTTGAATATTCAATGAAAGTCTTAAATCTAATTGTGTTTCAATACCTTTTATGATTAAGTATATACATTTTTTTATAATACCTAAGTGTATTTATAAATAAGGTCCTGTATATCTAAAAGTGGGAAAGGACGGTGAAGAGATTACTTCACAAACCCCCTAACTTGAAAAAAAATCAAGCACATTTGCTAGATTAACTTTGTCCGCCTCAACAAGAATAGGTAACTCTAGCATCAGAGGTCAGAAATAATATTTTAAGTTATCGCTTACAAACTGGTGAACAAAAACTCACCCCACCTAAATTAAACTGACGTTCAGGTTCATAAATAAAATTAAATATAGATAACATAATTATTTAATTTATTTAACCATTAATCAATCGCTTATAAAAATACAGAGCATCAAACCATGATGCTAATTATTGAAATTTGACCTTTCGAAAAGTTTCTTTAAAACATAAATACCTAATCTTATTGAAATAAAGACTCTATCTATACCCTGGCAAATAATTCAATACAGTAAAATTACAGTTCAAGCGTGACCACTTTGTAATGTAATATTGTAATGTAAAATTTTCTAATTTATTATAATTTTAATGTTTTGAATATAATAAATTGTTACTCGTCAAGAAGAAACACAAAAATAATGTAAATCCGTAATTGGCTATAAGAATTATTCTCTTTATATTGGATGTAGGTATTAATTAATATTAAGAGCTGTGGATTTTGTAAATGAATAAATAAATAAATAAATAAATTTATTTAAATACTAATATAGTAATATATGGAAAAAAAATATTTTGGCTCCCAAAATATTTCTTGTTATATGGTGTTGTTAACGAAGGGCAACTATACGTGAAATTTCATTTTTAACGACAAAAAGAGTTTAAATCAAGAAGTTATCAAGCCGATTTTACTTCTATTGTAACCTTTTTAAAGCACTAGGTATGTTTGGAAATTAATTATTTTCTTAAAGTTACTTTTAAGATATAGTACACACCTCAAATTCAATTATTTATAAATGTTTTATGCAAACGAATGACAAATATATACTCGTTCGTTTTCAATCATTCTCATTCAGTTCTTACATTTCGAAGTTTTTTATTGGTATCATTATTTTTCTATTTGACATTTCGAACTGTCACTTTACTGCATTGAATTGATGGAGTATAGCTGAACTTAAGAACTGCATACGACGTTCAGCAATGTTTCTGAATTAACTTTTATAATTACTTTAATTGAGTAGGTACACTTTGTGTAGTGAGCTGCGATCATCTTAAAGTGGTTAGTCTGCCACTGTCCTTTAAGGCAAACGACTTATTTCATTTAAAACTACACGTTCTTTATGCACGAGTCTTTGACGACGTTATTGGAGCAATTAGGTATACGACCGATTATGGAAGGTTTTGATAAAAAGTCACTAAGTAAGTAACTCATGTGGCGCAAAGGGAACTGTTGTTAATAGTTTTCGATACTCTCCTTTCTCTTCCCCTTTAATCTTTGACACATGAGATTCATCTTGAAAACAACATTAGCTATTGGAACCGAGGAGTAAAGAAATACCGCTTGAGGAAAGTCATCGAAAGAAGAAACAAAGATAATAAAATTCGGTAATAAACAATGAAACCAAAAAGATGCAATAGTTAACTTGTTAATAATTACAAAGTACCGAAAAGGCATATTACTCAACATTAGTCATGTAAACTTCAAACGAAGACAAAAGAGCTGTCGATCACTAAAAATGGTGACCACAGATCATAAGCTATTTTAACTGCAATATCTACGACTTGTTTGGAGAGCTTTTTCACTTTAATATACCTAATATTTTTCTCACCGCTTTATTAGTCTTCTTAATTTTTTTAATATAGTGCCACCAAAATTGTAATTTACACGATTCACACATACTAAGCATATAAATAAGTAAACTATTGATCTAATTTATAGAAAAGCCGAGTAAGCATAAAATTAAACCGATGCAATTAAAAAAATCGTTATTGCTTGCATATTTTAGATTCTCGTAAAAACAGTAGGTACTCGTAGGTACAGTCAAAGGTTACTAGAACATCTTCCTATCGATTCTAGGCTAGCGTGTCATTCTTTTTTGACAAAAATAACAGGGCATCGAGAAACACGTTGAATTTACAATTGTAATGTAATACAAACTTACAATTAAGACGTGGAATTTAATTGAACATCGAAGAGTTCTTAAGGATTTCATTAATGTTGTAATTTAATGAAAATATTTGTCTTTAATAGTGAATAACGACTACATAATTGAACATGTGCTGTTTTATGCGCGTAGTATTTGATCTCATGGGAGTTTATTGATAAAATGTTGCTCATGTATAACTTCCTCAGGGGCAAAAATTTATAAAGTAAGACTGGCAATTTCTGAAATCGACGCTTTAATAAAAAATAATCAGTTTTTTTTTATCATCTAGATAAAAATGCAAAATCTGATGTTTTCGAGGACTTATTATATAAAAATCAACGTTAAATATCTTTTGTTTTCTTATCAAAATAGAACTACGATTCCACGTAACACTGTTACGATACAAGTTATTTGTGTTTGGACATTTGAAGGTCAAAACAATTAAAAAAATAAGATTGCTAAACTTTATAGATTAAGATTTATGTACCTAGGTTTCGGAATTCAAAATTCTGGCATGTGCTATAAAGTTATGAATAACGGTATCAAACACATGTGCTTAAAAAGGTATGATTCAAACTTATTTAATATATATTGACAAACTTCTTCTGATGAATACTAACTTGTATTAAATTCTGTTGCTATAAATAATACGATATGTAGAGGCTACGGTCAATAATTATCAAAATTCAATTCTAAACATGTCCCCAAACTAAGCAGAGCTTGTGGTATTGGATACCATGTAGCGAACTAGGGTTCATAAATAAGGTATTTATTTATTTTACCCATAAACATATATTTTTCTTAGTTACGTATCGAACCCACAATATTATTTTCCAAGGGATGGTACGAGTATATTTTCTTTTGAATATTATGTTATTTTTATTAAAAAAAAACGCTTTTCATATACACTCAACTTAGTTTAGAACTAAATAGAATTGTAGAAAATTAATGGAAATGACTTATAATTAATTTGACTTTGTAAAGCTGAGATGGAGAAATTATTTATATTTTATTCTATGAATAATTAATTTGTAAAATGTCTATAAAAGAAAACAGCCATTGAAATAAGGCAAGAGAATATATCGACAAGTATTTATTTATATTCAATAAGAAAATATGTTCTTAAATGTTTGCAAAAGAAAACAGCAATTAAAATTAAAGTATTGTAACCATTTATTCGTCAAATGGTAATAAAGTTAAATTGCTTTTTAGATTTATTTGGAAGGTAGGTACCTACCTACTTATGTTTTCACAATTGTTTATATTCAATAGAGACTCAAAGATTTAGTGTCTGTAAAGACGACGAAAATGAAAATGATTTCAACGCGATAGATAAGTAAAAGGTATTTAACTGTTGAACTTATTATTGATTTTATTACATAAAATAAAGACTCATTAACAATGGCAAAAGGAATCACAAACCAAAAAAGGTTTATAATTGATTAGTTTTATTTTTTTCAAAACGCACATATTCGATGTTGTCGAAAATACACAGGATTATAGGACACAGTAGGATCGACTCTCCATCACACGAAACAAAAATCATCAAATCAATGTTTAATTGACGTAAAAAACAAACACTTGAATTAAGAAACTCCTCATTTTCAACAATTAGGTCCGTTTTTGCAATCGTCAGATAAAAGTTATCTAATGAAATTACATACTTGACACCTTTAAGGTTGTCTCAAGTTTATTATCATTCTATGTCATTATCATACAATTATTAAAAATCGTAAGACAACATTATTTCACAATGAAAATTAGACTCAATGGCCATCCGTTCTGCGAGCTATATGGCTTTCCCATTGCCACTTCAGCTTTGCTGAATAGCCGTTTTTATACGATCTCTGTCGCGTTTCAAGAATTCTGACATCTGCCTGTTTAGCCGCCGGTAATGAGAAGAGCCGAATTGAAAAATACAACGTTTGTCGTTGGTGAAGTGAAGTAGAAAGTACTCGTATGAAGTTCTCACTGCTCGAACACTTACTGAAAAAAACTATTTTCTTATTAAAACCAGGAAAGCTCGACATCAATCGAAAATATAATGGTCAAAAATTTTATCTGCAAAAGCAAAGTGTCAAGATCATGGTCTATTTTTACACACAATAACTGGCTGTGATACGACATCTGCATTTTAAAAGAGGGGTAAAATTACAGTTTTCAAAATGTTTGAAAAACAAAATGGAATTCAATGTGCTAAAGTTTTTAAATATAGTGACACAATTTTCACTAACGGCATTCGTTTTCTTCTTTACATGTACGCAGCTCCTAAAAAAACTTCCTGCTTAGATAAGTATAGATATGAATGTTTTGTAAAAAACAAGTACAATTAGCTTGTCCTCCTCCAACCTCAGTTGCTGCTCATCAACATCTTTTTCGGGTACCTATATTACCAAGTTCAAGTGTGCTTGGTCATCAGCTAGTCCCTACAGGCTGGGGTTGGATGTTGGTCAATAATTCATTAGAACCAGTTCAAACTTTACATCCACCTGCGCCGGAAAAACTGTTGAACACAAATTTTTGGTACTGCAAAAAGGGGTGCAGTGCTAAATGTGGTTGCAAAAACGTCGGATTGTACTGTTCTCTGGCATGTAAACATTGTCTAGGCCTGTCGTGCTCTAATATTGAATAACCAACACAGTAGAGGTCCCGTTTGATTCCGAAGAGTGTTCATGGGATACATCGCTTTTAACGCAGTTTACATGCAGTCAGGATGAAAATGAGGAAGATCAAGAAGAAGAAGCACAAGACAAACAAGCACAAGAAGAAGAATTTGAAAGTTTTGATTTGGGTGATTAAATTTCACTACTTTTTTTAACTCGAGTTGCTTTTATTATCAATATCTGCTAATATCCATTATTTTGTTACAGTTTCAAATTAAACAGGACCCTGGAACTGACCCGTGGAATAGGCCTACTGGGGAAAACCACGTTAAAAATATCGCGCTAAAAACACTACCTCATAGGCAGCGTGGAAACGTGCATATTATGACGATTATAACTTTTATAACTTTTTGAATATCTCCAAAACGGTAGCTCATAGGAAAAGAATATTCATACATTTTTGTAGATAATTTAATGATCTTCAATTTTGTCTCAGGTAAGTTTATGATAAAACTTATCGTTTTGCTGAAAATTTCAAAAAAGTGATGGTTGACGTTTGACGTTGAAAAAAATTCCATACAGGGGAAAAATGGGGAACTTTCAAATTTCATTTTTAATCATATTTTAATCAATCTTACCGATTTTCAGTTTGGTGGGAATTTATGTAACCTCGTATGTCTAAATTGACCGGGCTAATACTTCAATACTTGAAAAATACTGTTTACAGTTGGAAGTCTTAAAATGATTAACCAGTAGTGGTCCAATTCTCCAAATCGGTTTCGAATCCTTCTGTCTTCGCGAGTTTAGTTAACTTTCTTAAAAACCGAGAAGTAGGAAAATATAAAGATAAAATAACTAAACATCAGTGCTTTTTATTTCATTCGTTTCTTAAAGGAACCAAATAAATCTCGATAAAAGTGTGTCTCATTTTACAAACTTTTATCTATCTTTTATCAATTTATTAATTAATCTCCAAGACGTCTTAACAGACGGACAATTTAGCAGAATAATTCAGTAGGTAAATGTTGTTTAAAATTATTAAACGAAAATACTTTTTCAAAACTTAAAAATAGTTTAATTAGGTATATTATTAAGCACTTTACTGCGCTTTATTTAACTTTACAAATTTATTTCTTTGGAGTAGGTACCTTTGCTTTTCTAATTCGTTTGGCAGTATGTATATAACCTAATTCTTTGTATTGTAATAGTAATGAGTGCTGTTGGTTCTGTCACAATAAAATTATAATACTTAATAACTAATTTTTCAAAAGTCTCTACATAGCCACTAACCTAAAATACTATATTATCTATTTTTATTTCAGTACTTATCTAAAATCTTTATGAGCTCACCATTTTATAAGATTAAGGCCAATTGTTGATATGGTCATTGATAAATAAAACTGAATACCGACCTATCCATTATCGCACTACAAATGCTTCATTTTGTAACGCTTTGTTTTTATTTTTTAGATAATATTTGTTCAATTATATTCTGAATAATATATTTTAATTTAACTATCTAATTATGCTTTGTAGAGTTATAGGTCAACAAGAATATTTACCTGATATTTAAATATTCCCATGGCTGTTATTATAAAAAAAAAATATTAAGTTCACTTCACTTCACAAAATATTAAAACTTCTTCCCGTTCTGATAGCTTTTATTTATTCTCTTCGAAAATTTCAAATTACGAAAACAGAACACACATGGCACTAAGTTTGTTGAAAGCAGCGCGGGCAAATTTGTTTTTTTTTTATCGAGACGGGCAAAGGAACCAAGCAGGATCGAGTTTTATTTTATTTTTCTGTATTATCTTTTTGCGCACAGTACGAGTATGTGTGCTCGTCGCACGAAGGACGTGTATGCTTTGAGTCGTACAACGATATGACTCGTTATATTTAAAGTGATTTTTGTTATTGTTTTGTGTTTTTTGTGCGGTCAAAAGGCGCTATCGCAAAGGCGCGATGTACGTTTGGCGCGAACGGATTTGATTGGACGACTGGACTGCCACAACACGAAGTTGAGTGAGTGGCGGGAATTCTTGATACGGTTTTTCGTTTTCTTTTCTTTTGTACTATCTCTCTTTGCGATTGTTTACTATACCTGCTTTGTTTAAATCGTATTTATAAGGGAAGTTAAAAGCACGTTCTTAAGTATGTGTGTACCTGAACAAATTAAAACCATTACCTCATTAAAGTTATTTTTAAAAACCTAATTATTGAAATGAAAATTGATTACTAACCGTTTCCGTCCTTTAACAAGGTGTTTTAATTAGCATCAACGAAAAAAAATATATATAACACAGCGTTCCTTATTTTTTCACATAAGTGTTTACACCAAATAATTTGTAAAAGCTTATAACAAAATGAAGTAACTAACAACCTATTTGTATAGTGATAGATAAGTGACAGTTTAATTGGTCGATTCCTCTTAAAAACACGCTTGAACCGCTAAACAGGTATCCGACTTTAATAATAGGCGAAACACGAATAGCCCTTCAGTTTCCCGTGACGTCAGCACTGTGGGCTCGTGCCCAAATTCAAAAATGGAACGACATTATACGGATTACTTTCCTTCTGCTTGAATGTTCGGGTGATTGATGACCTAAATAAATATATTTGTTGTCTATGATAACATCCTCTATTGATTTTAAAATAGGAATAGAATTGGTGTTTTTAAACTTTGGATCTTATATTTCATTTTACTGGATAGAATTTTTTTTTAACTTTTTTCCTTTATGACGACCACTTTGGCGAAGGTGTAAACCTGTCTGCCTCAGATGCCAGTGGTTGTGGGTTCCATTCCCGCACGGAACAAGAAAAATAAATGTTCCGTGTCTGGCTAATTATCTATTTATGTATTTATATTCTAGGTTCCCCCCTAATTCGCTATATGGTATCCCATACCATAATACAAGCTATGGTTATTTTGGGGCCATGTAGTTGGTGTGATTGTCTGGGTTTTTTTTTATTCCTTTAGGTTTATTTTAATACTAGCTGTGCCCGCAACTTCGTTCGCGTGGACGGCGAAACTTATAAATGAGTTTATTGTACATACATACATACTTATTTATTTATTTTATTTATTTATTTATTTATTTACGGAAAACTTACAGCTAATTATATTATGATATTTTAAACATTAAAGAAAATAAGGCCAATAAACAGTTTTCACAATCACGCCTGTATCCCTCATGGGGTTGGCAGAACACCAGAGGCCATCAAACCATCTGATGTCACGTTTGACAAATTTCGAGGTAAGTATTATAATGATGGAGAGAGACTATTGCAGTGACAGGGAGTCAGCCTGCAAAAAACGCCAATAAAACCTCTGTCCCTTAACTGACTTTTACAGTATGCCCGGGAAGAGAGCAGCTGGTACATTCTATGTTTTTCTTTCGCTCCCAGTCCAGCATGGAAGCAGTTTTTGAATGAGTTTATTTTGTAAAGTGCTATTAGTGTAGAACGTAATTTATCGAGCATACCGGTATTAATACTTCTGTCCCGGCGCAGGCCCTTTGTGGCTAATTGATTAAGCG
Source organism: Stenoptilia bipunctidactyla (assembly GCA_944452665.1). Lineage (NCBI taxonomy): Eukaryota > Metazoa > Arthropoda > Insecta > Lepidoptera > Pterophoridae > Stenoptilia > Stenoptilia bipunctidactyla. The sequence goes on along the minus strand of OX101738.1, from coordinate 8,643,476 downwards.
GGTATATGATATCTTTGCTCGCGATATCGCTCGCGTTCTGTAAGTTTTTTGTAGCAGAATTCTACTCTGTTACCTGTTTAGCAGGATAACCGATAGCGAAGCTGACGTTCATTGCAACGAATGCTCACAAAGATTATGGTAACGACAGATAGTCACCGTACGACATCAATTAAGAGCTTGAGCATACACGACATTATCAGTGAGCCCGTCCGGACTATGAACATAACAGCCCGTAGACACATGTTCCGTTTTACTGGATACCTTTTTTTGCATCGTAAATACGTATACTGAATACTGTGCAATATGCAAAGTCGCTCATACAACTCCATGCGCCATCAATGAAAAAGAAACGTATCCGGTAAAACGTATTCAGTAAAACGGACCCAATGTGATCGGGCTTTGAAGGTCCCTTGGAGTACTCACGCTAAAGCTGACCATGTGAAAAACCACTCACGCTAAGATCGATTCCAGCAACGCCTAGAGCACAGTACAGATATCTCTAGTAATTTACCTTCATACAAATGGACGAAACGCGAGCTATAGCAGCTCGATTTCGCCATGCGCTCGGCATGCGGCCAGTCGCGAGTGTCTGCATGCCCAAACAATGCAATGTTGATTGAGCTTTACATTATAGGTAAGTACTTTAATAGTATATTATGTAACAAGTGAGCGAAGTTGCTAATAACAGTCGAGGCTGTGATTTGAGCCCGAGCCGCAGGCGAGGGCTTAATAATGAGCCGAGACTGTAATTAGCAACGCTCACGAGTTATATACGACGTTTTTCAACACACTTGTGAGTAAAAGACAGACATACGTGGTCATAAAATAACAAATACACTTGATAACAAAGCTGTGAATTGTGATTGAAAACTTCGCGCATGCGCGTAGGTTTTTTTTTTCGCCAAATGTGTCAATGGCTGTATAGCATATACAGCCTATTTTACATGAAAATATTTAATTTGGAGTGGTAAATCCAAATATTTTAATGTTTTGTAACAAATTATTGTAAATTGTGAATAATTTGTTTGATACAATTTTGTTTAACTAATATAAGGCGTAAACATTTAAAAATGTATATGGATTTGAAGTGGTATAAAACCTCTTTGTTGTTTCTGAAAAAATTTAATGTATAACCCGGATCAATAAAATATGCTCTGTTTACTCGCATTTAATTTGCACAAAGGTACAATTCAACTTTGTAGGATTCATTATATTATGCACGCGTGACTTATAGCCCAGTTTATAGTTCTAAATTCAATAGAATAACTCTCACTTTAAGAGCAAGTGTGTTGAAAATTATATAAACATAATTATTTACAATACCTACTCGTTAATAATGAGGCCACGTGCAAATGCATTATCCATTTGTTATTTAACATTTACTTTGAATTGACATTTTATTTTATTCCTTGGCACAAAGAGTCCTGATTCCTCTAAGATAAACTCGTTATTTGCTATATATCTTGCTATTTCACTCAGATTCACGCGCAGCAATTTAACTTTTTGGTGAGACGCACGGCAAAAATATTCTTTCACAAAATCGAAAAGCAAAGATTTTAAAAAGATAACTACCTACTTAGTATAGATATGGAAAAAAAAACAAAAATATAAAAAGATTTCTTTCTTAAATAAACATTTTCGAATTAATAATATTAATTACTTTCATTGGCGTTAAAATAATATGGATTTTTCAAGGGTCATAATTTAATTATTTATTTATTCAATTGGCATGACGGTGCCTTGATACGCTTAAACATCGACAAGTTAAAACGTTGTTAAAACTTAAAACTTTCTTACCCATTTATCATATAGGACACCAAATAGCCAAGGTATAAGGGTCCTACCTAAGTTTTCATTAAATAAAAGGAAATGAACGCAACCTTAAAAGAAAGTTCATCCATGCTCTGAGAATAAAAAGTACGGTGCAGAGTATCGTACCTATTGCAACACAGCTGCACCGTTACTACACATTAGTCATGGGAGCCCAAACCCATATTCAATGATAAAGGCGTCATTGTTCTCACTTCCACACTATAGAGATACCGTTAAAATCACTGATTATAACGAAATGTTAAGTAAATAAATAGGTTCACACAATTTCACTCTCGAGATTAAGGAAAACTGGTAATTAAGTAAAGAAGAGAGTTTTGTGTGAAGTTTTGCATATCTGGTTAATAGTCTATACACCGATGTTTTTTTTATTATAGCATAAATTTTTAATTAAAAATAAAATAAAGGGGCAGACAAACTTCTTAATATCACAATAAAATCTCCAAGAATATATTTTGCTTCTGTGTGACAGAAAGAAAACGGTCAAGTGCATACTACACCCAGGCGTAAATAAACATGTTCATGCAAACTAATATTTTTATTGCAGGGGGATCGAACCCGCAACTACTGCAATTCAAAGACAGACACTACCGTGGCGATGGGGTACAGCGGTCGTGATTAAAATGTACCTAAAAGCTGTAGAATTTGTCTGTTTTTTTGAACGCGCTAATAATCGTATTTGCAAGTATCTGACATAGTCTTACTAATGAAAGAAGAGGCTGAAAAACCTCGGCAAATTGAAAAAAATACCGTCTATGGGTTACCCGACTAAAGTACGTAATACATGTTTTAAATAAACTTGATTCTTGCTTATTTTTTTATAAAAGTATCGTAAAAAAATAACAAAATTGGCACTCTTCTTTATATTCTATATGGAATGATTCGTCAGAATCACTGGTATTGCTGTTTCCTACATTGATTATGAAACTATCTAAATTTAATTGTTTTATTCATTTTTAATTACGAAAATTGCAAAAACTCAATCACGAAAATCACCAATTACTGCTCAAATTCAATTGACAACGGTTACAGCAGAAAAACGACTTTGACATTTATGCTAGTACTGCCATATAAGAAATTTGTAAAAAATCCAGTTTCTACTTAAGTTAGCCTGACTCTAAGAACCTTTTTTGCCTTTCATAGCCCAACTAACGAGGAATGTATGTCCAAGGTTATTGTATCAGGAAATCATTTCTGAAACAAAACTAACGCATGTGTCAGTGTTTAATTATGTTTCACTAAGTAATGCCCAGGTGAATAAGATTACTTATTTCACAGTGTGTCAGCTTGATGAGGACAGCGCGGGCGATTATGTGGAAAACTTTGAAGGAGGCCTATATCTCGCAGAGGACGTCTCCTGCTGAATGATGATGATGTGTCAGCTTGAAGACATATGTCAGTGTAACGTGCGTAGAAAAAAAGATCTGCCCTATAAAAAAAAGGTTTGACAACAGGATTTCGTCTTGTCTCAAACTCAAATTAGGAAGAGCTGGCTTAAGGCAAAAGTGTCTGTGATACAGTGGTCGAGTGTGCAACTGCGATGTGAGAGGTTCTGGGATTGAGACCCTGTAGAATAACTTTTCTAAACTGGCCCTTTGTCCGTTCTCTCGAAAAAACAGATATTTCCAGTTTAATAAAAGGAGCAAAGGCATTTCTAACTGACGTCATTTTGATCGCTAGAAACTTCCATTAATCGTCACTATACCATTATATCCGTGCTTCGAAGGGCACGTAAAGCAGTCGTTCTCAATTACTGTATACTTTAGACGTTAGAGTTTGACAGAAGTAATTTCGGCGTCCAGTAAACTAAGACCCCTACCGAGCAGCACTGGGCCAGCTTGGTGGATTATAGCCTAAACCTCCTCGTCACTCAGGGGACAGACTCATTTCCCTGCAGTGGGCTTCTTACAAAGGCTTGTGATGATTACCCAGTGCCCGGTTGACACTTGCCTGCTCTTCATAATCCATGAATGCACAGCATTAAGAAACTAACTTCACCAAAAGTTTCAAGTCCTTATCTGTCAATACTTTGACTGAAGAGCAACGTCATCTACGTATATATTTCCGTTCTCATGCTTATTTTTCCGAAAATTGCAAATAAATTGATGAAATTTATCCCCTCCTCGGAATAGGGAAAGGGACCTCTTCTGAAGTAGGTATTTTCTATCAATTTCAACAGTATTCATCAAAACCGATTCACAATTGATCAAATAATCGCGTAACAAACACACAAAAAACATACACGCGAATTGTCAACCTCCTCCTTTTGGAAGTTAGTTAAAAAAGATTTTGAATAGCCGAAATGTGCTTCACTCGTTTTTTTACTTATTTTTAACCCCCGACGCAAAACGAGAGGGGTGTTATAAGTTTAACGTGTCTGTGTATCTGTGTATCTGTGTATCTGTGTATCTGTCTGTGGTATCGTAGCGCCCAAACGGATGAACCGATTTTCGTTTAGTTTTTTTTGTGTTATAGATAATTTTATCCCGAGTGTTCTTAGCCATGTTTCATGAAAATCTGTTCAGCCGTTTGAAGATCATCAGCTCTTTTCTAGTTGATGAGGGGATCTGACTACCTTCCATATGTCCTATCGATGCGAAATTTGGTACCGTATTGCTTCAATTATATTGAAAGTATATGGTAAGGTAACCACGACCTGATCAGCCGTTTGAAGGTCATCAGCTCTCTAACAGTTGATGAGGGGATCTGACTAAATTCCATATGTCGTATCGATTCGAAATTTGGTGCCGTATTACAACAATGATATTGATAGTATATGGTAAGGTAACCACGACCTGATCAGCCGTTTGAAGGTCATCAGCTCTCTAATAGTTGATGAGGGGATCTGACTAACTTCCATATGTCGTGTTGATTCGAAATTTGGTGTCGTATTACTACAATTATATTGAAAGTATATGGTAAGGGAATCATGACCTGATCAGCCGTTTGAAGGTCATCAGCTCTCTAATAGTTGATAAGGGGATCTGACTAACTTCCATATGTCGTATCGATTCGAAATTTGGTGCCGTATTACAACAATGATATTAAAAGTATATGGTAAGGTAACCATGACCTGATCAGCCAATTGAAGATCATCAGCTCTCTTATAGTTGATGAGGGGATCTGAATGGCTTTCATATGTCGTATTGATTCGAAATTTGGTGCCGTATTACTACAATTACATTGAAAGTATATGGTAAGGGAACCATGACCTGATCAGCCGTTTGAAGATCATCAGCTCTTTAATAGTTGATGAGAGGATCTGACTACCTTCCATATATCCTATCGATTCGAAATTTGGTACCGTATTACTTCAATGAAATTGAAAGTGTATGGTAAGGTTACAATGACCTGATCAGCCGTTTGAAGATCATCAGCTCTCTTATTGTTGATGAGGGGATCTGACTACCATCTTCCTAATATTAAAACCTACTTTAAAAAGTACAAAATAAAAGTAAAATTAAAAATTTTAAAAACCCCCCGACACAAAAGACCTTAAAAACTAACAAATAATATTTTAAACCTATTCTAATTATTATCGTCCCATATATAATTGACTGTAAGATTTGTACTTTAAAATATTTTTATTTTCCGAGCGTCGTCACCGCGTCGGGGGACCGCTAAGTGAGAAAAACAGTTGTCAGTTGCAGATTGCATCAAAAGAATTCACTCCGAAAAATTCGTAAAATCGACACAACCGTCAACGTCGTTACGTAGGCATTACGTAGAGCGTAGACTATGCATGAAACTTAAGATCGCTCATACCTAAATGTACAACTCGTGCGAATCAACTGTGCACTCCGCTGGAATGCAACCCCTCTCCCACTGCCCCGCGCGGCACCCCGCATTCGCCTCAAGCGCTCAGTACCGATAGCATCTTTGTTACCGTTGCGCGTAATGACGTCACAACGCGAGGTGCACAGTTAATTCGCACGAGTTGTAATAATAAATTAGCTGTTGTTGGCTTAATACTGTATATACTTGAGCGGTCCCCGACGCGGCGACGAAGCTCGGAAAATAAAAATATTTTAAAGTACAAATCTTACAGTCAATTATATATGGGACGATAATAATTAGAATAGGTTTAAAATATTATTTGTTAGTTTTTAAGGTCTTTTGTGTCGGGGGGTTTTTAAAATTTTTAATTTTACTTTTTTGCAATGCAAATACTATTAAGCAAATTATACATGGTTCGTCAAATCGGGAATTAAAAAATTATGGCTTTTTAGGTTTAATGCTAATGAATGAACACATTAAAATCTAACTGCTAATTTACTTCTTACTAAGGCAAAGCAAATTTAACCTTAATTGAAACGAAGCAGAGTTCTTTTTAGGATAGACGTAGGTAATTATGTACCTCCTAGTACCTACCTAATTATTCGTATAGTAACTATGGAGTTTAAAAATATCTTTGTTTTTCCGATTAAAGTAATTATTTTGTTTATTTTTTGGCATGGTAAAGTCAACATCAATAAGGAAGAATAACATAGAGGTTGGTAATGATAAATCAAAACATCATATTTTGTTTGTACATAATGGAAAGCGAGACGATACAAGAGACGTTGAAATGATCTTTACTAGGTACCTAATATTAAAAAGAAATATAAATATTTTCTATATTTGTTTGTAAAGAACTGGAAACTACCTGGTCTTCTTTTAATTTTTAATATTATTTTCTTATAAAAACATAATATTGTTATGATGATAATCTATATTTAAAAAAGTCCGACGTCTTTTCTATCTGTCAACATTGCTTTTATTACAATAACTTTAAATATTTGTTTTAATAGTTACATACTTTGAAAACTTGGCATCTTTGACCAAGTATGCACGAAGCATTTTGTGTGCATATCAAAATTCTTAACAAATAATTTATCACTTATTTCTTGAGTATGTTGATAAGTATTGCTTTTACAATCATTTTTAGAATTTAAACCTTAACCTCGTTCACTATCGTATATTTTATTTCTAATATAGTGAAAAATTTGGTGAGCCTGAAAAAAAACTAAGAATACCGAATTGTAAATTACTATTTCATCATATTTTTTATCCAAGATCATCATTAAATCACATAGCAAATTGTTTTTTGTTGTCTTACGAACCTTGCTACACACATAGCTGGTTCCCAAATTCTTTATACTATATATTATGTGACGTCGAGGCTAGAGGCTTATTACAAATCGACAAGGTAGAATTTAGCCTAAAAAAATGTAACACGACCAGTGTCTTTCTTACTCTACATATATACTGATAACATCATAGTTTGACGAGTGACACCTGTCAGAGTCGTGATCGATGTTCTCATATTAGTTGTCTCTCATATTTCTCTGTGCCTAAATTTTATTGAGTGAATTAACTTGGGTGCAATGACCTATTTAAAGAGTTATACCGAGAGCTACCTATAGAATTTAAGTGGATTTATCATTTAATATTATAAACTTAATCCTCGATATTAGATTTACTACAATAGCTACTACAGCGTGTGATGTACACTTAATCTACAGAAAATCTATAGGCTACCTGGAAGAAATGAGCCGATGAGGCCATCTTTGTAGAAATATAGTTTATTGTGATCATTTCATTTATCCTATGTCACCATGTTGGTAGAGACTTTATAATCGTCAAGATAACCAAAATCCCGAGATTTTCTATCTTGTAGGACAAAATTTTGAATTGAAAATCTAGGAATTTAATTTCAGATGGAAAACCAAAAATATAAGGTAAAATAAAATGCTTCTTGATCGGATTTATCGCGTATCAGTCGCTCGTGATTACGGTGTCGGCAAAGCAATGACTAAAGAAACAAAGGAATCGGCATTAAAGTCGTTACTTTTAAATATATGGGCGTATCTTTTTAACTCAAGAGTGAAATAGTACGTAAAAAAGGTCAACAGTAGTTTTATCATTGCCTTAAATGACAACAATGCGTCCAGTCGCCATGTTACGACACAGTTAACAACAAGTATGTCAGTTGTCATACTGACTTGCTTTTTGCAAATTTTGAAGAAGATTTAAGTGTTTTTATGCGAAATCGTTGTCGTTTATAGTGCAGAACTTTGCATAATACTGCCATTATCATGGTTAGATGCAGTGTGTTAGACTGCCCCAAGAAAAACTATGAGCACTACGGCAAACCGCCATCGTTGTTTCTGACTAAACATGCACGTTTTTTCGTAGTTATGTCATGTCCTCTTTATTCCTATTTTCGATGCTGCAAAGACACCGAAACATCGAAATCAAATGTAAAATATAAATTATACGCGATAAATCCAGTTAAAAATTGTTTTTATTTAAGATGTTATTAAAAAATAGTTTGTGCATAATATGACAGCCTCTTGCGGAAGAAATTCCAACGGAATCAAGTTACTCAGGTAAACACGAACGTCACTACTAGTGCTCCTACTAATATTATAAAAGCGAATGTTATACATATATGAGAATATTTATTAGGGCACGTGGACAGGTGGCGGTAGGGTTTCCAACCATACTGTTTTTAACAGTATTATACTGTTTTCCACTACATTATACTGTTTACTGTTGAACAAAAAGAAAGTATACAAAATACTGTTTTCAGCATAATAATGATAATTCAGCCTAATCATTTATTTCATCATTAAAAAGTACATTTGAACATATAGGTCAAGAGCCTCCTTTTAATCTCGAAGAGCCTGTGCAAGGAGACCCCGTCCTTCCATGGCATAATTCAAAGATTACCGTTTGAAATAAGAAGTAAATTTTGCAATTCCATCTTTAGTTAAAAAAGCACAGCATAAGAAGCTAAATACTGTATATGCTAGACTTTAATTAATAATTTGTGCACGAAGCTCTAAAAATATGTGTTTCAAACATTAAATAAATTGAATACTGTTTATTTTTCTAAAATACTGTTTGATATTCTTTTCAGACTCAAATATACTTTATTTCTGGAAAAAAAAGTTGGCAACCCTAGGTGGCGCGTCACGCGGGGCGTCGTACACTTTTAGTTTTTACTACATCGCCGGCTTTACTATAGAACTATTCGCTGGTTTAGAGTAAAGCCGGCGATGTAACAAAAACGGAGTATTAGTCGTTTCGCACCGCAGCGGGTTCGAACCGCGGTTCGAAACGACTAAAGCTGATTTTGTGTGTTCAAGGCGGCAAATCGCTGCATTTTTTTTTAAATCTCATAAAGTACAACCAGGCTCAAAATAACAGGACAAGCAAAATACTTTTATTAGTTACTAGCTGTGCCCGCGGCTCCGCTCGCGATAATTTCGGGATAAAAAGTGTCCTAGTTTTTGCGTGAAAGCTGAACAAATATCCACGCTTTCATATTTATAATATTAGTAAGGATAAGGATTGACATTATATAATATTTAACAATGAATTGTTTAGATCACTTTCACATGAGGCTTAAGTATCTATGGAACGAAAATACTTCAGCGCAAAGCTTCCGAGTAAACTATATTGAAAGTTGACCCGTCCGGCACGTGAACATGAAGATTTCTAGAACTGCTAACCCGGGAAAGAGCGACGTATAACTGACCATGTGAGAAACAACTGACACCGAGATCTACTCCAGCAACATGAAAAGTCTGTCCTTGAGCCTTATTAATTGTACTGAGAATTGCGTTCTTTTAAATTGGAATGGAAAATTATTTGGTATTATGGGAATTCTGGGAATAAAGACGGTTTCTCCTGCACCGCAACCTTTTAAAATTTGAGATATCCAAATAGAATTATACCCAGAAATATGTACAACTTACAACAGAAAAAGAAATGAAAATAAAGCTGAAACGCCTGTGCAATGCTATCATTATAGTTTACTATATAGAGATATACTATATACTAGATAACCTATACCTAATTCACTTAAAAATAAATACCTATAACTACAATAATTAATAAAAGTACCTACGCTTATACCTAAAAAATACAAAAAAAACTGACCATAAATTAGCCAAAATTTGGAATTTGACCGAATATTTAAACGCTAACAAAACAACTAATACCTATTTTATAAAATAACAACGAAAGAAATTCAAATAAACAATTTAAAGACTTTATTGAATGAATGAATTGTTAAGCTTGCGCTCGCCTCCCGCCTTTTTATACCCTACCGCCGCGAGCCGCGTCGAGCGCGGCAACCGTTACGCAAAAATAATCCTTATATCATTCAGTATTCACGCGCGATGGGTTATTATTTCATGTATAAGTTTGGTGTTTCTATACCGATTTCTATGATTCTTGATTTTTATTGCATAGGTACTAATGTTAATTTTTTTAATTAGGGATGAGTGAGAGTATTATAAACGTAAGAGTAAACAAATATAATCAGAAAGCTCTGAACTGCTAAGCTTTCGGGATTTACACGTGTTATTGTGAGTCAACCATAAAATATAGACATATACTGTTGTGGGATATTTTTTTTATAATTTTATGAAGACTATTTCTGTCATACATGATTTCTATGTAGCTTTAACCATTAAGGCTGCACACGCGACGGAAGCTTAAAAAATGAAGTAATTTCTCCCGTTTTCCCAACATTTCCCTTCACTGCTCTGCTGCTCCTATTGATTGTAGCGTGATAATAAGTATACTATAACCTGCCCAGGAGTATGAAGAATAATTTTACCAAGTTTCGTTAAAATCCGTCGAGTAGTATTTGTTTCTATAAGGAACATACAGACAGACAGACAAAATTTTTACTGATTGCATTTTTGGCATCAGTATCGATCACTAATCACCCCCTGATAGTTATTTTGAAAATATATTTCATGTACAGAATTGACCTCTCTACAGATTTATTATAAGTATAGATAGAAGATAGAAGATGAGCTTGATAACATTTAAGAAAATGTTCTTGTAAAAGTAATTAGTAAAACATGTTTAATAGATGCAAAAATGTACGTTCCGAGAATCCCAGGTAAAATTAAGCCTTTTTTAAAAAGTAGACTAAACGCTCACATAAACAGTTATTTTTAAGTATATTTTAGTTAGATTTGAGCAAAGTCTGTTTTTTTTCTTATAAAAATTAAGATTTTTGTTAAGTTCTAAGAGTTATATATCTTAATTGATTTTTTAAATTGTTACCGCAAGAGTTAGTTTTAAGTAAGATTCATAATATTGATCGAACTGTAATTACTCGTTTACTTGGCACAAAAGTCCTTCAATAAGTGACTGGTTGTGTTAAATATAAAAAATGTTATGCGCGTATGAAGTCGCGGGCATACATACATACATAACGTCACGCCTGTATCCCTTATGGGGTAGGCAGAACACCAGAGGCTATAAAACCATCTGTTGTCGCGTTTGACAAAATTGGAGTAATTATAAATAAAGATAGAGAGAGGCTATTGTAGTGACAGGGTGTCAACCTATCGCCCACAAAAACGCCAAGTAAAGCTCTGTCCTTAACTAACTTTTACAGTATGCTCGGGAAGAGAAGCAGCTGGCACATTCTAAGTTTTTCTTTCGCTTCCAGTCCAGCATGGAAGTTGCTGGCAAAACCTAGTAAACCATATTATTTTAGACCCGTGCTTTTTTATAAGGGCCCGTGATTAATAAAGATAAAAAAGTTTTTCTTTTATACATATTGTAACTTGTAAGCTCTCAATCTGTGGTTATACCTCATTTTAGTTGCATATCTTTCATATATTAATATTTTTTATTTTTTTATCATTTTAATGACCAACCACTTTTAAACTTATCTATAGAAATAAATGATTGAAGTCCTAATATGTTTTGTAATAATAATAATATAATATAACGTTTATTGTCAGAATTATTTCCATAGTACAATAGTTAGTAACAAAATTATCTTAAAATGTAAGTAAATGTATTTGTATAATTTCATGTCGTGATTATGCCTCGTGGTTCGAATCGACACATTCAAAAAAAAGCATTGTGTCATTCGCACCACCGCACCGTACCCTCTGCGGTATGAATCAACCCATTCAAAAGAACACTTGGGCGATTCGGTTCGAAACGACTAAGACTCCACAAAAACGCGCGACGCGCCGCCAGTGCTCAAACGTGCCCTTACTCTATCACGCGAAAACGGATCGTTGGATCCGGATAAAACATAGTACACAGGTAAATTATTGTCCGGAATAAGTGGGAATAACTAGTAGGATAATTTTCATCCCGACACCCAGCTGGATTATAAATTCCGCGGGTAAAACCACGAGAAGCCATTATTTTTGGAAAATGTTTCGTGTTGCTTTATTGATGTGCTTTTTATGAATAAATAAATAAATAAACACAACATCGCCTACACTTCATTATACTGGCGATTATTTCTTATCTTAACTTGCAAAAATAGTCTCTCAGGCTATTTATCAAATCATCTACGAGTTTATTATCAGGCAGCGAAGCCGAGCGAGATCTTTTAAAGTTATTTTAGTAAAGTCATAAAACTTGCTGCAAGCAACATTCATAGGTATTTTATATCAACTTATCTCGTTAATTACGCGATGGTTTAAATTAACCCAAAACCTGTTTAAATAGATAATTACTTATAAGTTTAACGTAAGCTGCCAGAAAGTGGGTTAATAGTTAAAAGGAATTTTAGTTTAATGATAATTGTTATTGTTATTTTATCTTGTTTTACCGTATGTATCAGTCTCATGTGATTCAGTGGTCTAAAATAAAGGTTGTAAAATCGTCTTTTATTTACTGAGAACACAGTCAGGGTCTGTGTAAATGTTACGGGTTATATGTAGGTATATGTTAGGAGACGCAGTAAATTAAAACTTATTTTTGTTATAGTTTTATTATTTGAGTAATCTTAGTTCTAGCCGGGTAAACCTATTTTTACTGCATCTCCCAAGATTATCCCCTTTATGAATAGAGTTCACAGACATAAGTATAAAGTAGAGGATACTAAATCAGCCTGCGTTGCGTGTCGCAACTAGCTACAATGTTTGATCGTAGGTATATGAGTTCAAATAAATTACAGTACAAATTTATTGGCTTAAGAGTAGAAAGGTATAGGCACACAACACGAAACACTTTTATTCAGTGTGGACCATTTACTTTGTTCACTATCGGCAAGTTTGAAACTAAAAGATAAAGGTACGAATGTTATCGATTTTAATAACAAGATAGTCTGCACTCAAACTTTTTTTATTTATTTTGAGGTTTCGATCTTTCAGGGCTTTCAGGCCCTGTGGCAAGCGCCATGATTACGATCAACTTCATACCGTTTCTAAAGTTTCGAATACTCTAGGAAGTTTTTTTACTTAATAGATACAAGGAATACTTACTTAGTTTTCTGAACATTTAGTTCGAATTTAAATTGCACATAGTGGTTAATTCAGATTTGAGGACGTGCTATGGATAGTGAGTAACAACTTTCGCTAACTTTCACCCACAATAGGTGTGCACCAACCTAGATCTCTACATTGTACTCACCTATAAGGATACTTAATATTATTTAGTTACAGCGATAAGAGTTGATAAATTGTCGTTATGGGTCATGCTGTTGATTAACTTCACGCCTGTATCCTTTATAGGGTAGGCAGAACACCAGAGGCTATATGACCACTGATGTCACATATGACTTTGGAGGTTTTATAATGGTGGATAGAGACTATTGCAGCGACAGGTCCTCAGCCTATTGCCTACAGAAACGCCAAAGAACCTATGTCCCTTAACTGACTTTTACAGCATGCCTGGGAAGAAAAGCAGCTGGTACCTACATCCAATGTTTTTCTTTCGCTCCCAGTCCAGCATGGAAGCTATTGTCCTTTTTCCTTACATTTTAGTTTCCAGCACTCGCCCAAGCTCTTTGAGGACATGTTTTTATTTCTTTAATTTAAACTATCATATTAAATAGTCGATTAACACAAGATGTAACAAAATACATCCACAGATAAACAAAAAATAGAATACAATGCAAACAAAGATGCAGATGCCGTAACTTTGTTTATTAATATGTATTTAGAGCTATGTAAATAATTGTGGTAACCTATTGGGTATCAACATTATCTAGTGCAGCTATCGTCACGCTTGTAGAGCTGTTTATGATTGCACTACCTACCAAAAGGATGAACAAAAATAATCCTCTGCTTTGTTTGTTGACACTTCGAACTCATTCGCCAAAGAAATAGCATGCTTGGATGGTTTTCCTACCTATTTGAATTTTAAAAGTAGTTTAATTATGTGTTTTTTTTAATCAATAACGTTAACATAGAGCCGATTAATTCCAAAAAATAAAACATCCCTCTCATACACTAATTATTTACATAATTTTTCATTTTTACCCATTTATATTTGTAATTTATTTGAATTTGACATTATATCAGTTATGATACACCGAATCTTTTCATAGTAGTCACAAAATATGAAATCTCAATTTGATAGGGCTGGTAACGTTATTTTGAACGTTATTTTCAAATGAAACATGAAAGTTACACTATATTGTTACTATGACTATACCTGTATTAGACCTCAAAAATCACCTGGTGGAAAGTGACAAGTCGAAGATCGAGCACTCGGTTCTTGGAAACAGTCAAAGTCGAAGTCAAAAATATCTTTATTTTGTAGGTATTTGCATACACTTGAAATAAGTTTAATTATAGACAAATTGAACTGAATCTACTACCACTTTGGAAAGTCGATCTGTTGAGAAGAAGTGGCAAGAAATAAAAAAGAGCTACTTAGCTAAATCGGAAACTGATATCATGATATCAGTTTTCGGAAGCGTGCATGAAATGGTGGACTCGAGTTATCCCGTTTGCAAGAAATTTTAAAAAATCGTTAGCGTCCTCCCGAATTACCTCAACCTCTACGTCAATTTAAATCCTCTACGTCAATTTTGAATATCTTGTAATCAACCGTACCTAGGTACATCACATTTTTCCCGCGAAGGAATAGCTATTAAAAAGTTTATCCACGGTACTGGTTGCGACCAGAAAATTCTGATATATTTTCCTCAACCCATTTCCTATGCATAATTAGTGCATTGAAAGTACAATAAGGCGTCAAAAGAAATAATTTCCTCAGTAATTAGTCACGCAAACAGTTTCCTAGTGGACATTTATGTCATGTCACTCGAATGTAGGGTAGGAAGCAGACGTACTCCAGTGGACACGTTTTTCTGTTTTTAATTGAAATATTTGAGGAAATAGAGTTACTGTGTTACTATGATAATGAAATGTAGTTTATAGTCTATTGACCTATTTTAAAAGCTGTTTTAATGTTTGATATTGGTATTAGTTACGCTAGTAAAGTCGTTAGGTATTGGATTAAACATGGTCGATTGTAGGTATGAGAGGGTATTTATGGATATAAGGAATATGTAGTACGGTAGCACATAGAGCTCATTAGGTACAAAATTACCTACAAAAGATAAGTATTGCTAATGTGTGCTCGAAAAAGAAAGCGAGGCTTAGGACTACTGGTAAAGCGAAATGTTAATGGGGATTATTTTACTGTAATCATATAAAAATAAAATCAATGAAATAATAAATGCAGAAAAATAAAACCATGATTTCTAAAGCGATTTTGTCTTTTGGAAGATATTAAAAATGTAAGACAAAAAATCTTTGTTACTGAGTAGGTACTTCTTCACGCACGACTATTAAATATATTTTTCAACACACTTGCTCGTAAAGTGAGCGTTATTCTATTGAATTTAGAACTATAAACTGGGCTATAAGTCACGCGTGCATAATATTTTATACCCTAGTACATAATATAATGAATCCTACAAAGTTGAATTGTACCTTTGTGCAAATTACATGCGAGTAAACAGAGCATATTTTATTGGTCCGGGTTATACATTAAATATTTTCAGAAACAACAAAGAGGTTTTATACCACTTCAAATCCATATACATTTTTAAATGTTTGCGCCTTATATTAGTAAAACAAATTTGTATATCAAACAAATTATTCACAATTTACAATAATTAGTTATAAAATATTAAAATATTTGCATTTACCACTCCAAATTAAACATTTTCACTTAAAATAGGCTGTATATGCTATACAGACATTGACACATTTGGCAGAAAAAAAAACCTACGCGCATGCGCGAGGTTCGGCGCCATTTTTCAATCACAATTCACAGCTTTGTTATCAAATGTGTTTGTTATTTTATGACCACGTATGTCTGTCTTTTACTCACAAGTGTGTTGAAAAACGTCGTATGTAACTCGTGAGCGTTGCTAATTACAGTCTCGGCTCATTATAAAGCCCTCGCCTGCGGCTCGGGCTCAAATCACAGCCTCGACTGTAATTAGCAACTTCGCTCACTTGTTACATAATATACTATTAATTTATTTACTAAAATAGTTCGACAATGTAGCGGATCCTTCGGCAATACAGAAGTCATAAGATTTTCATCAGTCATAAGATTTGTTTCTTGAACATTGCACGGGACATTGAGAATGTGTTTGAGTCAATATATGAAAGTCTATATTTGGAAACTATTGATTGTTGCACTGCACCGCAGTACGGCTAAAGGTCTCAGTAACATTTAACTACTTGAAATAACTTCTTTTAAATGTCAACTAATAAGTTTAGATTAAATATGCCTATGAAACAATTTCAGTTATAGTTAACACGCATTGGCGCTTTAAATGAAATTAAGTATGACATTTAGTTTGCTCATCGATCACATATGCTTCCTAACTAGAATTAAACATATTCGAGGCACAAATTGTCAAACAAGGCACAATCTAATTTGGGTCATTTTGAAGAGCTAGTTATAATTTCATGTATTCTTCCGGTAACTGCAATATACATAGAAAAACACCCAAACTCATGTCATAAATCAAAAGGTCTTACAAGCCTCATATTTGACATAATTTTGTTCTGCAGCGGTGATTGAACCTGCAACTTATCACATATCAGGTGGCTATTTACCTTATGCTCTACAGGCACCATCAATATCAATGGTCGCTTTTGACGGCTGAAAGTTAATGATAAGAGAAGAAAATTCTCTCACTTATCTTTTTATAATTGAAATAACAATATTTAATTTACAAAGTCTATAAAGTCAAAAATATTTAATTTAGAAGTCGTTTATTTTAACGTAATTTCAAATGGTTGATGTTTTTGAGATACCTATTGATATGTAGGAGGTACCTAGTTAGTATCTTAACAATCTATATTAAAATAGTAAAGGCCGCAATTGAAAGCCCCTAATTAATGGGAATATTTAAGAATGATTATGCAAATTGCTTCAGTTCTTTTCCACGATTCGACCCCAGCCGAGAAGACCCCATTAATCTCTGTAGATTACCATCAATACATACCTACCATTTTTCTACAGACCTTTTTGGTAAAGGTAAGTACCTCAGACTTATCAGTATACACGATGTCAAACTGTATACTTATGCTACTGTATTCAACAATCTAGAAAATTCCAAACGGCCTGTAGTGCAATTCATATTAATTCTAGCAATCAGGTACATGTCGTATCTATGGATCGCTGTTGCACCAGAGATCTATGATCATAAAATGAACCGCCAAGATATTTTTTTGTAAATGAGTCCTTTTTTGTATTTTACTTGTAATTGAGAACTAGTTATGAACACCACTCAGATGTGGTGGTCGTTTACTATGGGTCTTAACACAAGCTTAAAGTCGTTCAGCGGACAATGGATAGCTATGCTCGGAGTTTCCCTGAGGGATTGAATTAGGATTGAATTAGGAGGAACGCAGGCGAACCAAGGTCACCGACATAGCCAGAAGGATTGAAAAGCTGAAGTTGCAATGGGCAGGGCACATCGCTCGTAGAACAGATGATCGTTGGAGCAGAAAAGTTGTCGAGTGCTGGCCACGCACTTGGAGACGCAGGCTCCCCGCAAGATTAGATAAACCAACGATCGGGTCAAAGTCGCCGGAAAACGCTGGATGAAAGTGGCGCGGGTTTTCTCGACACTGCCAAGTCTTTCCCCGGTTTCTGTCTCTATTGCCCTGATTCCCGACCGACAGGTCAGACTGTCGGGTGCTTTGCGCCTGTGAAGGGCGTGTAGCTCTTGAGATAAAAAATAATAATATTGTCAGGAGGGACCGCCCTAGGCGAATGTATGCGCAGCATATAAAAGGGCCTAGTTAAAAGTACCCGTAACCGGCGATCATGTATGAAAAGATTAATGAATGTGGAGGAAAAGAAAGAGGTATCTCTGGATCGTACCAATTGGCGTTTCCTTGTCTCTGACTGCCCTAAAGGGAGACAGGCGCCTAGGCGTGAAGTTATGTATGTATGTTAAAAAGAACAATCAAGTTTTTGACCTAATCTTACAAATAATAACTAATGGCAAATAACTAACGTACTTTTTTCTAAACACATTTTAAACAAAAATCTTAGTATCTCGAAGTGTCTTTAAGTGGGTTGGTTCCTTTTTGCATAACTATGTCCATTTTTAAGGAACACATTAAATTGTGAAGTGCAATAAAGTTGATTTTAAGAAATACAACATGTTACATTTGTTCATCACTCCATAAGTAGGCTTTATTATTAATTTATTAAGTATAGATAAATATAGACCAAAACCTATTTATTTTACACATTACCGGTAGAATGGTAATGGACGATAATATTCATAATATTTCATACATTACCTGAACGACCCAGGTATTGTATACATTACCTAGGGATTGTATATAAAATACCTGAATCATACTGATTGTCGGTAATATATAAAAAACCTCCTTTACTTATCGTATAAAGTACGCCCCATAAAGATAAAACTAAAAATTCTAATGGGAAGCAATTTTGACGATACCATGTAGACACTAGGTAAGTACCTAATCTGTCAGACGTAAGTGATCAAGTTTAGAGTACTCTTCCAACTGACAACTGAAAAAAAAAACATTATTAAAACATTGCAATGCTTCACTTTAACTGGGATTCACAATTTCTGTAAAGAAATTGATCTCGGGTGGTCTTAGCTGCAAAGCTTATACCATTAGATGGAGCTACGTTAGCAATATAACGTAAAAACAAAAATGTGGTAAGTAATTTCGAGGCGTAGCGCCAGGCCCCGATAGCTCAGTTGGAAGAGCACTCGTCCGGCAAACGAGAGGTCCCAGGTTCGAATCCTGGTCGGGTAATTTTTATTTATCACATTTTTCATTTATTTAAGAATAATTGAGCATTTTAAATGCAAAAAAAAACATTATTAAAACATTGCAATGCTTCACTTTAACTGGGATTCACAATTTCTGTAAAGAAATTGATCTCGGGTGGTCTTAGCTGCAAAGCTTATACCATTAGATGGAGCTACGTTAGCAATATAACGTAAAAACAAAAATGTGGTAAGTAATTTCGAGGCGTAGCGCCAGGCCCCGATAGCTCAGTTGGAAGAGCACTCGTCCGGCAAACGAGAGGTCCCAGGTTCGAATCCTGGTCGGGTAATTTTTATTTATCACATTTTTCATTTATTTAAGAATAATTGAGCATTTTAAATGCAAAAAAAAACATTATTAAAACATTGCAATGCTTCACTTTAACTGGGATTCACAATTTCTGTAAAGAAATTGATCTCGGGTGGTCTTAGCTGCAAAGCTTATACCATTAGATGGAGCTACGTTAGCAATATAACGTAAAAACAAAAATGTGGTAAGTAATTTCGAGGCGTAGCGCCAGGCCCCGATGGCTCAGTTGGAAGAGCACTCGTCCGGCAAACGAGAGGTCCCAGGTTCGAATCCTGGTCGGGTAATTTTTATTTATCACATTTTTCATTTATTTAAGAATAATTGAGCATTTTAAATGCAAAAAAAAAACATTATTAAAACATTGCAATGCTTCACTTTAACTGGGATTCACAATTTCTGTAAAGAAATTGATCTCGGGTGGTCTTAGCTGCAAAGCTTATACCATTAGATGGAGCTACGTTATTAGCAATATAACGTAAAAACAAAAATGTGGTAAGTAATTTCGAGGCGTAGCGCCAGGCCCCGATAGCTCAGTTGGAAGAGCACTCGTCCGGCAAACGAGAGGTCCCAGGTTCGAATCCTGGTCGGGTAATTTTTATTTATCACATTTTTCATTTATTTAAGAATAATTGAGCATTTTAAATGCAAAAAAAAACATTATTAAGTTTAGAGTAGTTTTTAAAGCAGGGAATTTCGAGTCTTTTGCATTTTTCGTAGTTTTTGTATATTACAGGCATTCTAAATTTCAAATTAAAATTGATACGAGGAAAATTTTCCTCGTATCGTCAAAAAAAAGTTTCGTATCATGTTGAAGAAGAAAATATTATAGGTTCTGTATTTACCATCAAAAGTCAATGGTGAATCTTAAATTAATAACTTTTTTTTCCAAAATTTTTATTATAATAGCCTAAGTAAAGTAGGTACCTACCTACTGTTGTGAGGTCTGACTATTTGATTTTAGTTAACTAATTGATGAATGAATTGATTTTATTTATGTTTTATTCACATGGTTAGTAATATTTATTGTTCAGTGTTATTATTGTACAGTTCAGTAAAATCATGGTCTAGGTAAAACTTTGACTTCCCAAACCAAGGACATTTTGTTTAAAGCCCCAGCCAGACTGTTGAAAACACGTTGAAAACCAATGCTTCCAACCAAGGTTAAGGAAGGTTAGGTTGTTGACAACCAATTCCGAGTCATCCACACTGTTACAAACGGTGGTTGCCAACAAGGAGACAAACAAGAACACAAGCCAAGCTCACGCTAAGCCACGCCCCAAATCGTCAGCGTGCTTTGATCTCTCGCGTTGGCAACATCTTCGCAATGGCAGTTTTGTATGCAATTGAGGATGTAAAGAAAGCAATGTTGAAACGCAGGCTAAAAAGCTACAAAAGTCTAGTCATTTATAGTTAAAGTTACATAGTAAAATATACAATAACAAGCGTACACACTGTCCTAAACACAGACATATATCTACACGGATAACGCAAATGCATATTCTTTGCGTGTCCGAACATCGACCAAGCGTCAAGGTTGGTCGCTTCTAGATTTAATCCGCGCGTATGTATGTCTGTTAGAAAATCGAGTCCACAATATCAATATCGTTCTTAATAATCGATTTCATCGGCGGCATCGGTGTCTCTGAATCTATTTGTATATCCCAGTAATAAATATCAGCTGTGACATCACAATAGGTCTTAAAAAGTCGGCACGCTTGGTTCCAATACAAATCGTGGGACTTGCGTTGTCTATGTAGATGTATGTCTGTGTTTCTAAACACCGCCGTTTACAACCCACCAAGGTCATGTAATTTGGTTGTCAACATCCGTCTTCACTGTTGTAAGCACGTTGTAAACTAGCAAGGTCAACATGGTTTGATGTTTTGTTTCCAACAGTCTAGCTGGGCTTTAATTCGTACAAATATTTCTAAAATGAATGCAATAGCAACCGATCAGATATTGTAAAGTAACTCAATATGTGAACTGATTCTAAAATAAGGTGAGATTTGCAGAATTTAAGGTTTATTTTATTTTATTTTATATAGATAGACGTAATATTACGACAGCACCTTTTGTGCACCTTTTACTGCCACATCACCCTCAGTTTGATCTTATTGCAAACAGGCGCAGTCACAGGCTGAAATTTTGGAGGGATACACAATTGCAATTTAGCGATCACAAAAAAGAAATATGTCTGGCAAATGTAGGGGACCAGATTTTTTTTGTCAACATGCTATTAAAGATAAGAAGAAATTTCAAGGCACAGAAGAGCATTTTAAACCTACTACTACATTGGTTGAAAAGTTCGCGGCCTGGCCATTAAAAAAAAACTTTTGTTATTTCTTCTGCCGTCATTTTGAACTGTCATTATTCAATTGTCAGCCCGCGAATTTTCAATTTGATATCTTGTTTAAATAAAATTTTACGAACAATATAAATACGTGTGTAGAACAAATTTTCACTAATGGAGAAATTTGAACAACGTGCTGTGATTAAATATTTGTTTAAAAAAAGATTAACACCAAAGGAGATCCATGATGACATGCAAACAACATTAGGGGAATCTGCCCCGTCTTATACCACTGTGAAAAAATGGGTTGCAGAATTTAAACGTGGAAGAGAGAACATCGAAGATGACCCTCGCTCCGGCAGGCCAATGACGTCTACGACCGAAGAAAACATCAATAAAGTGTGTGATCTCATATTGAAAGACCGTAGATTGACTATCAGAGAAATTGCAGACACTATAGGCATCTCATATGAACGAACGCAAAACATCATTGTCCATGAACTCGGCTTTTCTAAGGTTTCGGCTAGGTGGGTCCCCAGATTGCTTTCAGTAGAGCAAAAGCGAATTCGACTCACGATTTCTCGCGACTGTTTGGAGATGTTCGAAGCTGATCCACAAGGTTTTCTTGACAGATTTGTGACAATGGATGAAACCTGGGTTCACCACTATACCCCAGAATCAAAACAACAATCCAAACAATGGAAAAAATCAGGTGAACCAACTCCGAAAAAAGCAAAGGCAATTCTGTCGGCTGGCAAGGTGATGGCATCGGTTTTTTGGGATGCTAAGGGTGTCATTATGGTGGACTACCTTCCAAAAGGCGAAACAATAAACTCTGCGTACTATAGCACCCTTCTGCGCCGTTTACGTGAAGAAATTAAACAGAAACGCCCAGGATTACTGAGAAAGAAAGTGTTGTTTCACCAGGACAACGCCCGAGTCCACACGTCTGTCGAGTCTATGGCTCAAATTCGTGATTGTGGTTTCGAATTGTTGCCACATCCAGCTTATTCTCCTGATTTGGCACCTACGGACTTTCATCTGTTTCCAAACCTGAAAAAACACCTCGGTGGGCAGAAATTTTTAACGAATGAAGAGGTCGAAGCCGCTGTTAACCTGTATTTTGAAGACCTTGAGGAATCTTTTTTTAAAACAGGTATGGAAGCTCTGGAAAGCAGATGGAAGAAGTGCATAGAGCTAAATGGAGATTACGTCGAAAAATAAAAATATTTTTGTATGTACTTTATTCTGTTTTCTTGACTAGGCCGCGAACTTTTCAATCCACCCTCGTACCTACGTATTATCATTGGTAGATTTTATATTTTAATAACTAAGTACTTACTCTGATTTCCTTGCTACAGTAGTTGGTTATAAATACCTAAGCTAAGTTTAGTTAATTCACAATCATTAATTATTTTATTGTAGACTTAGTAATCCCACGTTGGAGGTTGAAGGTGAAGATAAAGTCAAAGATGAAAACACAAGGGCTTTTGAAAGAACTGGCTCTTCATAAAATAGGTACTGCCGGAACACATCAGCGCCGGAACGGTAATATTTGATGGTAGATTTAATATTAAGGGTGGTCGCTAAACAGTCGGGTCCTGACCTGAGGGATCCTACCACCAAGCGAGGGTCACTCAGATTAGTTGCCTTGTACGACACGCTTATCCAAAGGCGGTAGGGCTATTCTAAATCGACCTACAGGGCCTCAATCCTTTATCATTGTTCTTCTATTGATGATGCCAAACCAAAAGTCAAGTCATAGGTATTTTTTTAACATAATGCATTGATAAAATACTTGAATTTGAAACGTTTACCTTACTCAAAAAACAATAAGTACTTTCATGAAAACATGTCCGCTACTTGGGATGATTCCGCTCTTTCGTATGTGACTATTAAAAACTGGGTGGCAGAATTCATGCGTGGCCATGAAGCCATTTAAAAGCCCCGTCATGGCAGGCATTCGACTGCCACCAGTTATGGAAATAAGGGAAATCTGTGATTTAGGTAATTTTTATCTGTTCAAAGATTGACTGTGGCATGCGGTAGCAACTAAAGACTGTAGGTAGGCATCTCTCCCACGCAAACACATCACATATTCACTTCTGAACTTGGATTCTCAAAAGTGGCTACTTTCAGTGGAACAAAAACGCAACCGACTCACAACTTCCCGCGACTAGACAAAATCGAATTCATGTGGTCAAATCAATTAATTACCTATGCTAAACTAAGAGTTTGTCAAATGATCCTCGTACATTATCAGAACAAGTTAAAGTAACATAGGTGCCTATATGATTTATTTGATATGTCTTGTTGATATGAAAAAAAAAACAGAAATAATCATAATGGTGTTACTTACTTAAAGAATATATAAGTATCGAATATTACTAGTACCTACCATTTGAAATACCTAGGTACCTGGCTATAAAAAACAGTAGGTCCAAATGCAAAAAACATTATTGGTACAAATGCTAAAAATTCTCCAAAATAGTTTACCTGTAGTGAGTGTTTCAGTGGCGGCTATTAATTGGGCAAGTTTAGAAGTACTTATTGATACAAATTCGATCATAGCTATCGAAATAGTAAAATAAGATTTCAATTGTACCAACGCTCATTATTTCTACCATTTTTACAAAAATGTTACGATTTTCTTGTAAATAATTTATGGGCCAGCATTTACTTATTTCTTTGAATGATGCTAACATTATGTTATTTGTAAGAGTTGTATAGTCGAATCATTTCACGTACAAAATAACCATGGTAGAAATATGACAGCAGAAAGTGTGATTGAGTCTGACAGATTGCGACAGTAGACAATAATAGGGAACCCAGATCGCGGCGAACTTTATTCCATGTGTGGAAATTTCTTTTATTTTTTAAAATTTTGGTGAAAATTTAAAATGTATACAGTTTCTAAAGGACCTAGCAAAATTGTCGCAAAAACACGAAGAGGTAGAGGAGAAATTGGTGTTGCTTTTGAAATTAATTAAGCTAATGTGATGGAAACCTAACTTTGTGCAATCCGTGTATTTTGCAGGCCTATCACAGAATTTGGAAAGATTGGATAGTCGAAAAGATACCAACAGAAAATCCTCAGACTCCGATAATGGAGAAATAGCGAGGTAAGCCGATTTAATTTCTGGGGTATATTTTGCAAGATTTCATCACTGTTTTTACATAACCTCCCGGGTTGGAAGGACGTTCTTTATTTGTTTTCGTTTTAAATTTGTCTGGTCCAAATCAAATTACCTACCACTATTAAATGCAACCTAAAACGATTTTTTCCGATGAAACTTAATATTAACTTCTTAAGCTTTCGAAGCCGGAAATGGGCAGTTTACTATTATAAAAAAAATTACATGAGACTGATATACTTATAATTTTCAGCATGCCGAAACCTGTATTTCACTCAAATGGCAAAAAAACAGTTCACCAGAGAATACACCATCACATAATCACACCACAGCATGAGGAAATGATAAAATTTATAAGTGAAAGTAAGTGATTATATTTTCAATACCCAAATGTTGTAAATGAGATAATAATGTGCATATAATATATTTTTGCTATAACTGTTAAAACATGTTATCAAGATTTTATATCTTGCTTTAAAGTAAAGTATGAACTCTTAAACTTGTTGATTTGTTTGATACTAACAACTTATTGACATTTCAGCATGGTCTCAAACAGCCTATGGTGAAAGTGAGCCATCAACACCTACAAGTACAATTGGTGAGTGAAGCTCAGATATTTATTTTAATTGCAATAGCTTCTAATATTTACTAATTTTAGTGAATTCTTTTATGCTAAAACAATGTCATGTACTTAATTTTCAAAAGTTATAAGACAATTTATGACTCCAATCCTTGATAATAATAACTTTTTATTGCCAACAAAACAAGTATAGGAAAATTTAAAAATATAATTCAAATTTGGACAATTGGGGCCTTATCGCTTCAAGTGATTTCTACCAGGCAACCCGTTTACTGAAACCTGAATATAAACATTTTTATAGAAGGGCAGAGCTTTAAAATAACAAAAAAGACACATAATCAAATATACCATATATGCACACAATAAAGATAAACATTCAATATTCATAAATACATAAACAATACACACATATAATAATTATGTAATACTACACAAATATGCTATGTGAAAAGTTGACAGGAGGCTGCAGGACAGAAGTTCATCTTATAACAACTTGATCTTTTCTATAAAACAATTTTATATTCTTTTTAAACTGAACAATGTTTTTCGAACTGTATAAATAAGGAGGAAGTGAGTTCCACAAACTATTAGAGTGAACAGTAAAACAGTTGTTAAAGAAACCAGAACAGTGATAGAGCATCAACAAAAAACTTATTCTGTAAATAAATGAAAAATGTGATAAATAAAAATTACCCAACCAGGATTCGAACCTTGGACCTCTCGTTTGCCAGAGGAGTGCTCTTCCACTGTGCTACTTAAAAAATAATTGAGCATTTTAAATGCAAAAACTTAAATAAATTAAAAAAACTTATTGTTATCCGAAAGTCAGAATTGATTGTGATTTTCATGTCTAAATTTGGAACTTGCCTTTAAATAATTTGGATTAAATAATATATAATACAAAAGTGAAATTATGTGTGTTTTCCTGCGAACACAAATTGGGAGCTACTTGAGTTTATCGCGATACTCTGAAACGTGGCCATATTTCTTTAATGAAAATAAACTGTATGCACATATTTTGGAGGCACTCAAGTTTGTTTAACTGCTCCTGGAACAAGTCAAGATAGCTAACATCTGCATAATCCAGTAGGAGAAGGGACTGAGCGAGTGCAATCTTAGTTGGTATTGGTTGGTACTATAGTAGACCAGGTTTTGCCCACAACATAGTATGCACACACTTATACCAATTAAAATGTGCCATGACAACCGTTCCTGTGGGAATTTCAAAATTTCCTTATTGCACCTCCTAAGGAATGTATGTTCCCAATTCAAGCTATCTACTCCCAGTAGTTTGGTTGTATGTTGTTGTGTGATTAACAGAACAGTTTTATGCTTATTGATTAGCCTTCTTGATTTATTTAATGCCTACATATATTGTAAAAGAATATCAGGGTCTTGGTCCATCATGTATACATAAAGGATCGTACACTGCAGAGTTGCATACAACTAATGATCTACTACTTTGCACAGTATTCATTTCTATACAATCAGACTGCAAGCACTTGTCACTGTCAGTTATCATGCATAATAACAATGAAAATCAAATATTATTAAAACTAAAACCTTTTAACATAGCATCATTTTGTGACCATTTTTGAATAAATTATGGACACAGTTCATGTAAAAAGAATTAACAATCTATCATTCTAGGAAATATTTCTTTTATCTGTTATACTATTAACAAATTTAACTATTTAGACATTTAAAAAATTGCATTCTAAACTAAAAAATCATATCATGAAACAGAAATTTTGTATATTATTTCAGGGTCCGGTAGCTCATCACCCACACCTCCTGCTAGCCTGTATTACCAAGATGAAGCACCTAGTGCTCAACTATGCGACTTCAAACCATTTGATCTTGAAACGTGGTGGGGTAAGCGTTTATTCCAGAATATCACTAACTCCCTTTGAGGGTCAATTCATCACAAGAGGTGGAGCAAGAAAAAATCCTCTGTAGCATAAGTCACAATCATCTGCCATTTACTGAAGGTTATACTATTTTTAATGCCTTTTTCATTAATTCGTTTGAAGGATATTGACTTGTAACAATGGGTGTCAGCGGACCATTGTTGTTTATATATTTTTATTTATTTTCTCTTGGTTTTTATATGTTATTGTTTTCATTTTTCTTCTTTTACATGTTTGTTTTGTATTGATATAACATTAACTGTTATATGTTTATGTTTATTATTCCTAGACTTACTAGCCTGCAATATTATCTTACCAATACGCAAATATATTGTCATATCCATTATTTTTGATAATCCAAAAAAGTATCATAAGTTTGTAAAAAGATTTTATACTTACTTAAATTGTTAAGCATTTCTAATAAGGTCATTGAATGTCACTTGAGTGTAATAGAAATGAAATTTAGTAAATCACAGTTGATTGTTGATCTCAGTAGATATTTCATAATTATGTGGACAAATTAATCACTCAAGATTTTTGTTTGTAATCACTAATATAAGTTCATATTTTTTATAATTTTCTGCATGGTATGTTTATTTATATTATTTATGATTACATTTTCTTAACTTTAAATATTTTATAACTAGCATGATATAAAAAACACAAAACTTTGTATAAACCTTATGTGCCTATAATATAAAATATATTTGTTAATAGTTACAGAAGTAAGATAAATTAAATATGAACTTATAGTAGTGACACATGCATAAAATATATTTAACCAATATTCACATAGAGTTATTTACATTTTTGTTAATTGCAAAAAATAAAACACTTTATAATGTACAGAAATATATTTGACCAAAGATTTTAAAATTTTGACGATGTATTTACCTCAAAACTACCGAACAATATTTGCTGTATTTTATATTTTTTATTCAGACATTTGATTGATTGCAATTATATTATATTTATATATTTTATTGAGGTAATTGGTTCCTGCATTAAGTCAGTCTTAATACAAATAAAAGCCTTAATTTTTTTTTTATAGTCTACCTATATCTACTGTTAAATAAAGCATAGTTTGTCACTTGTGGGCTGGACCCCAAAATATTAAATCTTAATTTTGAGAACTTTGCAGATAGAGTAAAACAAAAAATATTAAGCTTTCATTTAATTTGCATTAAAACTGACCATCCTTAAATAAATATTGATAGACCTGTGTTTTAGAATTAGAATTTTTATATAAAATGACAGCAAATTATTCAAAAATACAGGTCTATCGCAATACTGATTTTTATACTTAAACATAGATTTTCAACTAATCTCAATTGAGGTTTGATTTATAAGCACTGTTTCAAAATACTCAGTTCATTTTTGTTCATTTATCGCAGTATAAAATTAAAAATAGGAAAACGAATTAATTCCTGGTCATTGAATTTTATCTTGCAGTCATTTTATATATGCGCATGTCATTTGTATATTTTCCACCGCTGATAAACTTTACAGTTTGCTATGCTGTGCATTGACAAAATTTTAACACCTGTCCAGAAATCCATGATATGAAACTGGTCCAAATTTTCCAATTACTCCAATTACAAGTCTTCCAAATTACTTTTATTAAGTAGGCACTTAGTCTTTCTATACTTAAGTTAATTTAACTTAATGTAGGGCGCCATGCATGTTAAAATTCTAAAAGGCAGCTTTAACATTTTTTGTGTTGGTGAAATAATTTTAGATGTTAATCATACATTTGTCAAATTTTAGTTACACCATGAGTCCAATACGTAATAGTTCCTCTTTTATAAGAAAATAAGGCACATATTTCATTAAGTTTCTCAAAAAATCAAAGAATAGAAAGTCATATATTTTCATTCACAGCCTTTTAATTATTACGAAAGGTATATTCTGCAATCACATGGTCTAACATTTGGTAGTGGGTTTTTGTCTCAAATTGAATCTAACTTTTAAGATGTTAACTGAAACAGTATTACTTTTCTTTATTCAAATTCCCATCAAATATGAACATGTTTAAGTCTTCTATATACCAATTGTTTCGTAGAAAAGAGTGTGTGTAGTTGTTGGTTGATGTTAACTGTTTCAACTGAGAACTAGACATGCATTTTTCCTGTTTTTTTCCTTTTTGCATATAGTACACATTTGATGTTATAATCTTGAAAATCTTAAGGTCGACCTGGCTCTAATATCTTATGTTTATAAGTACATTATAAAACTGTTTTATCTCCCAGATCTTAAGTTTGATCATATTTAATATCTTCCTCCTTAGTTTAATACAAGATGGACTATTTCAGCTCTACAAATAATCACAATTACTTTGGTGTAGTACTTTTTTTTTCGGATGATCCCAATATGCATAACAATAAAATAGCCAAAGTATCTTTTCTACTTGTCTAGAACAAGAGATTTTGTATTTAATTTTTAAAATTTGGTGTTTTAATATGCATGTATTGAATATTGTTTTTTTTATTTAACCATAATAAGTTGACTATCAAATTTCTCGCATATATCAATTCATATGATAAATTTCTGTTATTCACTTGACTGCTCAAAGTTTTTTAATATACACATTTACCAAGTTTTACATAATTATTTCATTCATCAATATCTGTTTAGCATTACATAAGGTATGTCACATTTCAAGCAGCTAGTTTCAAAAATAAAGAAGTGTATATTGAATGAAAAATTGTATCATTTAATTATACTATCTACTTGCAAGTTATGTACTGAGATAGAAAAAGATTACTATGACAATTATAAAATATAGATAAATACTTATCTAGTGTTTTCCCTCCTTGATACATTTTGTACAAGGAATTCTTTATAATACTGACTGGTTTTTTATGCATCAGTGACCTAATGTTGTGTCTCATATTTTACAAGTCTTTCTTCTTTCCTGTCATAGATATGTATAGATTACCTTGAAAATTTGAGGATATAAGTCTGGAGATCCTCCAATAGTTATTTTTGAATAAAGAATTTAAGAATAGGATAAACTTATTGAAGTGAGGCAGGACATTCACCTATCAGTGCTTTAAATAAATAAATAAACTTTCTAAAAGGTAGTAATAATTATAATAAAACCTTTATTATTACCTCATCATGTAGTACATATATGAAAATTAAATTTAGTTAATTTCAATTCTGTCCTTCAAGCTCAGTTAAATAATGTGGCAACAGATAAGCTATTTTAAGTGTGAACTTCATATATTTTAGTTTAACAAGGTGAGGTTATGTAATACAGTCGTAGATTTATGGAGCAAAAAGTGAATCTTGCTAATGCAAAGCTGGGAAAAAGTCATTAGTGATATTCTCTTGGCACAAAAAAAATCCTCGAATCGAAGTTTTATCATCAGAATGCCTAAACCATCGCGTTAACGTTTCGTTTTGTATGGGATCGAAACAGCGCCAACTAGTGACGAGAATAGTAAACCGAATTTGTAAGAATGTGATTGGTTACTTAGAATGGTTGCTCGATTAACTCGATGGTGAAGTCATTCGAATAAAGTCGCACTAGGCCCACAGAAAAATACAAATAAAATTTTTCGCAATTTTGAGCGGTGTTTTTTGTTCCAAGAGAATCGATTTCAATTTATCAAAACACAAAATTAGCTAATACTTGAAGGTTTTATAAAACTGTCGTGTAGAACAAACCTTATGTATAAGTAGGTAGAAGTGTTTGGCTTCTTTGTCGAATGAGGAATGAATGCCAGGGTTTTTGTAGTATTTTGTTGAAAGCGGATACAAAAAATAATTATAGAATTTATTGTATGCACTTTCAACCATGAAAAAAATGATCCGCTTTATAGATATTATATTGTGTTTAATTTCATGGCCAAATGTGCGGATAGTTTGTAAAAATAGTTTACTAAACTAGATAGTTATAGTTTAACGCTATAGTAATTATGCACAAATTGTAGATTTTTAGTAAGTTTTATTCTTTTAGAAGACATACAAATGATTCGCAGTAGTTTTGCGGAGGATAGAATATTTTAGACTGATTTAGTTTATAAAAAGTTATGCTTTTTGTTGTAGTTGAATAAAATCATCTGATACTGTTAATTTTGTTTTATTCTTACTTTTAAAAAATCTGACTAACATCAGCCTAAAATCCTTAGGGTGATGTACAATCCTAAGCTCTCAAGATTAAAAAAAAAACGTATTTTGGCTGTCTTATTTAAATATGTCAAAAATTCTTTGTCTATCAACAACACATCGAACGAGTATAAAATCTTAAGAGATTGCCATAAATAAGAAGGAGAAGAAATTCTTAAGAGATCATAAAAAAATCAAGAAAGATGGAGTTTAAGGCAGATATGGCTCCAACATATGTTCCAGGAAAAGTTTTAGAAATAGAAGATAACAGTGTGAACGTAAGTACTTTTTTACTAGCCTAAGATTGGTTAGTGATTGTTTCACGCTCAGGTACTGGTAAAGCCTATGTTCCTGGAATTTCACTGGCTGTTCATCCCCTTTATTTGAAACGCACGTACGCTTTTTTTCCAAAAAAAGTATGGATGGGACGTTTGTCTTCCATGACACCTGATGTTAAGTGAACATGAAGACTAAGGTGATACACATCCATCCAAGAGAAACCTATTAACTCGACGCTTAAAAGTACTAGGACTATACTGGTCAGGGAAAATAGACGCAGGCAGTTCATTCCAAATCTCGGCGACCCGTATCAAAAAGGAACTGTCAAAACGCTTAGTTCGACTTTTCGGAATATCTACAACATACGGATGGAAGTTCTGTCTGCGTCTAGTAGTCCCGACGGTAAAAGGGTGAGGGTTTAATTTGTTCAAACTGAGCACTCGCGTACTCACCAAAATGTATCCCGTAGTACACGGTTAAACAAGCAACCTTACGACGATGCTCTAGGCAGTCATTCCCAAAGTGGGCGATAACGCCCCCTTGTGGGTGCTGCAGGTCTCAGGTGGTAAGAAACCCAGAAAGAAAATGGGGGCGTTGTGTAGAGGCGGGGGGAGGGGGGTTGTTTGTAATTTTATTTAGCTAGGAGGCTTCTTAAACAACGACTGCAAGAGCTCTTCACATTAGTTTTTATATAAGGATTGATTATTTTAGTTATATTTTTAATAAAAGATACTCTGTTTTAATACTATAATGTTGCGTTTCAAAAATCATTCTTATTGGCAGGTGGAGCCCGTAGTTAACTTGAGACCTAAGCGCCGTTGTATGTTACCTACTGCGCTCAGGTTTCAAGTTGCGGGTTATAGTAAAGTTTCGTTTAGAATTCTCTGTTAATATACATATATAGGTCACAATAATTAATAAATTTAATTTGAAGTTATAGTAGTTTTTGAATAGGTGAAAAAATGGGGGCGCTAAAAAAATATTTATTCTCAAAGTGGGCAGTACACAAAATAAGTTTGGGAACCACTCTAGGGTCTGCAGTTTTTTGGTTGCAAGGTCGACATTGTTAATTAGTTCTTAATTACTAAAATTAGGAAGGGCTGTTACCGCTCCAGGCCCGTCGCCTTGTTCGACATGTTTATTCAGGAGCAGTAGGGCTATTCTAAGCCGAGCCTGCCTCTTTTGTACCCGACTACGGCGAAGCAAAAAGGAGGGTATTATTTTGACCTGTATGGATGTTCATCTGTTCCCTCACGACTTAATTAGTTACCATAATTTGACAAACGAGGTGTCCTTGGAAGCGTCTTGATTGTCCGCTGTTTATAGGCTACATGACGTCACGTTAAATTGACTACAGCGCCCTCTAGGGGACTGAAAGTAAAGAACTAAAAAAATATTTCTCGACGGTTTCGTGTGGGGTATCAAATGAAAGAGCTTTCTTAGCTCAATTCAAATATGCAGACACTTTTACTCCAAAATATGTGAATGAAATAATAAAATTAAAAAATAAAATTCTTGACTGTTTCGTGTGGGGTATCAAATGAACGAGCTCTGTTAGCATAGTTTAAATATGTACCTAAACACTTTACTCCAAAACAATTGCAAAATAAATAAAGTTTTAAAACTAAAACCCGACTACTAATGCACGCTTTAAAAAGTAGGAAACAAACACATAAATATTTCAGCGGAGACTATTACTTACTTGTTTCCTACTTTTTAGAGCGTGTTTTAGTAGTCGGTTCTGAGATTTTAAACTTATTTTTTTTACCGCTTTTGAATTTAATTGACAAGTTAATAAGAGGCTTTAATAGGAAGGAACTACCTAATTCTTCATAAGTATCATTGCCAAAACACATCACCGTCAGTTCGGTGACATTTGGTGTCAGATTTTTATCGAGGGTGGTTGAAATGCTGAAGTGGCCTTACTACAAACGAGGTCCCTAAAAAAAAGACTCCAGACAATCACACCAACTACATGGTGCCAAAGTAAGCATAGCTTGTGTTTTGGGATACCGTGTAGCTAACTAGGGGGGAACCTAGAATATAAATAGATAAACACCCAAATACTGAACTTTTTTTCTTGTTCCGTGCCGGAGTCGAACCCGCAACCACTGAGGCAGACAGGTTTATCCCATCGCCAAAGTGGTCCCTTGGATTAAGTCACGCTCATCCAGGGGCAGTGGCTACACTTAACCATTATTCAATTATTTCAAATTATTTCATTATTCAAAGAGAAAATTCCATTAAACAATTTTTTACTACAACTCTAATATCGGGGTGTTTTTTAGTCACCGGCCAAATTTTTTACCCAATAAGTATCATTTATAGAAACGATTTTTGCAAAAAAAAGGTATTTTTTTTTTAAAGGAATATGTAATAATATTATATTAAGCAAAGCATGGTCACTCTAAATTATGAATGAATAAAATAAAAGTAAAATTAAAAATTTTAAAAACCCCCCGACACAAAAAAAGACCTTAAAAACTAACAAATAATATTTTAAACCTATTCTAATTATTATCGTCCCATATATAATTGACTGTAAGAATTGTACTTTAAAATATTTTTATTTTCCGAGCGTCGTCGCCGCGTCGGGGACCGCTCAAGTATATAAAGTATTAAGCCAACAACAGCTAATTTATTATTACATTTAGGTATGAGCGATCTTAAGTTTCATGCATAGTCTACGCTCTACAACTGACAACTGTTTTTCTCACTGAGCGGTCCCCCGACGCGGCGACGACGCTCGGAAAATAAAAATATTTTAAAGTACAATTCTTACAGTCAATTATATATGGGACGATAATAATTAGAATAGGTTTAAAATATTATTTGTTAGTTTTTAAGGTCTTTTTTTGTGTCGGGGGGTTTTTAAAATTTTTAATTTTACTTTTATTTTGTACTTTTTAAAGGAGGTTTTAATATTAGGAAGGTATTTAAAGTAATTAGTTAGTTGAGTTAGTAACTTTGTTAGGTATTAGATATCATATTAGTTTTAATTTACTAGATTAAGTTTTGACTAGTAGGTAGTCTTAGGTCAATTTCACTGAAGTAACACGGTACGAAATTTCGAATCGATAGGAGATATGGAAGGTAGTCAGATCCCCTCATCAACAATAAGAGAGCTGATGATCTTCAAACGGCTGATCAGGTCATTCTAACCTTACCATACACTTTCAATTTCATTCAAGTAATACGGTACCAAATTTCAAATCGATAGGATATATGGAAGGTAGTCAGATCCTCTCATCAACTATTAAAAAGCTGATGATCTTCAAACGGCTGATCAGGTCATTGTAACCTTACCATATACTTTTAATATCATTGTTGTAATACGGCACCAAATTTTGAATCGATACGACGTATGGAAGTTAGTCAGATCCCCTCATCAACTATTAGAGAGCTGATGACCTTCAAACGGCTGATCAGGTCATGGTTACCTTACCATATACTATCAATATCATTGTTGTAATACGGCACCAAATTTCTAATCGATACGACATATGGAATTTAGTCAGATCCCCTCATCAACTGTTAGAGAGCTGATGACCTTCAAACGGCTGATCAGGTCATGGTTACCTTACCATATACTTTCAATATAATTGAAGCAATACGGTACCAAAATTCGCATCGATAGGACATATGGAAGGTAGTCAGATCCCCTCATCAACTAGAAAAGAGCTGATGATCTTCAAATGGCTGAACAGATTTTCATGAAACATGGCTAAGAACACTCGGGATAAAATTATCTATAGCACAAAAAAAACTAAACGAAAATCGGTTCATCCGTTTGGGAGCTACGATACCACAGACAGATACACAGATACACAGACACGTTAAACTTATAACACCCCTCTCGTTTTGCGTCGGGGGTTAAAAAATAAAGATGAGTAGATACGCGTTTTCACACAAAATCTTGTAGTAAGTACTACGACGTAGTATTACCTAACAATGAAATGAAATGTCGCGTCGTAGTAGATATGTTCATCAACAGCGACTATTTTGTAAAAAAAAAATGGTGCC
The DNA here is from genome assembly GCA_944452665.1 of Stenoptilia bipunctidactyla. Taxonomy (NCBI): domain Eukaryota; kingdom Metazoa; phylum Arthropoda; class Insecta; order Lepidoptera; family Pterophoridae; genus Stenoptilia; species Stenoptilia bipunctidactyla. The sequence continues at coordinate 8,607,945 of OX101738.1, read as the reverse complement.
ATATTTTATTGTTTTGTTCTGAGCGAAGAGGTACCTAAAATAAATATGCATGTATGTTTATATCGTATCAAACAAAATGACATTTAAACTTACTTTGTCAACAGGTGGGTCCATTTTAAATCCTATGTCTAACCTACAACACAAGCGCTTTTTGAAAATTTTCAGAACCATGAAGACTGTGCATTACGTGAAAACAACTTTCTGAATGGTCTGGAGAACGCAAGAAATATACTAAGCAGTTTGCAGAAGAGCTTACAAAAAACCAAGCGATATGAGAAGTTGCTGATAAAATGCAAGTCAAGTCACGCGCACTCGCAACGAAGCGCTTGTATTAGTGACGTGTCGAATCAGAATTGTACTATATGGAAGACAGGAGGTATATTTTGAACGAATAATCACAGCTCTTTGTAATGTGCCCACTGCAGGGCTATGAGTCTCTCCCCTGGGTGACGAGGAGTAAACAATCAAACTGGCTAGTGGTTGGATATCAGTATTTTCAGGGCTCAGAACATGGCTTCTAACAAACAATATCGACTAAGTACTGTATACAGCATCCGGGACAGACTGCTTAACGTGCCCTCCGAAGCATAAAAGTTGTCGCCTACCGTTGTTGTCCCGACCGCGCCGGACGTTGTTTAACCTGCTATATCAATTGACTAGCTGCTGCCCGCGAACGCTATGCCGTCGTCTGCGTGAACGCTATGCAGCACCAAACGCACCTACGATTATAACACTGCTAGCGTGATAATATGTAGCCTATATGTTGACCCGACTTCTTAACTATCTTCATGCCAAATTTGAAGTAAATCCATGCAGTACTTTTTGAGTTTATCCCGGAAAGACAAACAGACAAACAGACAAAAATTCTAAAAACTATATTTTTTGTTTCTGTTTCGATTGTAGATCATACCCCAAGTATTCTTTTAAAAAAATATTCAATGTACAGTTTTGACTTTCCTACCATTTTATTATATGTATAGATACCAGCAGGGCTAACATGAAACCATCGATAAATAGTCGAATCGATAAGATACCTGAATATTATTTTGTTATTTTTTTTAGCTAATATGCGCAACATAATAGATAGAGTTACCTACTCAATTTGATTTCTTTATTAAGACCACAGAACCAAATTTGTCATATTCGTAATAAATAACATACACTAAATACCATATTCTAAGAAAATATCGATAAAAGGCCCGATTTATCGTTGTCGACGGTAGCATGCTAGCCCCGCTGGAGTGACTCCTACGCCAAGACGACTTGACCACGTATAATATTAATTAAATTACACAAAATGGCAGAGACTAGGCATGTGGCCTGAAAGCAAGCATGTATATTATATTATATGTAGGTATTATATGTATAGTATATTATATTATTATACACGGAACTATGGGGAATTCTATCCTAGTATACGACCAGACTTGACGCAGTTCAGAAGATACGTTTACTGTCTGCGGGGCTAGCATGCTACCGTCGACAACGATAAATCGGCCCTTTTATCGATATTTTCTTAGAATATGGTATGTAGTGTATTTAATTTATCAAATGGTATCAAATCGAGTAATTCTATCTATTATGGTGCACATTTTAGCTTACATAATAGGATAAAATAACAAAATAATATTTATCTTGTCGATTCGACTATTTATCGATGTGAGCATGCTAGCCCTGCTGATTGCCCAGACGACAGAATTGAACTTCATAAGACAGTGCCAAAACGCATCATCACAAGATTGTGTTTGAAGCGATGATATTTAACCCTTTTTATTCACAATTTATTCAGTTACACCTACCTACTATTGTTAGACACATTTTTGCCTTTACTATGCATTACTTCTTTATACAATTACACAAGTTTGCTTGCCAACTTACTTACAGAAGCCAAGAAATCCGTTCAAAGCCTTCCTGACAAGAAGGCAGCCAGCAACATAGGAGATGTAACAGACTCCTGGTCAAGCAGCAACATAAGTTGCTTACAGTTTCAGTAAGTTTCCACCAACATATTGATCACAAATAAATAAACATTAATCTAATGGATGACAGAGTCAACATTATCAAATCTTATTAGGTAAGTACCTACCTATACGATTTAATTTTTTGTAAGCCTGTCCATCTTTGTCATTTTTTTTATCCTATTAATATTATATTAAATGACGACCACTTTGGCGTTAGGGTTAACCTATCTGCCTCAGACGCCAGTGGTTGCGGGTTCTATCCCCGAACGGAACCAGAAAAAAAAAATGTTCCGTGTCTGGGTGTTTATCTATTTATATTCTAGGTTCCCCCCTAGTTCGCTATATGGTATCCCATAACACAAGCTATGCTTACTTTGGGGCCATGTAGTTGGTGTGATTGTCTGGGGATTTTATTTATTTATTTAAGGTAAGTATTTATAGCTCTTCTTGCGCGATTTAATCGACGTACAGCGTCATCTATCGAATAAAAGCAAACTAAAATTTTGTATATCATAAATGTAAAGGTTTGGATGGATGGATGTATGCATGTCTGGATGTTTATTACTCTATCATGGCAAAACGTCTTAATGGATTTGGATGAAGTATGAAATAAAATATCTGAATACCTAGGCTAAATCTTCAGTTTCCGCCTGGCTAGTTATCTCCCTTCATATAAAAACTACTGCCAAATATCACCGCTCTAGCAGTGATGTGTTCCGGCAATATTTTATGAAGAACCAGGTTTCTTAAACCTGTGTGCTGTGATCTACAACCACATCTTAACTTACCATCACGTAAGATTGAGATGAAAAATCGACGACCACTTTGGCGTTGGGGTAACACTCTCTGCCTCAGACGCCAGTGGTCGCGGGTTCGATTCCCGCACGGAACAAGAAAAAAATAAAAAAATATGTATATGTCTTTATATTCTAGGTTCCCCCCAGTTCGCTACATGTTCCCATACCACAAACTCTGCTTAGTTCGGGGCCATGTAGTTGTTGTGATTGTCTGGAAAGATAAGAAAAAATGCGGGATAAGTCACTAATAAAATAAAACGACGTCTCTCCAACCATTCCCCATAACAGATACTACGAGCTATCTCGTCGGTACGAAACCCTTCTTCAAGCGTACGACGAGCGCTGCCGAGCAGTCGCAGCTAAAGACTCTGCGCTGGCGCTCATGAGGAAACGCGCTAAGGACTCCTATGCAGAACTCACGCATGCGCATCACGCGCTTTTGTCTGTGGGAGAAAAGTATCTAGCTTTGAAGAGCATGAGAGAGCATCAGGTACTGTTTTAAGTGTTTCATTCATACATAACTTAACGCCTGTAGGTATCCCTTACGGGTTAGGCAGTAGGTACACCAAAGGCTATAAAACCATCTGATGTCACGTTTAACCAATTTGGAGGTATTATAATGGCGAGACAATTGTAGTGACAGTGAGTCAGCCTATCGCCCGCAAAAACGCCAATATAACCTCTGTCCCTTAGCTGGCTTTTACAGTATTCCCGGGAAGAGAAGCAGCTGGCACATTCTATGTTCTTTTGCCCCCAGTCAGTCCAGCATGCAATATTTAAATTTGAAACGAGAGAGTGTAATATGATAGCTGAGTGGTATCATCCTTCAAATAAAATTCGTCTATCTCATGCCATAATTGTTTTAAGATTCGGCTTAGAAATAATACGCTAGGGAATGGGCAACAGCATTCTTCTTCACAAATTAAACTTATAGTTATGCTTGTTCCTAAGTACCTACGTTTTTCAATAGAATACTTCAGTGCTCCAAAGTATGCTGTACTTACCTATAATAAAAGTAACACGGTGAAACTAGGAGTTATTCTCTTACACACCAAGACACGAGGTTTAGAAAAGTTCGTTCTCTAAACTGGTCCAAACTCAGTCCAGTTTTATATGTAGCAAGTTTTTCATAAAATTAGGTTTTTAATCAAAAATATAGGTTTTTTTTATCAAAAGCCGGAAGATGATAAATTTCAATTAAAATTTAAATGACAAATTTACATTAAAATTTTCATCATAAACCAATACCATATAAACAATACAGATTTTTGATCAAAAACCTGAACTAGTTTAGGTTTATGATCAATCTGATGTACATTTCCGTTGACTGAGTAACTTGCCCCGCTTTAGTTTCACCAGCGCTCGCGCGACTTCTTTTACCTTGATACCCCCTTTCCCCGCTTCTTCAGTCACAAAACACAACTCAGGCGGGCAACCTGCGTTTATTTTTGCGAAAAATGATGAAGTAAAATATAAACTAAATATATACATATAAAAGGCAATCCTGACTAACTCATTTATCAACGCATAGCCGAAGCTACTGAACGGTTTTCGCTAAAATTTTGCATACATATAGGTGTAGTGACTTCCTATGACATGGACATAAAGGACATTCAACAAGATTAGATTTTTGAAAATTCACCTCCTAAGGGGTGAAAAAGACGCGAAAAAGGGGTTGTAGGCTTCTATGGAAGTCCGTCATTTTTAAAGCTAGAAGCCTGAAACTTTGTTTCAGATTAACTATTAGAAACAGTTATGTATCATAACTTTATTGAAAATTCTACCCCTAAAGAGGTGAAAAAGGGGTTGAAAGTTTGTATGGGAAAACAAGGTTATTTAAAGTAATTTATTCGAAACTTCATAGGAATATTTTGTCAAATATGTAAACAAGTGTTTCAAGCTCTTTCAGAATTCAATCCCTAAAAGATGGAAAAAAGGTGACAAATACTGAAAATCAACATGGATATCGTTTTTTATGGTTTAATGGGTCGCTGTTTATGAACACTACATCTATTTTACATTAATAATAGTTACGAGAACGTTAATAGTTACGAAATTCATTTTCGCGGCTTATCAAAATCGTATTGATATACTTAGGTATGTGTAAGTAGTTAAAACATTTCATTTCATAATTGGATTGAAGGAGATGAAGATTGATTGGATCATGGATGTAAAATTTCAATAAATAATTAATTGTTTTCTTTCTACTGCGCATTTTAATTGATTTATTTTTCATAAAACAAAGAAAAACCGTGTTTTTGACAAGAACTTTATCATACGCCCAAACTAGTTCAGGTTTTTGATCAAAAATCTGGATTTTTACAGGTTTATGATGAATTTGAGTTTAAATTTTGTCATCTTCTGGTTTATGATTGAAAACCTAGATTTTTGATCAAAAACCTAATTTTATGATAAACCTGCGACATATACGTAATGTGACTTCAGGGACTCTGTCCCGGTTTCCCCAGCAAAGCTGAAAAAGTCTCGCTTTTGCTAAAAGACCCGCTCGTGGCAGGGGAAGGCAGATTCGAAGGACAGATACAAAAATACGACTTTGAATTCACGCTACTATCTAATGGGGCTTAGTAAATCGAGCCTACATAACTGTTTCGTGTATGGTACTTTAATGTTTTTGTGCTATTCAATCTTTTATAATAAAAACTTAAACACACAAAAAAATACTTAATTCCGCAGATGTCCAAAAAATACCTATATGGCTACGTAATATATACTTACAGGAATCGATTTAATTTACTATTCAAAAGTCAATCCTTCGTTCCTATATTACTTGTTTAATAAAATAGACGCAGCATTACGAAGAGAAGATGGAGTATCTGAAGCTCAGCCTGAGACGCATGCTGAGTGAGGTGGAGCGCGCGCGCAGTGAGCTGGACTCGCAGCTCGGCAGCAGCATGACCGTGGAAAAGCATGCCGCCACGTCGCTGCTACTCGCTGAGGTATACTAAGTATATCTAACCGTTTTCTTTATAAGTACAAGTTTTTTTTTGTATATATGCGAAACCTGTTACACGGGTCAACTATTTCTGTTCAAACAATCGTTACACAAAAAAAAAATATGATTATAACTAAGCCAGTTTCAAGCCTGTTTAGATGCCTTGTTTTTATCGCGCGAGTGGGTACACCGAGCGCGCGGAGCTCGCTCGCTACCGCTTCACGCGATGTAGCATCCTGAGATCGCGTATGATACGCGTGAGCGTGAGTGTGAACATTATTTAAGGGCCTGTAGAGATTATTGAGTTAAAATATAACATGGTATAAAAACTATAGCAATTGATTCTGTTATCGATCCTGAACAAACTGTCTTCAGGTTTCGTATTAATAAATAAAAAATAAATAGAAAAAAGTCATAAAGCCTAAACCAAAATGAAAGCAAACTAATTATTTCTTTTTAAGAAAAAGTGAACCGCCTTTAAAAAACCAACCCACTAAAATGTTTAAATAATCTTTATATACGCCATCCTAGTCCTGTTCCTATTCCTTCTCTATTACTATCCCGGATAACAAATTTCTGCCAAAAGTAAATTAATAATTAATAATGTAATAAGAATATTAGTAATTTCGGTGCCGAATGTACCGAAGACGAATGTTCGGCCGAATATTAGGCTCATCTCTGATACAAAATATAGAGAGAAATTGAGAACCTTTTTTTATGAAGTCGGTTAATATGCTAAAACCTTCTCCTAAACGTGACAAATCTTTTTCTGAAAACCACATCCAAATCGGTTCAGCCAATCACGAGATGATCGCGGACAAACATACATAGGTACTTACAGGTCAAATTGAGAAGCTCCTTTTTTTGAAGTCGGTTAAAAATAACCGTCTATAAAAGGATGGATTAAAACTTGCAAATGCTATGATGTCCAGTAATGGACAACTGTTACACCAGGGGAACTGGAAGAACAATTACACCATCCTACTTTACCTATCGAATCCTTCGGACATCGGACTGACGCTGCAATAGTGACTTCTCGCAATAGGGACAAGTACGAAGTAAAACAGGAAAAGACAAAAAATCTGCTGCGTCTGATAAGTAAAAAGAAACATAAAAAGCCTGATGGCTTATGCATTAAACAGTTGAAGGCAGTCAGGGTATTGCTTTTTGTTGTACGCTTTTATTTACGATGGAAACCGATGCTGGGCCCAAAAATTGAATACGAAGCACTTAATACTTTACTCAAAACACCACTCCTCGATGTGCTGTTGTTATCCTTCGTAACGACACGAAGTTGAGATTTCCGTAATTAGCCATTTGTTCCTCATTGCGTACCTAAACTAAATATTCCTTGTTTAGGTTATGCATTATGTTCTGCAGACGTTTCAACGAAGTGGGTTTTTATTAATGAAATTGTGGTGGGCATATTTAAACGAACTCAAAAACAGCCTGAATGTAATGAACTTATTGAATTTACCTGAACACTCATTTGAACTGTTTTATTTTCAGATTAGAAAATGCAATCTTCTGTATCTTGAAAACGTACGACTCAAAGAACAAATGGCTGAAATGACTTAAAGAGGCATTAAGGCATAGGCATTCCTTTAGTACTTAACCTTCCTGACAATAACTTCCTCCGATGGTGAAAACAGTATTAAAATACGTTCGTATAAGAGTTTATCGTCATCATCAGCTCGGAGACATCGGCAGCTAGACATACCCCAAAGTTCTCTACGTCGCTCGGTCCCGCGTCGCTGTCATACAGCGTTTACCGGTGACTTTGACCAGATCATCGGTCCACCTAGCAGAGGGCCTACTTGATCTACTGCGTCTCCCAGTACGTGTCCACCACTCAAGAACTTTACTGCCACAACGGTCATCTGTGCTGTGATCTACGTGCCCTTCCCATTGCCACTTCAGCTTTTTAATGTTATCTTATTCATAAGTGAAGACAGAGAGTTTGTTTTATGTAATAAGTATTGACGTATCATCTTAAGGTAGGTCCATTTTTTAATAATTCCACCAATTTTTTTCATATTGTATAGCATTAAGAGATTTTGTAGTATTATGTTAGAAGTGTTTTTATTGCTGTAATTCAGATAATTTTAATGTTATTGATTTATGTAAAATAATAGATTTTTAGTTATTTTTTTACTCAATTTAAGCCCTGTTTTTATGATAATGCAACTTATGATTGACTTATATAAAATAAAAAAACTTACATCTACTCTGTTTAGTACCTTTGTGTACTTATTTTAGAAGTCCTTAAACGGTGTTACGTTCCGGAATTCTGAACTGTTTGCGTTGTTGTTGTACAGATTGCAACAGAATTATGTATAGGTACCACCTTGGACAATCACGCGTATGCATAATGTGTGTGTGCGGGAGACTGGGTGGCAAACATAATTCTGTTCCATTCTGTAGTTAAACTTCCTAACTTATAGCTTATAACGTACGTTTCAGTGGCATCTAAGCTATAGACACTATAGAACTATGACCCTGTAGAACTATAGACTGCACAAATCATGGAAAATTACAACTTCCATAATTGCAATTTCTACAACGGTTTAAACTACCAATTTTTATTACATAAAAATTAAAAAGCTTCAAAATAAAAATACCAAAAAAAAATTGTGAATCAATTATAAGCCTCGATGGTGCAGTGATCGAATTGGGTGCAGCAAAGGTCCTAGGTTCGAATCCAGTTTAGGAAACGAACTTTTTCAAAACTGGATCTAGTCGACGTTTACGAATACTAGGTTAGCCTCTTAATCCACAAGTGATCTCCCAAAACACAAGCTAATATTAAAAGTTCACTTAGAGGCAAAAAGGTTACAAACTGAAAGAATATTTATTGATTTTTTTTTACATATTTACTATCGGCGTACATTTAAATATACATATAAGGGAGTTATTTAAATTTAAGGCACGAAATTTTCATAGAGCATAACGGCTTCCTCTTGACGATCTCCATAACCTGAAAATAATAAATTTTAACACTTTAAATAGATTCATAGGTTCTAGTATCTATTCATTAAACTGTTTATTTATACAATTTTCATTCAATTCCTTGAAATTCGGTCTTCCTAAATCGCACCTAAACTTATTAATCAGGACTTGATTGGTCCAGAAAATATGCTAGAAAAATTATAAAATTCGAAGACCTTAAGAACCATGTCAAAATCAGTAAATAGGGCATTTATTTATTTATTTGATTGTAACAAAATCCACAGCTCTTAAATAAAATATAACAGTACATATATATAAAACTGACAGCCAGTTACGGATTTACAATTTTTAGATGATTTAAGCAGACAAAAAGAGAGATACAAATGTTTAGAAAATGTTTTAAATGAAAGTTTAAAACCCAAACTTAATTCTGAAAAACTGTAATAAAACACTGTCAGTATACCTTTGCCACTAAGGGTTTGTTTAGAATAACTCTACAGCTCCTCGATATAAGCGTAGCGTAAAAGGCGCCTAATCCGAACAATCCCGCAGTGTGGCAGAACTCGTTCAGGCATATCCCTTTACCCTTGTGCTATCAACTCTTCATCACTTATCATCAGGTGTGATCGGGACCAAACGCGTAATTTTTCAATACATACATACACAACTTCACGCCTATATCCCTTATGGAGTAGGCAGAACACCAGAGGCTATAAAACCATCTGATGTCCCGTTTGGCCAATTTGGAGGTATTATAATGATGGCGAGAGATTAATGCAGCAAAAACAAAACCTCTACTACAACCTCTGTCCCTAACTGACTTTAACAGTGTACCCGGGAAGAGAAGCAGCTTGCACATTCTATGTTTTTCCTTTGCTCCCAGTCCAGCATGAAAGAATTCTTAAATAATCTGAAGATCTGAGTCGAATAAGTGACTGGGCAAAGTCATTCGGTCTTCTTATTAATCCCAAGAAATCACAAGCCATGATCATTGGCAGTCGTTATGTTCGTGCTTGTTTAGATTTCTCAACTATACCTTCAATCACCATGGACAATGTTACGATTGCTTTCACTGACACTGCAAAGTATTTAGGAGTCATAATTGATTCTTATCTTACATGGAACGCGAATGTCAGTGAAATCAGTCGTAAGATCCACTTTTCCTTGCACTCTCTAAAAGCCTTACAAAGTTTTTTGCCTTTCAAAACAAAAATTTCCCTTGCACAGTCACTTATTCTGCCCATCCTTGATTATGCTGATGTTTGTTATTTGGATGCTACAGAAAAACTTCTCAACAAGTTGGAGCGCCTGCAAAATCTTTGCATTCGTTTTATCTTTGGCCTGAAGAAGTTCGATCGCATGTCCGCTTATCGCAAGCAACTTCGATGGCTTCCAATACGCTACCGTCGAAACACTAGAATCCTTTGTCTCCTTTTCAATATCCTTAATAATCCACTCACTCCTCTCTATTTGCGTGAAAGGTTTTTATACTCACACTCTCAAGATACGCCATGTAGAGCACACGTGCGTACTCTTCTACATATGCCTTCTCATAAAACCGATTTTTATTCCTACTCTTTCTCCGTCCATGCAGTCAGATTCTGGAACTCATTACCTCATGTCATTCGTGAGTGTAAAACCATATCTAGTTTCAAATATAAAGTCAAAGATCACTACTTTTCTCTACTGTAAGTTATAGTATCCACTCTACTTACATGAACAATAGTATGAATGATGTATTTATTATATTTAGTATTATGTATGTATTTTAAGTACCTATATAAAGTTGTAATAATAATATTATATGTATGTATTGGTATGTATATATTTTTTTATTAATTAATAAATATATATTTAAATATATATTTATTAGCATTGAAATAGTTTGTAGTATATTATGTATTAGTACACACTATGACTGCATTTTGAACAAACTCTCCAGTCTTAGGTCTGCTGTAAGAGATTTCAATAGAGATAAGCTGTACCTTTGTACTTATTTTAATTATGTTTCTTTATATTGTATCTTAACTTGTGTGTACATAAATTGTTAAATAAATAAATAAATAATGGTAAAAAATACAAATCGCGTTTTAGGTACCTTTTACTGAGATGCCACAACATAGCCGCAACAGCTTCTGTTCATCATGCAACATATTGCCTATGCAGGCGAACGATCTCGGCTTCCATTCCATCCAGGATCAGAGCCAGGTCATCCGAGCTTCGGACCACTGCAGCATCAGCCATGGCTGACATTCGCAGCACTCCGCCGTAGCATAGCGCGGTCACGCCGAGACCTGAAAACATTTGACGTTGGTTTTATCAATAACGAGCTTTTTCCCGCTACTTCGTGCGTGACTTCCTGTGATACGCCTTCCATAATACAACCAGATACTCATTGAAAAACCTTTATTACAAGTATCACATCCGTGCACTTAAGGAATAAGATTTTTCATACAAATTAAAAATTTCAGTATTGTCCGTTTCCCTGAGAATTTCAGGAATTCCTTCCGTGCATCCCTGCACCTCCTAAGGAGTGTAATTTCAGCTTTCTACGCCCAGTAGTTATGACTATACGATACGATTCTCTAAAACCGTGTTACCATCAGATGAGTGGAGTCAAAGCCGGGTTTAGTAACCAATAAAAAAAGCTAATTTAACTGCTTTAATTATAATAATAATAATAATGTACGGTCCAGTTCAATATAGGTAATCTTGTTCTATAGAAGTATTAAGGTGGAACATGTGGCTCTATCAACAAATAACTTTCTTACCAGTTGTGCCCTTGTTCGGCACAAAGAACACCATTTTCTTCAGCTGGTTGCCGCCACAGATGCTCAACAATTCAGGTCCGGGCATGTTGCTAAACACCATGGTGGCCTGATTGCTGTTCAGCGCACATTTCAGAATTGAATTTGGAAGTACGCCTGCTATGATCTTGAGTAAGTAGTGGTTAGTCTGAAAGAAACTAAGTCTGTTTATCGAAATCGAAGTATTTTTAGAAAAGAGCCATTGATTGCCTGAATTAACGACTGTCTGTTTGATCACCTGGTAAGTTTCAAGTAAGCTCCAAATCATGAGCAAATTCGGCTTAATTTTTTGTCTTCAGTAGGTAATTTGAAACTCACGATACCAAGTTGTTATACAAAAGTTCTCGCACAGTTCTATTATGTTTTGTGAGACGCATATTACACATTTTCACAGAAATCGGAATGAACAATATTCTATTAATTGAATTAATTCATAAATGCACATCGCCGATTGCTTATTTTGCTTAACAATTTTCCTAAATATTACTTATATGAATAACTCGCTGTTTCGTGCGGTTTCACCCGCGTAATTTCGAAACCCGCTGGAATATTGGGACAAAAGCCTATGTGCTATTCCAGACTGTACACTATCACTATGCCAAATCTCATCCAAATCCGTTGAGCCGTTCTGCCGTGATTGAGGAACAAACATCCAGACATCCATCCGTCAAAACTTTCACATTTATAACATTAGTAAGATTTTCACGAAACTTTTCATTAAAATTAGGTAAATATATGGGACTCTGAATCTTTTATGGGAAAATTAACAAAATGGGCAACTTAAAGTAGTGATATGGCACAGCAAGCGGTGAAATAGGCCCCTTAACTTTCTATTGGTCGTATCATATATCCTTACTTTTAATAAGTAGGAAGTATCAAAGAAAAGTATCAAAGTATTAAAAAAAGAACTCTTTTTGCATCTCCATATATAGTTATTTATTTTATTTTCATTATTGTACTGTGTATTGTGTGACCGTGTTTTTCGTTTAAATTTATAATTTTTGGTATGGAAACTTCACTGGTCTCTGTATCAATTATATATTTTAACTATAAGTGCCTATAATGACTGTTTGTTTCCTAAATAAAGTAAAATAAAATAAACAATACCTACCAGGGGATCAGCACTATCGCGAAGCTGCTGACACCGCTTCTTCACATCCATCAACCGCGTAGATCTCTTGGTGGGGAGGTCCAATATCGTAACGCTAAAGTCATTTTCCAATTCAAGTCCTTCGTTTGTATTTTTTGGGAATCGTACTGGCAGAATAACGGCTACTTCTTCTGGAACATCATTCATGGTCTGTACGGATAGGTGATTTATGTTACTACGGGAAGAGTTTATGAGCACCACGATTTAGTTTTTGGTGTTACAGTTAAAAATCCTAAAGTGCTTTCAATAATGTAATCTATAAAAGATGTCTTATGTAGGTATATCAAATTAGATTATATTTAAGACTGACCAAAACGACCATGAAAAATGGCGACCAATAGATATGTATTTATATTCTAGGTTCCCCCCTAGTTCGGTACATAGTATCCCATAACACAAGCTATGCTTACTTTGGGGCCATGTAGTTGGTGTGATTGTCAGGGTATTTTATTTTATTTATTATTATCTACTGAATTGTTTTTTGAACGTTTAAATAATTGGATAGTAAATAATTTATTTTTGTTTTAGTAATAAATTAGCAAATAAGCAGTTTTAAGTCCTTTTATATTTAATCCAAATTTCACTCCTAAATATTTAATAAGTCAGCTACATTACGTAAATAGATAATACAACCTATGAATTATTTTTTACCTTTGAAAAGAAATTTTGCAATCCTGTCGACAGTGCAGTTGCTAATATGTCGGAAAAATTATATTCTGCCACCTTGCTCTTAATATCTTTAATCATTTTTAGAAGATTTTCATTAGACTCTTTCCATTTGAAGATTTTTTTACCTTGCAACAGAGGACCGTGCAAGGAGTTGCTATCAGACTTCCTTAAGATTCCATCAACTAAACAAATTGGCATTTCAATCAATGTTTTAATCATTCCTATAAGATTTTCAAAGGTATTTGTTTTTCTGTTATCGGCTGTCTCCAACATGGGAAACAAGACTCCCTTATTTTCCGTTGGATCTGCCAGAGTTTTGCAAAGAAGATCAATAAGGGCTAGTCCATCACCTACTGAATGGTGAATTCGAAATATTATAGCATATTCACTTCGCTGTACAGAATTATTGTTACTAACTCTGTCTTTGCTGACTAATATCTGAAAGAGACCTTCATCATTGTAGGGTAGAGGCTGATTGCACACCTGGGCCATCAGGTCTTCCAAACATTTAGCATCCAGTTTGCTTGCGCTGTCAGAATTTGTCGGGATTTCTACTACATCAACATAGTCATCTAAATTTATAGAAGACCTTTCATGTTTTCTCCAGTAATAAAAACCATAATCCTCATTTCTCCGATAGAATATCTTCTCAGTACCCTTTTCATGAGGTATTGTAAGTATCTTTTGTTTAATTCTATCAACTAATTCGTCGGATGATTCAGCTTCTATAATACCAAGAACATTAATTATACTTTTAGAAGCATCGTCTTCTAGACACCAAAAGACATCAAAACTGTCTAGGTATTTCACAAAACGTTCGTCCTTTCGTTTTATTAATACTGAACATAATGATTTATACACAAAACCTATGATTAATATCACAGACATTAAGGGGAAAAATAAACTTAACATTATTATAGTAAGAGCTCTTAAAAAGTTTTTAGCACTTAATATTGTTTCACAATCCTTCAAGGTTAGTGCATCGAAAAATGATATCTGTAAAAAAAATGCTTAGTGAGATATTTCATTTTTATAGTAAAGAGATAATGAATGTAGTTTGTTTTGTAGTAATTACATTTTTCCTAAAAGCATCATAGGCTATTGAAACTAGCCCAACACTTATAAACACTTCACATAGAATAGTCACTATCCTCAAGTCTAAAGTAGCGTTTGTTTGAAAACTAATTTCTTTTGCAGTTTTATTCAACACCATATCTTCCACTAAGGAACAAGTCATATTTATCAACGGGTCCTCCATTGTGTAATTTGCAAATAACGAACTCGTTTCTTTTCTTTCAATTTTAGAAAAACTCCAACGATTAATATTCACAGTTCAGACACGTCACATGCTGTCAAGAGAGAAAACTAGACACAAGAGAAGACTAAAGGCTGCCCTGTTAAACCCTTTATGTAAATATAGAGAATCCCTACTTGTGCTATTTATTAAATTATGAAGGTTGTCACACACAGACGTCTTATGCAACTTAACTCAGACTTGAATCATACGTACGGCATACCCAGAGGTTAAATGGCGGGTACTTTAAATGCCTACTATCATAATCCACTTTTTCGTTGTTTTTAATTTTTTTTACGAATATAGCTAACTGCAATCCAGCAAGTGCAGCGTGGGAAAATGAGTACTTACCTGAATTTATGTCTCCGATATTATCGCTACGATATAAAAAATTAAAGACAAAAGTGTAAAAAACAATAATTTATTATTTAAACAATAGCTTACAAATCTAAAGATCACTTTAAAAATTGTGCCTATATTCTGATCATATCTGAAAATCATGATTTCTCTGTTCTTTGACGCTTAATAAAACATAGAATATTGATCCACACAAAAGATGCAGATGCAACATAGACTACTCTTAAATGAGAAGGAATGAAAAAGAAGTTGATTGTTTGTCCTGGTAACCAGAAGGCTTGGTTGGCCGCCAACGTCTTCAAGTATTTTTCTTTTAGTTCTCCCAATACGTCTGGTTTTTTTTCGAGCACTCCAATTACTGAAAAAAAGATGCAAAATATTGATTATCTTAGAAGGCTATACCCGCATCAAGGAAATAAGCGAAACTGTAAGAACAAAGTGTTTCTAATTTTGTGAGCCATAATTCGGACAGGAGCATCTTAATATTTTATAATAAGAGCGTTGCACCTAAAAACACAAGTAGGAAACATGGGGTAATGAGATATTGTGGAGTATGAAATCACTACTCAGCGTAAGGATGTTATCCAGTAAAAGAACATGGGACTCTACCGACTTCTCTGACGCAATGGTCATAGGATTTCCTGGGATCTTGAGTGGGTTACTTTTCCACCGACTTCCAAAAATAGGAAGTTCGCAATTGGTGTGTATGTTCTTTTTAAATCTTTATCGTTACACGATTTTTTAGACAGTTATGAATCTAAATTATATATTTTTTTTTCAAATAATAGAGGATACTTCAGAGGTGGTCCCGTATAAATTTAATTAAAATCGATTGAGTACTTACCTACTTTAAGAAAATTTTTAAATTTTCGAAAAAATGTGTATGAATACGAAGAATATTTACCCAATGTTTTGACTGACAAGTTTAATGCTTCAAAGTATTTTTTTTAATTACATAAATACACGCTATATCCCTTATGCGGTAGGCAGAATACCAGAGGTTATATGACCATCTAATGACAATTTTGACAAATTTGGAGATATTATAATGATGGTGAGCGACTATTGCAATGACAGTGGGTCAGCCTGCTACCCACAAAAACGTCAATAAAATCTCTGTCCCATACTGACTTTTACAGTTTGCCATTCTAAGCTGGTACATTCTACGTTTTTCTTTCGCTTCCAGTATGAAATTATGCTTTCGTAATACGAGCCTAATAGTTCTTCGCTCAACAGCTCAACGCCTATCCCTTCTAATTTACACCTTCAGCACTATAACTTACAGTCGATACTTACATGTGTAGAAGGTAGCGAGAAGAATGGGAGTCATGAAGAACTGCTCACAGGCTACTTTAGTCATCACAGTTTTCACGGCAGTACCAACGAATTTCTTGTCCAGGAATTTATACCTGTAAACAGTAATTTTGAGGTACTATGAGTTCTTGTATATTTAGTATATACCTGCTGATGGAATATTTATATAAGTATAAAAAAGTTTTTTATTATACAGGGTGTCCCAAAACTCGACGTCAACCCGGAACCGGGTGACAAGGCAAGTCATGCTGGTTATCAGAAAAATGTTTAAAAAAATCTAAGTCACGTGTTCTCAAAATTATTGGCATTTTAAAAAAACACGCAAAATTTCACACCCTGTGACAGTGTTTTTGCTGCTGTTGCCACAAATGTTCACTTTTGGAAACTTTTTTTTTTGATATGTAACCCTGAATAATGCTTCTCTAAACTGTTATCAACATTTCAAATCCAGCTCCTCGAGCTTGCATAAAAATAGGACTTATTTCCAAGAAAAAAATTAAAAATTAAAAATGGCCTAGTTTTAACTGTCTGCATTGAAAAAAAATTGTATTACGCGAGTTTGGCAAGTTGTGTCAAAAGTTGGCGCATTTAGTAAGGATCCCAAAATGGTATGAAACGTGGTAAATTGTAGTTGCTATCATGAACAAAAAAAAAATTCGTAAAAATCCAGTGTTCAACAATTTTTTCTTACCTGGTTAAAAAATATTCTAATGGGCCCAAGGTTTTCCAAAGAGTCGTAAATTGTAAGTTGTGACAAAGGAGTCTTTCTAGGAAGTGTAAGCGAGATAGTATTTGTGCTAAAGTGATTGAGTGAGACGGAGAGAGTCACCTTCTCAAGTGCGAGCGAGACAGGTATGGACGCTAAAGTGACTGAGATGGAGAGAGTCATTTTACCAAGTGCGAGAGAGACAGAGAGTGACGCCAGGTATTCGCTATTGTAGACTAGATACACATTACAAACCAGTCAGTACGTTACGTTCCTTCGTTTACTGCGCTTGTTTTCGTATTCGTTTGTGTTGATTTCGTACTGTTTACTTTTGGCTATGTTTATGGACTTGTGATTGCTTGCGATTTAGATTCGGACTGTTTTTTTCTCTTAACGACGACCTGGACTATTGTGTGAGTGTGTGACAAGTGCCGAGATGTCTTCGTATACCACTCGCGAATACGCTAATATGCACCTTATTTATGGTGAGTGCAGGTGTAATGCCAGTGCTGCTGCCAGACTTTACCGCGAAAGGTACCCAAACGCTGCTCGTTACCCCGATCATCGGGTGCTTACGAATGTGCATCGGTTGCTCTTCTCAGAAGGCCGCCTCCCAAATCAAACGCATGGTAGAGGCAGACCCACCAACCCTATGGAAGAAGAAGTTCTACAGGCTGTCGAAGAAGACCCAAGTACTTCAGTAAGAGCGATTGAAACGAACACCGGAGTGCCCAAAAGTTCAGCCCACCGTATTTTAAAAAGAAATGACCTACACCCATACCACGTACAGCGAGTACAGACATTATTACCCGGTGACTACCAAAATAGGGTGAATTTTTGCCGGACGATATTGGAGAGGTACAGAGATGACCCACTTTTTCTAACAAAAATTATATGGTCGGACGAATCAACTTTTAAAAAGGACGGCTACGTGAACATGCACAACCTGCATGAATGGCGTGTTGAAAACCCTCATTTAACGAGACATGATCGGTCCCAGTACCGATTCAAAGTTAACATGTGGACCGGAATTTTGAATGGCAAAATAATTAGTCCTTTTGAGTTGCCTGATGCATTAACTGGCGAGGTTTACTTAGACTTTCTTCAAAACCATCTTCCAAATTTATTAGAAGACGTGCCGCTAAGCATTTACAGAGAAATGTGGTTCCAACAAGATGGGTGCCCAGCGCACTTTGCTCGCCCCGTAAGAGAGTACCTCGATGAAGAGCTTCCTGGGAGATGGATCGGGCGGGCTGGACCAATCTCGTGGCCGGCCCGTTCACCGGACTTGAATCCTTTAGACTTTTTTTACTGGGGAGCTGTTAAAGAAAAAGTTTACGAGAAGCCCATTGGGAGTGAACATGAATTACGGCAGAGAATAGCTGAAGCAGCTCAATTTGTAAATAATGGACGATATGCTAGAAAGATAGCTCGATCTTTTTTAAAAAGATGTCGCGCTTGTATTGCCGCCGAAGGAAGGCATTTCGAACACTTATTATAACATTTTAAGAATTATTGTAAATTTTATTAATAAACATTGGTATTAAAATTTTGTTTTATTTAAAATTGAAACCTTTAACAATAAATGCCTATTCCAATGCACACACTAAAAAAAATAAATTAAAAGTGAACAATCTGTTCATTCAATAAAGATAGACGAGTACATCAGTACAATGTACAATTCAGTTAAATTTAATCAGTGTGTACATTGGAATCGGCTCCAATGTAACCAACGATAAGCTTTGCAATTTTAACCAAGTAAGAAAAAAAGTTAAAAATGGGTTTTCATGGAAATATTTTTTTTTGTTCATGATAGCAGCTACAATTTGCCAAGTTTCATACCATTTTGGAATCCTTACTAAATGCGCCAACTTTTGTCACAACTTGCCAAACTCGCGTAATACAATTTTTTTTCAATGCAGACAGTTAAAACTAGGCCATTTTTAATTTTTAATTTTTTTCTTGGAAATAAGTCCTATTTTTATGCAAGCTCGAGGAGCTGGATTTGAAATGTTGATAACAGTTTAAAGTAGCATTATTCAGGGTTACATATCAAAAAAAAAAGTTTCCAAAAGTGAACATTTGTGGCAACAGCAGCAAAAACACTGTCACAGGGTGTGAAATTTTGCGTGTTTTTTTAAAATGCCAATAATTTTGAGAACACGTGACTTAGATTTTTTTAAACATTTTTCTGATAACCAGCATGACTTGCCTTGTCACCCGGTTCCGGGTTGACGTCGAGTTTTGGGACACCCTGTATTCATGACTCGGTGCCAAGAATCTCCAAGCATAAAATCCCCAGACAATAACACCAACTACATGGCCTCAAAGTAAGCGAAGCTTGTATTATGAGATACTATGACTATGGGAAAACCTAGGACATGAATACATTTATAGATAAACGCCCAAACCCAGAACTTTATTTTTCTTTTTTCGTGCGGGAATTGAGCCCGCCGCGTTCTCATGATTGGCGCAGAAGCGCCTAAAGCTACGGATACACGACGACACCTGACACTTGACACTCAGTGTATACACCGAGTGTCCGTGTGTGTCATGTGCCGCGACACTCGGTTGCAGCTCTATGGGCGCTCTAGCTTGGTGTCGCTCTAGCTGCCGTGTAAGATTACTGTACCACGAAGACCGTCGAATGATTTTTCATATGTTTATTAGCGACCGCCTGGTGTAGTGGTAACATACATTGCCTTCTATGCCAGAGGTCCTGGGTTCGAATCCCGGCGGCGGCGGATATTTGTGTGATGAACACAGATATCAGCAGTCAAGTCATGGATGTTTATATGTTTATTTAAGTTTATTGTAATAAAAATATGTATTTATTTATTCAATATGCATGTTTATATATTTCTGAAGTATATCAGTTATCTTGTATCCATAACACAAGTTCTTTAAGAAACTTAATTTGGGCTAGATAATGTTGTGTGAGTGTCAGAAATATTTATTTATTATATTTATTAAAAATAATAACTGTGATAACATAAGATATAACAGGTTTGACCCAGTAGGAGATTCCTCCCAGACGTACCCGTCGATACGGCGACACCCTGTCAGTCTTCGCTCATGCGCCCGAACGTGACTTGCGAATTTTTACCCGGTGCTGGTACAGTGGGTTCATTCATTTATTTATCACGATGACTTCCGAGTTCAGTCCAGACTGGACCCATGTACCGAATAGGTACAGACTTTTATACGCATGTCGCAATTTGACATCCGAAAACTAACACTGGGCTAGTTTTGAAGACCTTTAGTGATCAATTTTTTTAGACCATTTAGTGGGTTCAGTAGAGACATGTTATGTAGATAAAATAATTACCAATAGTATAAAGTAGGCGCGTACACCGTGCTGCCGACTGCAACTATACGACTTGCGCTCGCCAAATCCATGTCTGGGCTTTCTGGCTGTAATTTGAAAAAAATATTGGTTTAATAGTAATAATTTATTTATTAGGACCACCAGTAAAAGTTACATTAAATCTTAAATCTAATTGATTGCCACAGAAAAAAATGCAAAATGCAACCTCTGATTAAGGTAGCCACATCATTCAAACATAGATCACGAAATATTTATAAGCAAAAACAAAATGAGTTAAATAGTATTAAATGCTAATAAAATATACCATAAACGTTAAAAACAGAATAAAAATTTTAAAATGTTGCAATTTCACTAACAAGTCATTAGAATTAAAATTAAAAGAAAATAGATTAAAACATAAAAATAAAACATTTTACAATATCTTTTGATTATATAAAATTACAATTTAAATTAAAAGAAAATAGAAATAAAATTAAATTAAAACATTAGCATTAAAATTGAGTTAAAAAAATATTAGTAAAATTATAAAAAGAACTATGCATCGCTGAAAAACTCCAACAACTTCTTTTGGAACTGCCAGTATGAGTCATTACAAACAAACAAACAAACAAAAAACAAACTCTTATATATTAGTATAGATTTATGATGACCTTGAACCGAGATTGTATATTTTCAATAAGTAATCCGGTTTGACAGAACATTATGGATATTAAATTTATCATTTATTGTAAGTGTCTGGCAGGCGATATGAAGCGGCATGCATTCGGGCATTAGTTCGAGCACGTGGTTTGTAGAATAAAGGAAGTGCCTTCCGCGGTGGTTTGCGAGGAACTCTTAGGTTAATCATTGAAACTATAGTAGGACAGTCAATTTCATTCCTAACGACTTTGAATAGGAATTTCATGTCTAGTATGCTCCTTCTTGTCACAAGGCTATTCATTTTAAAGTGATACAATCGCTCTCTATAACAAATTAATTATTAATAATTAGCAGTGGTTAAAAATATTTATACAGGGTGAATGGTGGCAAATTTTAGATACCTACTGAAGGAGAGCAGTATGAACTGGGTACTGACCATAATTATGTAATTAAAGAAGTATTTAATTTTTCACCAAAAATCCCTATGAATAAATAAAAGAGACCTTACTACACTTATCCCGACGCGCTGCCTCAGTCAACACGCACACAGAAGTATTCCCGCCACACGCACCCCACCACCCACTAAGTATCTATTGCATTTCGCTTATGTAACCATATGTTTCATAATGAATTATCTAACTTTCGGTTAAGTTTACTCAGTAAATAATTAATAATTATTTTTCATATAATTTTTCTCCTCGTGTATGATCTCAAACTATCACGTCCTGGAATTTTGAAAATGACTCACCAGTCACCCTGTATAATATTTATTAAGAGTAGATAAATAAATAGTCACTGAATAGAACAGACGTGATTCAATCCAAGATCTACTTCGGAGCACACGGTTTCAGGTGATATCTAATGGTGCGTACAGATTGCTGTAATGGAACTTGTAATGTAACATTCTGCGCACTACACGTCCAAATACGGAACGTGCGCAGAATGTTACATTACGAGTTGCATTACTAGCAATCTGTACCTACGCACCATAATATTTAAACATAATAACATCTCCGAATATACGCAGTAAGCATTTCAGCTAGGTAGTCGGCAGCAAGAGAAACACTCTATTAGTCGATTCTTACAAAACGCTTATCAAGGGATCGGCAGGAAGCCTCTTAACCAACCTACGTTATTTGTAGGTACGCGGTGATAATAGGTAGGTATAAGTACAACAAATAAAAAAAAATACCTACCTATTTTTTTTTTCAATAATTTTGTAATTTAAGGTAATATGATATGTTATTTTGAAATCATACCTAAATCGTAGAAAGTTGATAGAGACGGCAGGCAATATTTTAGATGGTTTCAGTATTAAACAGTTCCCTGTAAATTAAACCAGACTTCATTATTTTTCTACTGTGATGTAACACTTAACAGGAACTACTTACTTAAATGTTAAATATCAAAAACAGACTCTAATCTAATTAAATTAAAAGCTATAATTCCTATGCTAATTCAATTTGCTTTGAACAAGAACAAATAACGAATAAATCAAAATATTGATGATGCATTTCAATATTTAAACCAATGGTTGACCTCACGTCAAAACATCTATCTTTGCTATGTAGGTGGCGATATTTGAACAATTAGTTAATTTTGCAATCTGATGTACAACATTCAAATTAAGAACTTTGAATGAAAATATTGATAGATTCAAACAAAATATTCACCATTTCACAGTATAATAATGGTACAACATAAACTGATGTTCTATTTCGACAAGCTCAGACATCGGTAGCGTGGCCGAGCGGTCTAAGGCGCTGGTTTAAGGCACCAGTCTCTTCGGAGGCGTGGGTTCGAATCCCACCGCTGCCAGTAACTTTTTGTAATAAAATTATTTAAATTTATTACTTTTTAAATTTTTTTAATTGATATGAATTAATTATTTAAGCAGATATTTTTTTTTAAAGAATTTTATTTTTAAAAAGTCGACGATATAGATGGCGCCACTTGGTGCACAGCAATATTTAACATAGGACCTGCTGTCTGTTTAATGTTACTTGATAATATTACTATTTTGACTAACAATTTTGTGAGGCATAAAAGAAATGATTTATATTTCTTTTCATCCCATCTATTCGAAAAGGACGACTTGGTTCGCCTTTAAGGGCACCCAAAGGTGATGTCTTCTTTAAAAAACATTTAGCAGGCAGTAATGAGTTTTTAATCCTCTTTATAAGTGCGCCGCAATTATCTTTTCCGCGCACTTTTTGAATTTGGAACATCTGATCTTAGTGTTCAGCGCAAAAGAAATCGAACGCAAATATTGTTTGAATAAAGACTGGCTTGTAGGTACGACGGCCCATAGTCGCGCCGCCGCCGCCGGCTGAATTAAAAAAATCAAATTAAAAACGCGCGAACTACAGCCCGCGTTTTCGTCAATTTTCACGGATTGTTAGAAATTCATGGTTTTGTTTTGAAAAATGAGTTCTTCAAGTGAGAGTGAAAGTATAGAATTAACTCCTGAAAGTATTAGAACTGACGCAAGAACTGTGATGGATAATATATTACCCGCAAAATCCCGGGAGAAATACATGAAAGCCTATGGATATTGTCTCAAATGTAAATATAAGTTTTTAGTTGTTTTATTATTAGATACTATTTCATTTCAATTTAGTTGTTACTCTATGTTTTATTAAATAATAATATTACAATAAAATATGAGGCGCCTTTTATTTTCTCATAGTGGGTGATGAAAAGTAGAGTGATCACTCGGGCTCAAAATATATTTTTGGCTCGGGCGACGTACTTTGAATCCCTCGCTACGTTCAGGATTCATTAGTAAAAATATTATTTTGCTCCCTTATGATACAATCTACTATTAATACCGTTTAATAGCGTGGATCTTCTTTTATGAAAATTAAAAAGTTTTATTGCCAACGCCACGCGGTGAAATGTAACAATGACAAAAATACTATTCCTGAATATCCACTAACAGTGAATTATATTAATCGCTCGATTCGACATAAAATTCGCTTATTTCAAGTCTCTATAATGACATTTAAATTAGGACATTTCAAATACAAAAGTTGCTCACAAAATTTTGAAGCTTCCAAGTTTAACATTAAAGTAACTTAAAATAAGAGATTGTGATGTCGAATACGGCCCGTAGGTAACTTTAAAACTTGAGCGTTGCCATGACTACCAAAATTCACATTTCTTAATTTATGAAAATATTAAGATAGATAATTCAGATTGAATATTGAAATTTTATTTGAGGCAAGAGTTTTAAATTGCTATCCATCATGGTGCTTATATCTTTTATTTGATATAGTAGCCATTTGAAAATAGTTCGTTATATTTTTGTTTATTCAATGCAACTCAGAAATAAATTGCATCGTTTTTTTAATATAGGGAAAAGTCTTACAGTGTAATAAAAACGAAATGAAAAATGACAAAGTAAATCAAATTAAAATATTAAAGTTTATATTTTATTTCAATTCCTAATATGTTTATTATGTATTTGGTCCTGCCTGTCATACAGGCCTAGTGGGCTCATTTGTCAGTAATTTCAGGGCTCGATACAATTCCAATTGTATTTTTAATTACAAGGTTTTTTTTACATTATTATTAAGGTATGAATTTTGAGACTAGAACAAACATAAGACAGAAAACACATACATATTAAAAAGTCTTGCAATTCTACTTGAAACAAAGTAATCCATATCCATACTTCTAATTTAGGATCGCATTCTGGCTTGAAATCTATGTAGGTGTAGGTACCTACATAGCACTGTATGACTGTAGACACGCGTGACGCAATTTTGGCCCTAAGTCTTTCTTAATACGAGCCTAAGTAGAACTTGAGTCCACGCTTGAGTAAGCTTCATAATTCGGCAACGCAGATTTTGTTTTTTTTTTATTGGTGACTAACGCGTTTGACCTTCATGTCATCAGATGGTAAGTGAAAATAAAGTTGAAGATGATGCACACGGACTTAGGAACAAAGAAGCAGCAAAATATTACCGCTCCAACGGTGATGTGTTCCGGCAATGTTTTATGAAGAGCCAGTTCTTGCCTAAACCCGTGTGTTGTCATCTTCGACCTCATCTACAACATCACTTACCATCAGGTGAGATAGAGGTCAAATTCGGGCTAAGGCTGTAATGAAAAACCCTAGAATGCAAAAATCTTACCGTATAAAACTTGTTGTAAGCCTGCTGCGAGAGTTCAGCTGCTGAGTAGAAGGTGGCGTAGACCAGGGTGTTGGTGGCGACCGGTCGCTTGGCCAGCGACGAGCGGAACACCGCTGCCAGCTTCGAAGCCATCTCCTGGAATAAACAGAGAGAATAAATAAGTATATAGACGAGACGACCGGCTGGTGTATTGGTAACAAACATTGCCTTCTATGCCAGAGGTCCTGGGTTCGAATCCCGGCGGCGGCGGATATTTTTGTGATGAACACAGATATTAGTCGTCAAGTCAGGGATGTTTATATGTTTATTTAAGTTTATTCTAAAAAAAAGTATGTATTTATTCAATATGTGTGTTTATATATTTCTTAAGTATATCAGTTATCTAGTATCCATAACACAAGTTCTTTAAGAAACTTAATTTGGGCTAGATAATGTTGTGTGAGTGTCAGAAATATTTATTTATATACCTAGAGGAAATAAAGACTGCGGAGTAGTTACCAGCAAATGCTGGACGTGAAGCACTGGACCAATCGGTTTAGGGAACCTTGGGGAGGACTTTGAAAGCAGTTTTTTAACCAGTCGTGACTATTTCATAAATAACCGAAAAAATGTGATAAATAATTTGATATTTCAGTCGCTTGTGACCACAGGGTCAAAAAAGACCTACGGTAAGTAAAGCATATCCTGAATCTTTCAGTCAGCATGACTTATCCGACACATTAAAAATCTCGTCATATTTCAAACAATTTACGAAAATCTTTATTAATTTTACATCAAAACATTTACCAACATTAGTGTATGTAGTGTGAATGGCGTATCAAAATTCATTTATGTTTAGTTATGAGTTAATCGCGTTCAGTCAGACAGACGGAAGCGACTTAACTACTTAATTGTAATGACTCTGCGCATAAAAGATGCGATTTCGATTATTTTCATAGCTTAATTACAGCATTACGTTGTGGATAAGTTCCACCTACCTATGTCTAATCTTGCGAGTCGATAATTGCTGTAGAAATAGGTTGTAAGAAATAAATGTTATTTTTGATTCGCGATATACTTATTTTTGGATATTTTCAGTTAAAGGCGCAGAGATGCGCAAATATCCACTACACGACAAGAAAGAAACATACCAGAAATGTTAGTACATAGTAACTCAATGATCAGCAACGGATATAATTTTTATATTTTCATAAACTACTGCTGATAGTGAAAAATATTAAGAGAAGCGTTTTTCTTATCTCAATAGATATATAATAGGTATTTGTTTATTAATGACGACCACTTTGGCATTACCAATAATAAAAAAATATTTCAAAGTGGGATATTTAAAAAGTGAAATTACAATGTATAAGTAATGTGAAATTTTATAAAGTGTGAATAAATGCATTAAATTTATCATAAGAAATGAGCGGGTAGTACTATATTGGAGAGTGATTTTCACTATTCATTTATTGAACATTGTAGGTAGAGTATGATATATTTTAAATAAGGATACATACTAGAAAAATATTAGAATTCATAAATAACTAAATTCAAACGAGGATAAATATTATATAGATAAATAATGAGCGCAAACAACAAAAGTAAGTAAGTTGCTAGCAGCGCCCCAAGCGGACAAATAAAGAACTACATTACTTAATACTATTATTTATTCCTGACATGAGGATTTTCTCAATATGGATGTAGATCCGTAATTCCGTAATCCGTAATTCGTAATGCAAAAAGAAGAAAGACTTAATTGTATACACATTTAAAGTAGGTTAGTATGAAGACAGTTGTGTAAACAATGGTATAACAGATTCAGACAAACACATATCAATAAATAAGCCTATTTCATGGTCATCATATGAAGGTAATACTTTATTTAAAAGTTTATGTAATTATGTGTAAATTTTAATTATGTAGCTACCGTATCCTTGTAGCTACATAAGCAAACGAAAATATGTAAAGTCAAATGCTTCCATGCTGGTCTGGGAGCGTAAGAAAAACATAGAATGTGCCAGCTGCTTCTCTTCCCGGGCATAAGTCAGTTAATGTTTCAGTTTAACGGCATTTATTCTTCAAGGTATTTTTGTAAAAACAAACTGTTTTTTGTCGATTATCAAACATTCCGAGTAGATAAATAGGTTTACGAAACATTTACTAATTACTCTCTTTAGGATCCAATAAACAAAACTGTTATTAAAACCTCTTTTCAATTTTTAAAAGACACCTTTACAGCAATTACTAAGTCTTCAAAGCAATATTAATTCCCTACTTATTAATTAACTTACAAGAGTATTTTTCTCGGCACTATTTTACCACAATCCTTTAACACGTATATTTTCAAAGCAGATAAACAAATGACTGACTGACATCCGGCCTCCGTCCATAACCACAACAATTGAATTCAATTGAATAATACTCATGCCGACTCGAACAGAATAAACTATATTAATATGTAAATAGGTTACATAATCGTTATTACTAAGGCAACGGTTTTCGATGCAATATAAGTTTAAAATAAATACAATAATGAATGGTGTATACGAGTTATTTCAAAATTCGAATGTTTGTTTTTTAAGTTTTTTTTTCTTTTTCATTGGCAAGGTTAGGTTTAGAACCTAACGGCATCTTTATATTCTTTATTATTGTTTAATACCGTTTTACCCGGCTAGCTCTTTTCCTTGACTAATCACTTAACCAGCATTCAGCCTAAATCTCACCTGATAAGGAGAGACGATGATGAAAAGACACGAGTTTAGAAAGAAAACTTAACAACAACTCAGGCGCAGCGCAGTCATAGAAATAGGTTGTAAATAATATTTGGCGGCAAAATGTGAACGGTAGTCGCTAGCCAGACCACATGAGTAGATTTCCGTTTATCTACTCATGTGGCCAGACTATAAGAAAAAGTTAAAATTCAACAACTCGGTAGTCAATTATTACTTAAACTCAAAATAAATGGTTAAGCAGATCAATAAACCAATTATTAAATGTACTAATTATTGCTGTCGCACAATAAAGCACAAATGTAAAATCCCATTTTAAAATGACATGAAAATTTTATTTTTTTACACACATACATTCCAAACTTTAAATGTCAATTTAAAAATGTCGTATCATTTCAAAAGTAAAACAATAGCAATGTCGCTTTGTAAGCAAAAATTGTTTTCGTAAAATAATGCTCACAGGGGTATGACTTTTCGGGAATAAATGTTTAAAAACTGCTAGATGTATTTATTTATCAGTACTTCTTTTATTTTAAATTGAAAACCTCGCAATTTATTTCCTACATTAACATAAATAAAAATGATATATCATTTCTTTATTTGTTTCTTTATTTGAACTTAACTATCAGCAAAGAAAATAATATCTATAAACTAACCTAAGCATTACAATAAAAAATAAAGTTATTTTGATCATTTCATCAAGTAAATTAGTATTATAGCTACTTACAGTTTTTCAGATTTTCCGTTTAAATTGCCACCGTAACATTAAAAACAATCCAAATTACACCGCACCTAATAAATTACTAAACCAGCAATGATACGGTTGTGCACGTAGCAAACCGGCTCTCACAGAGTCTGTGACCCGTCTATACAGATAACTGAGTAAAAGTGGCCATGGCGTAAGCGTTATCTGTAAACTAGAAGATAAACAGCTAATTACCGTATGATTCTGATAAAACACTCGTCAAATCGTGTATATCATAATATCGAGTAGGTACTTGGTTTTCCATGTCTAGAGTTAACTCATGTAGTTGGTATCCCCGTTTTTTATCCTCATAATATTCAAGACTGACACCCATATTCTTAGTCGTTTCCTCCAAATCTCCTCACCTCGACTCAACGTCTCGAGGGCATTTTCGTATTCTTAAACATAAAAAAAGTCCTCCACTTGAGAATTTACTCACTCGAGTCGAGTAAGAATGGAGTAGTAAACTGTCAAAGCTAAGGTACCTCGCGACCAACCTTATAGCTTCCTCAAGATGTGTTGAATGGTTGTTTTATCGAAAATATGAGTGATTTATTGGACTTCCAACAATTTATCAATAATATATTACGAACCATATTTATATGACGCATATCTAGCTCGAAGATATTCACGGGACGCTACAAACCCTCTTGAGCTTTATGACGATGAAGAGATTGTGAGACGTTTTAGATTCAGTAAAAACGCAGTTATTCACGTTATATTTCCTTTATAATTGTTTACATCGAGTGAACAAATAGATTCCTGTGCCGCCAAGGATGTAGTTACTTTATTAGTAGCACTCAAGTTTTACGCATCGGGAATGTTTCAGGTAAAACCCCATTTTTTCTATACATATAACAATTTTTTCCATGCCCGGGCCTGCACATTTGTACCGATTTCTCAGCATTCAATTTTTTTTTTTTTTCTTATTATGAAGTTAAATAATATACAAACCAATAAAACGATTTTTAGTTATTTGATGATATTGAAACCCTATTTTTGTTCATAGATTGACTGTGGAGGGAGACCTACATGCCATGAAAACTCCAGAGTACATGAATTTTAATTTTAATAATATGTTAAGAATGTTTTTTAGCTATCCTAGTATTAATAATAATTCACTATGTACTTAATTAAAAATATTAAAACACATTTTCAAACAAATATCATTTATTTTTAAATTTTCTATGCAAGCCTTTTTACAAATTTCCTAAGCAGCCTTTACAAGCCACTCCCTCTCGGCTACTTTTAATTTATGTAATTCTTCTTCACGCCTTGAGCTTTTTTGTAAGAATCTTCTCTTAAAGAAAACTCCTCCTGAATAACTTGGGCTCTAATATTTCTTCCTCCTGAAAAATAATATAAAAGCAAACTTTTATTTTTATTCCTAAATTCAATAAGGGTATAATAAATACACTGTTTATTATTGTGTCTGTTCACGATATACTTGTACATTTTTGATATCAAGAGACACAACACACATATTTACTTATATTAAATTTATGTCATAACAGCCTTTTAAAATAAGATCTTTTTAATGTAACTCTTTATATGTTAATATGTGTAATGAACAGCAGTTTTCCTTTACTTGTGTTAGGCGTTTACGGAAGATCAGCGTGTTGGTGTGTCCGCACTCCATCACTTATGCTGAGTAAATGCCTTTTCGGTGCTTTGTTATATTACAATTGTATGGTTTTTTATTTGTATGTATGTTTTGGCACCGAATAAATTTCTTTTCTTTCTTTCTTTCTTTCTTTCTTACATACGGTGAAGAAAAACATCTTGAGGAAGCCTGGACTTAACCGTCTGAAATCACCAAGACAAAAGGAGCAAGGCAAATGATTATATAAATAAAATCCCCAGACAATGACACCAACTACATGGCCCCAAACTAAGCAGAGCTTGTGATATGGGATACCATGGAGAAAACTAGGGAGGAAACTATTTATTTATTTATTTATTTATTTATTTATTTTTGCACGAATACAGGTATAATGAGGTGTTATAGAGAAATATTGGTCTAAGCCATATTCTGCCTTGACAGCGTGTACAATATAAGAATATAATTAAGGCGTTCAATTACAATTACAAATTATATATAATTAATTACATTTATATATTACATTTTTATTGCATGTCATTTTCATTAAAATATTCCGATGTCAAATAATATGCTTTATCACATAAAAAATTCCTTAGATTAATTTTAAATTTGTCATAATTGTTTATTTTTTTTAAAGAAATTGGTAGCTTATTATATATACGTGGGGCCATCCCAAAAAAGCTCTCCGAATACAGGGTAGTTGCGCGTGGTTGGGCTCGAAGAACAACATTCCGTTTTGTTTTTAATTTTTCAAATATTACGAAATTTTTTTTAATGAACAAAACAGTTTCCAATATATAAAGACATGGAAACGTCAAAATACCAAACTTCCTAAAATACGGTTTGCACGAATCTGTGGCTTTTAGGTTATAAATAGCCCTGATGCAACGCTTCTGAGCTTTGAAAACGTTTCCCTTATCTGTGGAATTCCCCCAGAAAATTATTCCATAACGTAGAAGAGATTCGACATATGCATAGTATGCTGATAAAACTGCCGTTTCATTAACAATTGCCGCTAGTTTTCGTAAAGCGTATGAAGAAGTACAGAGTCTATTGCAGACACTTTCTAAATGACTTTTCCAGTTCAAATTGGCATCCACGATTATGCCTAAAAATCTTGTCAATTTAACCTCTTTAATTTCATGTCCATAGCAGTCTAGATCAAATATATTCATGTTCTTTTTTCTGTTATAAAAATTTAAAATATTAGTCTTATTTAGATTAATCATCAAATTATTAGTCCCTAACCATTGCATTATATTTTCCAAATTATTTTTTATGTCAAGTTTTAATGAATCTATATCACTATTGCTGCATATCAATGTGCTGTCATCTGCAAATAGCACCATTGGTTGTGATGAAATATTTGGCAAGTCATTAATATAAACTATAAACAATAAAGGACCTAATATGCTACCTTGTGGAACACCTTGTTTAACCTGTCTATATTTTGAAATATAACTTATTTCCGTGAGAGATTTCATACATATTCTATTAATTTGGGTAGCTTGCATCCTGTTTTCGAGATAGGACTTTAAGAGTTCTAATGCTACTCCTCTAACTCCATAGGCATTGAGTTTTTGAATTAAAATGTCGTGATTAACGTAATCAAATGCCTTTGTCAGGTCCATAAATAAAGCACATACAGGAACCTTACTATCTACCTTAGATATAACATTTTTTAAGAAATTATACAAGGCCAAATTAATTCCCATGTTTTTTCGAAATCCTACCTGTTCTTTAGCTAATATTGCATTTTTCTCAAGGAAGTCATTAAGGGCATTATACAAAACTCTTTCAAATATTTTTGAAAAAACAGGAATCAATGCTACTGGTCTATAATTAGCCATACAATTTCTTTCTAATTTTTTAAATAGTGGTTTTATGATCGTAATTTTTAATTTTTCTGGATAGACACCATATTCAATACAGAGATTGATAATGTGACTTAGTACTGGTGCTATATAATTTGCCACTTCTTTAATAATATTTGTTCCTATATCGTCATATCCAGTACTATTTGTATTTTTGAGGTTTTTAATTATGTTTAAAATTTGATCGGAGGTAGTTGGTCTTATAAATATAGATTTAGGGTTACTGGTTATATTAATATTGTCAAACTTACTTCTATCATTATTTTGTACCTGGTCGATAAAAAAATTGTTAAATGATTCAACTATGTCAGAAGGATCTGTCATTGTTACCCCACCGTCTATTATTTGGTCAATATAATGTTTCGGTCGATTATTTTTGTGTTCATTGATTAATCTCCATGTCGTTTTCATTTTATTTTTCGAATTTTCAATAAGATAATTGTTTTGGGCTCTTTGCGTTAGTTTAATTATTTTTTTTAGTCGTTTAGTGTATAATTGTAACTTAGTTTTATTTGCTGGGGTTGGGTTTTGTCTAAATTTCCATAATAAATATCGTTTATTTTTTGAACATTGCATGATTCCTTTTGAGATCCATTTAGGCCTTTGGTTATTATTGATTTTTACTCGAATCAAGGGAAAACACAATTCATAGAAGAGCTTGAATATATCATAGAAATAATTGAATGCTTCATTGGGGTCGTCGGCGGAATAAATTTCTGTAAATCTAAGCGCTTTCATACACTGTTGGAATTTTTTTATATGTTCTTTATTAAAGTCTCGCCTAAGGACAAAAAAGTGAGGAGTTGTAAGAACACCTTTTATAGGACATTCGAGTAACTGTCCAGTGTGATCTGACAAAGCAAAGTCCAAAACACTAGTCTGACAGCCTCTTAAATCGTGAGCAAAGTTGTCCAGACAAGTGCCACTAGACAATCTCGTAGGCTCCCTTATAGCAAATTTAAGATTATAACTTTTTATTAATTGTTCAAATTCAATTGTATTTTTATTATTTACTAAAATGTCGATATTAAAATCACCACACATTATTATTTTATTTTTTTTAAAACATAATTTATTTAATATATTATCGATGCTATAAAGGAAAGTTTTAACATACTCTTGTTTCAACTTAGGAGGTCTATAGACACAGACAAGGATAAGTTTTTGATTTATAAACTGTACTGCTGAATATTCAACTATGCTAGGAATACTAAGATCTTCAATTTCTTTTAAGGTCTTATATTTTATATTATTTCGCACTAAGATACAAGAGCCTCCGTGTCTCTTACTTCGTGAAAAGTTAGAAGCCAAACTGAAATTCGGTATATTTAACAGAGTCGTATCTGATTTTATCATATTATGTTCTGTAATGCAAACCACATCAACCCTTTTGTTTTTTTTTCTTTAACTCAGTAAGCGCGACAGTTAATAAGTTTGATTTTTCCAATAGCCCGTTTATGTTTTGATGTATAATATTTATACCTTTAGTCACGAAAATTACTATTTGAATGTTTTTCTTTACTATAGTCTAGAATAAAATACTTAACAATGCCCAGACCCAGAATATTTTTTATTCTTGTTCCGGCTTTTTTTGTCTCTTGGTCTACTGTAATATCTTATTCAACAACTATCAACTAGTTAAAGCCGAAGTATATGATGACTTCATCAAGTGTTTTATAAAATTAATAAATCTTTTTGAATTTTGATTTTTTTTTAATTTAGAATTTTACTATAAATTTTACAAAATCATAAATGTTCAAGAGGTATCCTGTTACAAACATACCAATGCCAATTGATCAACTTGAATTAGAGATCTCGCTAATTTTGCGACCTGTCTGATAAACTAGTAAACCGAGAATGTAAAACTGTAATTTACCTTGTTGGCTTCCTGTGGTAGGAATAGCACTATCACAGTCAATAGCATACATCATTTGTAAATTAGTGAGCTCAGCTAGTGCATCTTCATCCACTACCATTGAGTCCTGTGCTCTTCCAAACCCACACCTCTTCCAGTATGCATTCTTTCTTTTTTCTGTGCAGTCAAAACGGACTTCCTTCTGCTCTTCATATTATCAAAAGACTTTTTCAGTTGAGATTCAGTTCTCTAAAAAAATACCAATATTTTAGGAAGTAGGTATAACCAGAATTTTTATGATTTTCAAGTGATATATTTATCAGTTATTTTGCTTTGAAATTTGATGTTATATTCCACATTTTGGTACTCAAACAAAGGTGTTACATAAAAAGAAAAAAAGGTTTTTAACATATTAATTAAAGGTAACATTTTACATATTAACATTTAGAGCGGAGAATAGGAATATGAATTTTATAAAACATTATTATTTGATATGTTTGTATCTACTTACAGTTGTATTTAATTCCAATGAGTTAAATTCATTAGTGAGTCCAGCCCACACAGTTTTCTTTGCAGACTGGTTCCCTGGACCGATGCTGGCAGCAGAGTTAATTTATATTATTTTAATTATCAACTCTTGAAGACACATTTTTCTTCAGTAGAAAATACTCTGCGCGACATTATTAACAGTGTATGCTATCCCAGAGTTAGAAAACAATTGTGTATGTGCTCTGGGTCGAGCAAAACTATCTTTACAAAACTATATTATGCCTGGTAGGGGTACAAATAATGGCATAACTAATAATGGTTAGGTAGGTACTATATAATAAGATCCAGAATGGAAACCTAACAAATAACTTTACAGCTTGAATTTGTTTGTGCAATTTATAAACAACATAAACTGACATAAAGGATTACTTGAGACAATAGGTAAAAGGGAACTCGTAAAACTATAAAATATCCTTTGAACACTTTGAAACTATGAGAACAGAAATAACGGTACACGAAAGCGAGAGAAAATGGCACATCTATGCTGTCCACTAAGATTTCGTTACCGACCGTATATTAAAACACATTTAGATGAGATTTATGTGCTGTATTTAGAACTGACAAATAAACTTTTATTTTACATAATATGGTATTTATAACGAAAACTACTTGCGCGATTTAATATACTCCCAGTGCCATCTCTTGCCTTTATAGGAAACTTCTCCAACATGCCGCCCCCCAAGAACTCTGTTCTTAATGTTATTTTACGGCATGTGTATTAATTTGGATAGAGGGCGCTGTAGAGTCGAGTTCTTACATTTCAGTGTTGCAACTCTAAATTCACCGTCAGGTCCAGCATGTAATTTTTCTACTCTACCTAATAACCATTTTGTAGGAGGTAGGTCTGGTTCCTTTACTATTACTAGATCTCCCAGTTTTGGTGGGTCTGTCTTCGTCCTCCATTTGCATCGTTGTTGTAAGAGGTGTAGGTATTCCCGTGACCACCTTGACCAGAAACTTTTCATCATTCTTTGTACCAGATTCCAACGTTGCAAAGGACTGATTGGTTCGTTTAAATCATTATTTCTCTCTGGTACAACTATAAGTTGTTCTCCAACAAGAAAGTGTGCCGGTGTTAAAGGGGTGTTATCATCTGGATGTTCACTAAGGCAGCTAATAGGTCTTGAGTTCAGTACAGCTTCAATCTGACACAGTAAAGTAGCCATTTCTTCAAATGTAAGTGTACTGTTGCTAATTGTTTTTATTAGGTGGGCCTTTACTGATTTAACCCCAGACTCCCAAAGGCCTCCAAAATTTGGTGATTTAGGTGGATTGAAATGCCATGATGTTCCGTCATTTTCTAATAATGCTGCTATTTCTTTTACTACACTGGCCATGCTTTGATTCAACATCTTTGTGAGTTCATTTGCAGCTCCAACAAAGTTTTAACCATTGTCACTATACATTTCTGAGCAATGACCTCTTCGTGACACAAATCGTCTGAATGCAGCAAGAAATCCAGCTGTTGTTAGATCACTCACAGCTTCAAGGTGTAGTGCTTTTGTTTTCATACACACAAAAAGTGAGATGTACCCTTTAAAGGTTTTTTGCCCTCTACCTTTTGACACTCTCATTTGTATCGGTCCTGCAAAATCAACACCACAAGCTTCAAATGGTCTCCCAGGATTTACTCTAACACTGGGAAGTTGACCCATGATTGGTTGATGTGTTCTAGCGTTATATCTGACGCACTTAGTACAACTACTTATATACTTTTTTACAGCTGGTTTTAGTCCAATTATCCAATACTTGCTTCTCAAAATATTCATTGTCAAAGCGGTGCCACCATGCATTACTCTATCATGGGCATCTTGGATAAGTAGTGTTACAAGGTAAGTATTTTTTGGTATAATTATAGGATGTTTATAATCTAAGGATATATCGGCTGACTGTAATCTACCACCAACTCTCAACAAACGATTTTTGTCTATAAATGGTGTAAGAGAAATCAGTTTACTTTTTCTTTTAATCCCTTTGTTTTGTTTCAGATCTTCTAATTCTTCAGTAAATTCTCTTTCTTGAATAGTTCTTATACAAGTGTCCAGAGTTTGTTTCATTTCCTCAGCAGTAAGGTAAGTATATTTATTTCTGTTTTGTTTTATTTCTTTGAGGTTCAAAATTCTTCTACAATAAGTGAGTACTCTGATCATCTTCTTTAAGTTTGAAAATCTTACTAGTATTGATTCTTCTTCTATTTGGTTAAAAAATACTTTTTTATGCTGTTTTCTTTCTTCTAAAGTTGTTTTATGTACTAAATCTGTGTTTTTATGTAATTTAAGCTTATTCATCCAGTGTGGTCCCTTCCACCACAATTGGTTGTTTTTTAGTTCTGATGGTTCAATTCCTCGAGATGCAATATCTGCAGGGTTATCTTCTGAAGCAACATGATTCCATCTGTCATTGTCTAATCTTGTTTGAATTTCTGTTATTCGATTAGCTACAAAAGTTTGCCATCTATTAGGTTGCGATTGTATCCAAGCTAAAACTATAGTTGAGTCTGTGTAGGCATGAACATTTTGTTTCGAAACATTTAAAATCTTTGTTGCATTTGCTAGTAACTTCGATAATAAAACTGCAGCACAGAGTTCTAAGCGAGCTATAGATATCTGTTTTAGTGGAGCAACTCTTGTCTTACTTTCCAGTATTGTAACATAAATTTCATCATTTCTAATAACTCTGACATATACTACTGCTCCAAACGCCTTTATTGATGCATCTGCAAAACCCACCAGTTCTATTTGGTCATTGTTAGGATAATTATGAATCCATCTATCAATTTCTATGTTTTGTAACCCTTCAAGTTATTTTGTATATTTTAACCATTCTTCTTTAAGATCTCCTGTTATTTCTGTATCCCAATCTAAGTTACAAAGCCATAGTTCTTGTATTAGTACTTTAGCTCGAATAATGACTGGTGCTAGCCATCCAAAAGGGTCAAATAATTTGGATATATCTGATAATATATTTCTTTTTGTTATAATTGTAGTTTGTTCTGGTAATTTAACAAATATTTTGAATTTGTCATCGATTCTATCCCAAGTTACTCCTAATATTTTTATAATTTCATTAAATTTTATTTCAAATGGTTGTATGTCATCTTTGTTTTCTTGTATCATTTTCAAAACTTTATCTGAATTACTGGACCATTTTTGTAATTGAAAACCTGCACCTTCTAATAATTCATTAATTTCTTTGTATATTTTAACAGCTTGTTCTTCATTTGGTGCTCCAGTCAACAGATCATCCATGTAATATGAAGATTTCACAATTTCAGCTGCATCAGGATAATTTTGACTTTCATCTTCTGCAACTTGTTTTAAAGTTCGCACTGCTAAGTATGGAGCACATGCAGTGCCAAAATTAACTGTCAGTAACTTATAAAAATTGTATTTTTCATCAGGATTGTCTCTCCATACGATACATTGGTAATTAGCATGTTTTTTAAAAATTAAAATCTGTCTATACATCTTAGTAATGTCACTTACTAGTGCAATTTTATGTTTTCTCCACTTAGTAATTAAGGTTCGCAAGTCTTCTTGTATTACAGGTCCTGTGAGTAATGTATCATTCAGTGATTGACCTTTGGAACCCTTCGCAGAGGCATCAAACACTACTCTTAATTTTGTAGTGTCTCTTTCTTCCTTGATCACAGGGTGATGAGGTAAGAATATAGCATCATCATCAGTTTCATTAAATAGGGTCATATGTTTTAGTTCCAAATATTCCTTAATAACCTTTGAGTATTCTATTTTTAGTTTTGGATTCTTTTCAAATTTCCTTTCTAATTGTAAAAATCTTCTGATAGCTATTTCCTTTGTATTTCCACATTTCTCAACAGGTGATACTGAGTCTTCTTTAAAAGGTAAGTTTACCATGTATCTTCCTGAATTTGTTCAAAACAACAATCTCTGTTTTAATTGTTTAATACCTAACCACTCAGCTAAGAAATGTCAACTTGTCCACTAAGATTTCGTTACCGACCGTATATTAAAACACATTTAGATGAGATTTATGTGCTGTATTTAGAACTGACAAATAAACTTTTATTTTACATAATATGGTATTTATAACGAAAACTACTTGCGCGATTTAATATACTCCCAGTGCCATCTCTTGCCTTTATAGGAAACTTCTCCAACATATGCAATTCTTTGAAACTCATATTAAACAAGGAACTATTTTTCAATTAGGCACGATTATCAGTATAACTTATACCCGAAAATAACACAGGAAGAAACAACGGGACATGGAATTAAAGTAAATGTAAACAAACAACGATCAAATTTGACTTATGTGACGTTTGCGTGTTGTCAATGTCACAAATTTTAACAGTAATTTCGTAGTAGCCAACATGCTAGCATTAAAATCTCCTCAGAATAATGATGTCACTTGTTACGTCACACCTCGACTCACCCGAGTTTACCTCAGTCGAGTGGAGGACACGGCTGGTAATCTCCATAGTGTATATTAGCATCAGTCTATGGATATTGTCCATGGGCTCACATAATGATATTGACACTTGACTGCTTGAATTGGTTGAATAGTTTGATTGAATTGAAAGTTTCAATTCGAATTGATCAATCTTTGTAGAGATTAACACAATAACAATCTTTGTGAATTGATGTGTAAATGAATTTAATTATAAATAAATTATAAAAATATTGTATAAGTTGTGAAAATTGTGTTACCCTTATGTGAATTTCCAAGAAAATATACCAAAGGAAGTACCTAACTATAACTCAACAATACCTGAATATACTGACAGCGAGGACTGAAATTATATACCTATATTGGATTTGTAATTGGATTGTCAGAAAAAAATATTTAATCACACCACATTGTCTAGCCTTAATTAAGTCTCATTAAGAACTTGTGCTATGGATACTAGATAACGGATAAATAAACTTAAGAAATATATAAACACATAGATATTTTGTATTTTTTATATAGAAAAACATCCAGACCCACATTTATTTATTTGCAAATTTTATTTTATACCTATAGGCATA
The DNA here is from genome assembly GCA_944452665.1 of Stenoptilia bipunctidactyla. Taxonomy (NCBI): domain Eukaryota; kingdom Metazoa; phylum Arthropoda; class Insecta; order Lepidoptera; family Pterophoridae; genus Stenoptilia; species Stenoptilia bipunctidactyla. The sequence continues at coordinate 8,568,536 of OX101738.1, read as the reverse complement.
ACATACTAAGAAAGTTCTTTGCCATGTCCGTAGAAAAAAAACTGCTACACCTCATTGTGTAGAATAATATTTAAAAAAAAACAAGCTGTCAAAATCAATATGTGAGCCTCGTATAGACCGACATCTATGACAAGGGAGTTGTCCGTCTGAACTTGTTCTCCTTATTAGTCTGTGGTGGAGGACGAAGTATGTTCGAGGGCTGATTAAGAATACCGATTTGGAGATTGTAGATGAGGGAGTTTCGAGGCTTCCTCGATTGAGTTTGAGTGGAGGGATATTCGAGGAAAGGACTGAGAATATGGGTGTGAGTGTTTGTAAAAGTATAGATTTTTATGGCTGTTTATAAAGAAAGACTCGTCTGATCAATTTTAATTATGTGTCCGCTTTAGGTTGAGTAAAGCCTACACTAGCACGCAGAATATTTTTGTCACGCTATAAGCAATTTTTAAATACGAAAGGGATTAAGATGACAATGCAAAAATATTTCAACATACAACAATAATGAATCCATTATGGTATCAGGGTTCCCTTCGGTGGGCAACCAGGAAGTTTTTGGACGACGACCGCCGAGCTTTCACCGCCCACGCCGGTGTAGTCTGAGGATGTCCAAATTCTGCTGTATCTGGAAGTTTTGAACACTCTTCATCGAAACTCTCGTAGTTTTTTTTTTGCAATCAGTTACTATTTCGCGCCGAAACACAAGCCTCGCGTTCTACGTTTAAAATTTTGAATTCTGCTTTGCTTATGACAGATTCGATTTTTGTTTCATTTTCCAGAAGGCGACGACGCGACGCGCGACGACGCGGCGCGGCGAGCTGTCAGCTTGTTTTGCTGAAATCGTAAACGCTACCTACGCTTGTAGAGTGAGATGCTGGTGATGATTGATAACTTGATGACTGTCAGCCTGATGCCAACCACGGTGGACACCAGGCTAAATATTACTTGCTTGATTTGAATGGATCTGAAAATTACAGCTAACGACGGATTTCAAAAACTACACGTCGAAGACTCTACATTGAATCTTTTCATTCCAATTCTTTTTCATACAGAACAGAAATCTGAATTGGCATTGTTATGACGATGCTCACATTATAAATTTAGATCTAAGGTCGAGGATGGAAATACAATATTGAAATCCATATGAGTAAAATTAGGTGATGTCTGATACATGTTTTTATGTTAATTCTATTGTATGCCTTAAGGTCACAATATGTATAAGTAACGCCCTTTGTGACCTTTTGGTATTTGAACATTGATCCAATAAAATATGATTCAATTTGACTTGATCGTAGTCATAGTTACATTAAATTAAAAGACTCAACCTCCACATATTTGTTACGTTCTCTGTCTATCCATATTAACATATGAACAGAGTCAAATTAAATAAAGTTAAAGTAGTCAATTAAGACCACGAAGTTGTCTTATCAAACGATGCAAAGCCATACAAGATAAGTGACCGCCGACTATACATTTCTCACGGCGACTTTCGTGCTTCGGACGCCATGATAAGAAGTCGGTCTAAAGTGCTGTATACTTGTGGTAGTTAGTTACTTAAAACCAGGTAACCCACATGCTCGTCTATCAACATTCCAGAGAAAAACACATGTTAATATCACATCCGAATGGCGTAAGTGTTAACATGTTAAAATTTAATTTATAAAATTTTTTAACATGTTCACAGTTGGTTTACCCCAAGCTGTTTGGTTGGCTGCCATGAGTTTTGGGTTGCCGTATTAAATGTCGATTAAAAATACCGTTTGTATTACTAATAATGTCTGCACCTATATTTTTGAATGTCTAGTACACTACTATTATTTCGTATTTGAGCGTAATATTTCGTTTTTTTTTTACATTATTTGGAAAGTTTATAGCTATTTAGTATATCTTGTGGCAATAGAATAAGAAAGGCTTTTTAAAAAAATTATGAAAACTTTCAGGGAAACTGGACAGTAGGGCCAACATAGAGAAAACATACGTCAGGGGTAAACTAACTGTGAACGGACTGTACAGATTTAAGTATCAACTTAGGATCAAAGTTTAATGCCGACGGGCCTTACTTAGCCTTACTTGGATTACTTAGCAATGACTTGATATTATTCAAGTAATATTAAAAATAGGGAAATAATAAAACGAGCGACCAAAAATGTACAAATTTGCGACTAATGATGAGATCCTACTGTTTTACAACCTTCAAAAAAATATGAAAATGAACTATATGAAATAAATAATGCGACTGGATTACTAAGTGAGCGACTAAAGTAAAGACTGTTTATTTGACCACAAGAAAATGAGTTGGTTGGTTAGGTGCAACGACGAACGTAGCGAGGAGGAGCAGTTAGATTGTATATAGGCACGTAGGCGCGAGCGGTGTTGAATATCGTCATTATACATAATGCCCCAATATTATGTATAATGCCCGCATTAATCACTTGGTCCATAACATAACCATACATCTGCTTGCCAGTATCATTATTGTAATTTATTTATTTATTAAATAATCATTTAAAACAAATACTACATAGGCACATCATTTGTTAGAACCTATGTGCATTTTTACGTTTAAATGGTGCCATGTGAATGTATTTCCAATAATTATTTATGTTATCTTTTACTTTGTGTTGTCTAAAAAGGCAGTAGAATCCTCACACTTAGTCTATAAATAAGAAAATTATTGTACATATATGTTCTTACTTAAGTTCCCTGGTAGGTTCGTCTATCTTGGAAATAAATTCTAGTGTGTAGGTACAGACATATTTCATGAAATTTTCTTTATAAGTTGCGGGTTTGACCTCAATCTCACTTACTGTAAAATGATGATAAAGCCAAATATATCATGCGGGTCTAGGCAGGAAATGGCTTGTAATAAACAACTGCTAGAACATATCACCGCAGAAGTAATGATATTTGTCGGCAGAGCTTATATGAAGCTGACCGCTTGCCAGTTGCGACCTTAAGGATTTCTACCACCAAGTTCACTATCATTAATAGAATCGTATTACCAAAGGTGTTATAGGGCTAATCTTTGCTGAGCCTAACTAAGCTACAAAAAAAATTGCTGACTTTGACACAACACAGGCTAAATATGGATTAAAATATTAAAGATGTGCTCAGGCTCTCTTTTTTATGTTTACTACAATAAATTAAAAAAAAAAAAAAAAATAAGCAATCATCAATATATATAAAACTGTTCCGTTACTGAGTGACTGAGTGACTGACAGACAACGTACAGACGTAACTACTGGGCGTAGAGAGCTTAAAACATACATTCTTTAGGGGATGTAGGGGTGCACTAAGGACGGGAACGGGAATTATTGGACTTTTTAGTTTGTATGAAAAATCTTATTCCTTGAGTGCACGGATATGATACTTGGCACAAAAGTTCTTCAAAAAGAGACTGCTTATGAAAGGAATTCCCGAAATTCCCACGGGAACGGGAAATATATGATGTTTTAGTTTGTATGATAAAATCTTATTCTTTGAGTGCACGGATGTGATTCTTGGTATAAAGGTTCCTCAATAAGTGTCTGTTTGTATAATGGAAGGAATTCCCGGAATTCCCACGGGAACGGAAAATAGGACTTTTGAGTTTATGCGTGTACAAAGTCGCGGGCAAACGCTCGTTTAACATAAGCTTTTAGGAATAACTTGGTGTAAATAAGACAGCACTAAAACGTTAAAATATTTGACCTATTTGACCAAAACTACTTACGATTTAAACAGCTCTAATTTTAATAGTTCCATATTGAGGTAATCATTATGACCTACATACTATATCGGCCCAAAGTTAACTTTTATGCCAAACCCAAGTTTGAAAGATGGTTTCCCGCCTTTATTACTTCCCTTCATATCAAACCCGAGACTAGTTCTATAGCAACTATTTAACTACGAAAACCGTAAAACTAAAAACTATAACTCTCTAAAATAGTTTTGGTCTGGTTTTCGGCAAGTTTACCTAATCTCAGGTAGTTACGCAACTCAGTCAAGTGAAGTTTTATAACACCAAATTAATTCACATCATAACTTCGCCATATTGCCTGCTCTATGTACTTGCTCTGCTCTACATACTTTTCACGATGTACTTAAATCGAGTTGAATTCCGTCGAACTCCATACGAATGTCTATTCTTATTTTAAAATTATTGTACCTACTCGATTTTGTTTTTCTTTTTTGTTCTGTGTATACTTTTTCTTTGTTTTTTTTTTTATTTCAAATCGATAACATGGGTCTAAAAAGATTAAAAAGGGTGCCAACAACATGTCGCCGTAGAGTACATATTTAGGAGTTTTGGGACTCATACCAAGACCTCTACATTTATATGATGAAAAATCATATAATCATAGCGAAACCTTTAAGGAATATGTTAAAAAATGTTCAAAAATGTGTGTAGTATTGCGAAATCAAATTTTATTAATAATAAAATTCAAAATAGTGTAAATATACCTAAAACTGCTTGGAAAATTATAAACAGCGAAACTGGAAAGTCAAACATTAGAAACGCGGAACATAAATTGAAAATTGGTGATCGACTGTTGACATCAGATACAGAAGTTGCTGAAGCTTTTGAAAAATTTTTTGCAGACATTCCAGTTTCGACTACGAAGACATTAAATTCATCAGTTAAAGCTGCACAGTATTTTCTTGAAAATAATGTAAATAAGTGTAAAACTAACTTTACTTTCAGGCATGTTACTGAAAGTGAGGTATTGAAAGCTTTTAAAAGTATAACAATTAAGAACACTGCTGATCTGGATGGTATTTCTGTTAAAATCATCCAATCTATCATTGACGGTATTGCACCTTATTTAGCCAGTATATTTAATAATTGTGTTGATAATGGTGTGTTTCCGGACTTAATGAAACTTAGTAAAATTATTCCCGTATTTAAAGCAGGAAGCATAACCGACCCCAGTAACTTTAGACCAATCTCTATATTACCAACACTTAGTAAAATTTTTGAAAAGCTTATTTTAAACCAACTAGTGGTACACTTCTTTAGCAATAATTTAATGAATTCAAATCAATTTGGTTTCACACGGGGTCGCTCAACAACTGATGCCAGTGTTGAGCTTGTCAAACATATATTTGATGCCTGGGAGGAGTCACGTGATGCCTTCGGTGTCTTTTGTGATCTGTCCAAGGCTTTTGACTGTGTTCACTACGATACACTCCTCATGAAGCTACACCACTATGGAATCAATGATAGGGCACTTGATTTTATGAAATCCTATTTGTGCAATAGAATTCAAAGAGTTGATATTAATGGAAAGAGATCATCGGGATCAGCAGTTCATATGGGAGTGCCCCAGGGCTCGATTCTTGGGCCTTTCTTATTCTTAGTTTATATAAATGATTTGCCATTTTTAGTGAAAGACAAGTGTGAGGTCATATTATTTGCTGATGATACCTCTTTTCTATTTAAAGTGAGTAGGCAATTGAAGCATTGCTTTGAAATAAACTGTTGTATTGAAACTGTGGAGAAATGGTTTTCAGCCAATAACCTACTACTCAATGAAAATAAAACTAAATTTTTAAAATTCTCTTTGCCTAATGTCCGGCATGTAAATACTAACTTAATTGTAAAAGGACAAGAATTGAGCCCTGTAAATTCAACAGTGTTCCTTGGCATAACCCTAGATGCACAACTACAATGGGGACCACATATAGAAAGGTTGGCGAAGAGACTTAGTTCTGCAGCATATGCCGTCAAAAAGATGCGAAATATCTCTAATGAAGCTACTGCGCGGTTGGTTTATTTTGGTTATTTTCATAGCTTAATGACATACGGCATTCTCCTGTGGGGAAATGCTGCCGATATTCAAACCATCTTTGTGCTGCAGAAACGGGCTATTCGCTCAATCTACAAACTTAATTCCAGGGCGACACTTAGAAATAAGTTTAAAGAAATTAATATTCTTACCTTTGCCTCACAATATATCTTTGAAAACCTTATGTACGTAAAAAAGAACTTAAACATGTTCCATAGAAAATGTGACTTGCATAATGTTAATACTAGAAATAAGTACAAGCTAGCCGGCTATGATAGTAGACTTCATAAAGTCACTAACTCATTTATGGGTCAATGCATACGTTTTTATAATAAGGTTCCCACAAATATTCAAGACTTACCACTTGATAAATTTAAAGAAACTATTAAACAAAAATTGTGTAGTAAAGGCTTTTATACAATTTCTAAATATATGGACGATAAAAGTCCTTGGTTGTAAATTGTTTTTCAAATATTCTCAATCTCCAACTCCATCTCCAACACCATCTCCATTTCCTTCTCATCCAACGCCATCTCCATCTCCTTCTTATCCATACAACAGCAAGAACGTCATGCTCCCTCAGGCGGCATGGCTAGCGGTAGCGTCGGGTGTCGGGTCACCCTCTTCCCTAAAATATGGTTGAGGAGAGTGATGGCTGGTGCTTGCGTTATACTCGTGAACGGGTGCTGCTAGCGGTGCCAGGTCGTTTTGCTGAAGACTTTATGACTATGTTACTTTTTTGAATTTGACTCTGACTTCCCCATCTCCATCCCATTCCCCCATGTTCACGTCCGTGTTAGTGTCCAGTCTCTGTCCACGACTATCCTCATCTCCATCCACATTATCTGTAATATCTCTCACCTCTATCGCTACATCTATCTACTTCTATCTTTACCTCTATATCTATGTCTACGTTTCTGTCTAGTACTTGATTGCCTAATGTATAAATATAATAGTAGACTCCAGAAGATCACCAACTCGTTCATGGGTCAATGTGTACGCTTTTATAATAAAACTCCAAAATATTTAAGATTAACCCTTCGATAGATTTAAGGATAAGCATAAAGTTTTATTATAAGATATCCGGATGCAAGAAGATTGTAAATTGTTGTTGTTGTTATTGTTATTGTGTATTTTTAAAAGATGATTGCTGTTGAGTTTCTTGCCACTTCTTCTCAACAGATCGACTTTCCGAAGTGGTGGTAGATTCAGTTCAATTTGTAAATTGTGACTTATTTCAAATGTATTTAAATACTTACGAAATAAAGATTCTTTTGACTTTGACTTTGACTATATGAAGAGTAGTCCATAATAAATGTGACCTATGCCTATCACACCTTCTTCAAACGCGGGCTGAGGCTAAATCGAATTAGTAATTTTTTATGACATGCTTTTATAAGATTCTTAGGGCTTTCATAAGTTTACGAAAGTCAATGATTGAGCGCGTTGATTTGAGCTTACGGAAAGTATCCGATTGGGGTGAGTCGAATTTGGTCAAATTCAACGCGTCCAAAACTCAGGCGTGTCTATTCTCCGCAAAAGAGAGCACCTTCACATTTACGCCCACTTTCCAAAATGTATCTGTCCCCGTCACTGACCATCTAGGGCTTTTAGGCGTAACTGTAACATCCAGTTTAAACTTCGGTCAACAAATTGTGTCCATGGCTCAAGTAGCTTCGAAAAAGTTGGGAATCATCTCGAAGGTACGGCGGTACTTCGGCCCTGCACAGCTTCTTAACTTATACACAGCTCAAGTGCGATCATGCATGGAGTACTGCAGTCATCTTTGGGATGGTTCTGCCAAATATCAACTAGAAGCGCTGGACTCCGTTGACCGAAGAGCCCGTAAACTAATTGACGACGTCGACCTTACAACCAAAAAACTGCAGACCTTAGAGTAGAGCATCGTCGTAAGGTTGCGTGTTTAACCGTGTACTACAGGATACATTCTGGTGAGTGCGCCAGTGCTCTGTTTGAACAAATTGAACCCTCACCCTTTTACCATCAGACTACTAGATGCAGACAGAACTTCCATCCGTATGTGGTAGATATTCCAAAAAGTCGAACTAAGCGCTTTGACAGTTCCTTTTTGATACGGGTCGCCAAGGTTTGGAATGAACTGCCTGCGTCTATTTTCCCTGACCAGTATAGTCCTAGTACTTTTAAGCGTCGAGTGAATAGGTTTCTCGTGGATGGACGTGTACCACCTTAGTCTTCATGTTCACTTAACATCAGGTATCATGGAAGACAAACGTCCCATCCATACTTAATAAAAAAAAAAAAAAGTTACATCTCTACAAGCACTCACTTTTTGTTAGCTGACATTTTTAACGACCAATAAATAACTTAATTTCACAAATAAGTTTTGTTACACTTTCAAATCGGTTTAAATATAATAATATTATATTCCTTTATTAAAACTTGTCTGCCTTTAGAAAAACCCTGATCCCAGGTAAGTTATCGTCGTTTGTCTTTTATTTTTTAGATAATTATACATATACCAAAATCATAAATAGTGTACGTTATATTAAAATGTAGAGTAAGAAAATGTTTAAAATATGTGTTATATATTATATCAGCCTTATTATTAACAATATCATTAACCAGGTAATAGTCACAATGGAAAACTTAAAAATTCTAAAAAAATGCAAACCTTAAAAAAACAACTTTACTTACCTATAACTTTTATCACACCCTCATTAAGCAATTAACAACCTGTTGCTTATTTTGAATTCACCCTTTTTCCCGCGTTCAGAACTACCAATCACCACGTGCTTTAACCATGAATTTTTAAAAAACGAAGGAGTTGCAATAGAAAGAGGTTTTAATCGCTCCGATTTGAGGTTAGCAACAACCATGAAGGTTGGAAGCTTTTGCGACTGCTTAGACTGGCAGCATCATTAAAAAAATAGTTGTGATGATACGCGGGTAGCGGGGTGAGGGGAAATGCCATACCATGCCGTGGTCACCGGTACCAGGTAACAGGAGGTACGGTCGCGAACAGAGACGGACTTGGGTGTTATATTAAGTATTTTAGTAGGATTGTGATTTAAAATAGCAACAAACAAGCATATTATGTCATACAAAAATCTTAACTGTCATGTTTTATTATTTAATATATATTTTTTTTGCGATTTTTTTGATTACCTACCTATTACACTTTTACAGTAGGAGCATAAGTCAAGCAATTGTAACTTGCATATTTTGCCGATTTTTTAAATACTGATGTTTTTTTTATACAAAATTATTAAGGCAACGAACTATTATCGTCGTCTTCCTTTTTATAAGGTGATATTTTTTACGAGAGTATGTGTGATAAAAACAAAACTATTTCAAAAAACAATTATGATTCAAATTTTTTAATTTTTTTCAAAAATATTTGGGACAATTACTTGAATGAATATCAGATGTGACAAAACGCTTATTTTAGTTAAACTACAATTATCTAAAGAATGATTCTAAATCACATAAAATAAAATTGTATGACTAATACTTCAATAACAACGATATAGCTAATTAAAGTAAAGTCTTAAATACGTTCATAAACTCAAAATTAGATATTATATTTAATCAAGCACAAGGAGATAAAATAAATGTAGAGTCGCTCGCTACCATTCTTTCCATCAGACTTTACATTTATTTCAAAACTACTACTAAATACGCCTCTGTGCGTTCTTGAATAGTTCGTCCTCCCTCCCACGTACATCCGTCTCTGTCTAACGCCATCACGCCATCTCTCTCGAACTAGCAAAGTCAGTAACCGCGAATCTCTCCCACAATACAGGTGTGTCGCAGTGTTCAAAAATAAATACGAACTTTGTAAATAAATAAGTACCTGTAACAATAACAGTTTGACGCAGATGAAATTTACATATTGCGATATAACGTTTGTGATTGGTGAAGTTTAGTTTGTGTTTGGAACGTGTGTTTCGAAATTCGAAATAGTGAGTTTTCTTGTGTCTTACGGTCCTTGGCTTGGAGGCTCTATCAACCGTCAACTTTGAGTTCCTCTTTTTTGGATTTATCAACTTGTTGATTCAAGGTAACGTTTTTTTGTGTTCCCTTTACAGCATAAGTTATATCAATGCTTAAAAAACTATTAAGTAAGTTAGCTAAATCACAATTGATTAAGGATTTAAATTAAAATACCTTCAAATTTTTTCGAAAATGCCTAGGTAATAAAAAAATATTAATTTTCTTTTAAACTCTACAATTACTTAAAATTCCAAAAAACCTTAATCTTACTTTATAACTAAACCTTAAGTGTTTTTCTAAATGAAAGTAATCTACCTGATTTTACTGTAACAAGTTAAATCTATTCATGTTAATCCAAAAAGTGTATACAAGGGACACCGTTAAAATTGGGGTGCGTTATGATTGTTTGCGTTTCTACCTGTCCGTCATTAGTACAACACAGGTTCAATGCTTATCTAATCTATAGGAATGTGTACTCTTTACAGAATATAATTATTCTGTCGACGTGTATTTATACAAGATTGCATTGTAAATAATAAAACATAAACGTGTCTCTTTTATAATTATGATTGCTACGTGATATAGTTTCGATATCTTGTAGGATCTGCTTTAGTATTATGAATGTAGAGATACCTACGTATTTAATAAACATAAGTTAGCTTTGAGAGAGATAAATACAATCATTGCCTTAGAAATACTTATTTATCTGAAAACACTATTGCATAAATGATGCTTACGTTTCAGTTCTGCTGGATTGTTTTTGTATTTAGCTTTATTAAAAGTAAACTTTCGAAGTGTTTAAATGTGCATGAAAATCTATCTATTAATTATTTATAAACTCACGTTAGTAGACTACCTATAAAGTACTTACTTATTAAGTAAACTAAATAAATAGGTAACTTAAACTTTGCAGTTACAAATTGAATGAATAGTCAATCATTTGAATTAAGAAGCACAGTTGTTTACATTTGAAAGAAACATAAAAAGTTCTCATAAAATTTGAACAAAGAACATCGAATCTGCCAAATGTCAAATTCCTATCTAAAAACACACGATACACCTTCGTCAAGAACACGCCGCTGATTCATTAATGAAGCGAAGTAAACGTCAGCTTGACGTCATCAACTCAAAAGCCAAGACTGAGAAATTAAAAAAGAAAATTGAATTTGAAAAACGAATGGAAACCGATCAACTATTCTTTATTTCAAATTAAACTCTAAACTAATTACATTAAAGCAGACATTAAGAAACTAGGGTGATGTGTTTTGTTTGTGATACATACAATGGTTCTACACAGCAGCCATAACTTAAGACATTGTTTCGTTTCTTTGAAATTCTTATGGTGAGAACACTATATTTATAGTTAGTAAGTATCATCAATTGATTTGTTTGTACAAACTTATATTACTTACCTATAAAGAGAAAATATTTTGTACATATAGGTCATGTTATTCTGTTTCTATTATAACTTATAAACTCTACATAGTGTACCATAGATCAAAATCAAAAAAATATTCAAAGTGGCTTAATATCAACCAATATCTTAAAAAAGACTCTACATCCCACATTTCATCAACGCACTAAGGATACGTTTAATCGTCGCTTGCCGCCAAATTTCAAAAAAGAACTCCTTCACACACGTTTATTCGTAACGGTACTAATTGACGTTTCGTTCGGAAAACTACGTTTAAAAAGAACAAAACGCTATCAACCTCCGTGGATGATTCAAGTTGAGTCCACTCCACGCTCGGCGCGCGAAATGGAAAACATCGCTCAGCTGAGAAAGAGTGTTTGTAAACTTGAGGGTAGTTTGTAAACTCCGATTGTGAGAGTTATGGCGGGAAACTTGTCTTATGATGTTATTTTGACCTTTACTTAGAAACTGTAAAATGTAGAGCACTTTCTCTAACTTGTTTACAGATTATGATTCGACGTCCCCTAGTTTACTTACAAGTTATGGATTTTATGTGAAACTAGCTGTAGTAACCAGCTTTGCTTGGTTTTAAGTTGTAGCTGTCTTAGCAGTTGAAGTCATTTCAAGTGAATATGTTCACCGCCTAGGTTTATTGTAAAAAAGTGATCCCCAAGAACTACTCTTCGGCTCATATTATGAAAGATAACTCAGATTTAAACTCTACTTAAGTGTAAGTATAGATTTTTGACAGTTCTCTAAGGAAATTTGAAAGCGAATCTATGTTTAAATCATGATCAACGCTTAGAAAAGCTTTCATAATACGCCTTATTGATGCAAACCAGATCAAACCAGTTCATTGGTTCCAAAAATTACCCCAAATGCAGACAGGCATTCGTTTCTATAAGATGTAGAGAAAACTCGCATCAATAATTACTTAAGTTATTTTCATTGAATAATCTTTGCTAATAAGGTTTATAATTACCTTGGTTACAAGATCATTTATATAATACTTTTAAATGACCATATCTTTTTTTATAGGTTAAAGATTCATGGAGTCCTTCCTAAACCCGTCTGCTGTGATTCTAGACCTAATTTTCACTTACCATCAGGTGCAGATAGAGGTCGAGAATTGTTGAACAAGTTGTTTCCCCAAATTCTTCGTCTTCATGTTTATAACGTACCTACTTATATTTTGTATGTTTATAAAAATTACTAATGAAATAAATAAAACGTTATTAGAAAGTTGTTGTTCATTAGAAAGGGACGCAAACCAAAGTAAGGATTTACTTCATTTACATAGCTAATTGCGCTTGCGCATTGCAACATCATATACTCAATTTAAAAACATGAAGTCGAGTACTCTCACGGAAAAGGTTAGCATCAACGAGAAAAACCTGCATACTATCCAAGAAATAATTACCATATTACATAAAAGTACGCTTATCGGCACTAGGCAAGCACACAATCTGCCTTATTAACTTAATTTTACTTACTTAACTTACTCCTCCTGAATCACGTTTGTTCCTCAATCACGGTAGAACGGCTCAATGGATTTGGACGAAATTTGGCATAGTGGTAGTGTACAGTCTGGAATAGCGCATAGGCTACTTTTCATCCCGATATTCCCTCGGGATTCGAAAGAACGCGGGTAAAACCGCGCGCAACAGCTAGTTCTTTGTATAGAACTATTTCATAAATAGATGTTTTCTTAAGATTGAATTATTATTTAATTTATTCCATTATTCTATATTATGAATTATTGTCTTTTAAATTAATTAATTTTTGGGTAGCGATTACTACAATGTAACTGATTTTAAATTTTGAATCACGCACATAATCAATTAGATCGATTTTATCATTAATTTATTTGGTCATAAGTAATTACAGGTGTTAGAATACTAATAATAGGGATATTTAAGTAATTTGAATCCTTTAATTAAATAAGCGATCAAAAATTATTAGCGCAAATGTCTGTCATTGACAGGCATTCTATAAACTGCGCTTAAGCATAATAATTGTACTCAAGTAAATTGTACACAGCTGTTTTTTTTAAATTGTTGTACAGTGACTCACTCAATACAATATTGTGTTTGGATATAATAGTTTTTGTGTCATAACTATACAACACTGTTTATGTACATATTCCTGTTTTTATTTCTGAAGTTTATTTATTTGTTGTTTGACATAGGTATTTTGTTTAGATATTTAAGTCTGACCTGCCTGCATACCGTGTTCCCATGGATATATATTAGTCGACAGTATAGACAAGATATAGATGATTGTTTTTTTTTATAAATCTTTATGATTTTAATATTATTACAATTACCACTTTTAGGTATTTTCTTATATTTAAATTCACCCTGTATACCCCATGTTTTCCCTTTATTTAGTAGTAAGGAAAAATACAGCCTATAATTACTATGATACGTTTTTAATGCGCGACCTCATTTTTCTAGTTTTAACAGTTTCATTATAACAACTTTACTAATTTAGACCTTTGGACTTATACTAAAATAACCCTAAACTAATAAAATAAACTTTAGATTTATGAGAATGATAATGTGTCAAATGTGCCCTAATGGAATTTCTATACTTAATGGTTATTTTGGGGCCACAATAGTAGGTATCAAATATTGCTTTTGTTATGGTCATGGTAAAATGGCAGGTTAAGCAACGTTTTGGCTAGTCAATACAAGGATGGATGACCGCTGATTATTAATTTAACACGAAGACTTGTGTAGGTAGCTTCAAAAAGGTTGGGAATCATCTCGAAGGTACGGCGGTATTTCGGCCCTGCACAGCTTCTTAATTTATACACAGCTTAAGTGCGATCATGCATGGAGTACTGCAGTCATCTTTGGGATGGTTTAGGTAGATGTCAACTAGAAGCGCTGAACTCCGTTGACTGAAGAGCCCGTAAACTAATAAACAACGTCGACCTTACAAGCAAAAATACTGCAGACCCTAGAGCATCGTCGTAAGGTTGCTTGTTTAACTGTGTATTACAGGATACATTTTGGTGAGCGCGCGAGAACTCTGTTTGAACAAATTGTCTTTTTGTCTATTTTTGAATCCTTCTTCTATTTTCCTTGACCTTATAGTTCTGGTACTTTTAAACGTCGAGTGAATAGGTTTCTCGTAGATGGACGTGTCCCACCTCTGTCCGCATTTTCACTTACCAACAGGTGTCATGGAAGACAAACGTCCCATCCCAACTTTATAAAAAAAATGTCTTTGGCACGTTAAGCCGGCTTTTGCGTCGCCTTGTAAATTCTGCCATTCATCAACCAGCACTGGGCAAGCTTGATACCTTACTGCCAAGACTTCCTCGTCACCTAGAAAAGAGACTGATGGTCTTAAAGAGTAGTCATTAAAGATGCTTGAGATGGTGAAAGAGACTTTTAGCAGTCTCTACACCTGACATAATAAAGTTTAAAAATTCGAAATCTAAAATTGAAATTGACAGACTGTTCAGTTCCAAGGTTTTTTCTAGACCACATAATTGGCTAGACTGAGTGAAGTGAAAACGATGGCAACTATACTTCACGGCTGATCGCTTCACTTCGAAGTATGATAATGTCAACAATGACAGTTTAAACTGTCATTCAGGTCAGCGAATCGTCTTTCTAGTCCAACAGCTCATTGTTTCTGCATTTTCTATTGTGCGAGACGATCGGTAAAGTGAGATTGACGGCATAATTGTTGACATTGAGATTGGTATTTCTTTGGCTGATAAATATATTAATCATGCTGGTATTATTTTGATACAACGCATTCCAGCGTCTAGTTTAATTAAACCAAATACCTACTATATATAACTGAGAGAAGACTGGAATCTTTATTTATTTATGGTTTAAAAAAATATTTTTGTCTAGAAGTTTGCATGGTATGAAAAGTTACGAGGGTGGGTACAACCGCATACAATTAAACTGAATATCTTGATTGTTTTTTTTTAATCGCTCTTAACTGCCAGTCCAATTTTGAGAGCGATAAGGTTTTTATTGAAAAAGATTTTCATGCTACCTATATCTAAGTTAGCAGTTTCTACAAAATCACAAACACCCAGCCCTACGGAGGCTTAAAACCAAGCGTATTTGCTAGTAAATCTAGAAAAACACCCAAACTGGACAGCCTTATGGGGGGGGGGAATATAATTAGAGTAATGGCTTATGGTGCCTAATTTTCTTTGCATATTTAAGTACTTACTGGGATACACTCGGTTGGACAAGTTTCGAAGTCGATTTTTTATATTCCAGCACTTTAACTTACTAGGATACACGCCCAGTGTATTCCCACTTTATGGCCTCCAAAAAGCAAGCTTATGAAAAGTTTATTTTATCAACACAATTACTGTTTAATTTTGGGTAAGATACTTTTAATTATTTAAACCTGTAACCTATCACGTTGCAGTCGGTTGTATCTAACCTCACTTTGCTATAAGTTATTATAGGCTACCGTTGCTCCACATTTTTTTTCTTGAACCTTGACTTAAAACTTAAAAATAAACTTTCAGACGATCTGAAAAATCTATTCTATGAAGTCGGAATTAAATTTCATCATTATCTTTAGATTATGTAGACTACAAAGCATGTTAATCGGATAAGATATAAGAAAGCACGTAGAAATTATTGTATCAAAAATAAATGAACGCTTCATTTTCTTATCTTTGTCTTTCTAGAACAATGTCCATAGTAAACATTCATTACCTGTTCATCCAAATATATGATACTTAATCTTTTAAAACAACAATGTATTCTTGCAAATGCCTTTGAAGTAATTTGTTAACATATAAACATTTTACTTAAGTACTGTCACTTTAAGTAACATGAGAAAAACATGAATAGGTAAGAACATTCACGTGCACTAATATGTACAAACTTCGCAACTTATTCAGATGTGATAAGGTTCAAATTCCAATGAAAATTATACATATTATTAGAGGCGACTGTACATTAAGCTCCAGATACATAACTTTAAAATACTTTAACGTATAAAAAGCCCTTTTCCAATAAAAAAATAAAAATGACTAACTTCAGTTCACATGTTGGAATGACAGTGTCATGGGAGGATGCGCAGTCGGTAAATAGGGTGCATGTTTTAATATAATAGCGAGGTAATTACCTACCGCGAACGTTTACGGGACACATGGGAAACGGAAATCCTCTTTTTTGTTTCTAGACGGTTTGTTAAAGGTCTTAGAGCTGTAGCTTAAGTAGATAATGTTTTATGACTTCTTAGTAAACTGGTTTGTGTGTGTGTGTGTGTAAAGAAAAGGATTTGAATATGGAATGCCATTTTTTATTTCGGTGATGAATAGTTTTTAATTAAGTTAGTGTTTTTTCGTTTTAATCTAAAGGGGTTTAAAGAAAAACTTCTCCGCAAATCCATTCTACCACTATGTATAAAAAGATTTAACAATTTTATCTATGTCTGACTGTCACGTAGAAACTGCTAATCGGATTGAGCTGAAATTCCGCACCCAGGTACGGCTACTATATTTTTTATCCAGATATTCCTACAGGACAAGGACAAAAGCATGTGCAGTCGAGAAAAACATAGTATGCGTTTCGAAAACATGTATTATTACTTATTCATGATAATTTATCCAAATCAAACAAATAAAATGTCTTTTAAATAAATAAAAATAAATAAAATCCTCAGACAATTACACCAACTACATGGCCCCAAACTAAGCATAGCTTGTGTTATGGGATACCATGTACCGAACTAGGGGGAAAACTAGAATATAAATACATTAATAAACACCAAGACACGGAACATTTTTTTTCTTCGAACCCGCAACCACTGGCGTCTGAGGCAGTCTTTTAGAACTTGCGTTTAGGAAATACATATCCACACAATCGGGCTGCGAATCCAGAACCTCGGGTTTTTGAAACGTTTTTACCGCTGAATGGCTACAACAGTTTCCTATCTGTAGAGATTATTCATATAAATGCAGAACCGCAATGGCTAGCTATGATCTCGTAACTAACAACCTCCTTGCCTCTGTCAACGACGTTTGTCAAACGTCAAATTTATACTTTTTCCGCCAATACCCAACAATGCCATAGATTATATAACGTTAGACAAGTCCGAGTGGAAACTCACAACAATGACATAACCATCTCTATGTTCGTGAAAATTGAGAATAAAAGCACAATTTGTTTTGTAATGGCATTTATCGGATTTATTTTATTGCACTGTACTAGTAATAAGTTATGACTCAATTCAATGTAGTTATTATTAATAAGTACCTATATAAAATGAATGGAGTGCAAGTGACAAGTATTAGTTTGAAATGACACGACAGCTGAAAATCTGAGTGAATTTCCGGATAAATTTCTCAAGTGTTAGTTAATATTTATTTTTAGATTTAACCTTTACTTTGTGGAACTTTATTATATGCTTTATATGTAGATGCATATCTTTTAGCGACGACATTTAGCTAAGGTAAGCTATTAAAATATCGTCTGCTTTATTAATACGGTTGAGCTGAAATTGAGCGATTTTTGCGTCTTTTCTCTTCATTGTACCTTTGTGCTAACATTCTAGCCTCAGATACGAAGAAATGGAAACTATTCCTCTAGGATTGTCGTACGATTTGATTATTCTAGTATTATGAAAGTTATGAGTAAGCTAATTGGCAGGCAAAGAGTGAGGCAATAATTGTGGCAGGACCCCTAAGCGGCCATTGTAAATATATCAAGCCTACCGACCAAGGACTGCATACCGGTATGAATTTCTGTACAATTTTTTTCTGTATGACGTCATACCGTTAAATTCGGTGTATTTAAAAATAATAGTACAGGAATTCATACTGAAATAATTCGTGTACCTTTTTTATAATTGTAGCATAACTGATTTTTTTTCAGTTAACTGAAAATTTCCGGTATTAATATTAATATTAATATTTAAAAAAAATTAAATAACTGTAGAATGTTCGATAGTTTAGTTGCAAGCCTATAAAGTGTAGGGATATATGCTGACCTAAACATTTCGATACAGAAATTAAATAGGTTAAAATATTTCTGTACTAAAAACATGTACAGAAATTAATCCGGTATACATTATTTGGGTACTGATATAATTAAGTTAGATTTTAATAACTTGTAGGTTATTAAAATTATTATTGTTATTGTGTTTGATGAAGCAGTACCTACACTAATAAGGATACTGAAATTTTACTAGTACTATTTAAAAATTTCATACATATATGCAGTCCCTGCTACCGACAAAACGATCATCTCTTCAATGATGCTATTTGTTATTCCGGCATTGCTTTATACACGTTCGATCATACACCCGTTGGCTCTATTATGGACGTCATAATCACTGATCACCTAATGAATTAAGGCTAATAGCAGTATTAATCACCACTGAAACAAAATAGAAAACAACAATATTAATGTTATTTAAAGATAAAAATGTAGGGCAAATACCTTAAAGAGGCCAGACATTATGGCATTCTACCGATACAGACAGTATACACATGAGCTTTCTCCTCTATCATTGGAAACTAAAGAATCGTCGTTGCTTACACACGAGTATAAGCACAGTCAGCAAAAACACTTAAAAAATATAACGTAAGAATTTTAGTACTCATATTATGTATGTTTATTTAATTATCGACCTTAAATTAACATGTAAGTACTATTATTAAAAGTATAATCTTAATATAAAAAACTCTTCCGTTACTGACTGAGTGACTGACAGACAACGCACAGCCATAACTAATGGCCGTAGAGAGCAGAAATTTGGAACATACAATCCTTAGAAGTTGAGCAGGAGCACTAAGGAAGGAATTCCCGTAATTCCTACGGGAACGGAAATTATTAGACTTTTCAGTTTCTATGAAAAATCTTATTCTTTGAGTGCACGGATATGATACTTGGCATAAAAGTTTCTCAAAGAGTAATTGAAAGTTTGATTAAAGGAATTCCCGAAATTTCCACGGGAAAGGGAAACATATGATTTTTTAGTTAGTGTATATATTATTCCTTAAATGCACGGATATGATACTTTGAATAAAGATTTTTGATTAGTTGTCTGTTTGTATTGTAGAAGGAATTCCCGAACTTCCCGCGGGAACGGGTTGGACTTTTTATTTTGAATGAAAAATCTATGATGTGATACTTGGTATAAAGATTTTTCAAAGAGTGGCTGGTTGTGGTATGAAAGGAATTCTCAAAATTTCCACGGGAACGGGAAATATATGAGTTTTGAGTTTGTATAAAAAATCACAATGTTAAACATAATAAGCAAAAGCAAAGCTAGTAGACTTATAACTATTAAAGCCATTATTTTGAGATTGAAAGCCTTTTAACTGCAAAACGGCTTCAATTCTAGCTGAAATTTTGAACTCATTTAATCAATAGGATTTGGTCTGATATAATATAACACGTAGGATACGGTACTTTAGAATTTCACGGGATCTTCTAACTAAACTATAGTATTCATAATAATAGTTTTAAACTATCACGGTAAATTTAATAACATATTAAAAGGTGTAATTGCCACAATATTTATGTGCATTTCGGAACTATAAAAACACCATAATTACCTTTACTTACCAATGTCATTCTCCAGAAATTTCTTCAAATTATTACTTAAATAAGCATCTGACTGAACTAAACTCGTTGACAACGTAACTTGAGTGAATTTTGTATGTCTATAAATAGTTAAGGGAGGGTTAGATAATGGCTTTATATTATTAGTTAAATTCCCTTAAGAATTACTTACGATAGGTTCATCTGAAAGTAAGCGTAAGAACTGTGTTTTTAATTTAATAGTAATATTAACTAGTCTATGTATCAAAAAGGCAGTTAATGGATCACTAATTGAATAAATCAATGAATAATTTGACTAAGTATCTGAAAGTCTAATTTTCAAATTAATTAAGTTTATTTTGAGAAAAATGTCACCTTTGCCGTATACCACATTGGTAACCATCTGACGAAAACGATGTAGGCAGGTAGCTACGCAATAATACTGCTAAAAGGAACATAATTTATTCTGAAAGCTCAGGCCCTTAGAAAATCGCTTTGTCTTGTAGTTAAATTCCATTAAGAAACATGGTTGGTCCGTTTACCTTCTTAGCAAAACAGTCACGATTCGATTTAAAACAACACTTTCATGTAAAACAGCTGATTTACATTTGAGATACAATTGAAAAGTCAGAGAAATTCTTGAGTTTACTCTTACCTCGTTTATAAGTGAGTGAGTTAACCTTGACTTCTAACTTATAATAATTAAATAATTTTACAATCGTAGCAGTCAATATCTAAGCAAATAAAAAACATACACCTCAGCATCTATCGTCAATTCAAACTCCCTATTTACCAGACAAATCACCGAGATTTAAGGTATGTTTCTGAATATTGTAAATTGTTTTCTTTTTAAATAAAATATTAAAGAGAAAAAAAACTATTTATTGAAGGTAAGGTACTTTTAAGTTATACTTTTGAAACAAGAAATTGTTTTCACAATAAATATAACTACACCACTTCGAAAGGGCAAATTGTTGCAAGAAACCAAAGCCGCCTCAATAATGCAAAGAAGCTCTAAACGCCAGAGAACACTAACTTCTGAGATCCGAATGAAAATCATTAGTAGGTATTTATAACCCAACAATATTGAAAATATTTGATCTACATGGTTAAAAAAGTTCACATAACTCATACGGGTTATGCCTTAAACTAGACTCCCTTACTCACTCAAGTCGACAATATTTGCAACTCTGACTTTGTAGACCAAATCAGGATTAATCTGTGCTACGACCGCTGACACTCAAAAATAATTTCATGCAAAAAAGTCTGATTATCAAAAGAGGTATGTGATAGAGGTATCAATTTGCCTTCGAACAAAATGTAAAATTATTTTTACTATGTAAAACAATAATATAATAATTAATTTATACTCCTCATGCTGTTAGTTTATAATAAAGATTTAAAAAACTTAATCTAATTATAAGTTTGAAGTTTCTGAACTTTACGAAAACATCAGCTCCACCTGTTCTGCTATCCGTACACCATAAAAGCTGCTTTCTATAAAACCTGCGTATGAGTCACTTCTTATCGCCCATTGTAGGTACACATTTCCATTTCTCACGTTTTACCTTGAGATTGATCCGCGCATTAAGTAATTATTTCCTTGAAACTTAAAAACTTGTTGAAATGACATTGGTTGGTTTAATTAGAGTGTTGTGATAATGAGACAAAATGTTTTTGAGTCATTTGATACGAAAGGGGCGTTTTTACATGTGGTTTTAATATTGTATGTAATTGTGTCTGTTTTTTTTTGCGATAATATAAAATAGCTGCATCGCTTGTCTCTGATAAGTTGTCTCACTTGAAACTAAACTGATTTTTTTAAATTTATTGCTTTATTTTCATAGGAGTCGAAAAATTTATAGACTTTGTCCACCAAATACCAAAATATTCTCCGAATTTTAAAGACCATCTCAAAGAAAAGTCATATGATAAAGACCCAAAATATAGTTTACCCAATTTAACCTAATATACAAATTACTTTTGTTTTCAAATTATTGAAGTCTAAGTAGATGTTTTATAATATAATAGTTACCTACTAGAAATTTAAAATAATTTGTAAAAATGTTTAGTTTTCATTCCACGCTACAAAGCGTAGCTGTTAATTTAGGTTAGTATAGCATAATCGTGAGAACCAATAATTAGTTTTCCACAGATAATCAACTATTAATAGACAAAGCTAATCGTTCGCCAAGGAATACCTAAATAAAAATCAAGTTAAAGTAAGAACACAAATATTGAAGAAATATGCAAGGTAACATAAAGTTCAGTTGAAACTTTAGAACAAACTATGGTATTATCTTCCTTTACACCATATCTATATTTTGTTTTAACTATAATACACCTTATATCTATAGTAATAAAGCTTTTTCTAAAATATCACTTTTTCAAAGTAAGCGGATGCTCTCCACCGCAAGTTACTAAATAGTTGAGTTCTCGGGTCTTGTTACTTGTAATAATGATCCTTATTGCCTTGTTATTTAGAGCTATACGATACGAGGTATTCGTTTCCACTCTCCTTACGCAATCCGTCATGGCTCCATGAGAAAATTAAGTAAGTTAGACAATTAAGACTATTTTTGCTGGGCACATATCTTGAAGAATGTTATTTGGCTAAGTATAATTGTTCAATATTACAATAAATCGCCCATTAAAATAATATGTAATAAATAAAAACACTTTCTCATTTGGAAGGTGAACAAATTTCCTTAGGAAAAAACCACTGTAAAAAGAGCAAAATAAATGCGCCTTTTTTTACTGCTAGATGCAATACATATGTGTCACTTCAAAGTTGAATTTTAAAGGTATTGGAGAAGTCTTTTATTTCAAAACAAATTTTATACGCCTACTTAAATGATTATCAAATAAAATTCAGACATTAAGACTAAACAGAAAGTCGTTCAAGGCTTGCAAAGAGTTTCTCAACATGAAATCTAGAGTTTATATGCAAAAGTAACAAAACGAGTGCAAACTACAAAGAGTAGGTAGGTATATCGATATTATTGCAAAACTATAAAGTCGTAATTGTTACAAATAAAATTGCAATTGCAATATGCAATCGAATGCCAGAAAAAAGTGACAAGAAACTTCAATGATTGCGCTGAAAATAAAACCATTTTTAAGAATCGTATTTTTTTTACATAAAATGAGAAGTTTGTTATCCATGCCATCTGCTGGAAAGTGAAAGTGAGGACTAAAGTGTAATTTTAAGTCTTAACCTGCTTTGTATACCTATTATACTACAGCATAATACTTTCCTATGCTGGACTGGGAGCGAAAGAAAAACATAGAATGTGCCAGCTGCTTCTTTCCCCGGGCATACTGTAAAAGTCAATTAAGGGACCGAAGTGTTATGGAACGCTTTTATGTGGGCGATAGGCTGACCCCCTGTCACTGCAATAGTCTCTCTCCACTATTATAATGGCTCCAAATTTGTCAAACGTGACATCAGATGGTATTATTACCTCTGGTGTTCTGCCTAACCCATACGGGATACAGGCGTGAAGTTAAGTATGTATGCATAATACTATATTTTAAGTCCAGTAAATATTTCCTAATGCAATTTATTTCAATAAGTCGTTAACTTAAACTTAACACTTCAGGGTTTTATGCTCGCTACTACTTATGTATATTAATTGTTTAAATATTGAACATCAGTTATGCCAGTAGCACTCCATTTATACAAACTTACTTAAATATGTGTTTTGTCAATAAATAAAGTCTACTTACTTTATACAGTTCGAGAGGCTCTAAAAAATTTCACCTTCAGATACACCCACTGTATGTTTAGGTACTTACCTATAAGTGATTTGGTAATATTTTTAAATCTTGTTATTTCTGCAATAATAACAAAGCCAATTTTATGCGCGTGCGTGGTCGTTTTACGATTTCTAATTTAATGATGTCATTTCCATTTTTTTGTTCTTTAATATGTTGAAATAAAGTCTTAAATTAACTTAAATTTCGATAAGTTATGTTCTATTCTAAGAAGTATAGTTACATTTTACGGTTTGTTGACGGCCGTAAAATAGAAAAAAAAATATAATAATGCAGTTGATTCTATAGACAAAACCTTCACTTAGTTCACTTCAATTAACCAGTTAATCACCAGTTAGTTCAGTCTAAAATGGAGTATTTTCCAATTGGAATGTAAGTGATGGTGTATTAACTACCAATCATTTCAGCAGATGAGAAAGATAAATATATGACTATTGTTTACGCATTATCTACTTATATTTGGCGTTTCTTTTTAATTTAATCCCCTGTGAACCTAACTATTTACTGCCATATCTAATGATAAGTTATGATAAAGGCATCTCTGCAATGATATAAAAATGCAATCTTGATAACCTAGCTTTGATGTATGTAATCCACTTGAAAGAAGATTACCAAACTTTTTGGACAGGTTGCATACAAATGTAGGTATTTTTTTATTATAAGATTATTTTTATGTTATTCTGTTCATTTTAATGTAGGAAAGCAACCGAATTTTTTTTATATTATTGAATCATTTATGTTTCATTTAATTTACAAACCGATCGCTTATGAAGTTTTTCATATATTTTTAACTTTTTTACAAAGTCGACCTTTCTACAAGCTTAAAAATAAACAAAGTTAGTTCTTGCTTCTACATGTCAATTATTAATTTTGGAGCACAAAGTACTTGTTATCAAAACTTCAAACACCGATCTTCATTATTCAAAACTCAAAAGAGTTTCTTTTGTTTTCCACAGTTACGATTGGTTGATTAAAATACTTACAAGTAGCAGAGCTAATAGTAAATAATCAACGAATGCAGAGCATTAAAAAAACCGACTTCACGTCAAAAGTTTGGCTGAGTTATAATGTCATCAACGTAACCATTCTAGGAAAACATACATATTTTTTCAAAAATTTTAAATTTTCAATGACTACTCAACCGATTTCGATGAAATTTATATGGGACCAACTATAAAATATGATGATACATATTTTATAGTTATAGTTATATAGTGTAGTTTATAGTATAGTTATAGTTTTATAGAAATCGAGAGAAGATTTTTCAAAATCGATTCGTAATTGTCCGAAATATCGTGTAACAAAGACACAAAAAAAAACATACAGGCGAATTGAGAACCTTTTTGGGAGTAGGTTGAAAACTACCTACACTAATTCATTCATCAACTAAAATTCGTGGTCTTTCCAGCTTAGGAAGCCTTAACGAGTTTACTTGGAAATAAATCGATATGACTTCTATTATGCCGAGGCAATTCATAGACAATTACGCTATTTCCCGATACTATCTATATAAACATGGAAATTTTCTATTTGTACTATTATAATAAATACGCATTGGTAATAAATACGCATGGAGCATTGGTAAAGTGTTTGACTGTGGTTGGAGAGGTCCTGAGTTCTGTCTAAGTGTGTTTAAAAAACGGACTTCACGTCAAAACTTTGGCTGAGTTAAAATGTCATCAACGTAAACATTCTCGGAAAACATACACATAGTTCACTTAGTTCCACTGTTAATTTTTATAGCATAGGAATATAGGCTGTACGTAAGATGTCTCATGAATTGTAAAAAAAAATAATCAAACTTCAATTTAGGTTCCGTTAAGATAAAAGTCATTTTTGTTTACATAATGTCCTTTTTAGTAAACAGTCATAGCATGTATGTTTTACTTGTTTCTTTGATCAATAATTTTTCATTCTCGTAGCTTCCTGTTTTATCCTATTTCTAAACAACTCTTTTCTTTAAACTGTTAAGTTATTAAAAGAAACAGCAGTGCGATTACAGAACTTTATCGAATCGTATATTAACGAATGTTTACGATTGCTCGTATAGTATGGAGTCGGTTGCAAGTTTTGAGTCACATTGTAATTTTTTATTTTACAGATATTTATGAGTACACCATGTTTACAAACATTCAAAATTAACAAGGCACACATTTATTTAAGCTGGCCGTGCGGCAATGGATAGATTTCAATTTTTTCTTAAAAACCGTCTCCATACTATACGAACATTCGTTAACAAACGATTCGATAAAGTTCTGTGATCGCACTGCAGATATAAGACGTAGGTACCTGTGTAAACGGACTGTACCACCTAATGGCGATCGGGCTATTCCACTCCAACTCTACATAGACCAAAAAAGTATAGAACATCAAGCAATAAACAACGATGCGATAAAATCTATAATTACATATAATATATTTACCTCACATATCGCGTGGTTGGCATCGATTAGAATGCTATCAGCACCTGTGATGACATTGAAGGTTCAGATCACTCGTTTACCTCTAAAGGAACTGGTGATAGCTGGTGAAGGAAGGTAGTTTCTTTGCAGCAGTTTTAAAAAGTCACGTTTTTAAATTTGCTGAAAATATAGCGTTAAATTTAATGCGAATGTAGACTTGGTGATTTAAATTATTATCAAGTATCTGAAAAAGGCTTTGTAACTTCACATACAAAATTTGCTACAATTGATGTAATCTATGAGTATTCCTACGGTGTGAAGTTTTTAGTTATGATTCCCAGATTGATAGAACTTTATAGACTAAATCAAATCAAATCATATTTATTGCTTCAATGTATGGTACAAAAAGGTGGTTATACTATGATACGTTCCTTATACAAAACTGTCTAACAGCATACAATCTTTTTAGTTGGGTAGGTATACAAAATAATTAATTTGAAAAATGTGTCACGTATATAGGTTAAACATCATTGACATAATTAGTCTACATAACATTTCTAAGATAAATTCATCGTTTATATAATTGTTACTATGAAGAATAAACTTAACATAAATTAAGAATTATCACTATATCATTAACATGGGTTATTTATAACAATTACAGTATCGATTAATATTTTTTATGTTCAAAATATTCTTTCAGGCTATAAAAACACTTATCGTTTAACCATTTAGTCATTTCAAACTTAAACTTATTCAAGTAGTGGCATTAACTTTAGCTGTCTTGGTAAAGCATTGTAAATTTTAACGCACATCGCATAGCACTGGTTCTGATAAAGCTGCAATTTCGGTGCTTCTTTATAGACTAGTTGGGTGTACTATGAGACATCAGGTTTATTTATTATAATGATTTACCTACCTACTTAAGTGTGCGTTAGTCAAACGGGTCTCATGGTCATAGTAGTTTTCAGGCTCATACCATAATTGTGGAAGCTTAAGTTGTGTCCTCTTTTACATCCAATATCAAGGGACAAAATTGACCTGGTAAATACTGCGGGCATGCGTAGTTGTCCAGCAAGACAGCAGGTAATAGAGCACACTTTCCCGTACCACTGCTAGATAAAATTTTAGTCGAAGCTTGTACTATTTCAGGTGCCCTCAGACAATTGTTTCTCATAAAACAGTATCTCACCAACGTTAATGATTCTATGCAAATAATTTATTTCGCAATCTGTAATTATAAACTTTGCCTTCTATAAGTCAATTATTAACCATCTATCACCCAATGATAGCTCAACATCGCAAGCGCCAAATATCAACTGTGCCAACTGCCATTTAATTGAATGACTGAAACGAGTTGACGCATGAAATAATTTTAATCTACTTCCTAGTTCTAAACATACAGAAAATAAAGATCTTTTTTGTAATATTGCCTTGACTTTTCATCATTACTTGGATGTGCCTAGACAATAAAAAATTTTTTAAGTAAAAAATTATATCAAGGTTTAAATATTAGGGTCTTGGTGCTATTTTACAGCCGTTACTTACATACATACATACATAACTTCACGCCTGTATCCCTAATGGGGTAGGCAGAACACCAGAGGCTATAAAAACCATCTGATGTCACGTTTGACAAATTTGGAAGTATTATTATGATGGAGAGAGACTATAGCAGTGACAGGGGGTCAGCCTGTCGCCCGCAAAAACGCCAATAAAACCTCCGTCCCTTTACTGACTTTTACAATTTGCCCGGGAAAAGAAGCAGCTGGCACATTCTATGTTTTTCTTTCGCTCCCAGTCCAGCATGGAAGCAATACTGCACCAGAAGTTCTTACGACTAAAAGCCGTTACTTTTGGTATCATAAGAACTTCTGGTGCAGTATAATCTTCCTCAAGACTCGTGCGATTCAATACAAATACGAGTATTATGTAATAAAAAAAAGCGTGTTCAAGCAAACAAATTTGAGCTTTTTTATTTAGTACCTACCTATAGAGATGACCAATGGCGTACGTGTCGTGCGTAACGACCTTGTCCAACGTTTCATGTCCTAGATATAAAATACCATACATACACTGTAATAACGTTACCCAATTTCCCAACCCCGCAACCTTAGATTTCCCTCTGACCTAGTATTCTAGAAAATCGATAAACCCTGGGTCAACGTCCTACGAGGCCCCATTCATAACAAGGCAGTAGTAAAAGGTTTTCTGCTCTGAATATCTGTAATGAAATAGTTGCATTGAAACACTGTAACGGAGAAAGATCTAGAATTACATTTGTAATATGATAATTGTGAGTTTCTGTAACTTTAGTATGCAGTTTTGAGATATGTGGTGTCACCTTGACAAGTAGTAACGGTAAAAATAATATTTGTATAGCGTATGTTGACCATAATGAGCTAGGGACAATAAATATGTTATTTTATAGCAAATGAGCATATGATTACCATATAGTTATTGGAACAAGGAAAAAAACAACCTATGTAAATAAACCTATAGGTACACGTTTTACATATAGCAAGATATCAATAAGCCTTCTTAAGTGGATAAACATATCAATTTGTAAGTTAATAAGTCGATTCAATACCATATTTTACAAATCATAAAAAGAATGAAAAACACATTGGTCTACATTTAAAACATATCTTTGATAAGCAATTGTAATAAGTTCACCATTTTTTGTTATTACCTACTATTACATCCTTCTTACTTTCAGAAATGTATTATAAATACTACTCAAGTTCTTCAGTAAGTTCCAGTGAATTTGACGACCGGCTAGTGTAGTGGTAACATAACTAACATACATTGCGTTCTATGCCTGAGGTCCCGGGTTCGAAACCCGGTGGCGGCGCGGGGTGGTAGATATTTGTGTGATGAACACAGATATTAGTTGTGATGGACGTTTATATGTTTAGTCAAGTTTAATTCCTAATAAAAAATGTGATTGAATTTCTTAACTTTATCAGTTATCTAGTATCCATAACACAAGTTCTTTAAGAAACTTAATATGGCCTAGATAATGTTGTGTGAGTTTCAGAAATATTTATTTATAAGTCAGAATATCCCTATAAGTTCCAGAACAATCTCTAGGAAGACTAAATATCCCGCTATATTTATCTCCAGCGCAATGCAGACTCGCTGACGCCGCGGTACAATAATAGCGGACATTTGTGACTCTCCAAAAGGGTGACTTACGATCGCCAACTGCTGGATACATGCCAATGATAATACGCTCATTTTGATATATTTCCTAGTAGAGTAGCTTAATCAAAGAGGTTTTTATCTGGATTTTATACCGATGAATTATATTGTGCGCGTTTGGTGCCATGTTAACCTATGACACTCGTGAACATGGTTTCAAAAAAGCGAAAAGTTAAACCTTATAACAAAATAATTTAAATAATGCATGAATGAAAAGTCTATTACAAAAATACATTGTGTATAGGCGAAACAATGCCAGTAAGTATTTTCTTAAATTTATCCTTTGTTTCATCAACTTCATCATCTAATACATAGGTGGGTATTTATAATTTATACCTAGGACAAAGCACTTTCCAATCCATAAGAAAATCGTGGTAACTTAAGACAGTCTTCGATATTTGAAATATTAAATTAGACTAGTTGAACATAACTGCAAAAGTCGTTAAATAAATATCGCTCGATATTTTTCCACACTGCGCAATACAACCATTTTTCTATCGGTAACTTATTCCGCGTTTGACATTAATCTCAGTTAGTAGCAATTGACGATGAAGTCGCAGATGACATACAGGTTATGGAACGATCAGGCTTTAAACTATTATTAATAATATTGTAAACGTGAAAGTTGTTTGTCGTTGTGGATGTTTAGGTTCTTTGACGCAATAACTATTAAAAGGTACAAATTGAACCGTATCCTGGATTAACACACATTATACTTATAAAATGCGGTCATTTAACTACCAACACTAGACCAGTTAAGTAGAGTATGGCCTTTACTTATTTTCACCAGGCGTTAGACCCAACAGTGAGCTTATAAAAGGGGTTTTGCTGATAATTATGAATATTAACGTATATAAAACTAAAACTGTTCCGTGCTCATTAGTAAAAGTAAAAATATCGAATAACGACATTAATTATCTCTAAATATTTGCCTTACAAATAACATAAGCAGGGCTTTACTTTGTGCTAAATGCTACAACTCTAATAATTTCTCTTAAAACTTTTACAGTAATATGTGACTGTGCTCTTGTGATTATTGCTTAACCCGTGAAGACATCGTTAAATTCTCAAGTATCAAAATAAAACGTATGCGTTTCAGTTCAATCCGCCAACTACCCGGCCATACTACTGACTGACTATACCAATTCAACATAACTATCCAACAATTTGTCCCAAAAATTGTAATAAAATGACTTTAAAATGTATAAAATTCACAAGAAATGGTCAATATCCGTGCTCATTCTTAACCCACACATAACTTGTAGGTATGTGAGATCATCAGTACAGTAATCCAGTTGAACAGAAAGCGTGTGTGAATAATTCGTGAAATGTATGTTATGCAATTCTCATTTCTGCGTTATTTTATTTCTTTTTTATCGCATTGTGTTTTTAAACTAGCTTTATTGTTATGACATTTCTCAGTTCTTGCGATTATGTTATTAAACGAGGGTGTGCCATAATGGTACGATGAGAGTGGTTAATTCAGTTTTTTTTTATACCGGTAGTGTTTTTTATACCTGCAGTCTCTTTTGGTCAAAGGCTTTTGTATGGGTACTAGCTTCCTTCATATTTTAACAGAAATTAAGTATATTCTAAGCAAATGTGCAATGACATAGAAAAAAAAAACTAAAAATATATATTAGCTTTAGTGGCTATGAAATACTCTAAATAAACGTCAATATACTACAATATACAACTTGGCTTTAGAAAATTGATTATAAAATGTAAACCGAGAGGAAAAACGGTTAGTAAGAAACTCGGTACTATTTAGTCAAAAGTGCTCTTTATACAAAAAGACAGAAATACTATTCTGCTAAGAAGAACCAAAAGTCAGTTAGGTATTGACGCTTATGTCATGCATGTCATATCCAAGCTGCTTACAAGGTGAATGAATAAGCTTTTCCGATTTAAAGATTTGCACCGCAACGCATCATTGATCTACCATCAATAATGAATCATGTTCGTTCATGGGTCCGAAATCCGAATATCTACTTTCCATCAGGTAAATGGTAGTTTTTCGACTTTCATAACACCAGAATATATAATCACGAACTTATCTGTGACGAAATACTGCAACAATTACTTTCAATAAGTAAAGAAAGCATATAATTCAATTATTCATACAAATTCAATATTATCGCCCTCAACACCGTTCCAGTTGTATCGTTTGCGCTCTACGAGTTCTTTTTAAATTTTATTTGTCATTAAGTAGAACTTATAAGGACTGAACTTAAGTAGTGGCCACTATCAAATTTAAAAAAAAATACTTACTACTTTCTTATTTTAATTAAACTGTCATTATTTAAAATAGGAATCATATTAAAGCGGAAATAAAGTTGAAAAAATGGTTTTTAAATGATACGATATTAAACTCCTTTTCAATATTAATTGATAGGACATCAAAAAGAAGTCATACTTAACACTGCAATTTTCATAAAAAGTGATAATAATAATAATACCAGAGTCTCTTTTTTCAACCGACTTCCAAAAAAGGTTCTCAATTCGTCTTTATGTTTTTTTTGTGTCTTTTACACGATATTTTAGACAATCTGGAATCGATTTTAGGAGATACTTCATTGTTGGTCCCATATATATAAATTTCATCGAAATCGGTTGGGTACCTACTTCATTGAAAATTTCAAATTTTTGAAACATTATGTATGATTTCGGAGAATGTTTACGTGGATGACATTATTAGTCGGAAAAAGTGTTGAAGTGAAGTCGGTTTTTTAATGCTCTGCTTTTGTTGATTATCTTAATTAAATACGATATTCTCCTATGAGGAAATGTCGCCGATAAACATTTTTTAATTATAAATGGGCGATTCTTAAATTTATAAACTTCGTTTAAGAGTAAAAGAAGTGTTTTCGACGTTTGTCGTCAAAACATCTTATCTATTACCATTTATACATGTATTCTGGTTCTTTGTTGTAAATAACACCATTTTTCATATAAAAAAAATGTAAGTTACATAATATGAGAAGTGCGGCCATAAAAGTGACTACATGAGGTCACTTACTCATATAAGGGTCAATGTATAGGTACGCCTATAAAACAGGCTTCCCACAGTTACTCAAGATTTTCTACCTGATAAATTTGAAGATGCTATAGAACAAATTTTGTGTATTAACATTTTTATAAAACATCTAAATATATGGTCACAAAAGTCCTACTATAAAAAGTTATTTTGCTAATTCCGCGACTTGTACTTGCACTAGTGATGCAGGATTTTCATGCGTAGGTTCACCGCCCTCCCTCCCTCAAGCAAGAAGCAAGACATGCAATGAACACACACCTGGAAACCCAGCTAGTGCAAGTACAAGTCGCGGAATTAGCAAAATAACTTTTTATAGTAGTTGTCATGGATTTCCGCAAAGTAACGCCTGATTCAATCAATTACAAAAGTCCTAGTTTGAAAGCTGTATAGAAAAGATAATTTCTGTTGATTTCTTGACGTTATCAATAATAATTGGTGGTGGTTAAATTTTTAAATAATTTTACATACTTGGGTCAACAAAATAAGATTTTAATGTTTAGATTTTGATTAAGACTTGAATTTGCTCTGAACTCAATATTTTGTTTTACGAACTTATATTACTTATAGTACTTAAGTGCTGAGGTCGTTACAGTAATTGAAAATCCATTGACAAGTTTACCAACTTGACTAAAAGCATTTTATTTATATTGCTTCTAGGTCATTACCACCCACGATAAACGATGTTTAACAATATCTGTGACTAATCAATAACTATTGAATGTGCTAGAGTCGTTAGCCATTTACAGTCATTACCTTGAAAACGCGATAGTTCTGAATTCAAAATTAAAAAACCCTCGTTTTTAATGTGATTTTTCAGGCGTCTGCGCATCCGGTGCACCTAATATAGAAATTATTTTGGAAAATGAAGTTGTTCTTGCAGTTTTAATAAAATAGATATAAATACTAATTCTATGAAGTAGGTATTCTAAGTTTTGTCCTATCTGTGTTCAATATTTTAGCTCAATCCGTGCTCTTATTGCAGCATGAAAGAGTAACTAATATTCATCGAAATGCTAACTGACCTCTAGCTAGACAAAATCTGCTCATGATATATTCAATTGTTTGAGCACACTGAGGTTTGAGGAGGTTTTATTCGAGATTTTTGTGGGCAATAGGCTGACCCCCTGCCAATGCAATAGTCTCTCCCGACCATAATAATACATTATAAATTTTTCAACCGAAACATCAGATGGTTTTATAACCTCTGGTGTTCTGCCTACCCCATAAGGGATTACAGGCGTGAAGTTATGTATGTATGTGTATGTTTGAGCACACAACTCGTATTACTAAATAATTGATGTCGTTCAAAAGGAAATTCGTAAATATGTAACAGTAAAACAATGATCGATACAAAACAACGAACGTTCATAAAGTCTATCAAAGTACTATTCAAAGGAAAGGTAGAAACATTATTTATATGTGGCATGCTTGCGTGCGTCTGCCAATACACAATGTCCATTGATTCGGTAAAAGCATTCGAATTTCAAATGCATTTAAAACGTCACAATCGACTATTATGTATGAACGATTTCTTCGGACAATCGAAGAAAAAATCTTTCTGCTACCATTTCTATAACGTTGCAATTTAGATCATTTAGATGTGGTATCTTGAGAGAGAAAGAAACTTGTTATCTAAGAGCTATTTTGTCACGGGTTGTTATGAAACGAAATTAGAATTAATGTTGTTTTCCAATTTTTTGTATTTTTTTATGTATAGATAAAGATGTTACGATGAATTAAATTAATACGTTTTTATGTATCAAAGTTGTGCGGAGTTGTGTATTTTCTAATTTGCATTTTATTGCACAAAAGATTTACGAGATGTGGCATCGAAGCGATTTTTTTGGTGCTGTGCGTGGTTTAAAGGTGTCTTATAATGCATATTTTTCTATGCTAATGAAAGAAGTTTTTTAATTATTTAAAATTTTTGTTTAAATTATGTTAAGATCTGAAAAGTGATATGAGCATAAACATTTCTCCGTAATATCGCACTTAAACTTTAATAATTAAAGCTTATTTGACATTGTAGTTGTGAATAAAAGAAGTCAGTTTCACTACGTTTTGCTTGGTTTTTATCGTATTCAAAGATCTCTATGAGATCATTCAATCGATGATTCCTAACCGGTCAAATTATAGACGGTCTGTTGCCGGTAATAATTCCTCTGATGATAGCAACACACGTATATTATATTTAATGTATATTCATATTTAATTCTTCCATGCTGGACTGGGAGCGAAAGAAAAACATAGAATGTGCCAGCTGCTTCTCTTCCCGGGCATACTGTAAAAGTCAGTTAAGGGACGAAAGTTTTATTGGTGTTATGCTGGCGATAGGCTGACCCTCTGTCACAGCAATAGTCTCTCCAACATAATAATACCTCAAAATTTGTCAAAAGTGACATCAGATGGTTTTATAGCCTCTGGTGTTCTGCCTACCCCATTAGGGATACAGGCGTGAAGTTATGTATGTATGTATGTCATATTTAATTGGTGTGGCGTTTGCAGTAGACGTGACAGCGTGTAGCGTCTCTAGTTCTCTTATAAGTTGCATCGTATAAATCTTACCATCTTTAACTAATTGTTTCCATGGGCCTGGTTGGTAACTGCTTTGTACTTACCATCAAGTGGATCCAGTGCCTGCTCCCGGGCTCTCATAACATGTTACATAACATAGTAGGTTAAGCAACATTCATCCCAATAGGTACAATCATTCTCTTATCCCTACGAACTTAGCGGTTTAGATGATATGTTTAGATTTAGTCATCGTTTCCAAGTGCCCTGTAGACTTGTATACTTACCTACCTATACTTCGCAGCTG
Organism: Stenoptilia bipunctidactyla; assembly: GCA_944452665.1. Classification (NCBI taxonomy): domain Eukaryota; kingdom Metazoa; phylum Arthropoda; class Insecta; order Lepidoptera; family Pterophoridae; genus Stenoptilia; species Stenoptilia bipunctidactyla. The sequence continues at coordinate 8,533,598 of OX101738.1, read as the reverse complement.
GATCGAGAATGTCCATCAATGGTATTGACCAAATTCTCATAACTTTTTTCCACGTTTGCATATCATACATTAAGATTAGTTATGCAATATAGGTCATTAAGTTGCCAAAAATAAACAATTTAAGTTGCCCCAACAAACGAAATTACAGAATATTTCTGGTGATAGAAAAACATAAGGAAAACTGTTACAGAACGAGTGATTTCCGATGTGGCCAATTTCACGACGTATTTCGGCGTCCAAAGTGAAATGAAATGAAATGAAAAATTTTTATTCATCATACATAAGACCATCGAATGGCCGCTTAATGACGTCACAATTTTGTACTTCGGCTTTAATAAGGTGTTGATAGTTATTGAGTAGGATATTACAGTAGACCAAGAGACAAAAAAAGCCGAAGGAAAAAAACTCTTGGCACTCTTTTTCAGTCAGGATTATACGAATTAAAACAAATAGGTACACACAATACAAATTGATCATGACATGAAAAAAAACAAACACAAGACAGCTAATTGTGAGAGGTAATGTCATGCCAAAACCAAATTGCTTACATAGTAGGTGCATTGAGCTATGGATGCACAACACGAATATGACAAACTGGGACCAGAGTATTTAAACTTCAGTTATCCACCATCCAGAACTTGGTATTTGATTTACGGCTCAAACCTCTTCGTCTTTCATGGGCCTGCAGTACACTTATGAATGGTTTTGATAGCTGTCGCATGTAGTTTTTGTTGCACTGCATGCGTTTGCAACATAAGGAGGTGCAACAGCTTAAACGCATGAATGTCCGTAATGTTTTTTTAGTATTACCAAAATAGAAAAAACATAATTTTGCTTTGTTATTTAACATGGATTTCCGCAAAACAACACCTGTCACAGTCAACTGATTCCTACTCACCTAGTAAGTCAGTGGTATAAATTCACATGTAAATCATTTTAATCTCTTTGACCGCATTTTATAATAAAAGCATTTCGTTGTATCTATTTTACTTTATAACTCGTCGTTTTGGTGTTTTTTTACACGCGTGAGTCACTTGACCACAGGGTCTGTAAACCCGGAGTCAGTGGTCAAGTAACTCATCTGTATAAAATGAAAAAAAAATTAAATAGTAAAAAGTTTTATACTTAAAACAAAGTTTTTCTTCGCGTTTTTTTTTATTAACGTTAAGGCTGCAATCTGGACGGCAGCGACAGCGGCGCGGGCAGCGACGGGCCGTTCTCGACGCCAGCGGGCGCTCGAGCACTTTGTCGCGGTTTAATACAAACTCAATACTTTCTATCACCGCGGAAATCACTGCTCGCGCCACTGTCGTCCAGTTTGCAGCCTTAAAACAGTTTTTCAAAGACCTTCTTGGAATAGTAGACAATATACATGCAATGTGAGAGTTCCTCAATTTTCCCTAATGGGGATTATGGTCTGGTTTTTACTTAGATTATTTCTACGCCTTTCACTTACCTTGAAGATATCGTGATGTTTAGTGAAACAGCTGAGAGACGTCCACATCGCCTACTAAAAAATAAAAAATAAAATGTAACTGTCGCCGAAAAATACTCGATTTTCCGAGTGTTAGTTATTTGAATATTAAAACAAATAGAGGTAATCCGTCGATAACTTCGATACAATCGTGTGAAGTCACTCCCCTCACCAGGAAGTAAGTTCTACCAATGGACCGTAACTGTCTAGCACCGTTTACTTACTTCTTGCTACTGTTTTAATGTTACGATGCTCACGACGAAGCTTATTGGAAAAATCAACCATTCTTAAGGATTTAGAATTGTTTAGTTTTGCAATTTTCACCCTAGACAGCCTTTACTTATTTATAGTTTATAGCAAATTACTTAAAAATTAATAGTCTTAAACGTAACAATACGTAAGCTATTGCTATCACATAACCGTAGGACAAAACTTAAAAAAAAAAATGATCTGGAATTTTTAAACACTATTTACTGTAAATAAAATAAGCTTTATGACTTCATAGAAATACAATACAATATATCTATACATATTAGTACTTCCTTACTCCTTACATTGATTAAAATACACGTACGCCTAAACTCTACAATATAACGTGATTTCAACTACCATACAAAATAAGTACGTAAATTCACACAATTTCATAGTTTCTGTGTACGTTTGGATCGACTCTGAAGATTGCCTAAGCGACCTATGCCCAAACACAGTCTGGCGGATACAAATTATCAAATCATCTAGCTCCCTAATTTGATGCTAGATAACCTGGGAGTCCCAGGCAATCTGAATTTATCATCCTAGCGGTTAAGATCATCAAGTGTTTTCGAACAAAAAGATGATTACAGATTTCCTATTGCTGCTGACTCTTTACTTACAATACAGTTACTTTCTAGCAATGGATAAAATGGTTTCATACAGCTTAAGTTGAAATAAAAATGCAGTCGAAAAATAATATCAAACCAAACATTGACTTCCCTTAAATTTTTCTATGCCAGTCCAACCTAGAAATAGATCAAAGGACATCTATACCGCCATGGCGTCTACGTTCAACATCACATCAATAAAACGGTATATTTCCCACATTGCTATACTGAAATATACAGTAACGTTATAAATTCCTGATCAAAGATGGTGGCCATCAAGTATGTGATCGTATGGTGACGGTACCGTTAAAATAACACACTAGCGGTAAACTGTTTTTCATCGTCACTCTATTTAAAGATTATATTCTCTATGGAAAACAATAAAGTAACTGTTTTTACGGTAACAAACAATGTATCGCTCAATAAAATCGATCAATTTTTTAACCTTATCTGAGGTTGGGCAATGGATCTGACCCGGACAGCCTTTATTTAAGTAGGTTTAAGGTTGTATATCTAAAGTTCAGTCTTAATCTGTCGATGTTCGATTGATTTAGCTACGTTCATGGTTTGTTACTTAAAATACAGATATCATTTGACTGTTTATACACAATTTGCACGCTGGCAATGAGTGAACGCGTTATTAACTGCTATAACTCATTACTGGGAAATAAATAATTAGAATTATCACATTTTTATGTCATACTTCAAGAAATGAAATGTTTTACGTTTTTTCCTTATGCCAGGTAATGGAGTATTCAGTGAAAGTTTTAGATTTATTTTTAAGTAGGTTAGTAGTTAGTAAAGATAGTAGACTAAATCTAAATTATAGATTTTAATATCACATAACTTAATAAAGTTTTGAATGATTTATCATCATACAGCCTACTAAAAATAATGCTATGCTAATCAAAATGGTGTTAAATATTTGGTCTAGGTTTAACGAAGTTAGAAGAATCGTAGTTCACCGACCTTGCAATAGCTTTTCCTAGATGATATAAATAACCCTTAGAATCGTTAAATGGCCATTTCCATCATAAGGCGATTCAGATTAAAGGGTTGATCTGTAAATACGGTCTTAAGTCGCGCAATGACTATAAAAATAATGAAGGCTTGTGATCTGAATTTAACTTACACAGACAGTTTAATGCCTTAACTCTTAGGGCAAAAATAAATACTTAATACCGTTAATAAAATTATCGGAACGGAACGTTCTTATGTATACGATACATTACTAATGTATCAAGTTCTTAACAGAATTCTAATAAGTTGGTGAAGCGATTAAGCTGAGCCGCCATTTTGTAATTATTTGTCTTTCTTTGCTTACTTTGCGATAACATCTTCTTTTTCATTATTTATTAGAGACTAAATCCATGTTTGACCCCAATATCACCAGATGGTAAGCGAACATGAGGTTGAAGATGACAGCACACGGACTTAAGAAGAATTCTTTAAAGTCTTATCTCTTTTTGGTATACGAAAACTAAAAGAAAATGCGTTCGTTGCCCGTGATTCTACCGCCTGACACTACTAGTAGAGTGAAGGGAAATTTTACTTCCCCATGACACAGATATTGGCTGGTTGAAAATAAATATGGACTAAAGGCTTTTGCAGGTTAGCTGGGTAACAGAGAAGGCACGGAACCGATATCTATCTGTACCGTGGAGAAGTACTCGAGACGTGTACCTATTTTATTTAAACTACCAATTTATGAGACGTAACTCCCACTATTTCTTTGCGTCTTTTCTAAATGAATTGATAGGACCGTGCTGGGGCTAAATTGTGTTCAGTTTAGGCCTTTGGGTGATATTAAAAAAAAATATCCGACACGTTTCATTTCACGTTCGAAACCTGTAATGTTCAGAATCTTGTAAACACTAATAGAATCATTATCATTTGCATCGATAATTAACATCGATATTTCCAGTATACTCAAACACCTTCTGACAACTTAACGATCACTAGTTTTATACAATTATAGGTATAATTATAGATGCTACTATAGTAACGTAATTATATAACTTCGAGTTTGTTTTACATTTTGGTTGTATTATGTTTTCAGCTGACTTTAATTGTCTCTACACGTTACATATCATCAACAGTTAAACAAACTTTACTGTTTTCAAAACATTTAGGCTTAATAATTCAAATTTCTTTATACATTGTTTTTGGCCGTTGTCTGACACATAATATCTTTGTCTTGCCAAAGCGTCCTGCGTCCGTACTTTTAGAGCGAAAAAAGTTAACTCGTAGGTATTAAGGTTTAGGTTTGAATGGTTGACTGCAAAAAACCCTACCATCCCTGGACAAGCTTGTCGTAAAAGGCGACTTATTCAAGCGAAGTTCACTTGGTGGTAGGACCCTTAGAGTTCAGGGTTCGCTAAACCGCCCTAAAATACTTTAAGGTGAACGAAAAGTTGTTTTCGGGCCGTCCGAAGATTTTTTTATTTGGAACAAATCGTCCACTCAGATGCAAAATTTATCTTATAGGTAGCAAACAAAATAATTTTGCCGACGAGACTCACTTCAAATCATTCTCGTTAAATGGCTAGAAGCAGGACGAAAATACAGCATACGGGTCTTTATTTATTGCTTCATATGGAATGGTAATGTGAAACTTTCTATTGTAACCACCATTTTACACATTGGTAGGCATACTGAATCATGTAATTATACAACCCATTTCTTCTTGTGAGGGTCGAAGAGTCTGCTGAATAATTTCAAATAAGAGGATGGGTAGCGAAGTCTTTATTCGTAAAACTACTATATCTTTTACTCGAAACGGTATTTTGTGAGTCTTAAGCAAAGTAAGTACATACATACATACATAAACTCACGCCTGTCTCCCCTTGGGGTAGGCAGAGACAAGGGAACACCAATTGCTGCGATCCAAACATACCTCTTTCGCTTCTTCCACGTTCATCAATCTTTTCATACATGATCGCCGGATACGGGTACTTTTGACTAGGCCCTTTTTCAAAATGTCGCCAATTTGATCGGCATTTTGATCGCAAAGTAAGTAACAGACTAAACCTAATCTTTAGAACATAAAAACATGTTTACTTTTAAAATACGTTGTATAAGGAAGTTCTTATAGCCCTACTTCCCTTGGATAACCAAGTCATAGACGCTTGGTGAAAAGACCCTTTTAGGTTCGTCGGCCCAGCGACCACCTTTAACTTTGCAGCGTTAAAACGGTCAAACGGCCAGTAATATAAAATTATGAGATAATTCAGCTTCTTCTCGTTCTTTTTCTTCTCGCTCATGCAACTAAAATAGACGTTCCCATTACATGTAGAAAGGTACTTTACTGCCTTTGTTACCACTAAATCAAAGTCTCAGTTACTCGAGCTGCATAGTCTACAGACTATCTATAAAGGTGTGTCCAGACTAGCTCAGCAGGGTTCGGCCATTGCATTTATCTGACCTTCGCCTTCGCACGCAACGGTCGAACGAAACGATTTATTGATAATCGATACTCCTTTGTTGTGCTCGAAGTTTGTTTCTAGAATTGATTGTGTAATTTGAAATTAGATTTTTTTGGATTTATACGAACTTAGTTGTTATTGGTATGATATTTTAAGAGTACTTGTTGTAATCAGTGTTGCAATTTTTAAGTTCAATAGAGAAATTAATGTTTTCTAAGTTTGTTTTCTTCTGGAAGTATTTGGTACGAATAAAAAGGCGCTGTGAATTTAAATTGAGAACTTCCATTTAAATAGAATATTCTAGTTAGAATTGAATTGAATTGAATTGAGTCTCTTACTGTAGAGAGATTTACTTAGCTTAGCAAGCTTAGATAAACTTTGTGTCTTAGCTTAACTTTAGATCAGATTGTAAAAAGTAGTATCGGCCACAGTTTTATAAAAAAAGTACAATATTTTGATATCACAGATGACTTAAAACAATGTGTAAAAAGAAAGCCGTTTATAAACATTGACTTCTTTGTTTTACGTTTAATCATTGTATTCACAGCAAGATTTATACGTTTCACATTGAAATGTAATTCTAGACACGAACAATTTATACACAATTATGTCTACATTCTTTCTGTGTCTTAAATATAGAAACAAAATTGTATATACCTTGGTGTATAGGAGGCACCAACCAGCATTGGGCCAGCTTGGTGGTTTATTGGCCAATAGCCTCTTCGTCACCCATCGGAGAGACTCATAGCCCTAGGATCATTACAAAGAGATGTGATGTTATGGGCGGCACTTTCCAAAGTAGGTACCTAAAACTAAAATCTTCGTGGGTGGCCTAAGGAGCCTTATTTAGAAGTTCTAGGAGTTATATTGGCCCTAGTTCACCACACTCTGCTCTGCGTTCAATAAACCGGTTCAAAAAAAATGTCAGAAACATATTATTTTTTTTATACAAATATCCTTATCGGAAGTAATTTACCCCTTGATAATTATTTTGGAATTAGAAAATCATAATTTTTAAATAAAAATTCATTGTAAGTAAATGAGTGATTTCACGATTTGTCCACAACATTTTATGTTCATACGAAAATAGGGATGGAGACGAAAAGAAGGATGCATAATGTTTTTTTATCAAACTTCCATTAATTACGACCGCTAGAAAAAGTTATCTGAATGTAACGTTATCTTTTTTTTTGCAAAAATCTGGTAAATTAAGACTTACATTTTTCAATATAATGTTTCTACCCTTAACCCTAGAGTTAGCTCTACCTTTTTAGTGGCAGAATATTCTTCTTTCACCGATAGATAATTAATAAATCAACATTCTCTTATTTACAGATAATCTACCTACCGCCATCACGTCCATCCAAACACAAGAGGAAATTCCGGTAAGCATAGACAATACTTTTTTATTCATTCTTCAAACCACGCATAAATTGGGTTAACTAAGATTCCACTCACGTTCTTGAACACTCGTTTGCATCCGTCCGTGAGTATGAAATTAATCCTACCTTTTGTTTTTAGCGTTCCGTAGCCAAATGGCAAAAAAAAGGAATCTTTATAGATTCGTCATGTCTGTCTGTCTGTTGGTCCGTATATAACAGCCACATTTTTTCCTAAATTTTAAGGGCTATACTGTTAAAATTTGGTAAGTAGATATATTCTGTGAACCGCATTAAGGTTTTACACAACAAAAGAAAAAAAACAATAAATTTTGGGGGATACTTAAACTGTTTTTTTCACCAAACCCATACCTGCGGAGTAACTATGAATAGATGTTCAAAAATATATAAGGTTTCTAATATCATTTTTGTCAGAACTGAATAGTTTGCGCGAGAGACAGAGTTTTTTTATAAAAAAATACACTATTATTAAAACATCGATCAAAGTTATAACAAACTACATACAAAAACTTTTATATTAGGTATGTTACTTGCTGCTACGGAACCCTTCATGGGAGAGTCCGACTCGCACTTGGCCGCTTTTTGTTTTAATATGCCTGTATCCGCTCTAAGAATGCAAATAAACAATAAAATAACTTGCTGAGGAAAACTGGATATTCGTGACTCAGGATTATGCGCGTAGGCAGCATAGTCTAGTGAACTTGTTGATAAATAAAACCATCTCTATATGTAAATATATACGTCATTTGTATATCTGTGGAAGAAATATGTAAACTAAAAAGGTATTGCTGGTGGATTAATATAAGCTTTTCTGTAGTAATAATGCTGTACACTTAACACAGAGACATACAGGCCCAACTTCAGCAAGATTTAACACAATACTAATCTTAAAAATATCTGTACTTTCATACAAACATGTGATCACGCAGCGGACCACTTCTATTATTGTATAAAATGCGCTAAAAACCAAACACGCCTTAGCCCTTTTTATACATACACTATTCAAATTAAGTCAAGTCGCGGTCTTTTAAAAACTAAAAAAGGCTGTTATAATTCGGAAACCTTTTTCCATACATCACAAACTCTGCATAAAAACAGACATTGTGGTTATGTCGATGCAGTCAAGGCAAAAAGCTGCCATTGCGCAACACAGGTCGACGCCACTAAACTACACAATCGATTTTACTCTTTCTCTTTTTAAACAGTACCCGTCGATGTGGGTCTACGCGTTTTTGTTCGTTCTATTTTTAAACTTGGCGAAAAGTGAAATATTGTTTTTTAAAAGGGAAACTAGCTGTTTTTTTTTTTTGTTGTTTATAAACAGTGGTATACCTACCTATTCAGCTCTTTGTGTTAGTTACAGATGATCAATAAATACCTAAACATTCTTATACCAGGTCAACAGGCAAACTACTTCTATGATATAAATGCTTGCATAATTTGAAATTTAGACTGTGATTCAATATCGGGTCTCGATCGGGATCGAGGATCCGATTTATAACTAAGGCCTCGAGTAGAATTTGAAAACTCCTTTTCAGCTTGAAAATCTAGTCCAGAAATGCATGTAATTTTAATAATGACAATCTGACTAACTAGACCATTTTATTTTTATTTGCTTAATAACAGCTACAGTTTCAAATCTACGTTACTACTTTATGAATTATCTTAACTTTGTGTTGTGCTAAATTACCGGGGACCGAATTCAGAAATTCCGTAACGAAAGAAACCTAACACCCCCCACTCCGACCGGCACAGCGATGATACTTTGATTTCATAACTTTACATGCGGGCTTTAATAAACAATCAGCGCCATCTACTAGGAACTTGTGGAACTTCATATTAGATCAAACATTACTGCATTAATAAAATAAATAAATAATTATAATTGCATAAGTTGATAAAAAATGCTATGCAATAGCTTTACCGCGGCAGTCTCCGAGTGCCACACGTAATTTTTTTATGTGAGTCAGAGAGGCATAAATGGGTAGACGTACGTCAGTATAATTTTCCACTCTCAGACCTATTACCGGTTTTCGGTAATTTTTCCCTTTACTACATGTTATCACTTCTTGCCAAATTTCATCATTCTAGGTGATCGGGGAGAACCCTAAAGGTTTTTAACCCTATTAGGTACCTTGTTATGCGACATATCTTAGCATAAACGGCTGTATCTTTTGACTACGTTCACTAAGAAATTTATTTTTCTCTGCTTTTTATTATTACTGTGATACGCACGTACGTACGGACGTACAGTATGCGCGTTCGAATGCGTAACGCAGCGTTGGCATTTAGGATTTACGTTTTTTTCTTTTGAGATACCGAACCCCGTAAAGAACTAAATAATAATGCCATTTAGTATTTATATTTCAGTTATTTAGGAATAATTGAGCATTTTAAATGGAATTATAATGGATATGTCGCGTCCACACTTAGGTACGGTCTGATTGCTTGGGGTAACTCTACTGACATAAATAAAGCGTTCGTAACAAAAAATAAGTTTAAGTATTCGAGCAATTTTTGGGAAAGCACCCGATGAACCATGTAAACCGTTATTTAAATTAGCTAACATAGGTATTGATCCTGCCTTGTATGTACATTTTGGAGGCAGCCATGTTTGTTAAAAATAATAGCCACTATTTTACGCAAGCAAAGGATATAACAAGACCAACACGACACGGAAATCGCCTAGTCTACAATACGCAGCCACGTCTTGAATTGTTTCACAGGCAGTGCTATTCTATGTGTATTAAAATATTTAACGCTCTACCTACAGAAATTAAAATGTTACCACAAATTAAATTGAAAAATGTTAACAAAATGGCTACTTGAAAAATGATTTTATAAAGTAACAAATTTCCTTAATTAACTAACAAAAAAAATCTAATAATTATAAATGTATACTAAGGAAGTAGGAATGTGAGTGTATTGAAAATTTACATGCCGTATTATGTGGTGAAATATGAATGCTCTAGTATTTATACGTAATTTTTCAAATCTTCTATTCTATTTATTGCAAATAAATGTTTGATTTGGTTTCATTTGGAAAAACTTAAAAATATTATTAAACATTGCAATGCTTCACTTTAACTGGGATTCACAATTTCTGAAAAGAAATTGGTCTCGCGTGGTCTTAGCTGCAAAGCTATACCATTAGATGGAGCTACGTTAGCAATTTAACATAAAAACAAAAATTGTGCTAAGTAATTTCGAGGTGTACAGCCAGGCCCTGGTAGCTCAGCGGAAGAGCACTCGTCCCGCAAGCGAGAGGTCCCAAGTTCGAGTCCCGGTCAGGTGATTTTTATTTAGCACATTTTTTCAGTTATTTAAGAATAATTGAGCATTTTAATGCAAAAACTTAAAAATATTAATAATGCCATGTTTAATTTCGTAACTGTCGATGTTTATCACAGAAAACATGATGCCGATTTTCATCGGCTGTAAGAATATTAACATACCTACATACAGACGCGCCGGCGCATGAATCATTTCATAACTTCATGACATAACGGAGATGAATAATGCAAATAAAATGGCGGTAGTAGCAAATGGAATCTACTGTTGGGGAGGCGCCTTACCACTACCGTCCTTTCTATTTTAAACGTCATTTACGGATTTAAACGCCATTTTCAGTCTCGGTGGTGTATAAGTGGCATAGACGCTACTGCACCAATCGTGAGGTCAAAGGTTCGATTCCCGCACGGGATAAAAACAAATGTTCCGTGTCTGGGTGTTTATCTACAGGGTTGATTTGTAGTCACCAGCCAAATTTGAATGTTAGTGTCTTTGATACGATATAAATGTACCTGCATAATTATTTTTGTATAGCTTAGTACAATAAAATAAAGATATGGCACCACAAACTTTTATGCAAATAGTCGCTGATGATGAACAAAGGTACTACGACCCGGCATTTCTTTGATAATACTACGACGTAGTACTACAAGATGCTTTGTAGAAGCGTGTAGTTGTCTTTATTTTAATGGTAATTTAGAGTGACCATGGTTTGCTTAATATGTTAGTGGATATATTTATTTCTTTGTTAAAAAATAAATACATTTTTTGCAAAAATCGTTTCTATAAATGATACTTATTGTCTTAAAAAATTTGGCTGGTGACTACAAATCAACCCTGTATATGTGTATTTACATTCTAGGTTTCCCCCTAGTTTGCTCCATGGTATCCCATAACACAAGCTATGCTTACTTTGGGAGCATGTAGGTAGTTGGTGTTGTCTGGGGATTTTATTTTATTATGTCTAATCATATAACACCTATAATTTTATTCAGAGACTGAACCTGCACTTGATTTTAATCTCACTTGATGGTAAGAGACGATAAGGCGCGTGGGTTAGAACGGAACTGGCTTTTCTCCTGATTAATATGGTCGTATGATGGCTGGTCACTAGCCAGGTGAACCACCAACCAGGGGTCGCTTGAATCATCTTAGTGTCTTTTTTAAATATTTTTGAAATCCCCAGACAATCGCACCAACTACATGGCCTCAAACTCGTGGCCTTAAAGCTTGTGTTATAAGATACCATGTAGCAAATTAGGAGGGAACCTAGAATATAAAATACATATAAGTACATATAAATAAATAAATATAAATAAATATAAATAAATATTTCTAACACTCACACAACATTATCTAGCCCAAATTAAGTTTCTTAAAGAACTTGTGTTATGGATACTAGTTAACTGATGTACTTAAGAAATATATAAACAACCATATTGAATACGAGGGCCAAACTGAAAGTTTTTAGAACTGGCAACTTAAAAGCATTATATTAAAAAAATAAGTTTAAATTTTGAAAATAGAACTCTTTACCAATAATATTGAGTATTCATTTCATTCATTTGTCATTTGTTTTACGATTTGGCGGCAAATTGAAAATTGTCTGTGCACGTCAGAATGAATTTAAGCCGAGAAAATTTTCGTGCAATGATTTTTTATGACTTTCGATGTCATATAAGTCAACAAGAAAGTTATGATAGACTTCGATTGGCTTTTCACGATGAAGCCCCATCTCGTGCCACAGTTTACAACTGGTTTAATGAATTCAAACGTGGTCGAACTAATCTCACCGATGATTTGCGTGAGGGACGGCCTTCTACAGCGACGACTGAAGATAATATCAGTGTTGTGCGGCGTATGATAGAGACTGACAAAAGAGTGACCTATCAGCAGATTTGGACAAGTCTAGGCATAGGTATGAGTCAAGTGCACAAAATCCTCCATGAACATTTAGCGGTCAGGAAGCTTTGTGCCCGCTGGATACCGCATAATTTGACCGAGGCTCAAAAACTCCGCCGTGTTGATTGGTGCCGAGAAATGATCCAAAAATTTAACGGAGGTGACTCAAATGCTGTGTTCGACATACTAACGGGTGACGAAAGCTGGATTTACTGTTATGATCCGGAAACCAAAAGACAGTCTGCTCAGTGGGTGTTTCCTTCCGAAGAGTTGCCAACTAAAGTGAAGAGAGGTCGAACTGTTGGAAAAAAGATGGTGGCCTCGTTCTTCGGAAAGACAGGTCATTACGCGACAGTTGTCTTAGAGGATCAGAAAACGGTTAATGCAGAGTGGTACACTAACAACTGTTTGCCACTTGTCTTGGAAAAAGTTCGAGAGAAACGACCTCGCAGCAGGATCCTCCTTCATCACGACAATGCCTCGTCGCACACCGCCAGGCAAACGATCGACTATTTGGCGACCTCAGACGTGGAATTACTGGGTCACCCGCCGTATAGCCCCGACCTCGCACCCTGCGATTTTTATTTATTCCCGAAAATAAAAGAAAAACTTCGAGGAAAACATTTTATGGACGCCGAAGAAGCAGTGGCTGCGTTTCAAAACGCCGTCGAAGAGACCCCTAAGGCCGAGTGGGCAAGGTGCTTTTCTCAATGGTTCCATCGAATGCAGCGATGTATTGATGTGAATGGACGCTATTTTGAAAAGTTATAATAAAACTAATAACTTGCTAGAATGCTTAGTTTTTGATTTTCTAAGAACTTTCAGTTTGACCCTCGTAAATACATATTTTTATTAGAATAAACTTAAAGAAACATATAAACATCCATGACTTGACGACTAATATCTGTGTTCATCACACAAATATCCGCCGCCGGGATTCGAACCCAGGACCTCTGGCGTAGAAGGCAATGTATGTTACCGCTACACCAGCCGGTCGTCAAATATATTTTACCTCATCGCCAAAGTGGTCGTCCTTAAAGACACGCTAATCCATAGGTGAAAGGGGTGTTCTAAACCGACAGGTGATGCCTTTTTCATTACCCTAAAACCAACCAGAGCAATAGTGGTCAGGATTAACAGACGCTGGCTGGATGGATTTAAAGTAGTCCTCAATAAAAAAACTTAAGAGGGAATAATAATTTTAATAATAATAAAAAAAATATTTATTTCTCCCACAATAATATTTTACTTACACAATACTATAATTAAAAACTACCTATATTATAAGAGGTAATCCAATTTAGGTTTTGAAGTGGGAGACTGGTGCCCCTTTTAGGTTTCCCTGTACTAGGGGATCACAAGGCTCTTCCCTCGTGCCAAGTTCTCGATACAATAGTTCTTAAACTAAGACTAAACAATGACTAACTATTATGGTTATTTTACACTACGTTGACAGGAGATTTTATCTTAAAAGCTAAATGTGTGCTATTTATTTGGAGTGTGTATATGAGTATGTGTGTGAGAGATGTCTGTATGTGTATGGGGTTACTGTATGTGGTGAAGTGTGGCTGGATATGTGTGTGTATGTGTGTAGGAATTGAGTGTGATGTCTCAAAAATATTCTCAGTTTCTAAGGAATAAACAAACAACAGTAGGGGTTTACTTTATCTGACAAAGGTGCCACTTATCGCTTGATTTATGTTTTTATACCTCGGAATTTTAATCAATTTGCAGTACGACTCATGCTGTATCAAATGCATTTGATACGATATTGCTTTTTACGATGTACATCAACATTCTTGGAGCTTGTTTTTTTATCGGTGACTAACATGAAGTTAAGGTAGCGTAGCACTCTCAAATTCTATCCTGCTTCAAAAGGTTTTGGCATTATTTGCTGCAAACTACAAACCAACTTCAAGCCGTTTAAGTCTTTTTAACAAGCAACTGATCTTCCTTACTGTATTATTTTTAAATTATTGCATTCAGAAACAAACGGTCATATACCGAACTATTCTGAATGGTGGGAGTCAGAGTATAGACCTATCGTTCCCTTAACATTTAAAAATATAAAACCTTAAGCTACTTAAACATATCGTTTACAAATTAACTTTTAATATCACACAAACATAATAACTTTACAAAAAAATTGAATATTCTATTGTTCAATTGCAACTATCATCTTAAATGCTTCCATTAAATTATTTTCCCCTTATGTCTAAATCTCTTACTTTGGCATGTATGTATCAAATACTTGTTTAGTGTATCTGAGATTATCCTTTATATAAACACTATCGAAGTCTTCGTGGCGCCGTGGTTACTGTGTGCATCATACGATATCACAGATTAAGCAACGTTTGGTTCGGTCGGTGCTTGGATGGGGACCGCCGACCATTCATTTCTCACGACGACTTCCGTGCTTCGGAGGGCACGTTAAGCATTCGATCCCGGGTGCTGTACTCTTATATACAATAGTCGGTAGGCTTTGTCAGAAGCCACTTTGGAGCCCTGAAAATTCTGACATCCACCACTGGGCCAGCTTGGTGGATTATGGCCTATACCTCCTCGTCACCCAGGGGAGAGACTCATAGCCCTGCAGTGGGCTCATTACAAAGAGTTGTGATAATGATGATGAAACTCTATCAGAAAATAATTTTCTCCAGGAATGTCAACACATCATAATATGAATCTAAATTAAGCGCGACGAAAAACTGGGAGCCCCATAGGTTAATAATGAAGAATAAACTGCTCGTGTACGTTCAGCTTAGAATGCCCTATCGCCCCTGGATAAGCGGTCGTAAGTGGCGACTAATGCGAGTAGCCATGCTTGATGGTAGGATCCCGTCAGGATCCGACTGATAACAACCACCTGTGACAAGCCTTAATTAATTTGCAACCCTTGGGCAATACCGTGCCGTAGAAATCGGTCATCGATAGCTATTACTGCCATGTTTTGATGGGACAACAACAATTTCGCGCCATTCAAAATCTATGGCCTGATGTTTTGGCGGGAAAACGAAACTGATTCGGGACTCAAGAAAAATGTGAAAATAATTGTTTATAGTAAAAGTAATTATGTGTGTGCAGTGCGGTATTAAATCTATCTATACCTACCAAGATAAAAAGCTGAAGAGTTTGTTTGTTTGAACGCGCTTATCTCAGAAACTACAAGTGGGATTTGAAAAATTCTTTGCATTTGATAGCCCAACTCTTGAGGAAGGTTATAGGCTATATTTTATCCCGAAATTCCCACGGGATCAAAAGTTACGCGGGTAAAACCGCGCGCGATTGATAAAAAGCTAAGTATATTTAATAAATAAATTTTTGAATTATTATTGTTGCGAAGTTTTAATGTTTTCTGACTTATAATCTATTGTAATCGATGTTATTTTATATAATAGATAATGTAGATTGAGTCGATAATGTATTTTGAATAGGATATCGGTTTAGTTTTATAATATATTCAAGTTAATAATTATTAATGTACTTATTAAACCCTTCAATAATGTTTTTTTGAATTTATTGATGAGTATTATGGTTTGCTTTAATAGTTCTATCTTAATACCTTGTAGGTACGTTGTTTTATACACCCTTCATATAAAATCTGCCGCCAGACATTACCACTTCGGCAATATTTTATGAAGAGCCAGTTCTTTCGTAAACCAGTGTGCTTTTATCTTTGATCTCATTTACACCTTCAGGTGAGCTTGAGGTCAAACACGGGATTAGTCTGTAATAAATAGAAAATAAAAGTTTATCTGCCTCCATGCTGGACTGGGAGCGAAAGAAAAACGTAGAATGTGCCAGCTGCTTCTCTTCCCGGGCATACTGTAAAAGTCAGTTAAGGGACAGAGGTTTTAAAGGCGTTTTTGTGGGCGATAGGCTGACCCCCTGTCACTACAATAGTCTCTTTCCATCTTTATAATACCTCCAAATTTGTCAAACGTGACATCAGATGGTCTTGTAACCTCTGGCGTTCTGCCTACCTTATAAGGGATACCAGGCGTGACGTTATGTATTTTATGTAACATTTCAAACAAAACAATATCTTTATTTCCTCTGCACCTATTACTGCACGAAACACACTTATTGCAAGAGTTATTAAAACCAATAGTTATTTCTGATTGGTTTACAGTTAAGGTTAATTTATTATAGTTGTGAAATTCAGGCGTTTCACGCGCATGCGCTATACCTCAAACCTTTCCACAATTTAGTTTTACAAAGAAGATGCCGCAGTAAACCTGCGTTTATACATAAAGTGATAGGCTGTGATAGCGAAAAGATACATTTATACACGTAGTGATATAGTCAGTGATAGTAAAAAGATGAATATCGTTTGCGGTTGAAACATATAACTATTAGAAAGTTACAAATGAATATGTGAAATATGTGAAAACATCGGAAATTGTAATAAGTGGTGATACGTGAATATGTGTTTTACATAAACTACTTACTTACTTAGATTGTAAAATGCAAATGTATACAAGTTTACGAGGATGAGCTTAATGATGTATGAATGAATGCACTGTTTAGTAAGGAAAACTTGCAATTTTTGCATCTTAATGGCATGTTCAATTTACTAATAAGTACTTTTTTACATGAAAAGACGTGATCCTGTCTGATATCGGGAAAATCCCTTTTTTATTTTATTTAATATATACCTACGTATAAATACTAGCGGTAGCCCAGTGGTTGTCAATCGATATTATAAATACATACTTACCTCTAATTTTTTCTCACTTCTTCTGTATATGGACTTTATTTTAAATGCACAATTGTGCATTTTTGTGAGCAATTAATATAAAAAAAGGACTTCAGTTTTCTTCTTCACGTATTAAAATATAGGTTTTAAGCATCTTTTTCCTAAAGTTCAGTTTTAAATTCAATTGAAACATACAAAGACTTATAATACCTTTATTTGTTTTTTTTTTTAAATATTAAATTCACTGTCGACAATGATACATTTGAAATTTACGTAACTCACAAAACCAGTGAATTCCGTTTGCAACTGTCTGTATATTGCATGATCGAGATATTGCTAAATACATATGTGACCCTGGTGGTACTAAACCTTGGATAGTGGAAAATAAAGTGTTTGTAAGCATGCAAATACTTTAAAACTGTAAGGAACTCTCAGGATTGTTTAAAAAAATTGGTTTTTTTCACATATGATATTGCAACATGATACATTGACACATGAGATGCACATACAATGAGGTTATAAAATCTGCTGTAATATAAGTTTTTCTTATATTACCTAAAAAAAACAATTCAAGGCTAGAAGAATCTGGTTTAAAATATTTAAAAACTACAGTGAAATATAGGTAAGTAATGTATTACCTACTTGAACTCTAAAACAATGATGAAAAGGATACAAAACACAGTACAAAAGAAAATGCATCGTCTATCGATATCAATGTACATCACTGCAGAGCGATCAGAACAATACTTATAGTTTTTAAAAAAATATTCACACTTAGTAACTATTTTATTGTATACATACATTGGAATAAGACCTAGATTCCAATGTGTTTACATCTCAGAGCAGAAAGCGTAAAATCAATGCGATATCTTTATCACATTTTTAAATCGACTTGCTATTGAATCCAATTTTGACCTCAATCTAACTTGATGGTAAGTGACAATGAGGCTGAACGCTGCCTTTTTATTAAAATAATATAACTCATAGAGTAAAAACTATGATATTTGGCACAAATTATGTTTGAAGTGTTGTCGCAAGCCAGGCGATATCTGGAAGGATTTTACCAACAAGCAGAAATCACTTACGTCACTTTCCACACAAAATATTTATTTCTAAAAATATTATATTTGTAGGGTATCTAAAACAACACGAGATTTTCTTATGATAGAAAATTTATTATTTTCAAAAAAATCTAGACATATAGATATAATAGATCACTCGTTTATTGACAACCACTAACACATATGTATTACAAAAAGTGGAATTAAAAATGAAATACAGTTTAAAAAAAATGAATACAAATTAAAAAAAATACAATAAAAAAATAGAATACAATAAAAATTATGAAATACAATAAAAAAAAAAGAAATTGTGTTGTGGCATTGCAAAAAGCCATGACTCAGCGTCATTTTTGTCCAGAGAGCAAACCGCTGATGTTCTCTACAGCTTGGGAACAGAGGAGCGTTATTTATTTGAAAAAAAAAAGCTTAATAAATCTAGTGACTATATGGTACATTTCGCTATTATTCCTATCATAACAGCGCATTATCCAAAACCCGACAGCCCTTAGTTACCTCAAGGATTACGTTTAGTCATACCTTTAATACAGTTTACTTGCCCCACTTTAAGTAGCTCTACAAGATTATCTACTTATACTTAACACACCAAAAGAAGTTTAATTTGTTACTCGAGTTGTTATTTACATTGAAACCATAAAAATGAGACGAAAACGGAGCCGCTACTTAACTTCTTCCTAACGGACACATTGCGGGCAGTAGGGCGATATAAAACTTAATGTTATGATAATAAAACTCAAATTTTATTAGCCTGATACTTGAGTACCATGGTGTACCTTATACCCAAGTAGCTTATACCGGTGTAATTTGGTTCTTGTCGTATTCTGTTACGGATTTCAATGATCGTAATTGGAATGAATATTTATTGATTAATTTTAAATTTTTAGAATGATTCCCTGCACGACCATTGATATGTCATGTGTCGGATAACTATGCTATCCGTTTGCCTTTCCGTGTATCTGTCTGTCATTCAAAGCCATTCTCTCAAAAACGCGTGGAGTTTTCACGGCAATCCTATCGTGCAGAGGAAAATTAAAGTGCAAAGTCAACGCAATCAAAAGATACGATAGTTTATATATACTCTGTTTATGCTCCGTTTATGCCACCTATTTTTACGCTCGCGAGGGCCACAAAACCAAGGTACTTCCCATTGACTTAGAATCATGAAATTTGGAATGAAGTGAAAACTTATAGTATTTATGAAGGAAAACTTGGTAATTTATAGGTAGTATCACAGAAAAAAACTGGTACCATCCCAGTATTGAATCAATAAGGAATTTATTTGTCTAACTGTCACAGCTTTACCCACTGGAATTCATATGTCCCTCTCCAATTCCAGGATAATAAAAAAGTATGTTCACGGCTTTTTCCAACCGCTCAACATACTGTATGACTCCTGCGCAGGGTCAGCTAATCAGAGCGAACCCCAACAGGTAGGTAGGACCCTTTTAGGTTCAGCAGGGCTAGCGTCCCCTCTAAGGCCTCGTTTAAGCACAGGCGCGGCGCGTCGCTCGGGGCTTCGCGCGTTCTGGTTACATCGCTGGCTTTGCTCTAAACCAGCGGGTGGTTTCATAGTAAAGCCGGCGATGTAGTAAATACGAACGACGCCCCGCGTGAAGATGCGCCGCCTCTCCTTGAACGTGTTTCGTCCAGCAATGTTTTATGGAACCTAGCATCTTGCTTTGTATACATTTCTTCCTCTTCATAAACCTATGTGCTCGTCTCGACTACCGGGAGAGATTGAGATATTAAGATATCCGACAATGGATAAATCAGTTTTTAGTGACAATAGTCGTGAAATCGTAAACATTATATCACTGTTTCTGCAGTAAAGAAAGTGCTGGCCATCTTGAACAATAATCAGTCAACAATTGTTTAAATTACAAACCAGACGAAGCGTGAACACAATAGAAAAGAAAATTGTATGCTGTTGTCGTTAAAACCTGTATATTTATGGTGTATAATAACTATAAAAATATAACAAGAACTGGATACTGATAATAATGGAATAGTATGAAAAAATCTTGCATTTCTTCTTTAGACCTGTGAAGTTACGTACTTATTTGTTGTGATTGATATTGAAAGAAGAGTATTAATTATTAAGAAACTAGAAATTGCAAGCATTTGCTAAGAAAAGAGTTATTGCAATTCGCACTACGTAATTTTCAAGCAAAATTGGAATTGTTTTAGATTGTTTTATTCAAAGGACGTAAAAGAAAAAGATAGTAACTTGAAATGAAATAATCTAGTCTCTTAGGTAAGGAAATAAAAGCCATATTTCCTTACTAACTGTGAAAGACCAGAAATGTCCCTACAACTTTAAATCGTTATTGCCGCACGTACCAATGCAATGCTGAAATGTATCCCGACACTCACCAGCGAAGATGTTACCGGCGTGGACTTGAAGCTGGTACAAGCCGTTTGGCAAGCAGTGCTGCGGGTTGTACACCTGCTGGTGGCGTACTGTCGAATGCTGCATCAGATGCTGATAGGTAAACATAAAGTCTATTCATGTGAAACTTTTCTTAATCTATAATTAGATTTAGATTTTTATTGTACGTGTGTGCGGGAGACTTGGTGGTATGCCTACATAATTCTGTTGCAGTCTGTACCTACCTACTTAAAATAATAAGCTAAATAGTGATAAGACAAGAATAAAAACATGTATTGTTTGCAAAATAACAAAACAGTTAAAATTGCGGACTAAGCTTATGATATTTAATAATATTTTTTATTACAATTTCTGTAACATCCTTGATAGTAGGACAATTACGTCAAAACAGAGGTATTTTTTAATCAGTAGAGACTCACGCAAAAGTTAACACGACAATCTTTACTTTTATATACTTTTCGAAGTAAAAACTTTGTTAATACATACAGGGTTGTTTATTAGTCCCCAGCCAATATAAACGTACCTGCATATTTATTTTAGTCTCACTCAGCACAAAAAAAAAATATGGCACCACAAACTTTTTTCCAAATAGTCGCAGTTGATGAACATAGCAACTACGACGCGGCATTTCATTGATAATACTCCGACGTAGTACTACAAGATGCTTTGTAGTAGCGTGTATTCGTCTTAATTTTAATTGTATTCATTCATAATTTAGAGTTACCATACTTTGCTTAATATGTTAGCGAATATATTAATTTCCTTGTAAACAAATACATACCCTTTTTTATAAAACTCGTTTTTGTAAATTATACTTATTGTGTAAAAAAAATTTGGCCGGTGACTAAAAAATAAGCCCTGTATAAATACATGCACAAATTGTCCTTTCAATTAACTTTTCATGAATGAATTGACAATCTTCTCCTTTTTCAATACTTTAAACCGTTTTCAAAAAGGAGTGGGGTCTCAATTCGCCAATTATGTTTTTTTTTTTAATTTGCAATGCTAAATTTCTTGTTCTGTTTAGTTAATTACTTCAAGGGTAGTCTCATATAAATTCAGCATTTTTTGAAAAATGATGCATTAAATCAAGAATCATACACACGTGACTGATCTATGAAGTTGTACTCTGTACAGCCAAAGTTTTGATAAAGACTTGACAATTTGTTTAATCTCGTTTTGTTTGGTTGGCATTTTTTGATTACATTTCAGTAAATGCTAAATGCAGAAAATAAAATCGTATATTAGTAAATCATTGTGGATTATAAAATAATAAATAAAATAAAATCCCCAGACAATCACACCAACTAAATGGCCCCAAAGTAAGCATAGCTTGTGTTATGGGATACCATATAGCGAACTAGGGGGGAACCTAGAATATAAATACATAAATAGATAAACACCCAGACACGGAACATTTTTTTTTTCTGGTTCCGTGCGGGGATCGAACCCGCAACCACTGGCGTCTGAGGCAGATAGGTTTACCCCAACGCCATAGTGGTCGTCATTAGGTATAAATTGATTAATATACGTTTATTGGTATTATAATTATACATTCTCAATGTGTAATTGGTCCACTTATTGTCTTTATAAGTGTTATTACTTTGGCTGCTGGTTTTCCTATTAAAACAAAATTTTCTTAAATGCCATTGCACACTACAAGCAAGATTTAACATTTTCAATAAATCCTAATAAACTAATCGAATATCCGATATAGATACCGATAAATGACGACCACTTTGACGATGGGTTAAACCTGTCTGCCTCAGAAGCCAGTGGTTGCGGGTTCGATTACCGCACGGAACAAGAAAAATGTTACGTGTCTGGGTGTTTATCTATTTATTTATTTATATTCTAGGTTCCCCCCTAGTTCGCTACTTTGGGGCCATATAGTTGGTGTGACTGTCTGTGAATTTTATTTTACTATTTATTTTATTAATATAGATACTTTGCCTACAACTGAGTGGCAAAAATTATCGTATCTCGTCAACCTCTTGATATCAAACGGACAGGATTTACTATATTTACTAACAATATCTAATATATTATAGTTGAAAACGTACTTTAACTCAGTTTTCTTGTAAACGATGATACAAACATCTACCGTACTTAGAACTTATTGTTTGAAAATAATCGCATGGACGCGGACATTCCTGGTAACCGGTAACCGATGGTTTTGCGATTTTACCCGCATTAAGTACTTCATTATCATTTACAGGGTTACTTTTGGGTCACTTTCGAAAATCGAGAACGTGATAGTTTGAGATCATATGCGAAGAGAATAAATAAAATAACCGAAAGTTAAAGAATTTATGAAGCTGTCCACACGAGCTTTAAAAAACCACAAGGGGTACGGTTTACAAGTCATAACAAAAACTAATATTACTTACAAATACAATACAATGCGTGTGTGCAAATATTCAGGCAGATATCCATACAAACCAATTATAAAAAGTATAAATAACCTAAAATACAAATTACTAGTTTTAATACAGTTTAAGTTAGCATATATAAAATTCGTTTTAGCGGAGTTTTGAATTCAATGTACGTATTTTCCTCTGGAATACATTCCTTCAATTGTTTCTAGCATTGGTATTTGTTGTCTGCGGATACTGTTTTGCAGCTACCAGCCAGAGAGAGAAAGACTCAGCTAATGATTTTCTCCTCATCTTCCAGAGTTGCAGCGGGCAGCTGCCATGATGGCGCCCAGCGTGTTCCAGCGCACTAAGTCCTCGAGGTCCCCTGCCAGTCTGCCGAGGAAACTACAGGTATGTTATAATTATTTTAAATTATCGCGGCTTTTTTCACTACGATTTAAAGAATTTATGGGATTCTTTCCACGATTTATGATTTTTATTTCGCGCGTCCGATATTTCGATGCTGTTACAAGCACCATGTTCGCGGACTGGCAGATGTAGGTAGGTGGCGATGAAAGTTCAAGGCAGACAAAACGGTCTAGTCCCTTTCTTGTTCGTTTAGATCTGCTACTACTGGAACTCACAACACGCTCACAGTTTTTGCAAATCACTAGGTTTTTGACTGGACACACCAGTTTTGTTGTTTTTTGGTTTAGTAAAAGTCTTAACCATTGTTTCCACGTACAAGACAATTTAAAACCGTCTTCTCAATACTTCTGTCAGACCGCGATCATGGTGCTTGTAACAGCATTGAAATGTCGGACGCGCGAAATAAAATTCATAAATCGTGGTAAGAATCCCGTAAATTCTTTAAGTTACATGTATGTTATTGTCTTATTTATAACAATTGTAAATTGTAAAGTGCCCGAAATGACATACCAACTATGTGGCCCCAAAGTAACATGTTACATAAGCTTGCGTGGAACTAGGGGGTATTTTAGTAAACACCTAGACCCGAATAAGCTTAGATAAGTTTATATCCTAAAAAGGTTCGGCTGGGACTCGAATCTAGGACTCAACTCACACGCCTCAGCCAAACACTCGAACATTACGCCACGGAGCTGCCGTTTTTGTGCTGACTCAACTCGCGTTTGACCTCAATTTCAACTAATGGATAAGGTCCCAAAATGACAAAACACGTGCTTAGGAATGAAATGGCTATTCATAAAGTACCTATAGCCATAGAGCGGTGTAATTTAGCGGCAGTAATAATTGATTTATTGAGCTCCCAAAATATGTTTACAAAGGTACCGTGAGGGAAAGAACAGAGTGAAGCCGAAATCAGGCAAGATCAAGTAAGGGCAAGTTCAAGGAAAGGTGGCGCGTCGCCCGGCTGCCTTATCACGTAACTTGCAAGAGCAAAGCGATGGCATGAATTGCGCAAGATTTGCTTAAAAATAACTAATTCGTATTACGTTACAGCAAAAACCATAGCAAACCCATACCAAAAGCCATAGCAATCCGACGACTGTGCTGCCTCTATCGTACAATCGATGTACTAAAAGTGCATATAATTGGGGGGCACGGCAGTGCCCCCGCCAAGTCGAGCAAAAAAAAGCGGCACGGCCGTACTATCCTTTTCTCGAAGCAATTCAGGCTATTTTCGACCCCCCTATAATTTCTTTGTGGATAAAACAAGAAGTCTGAATTTTCAGTAACTAATCAGGCATTATATAAACACGGTATATTTAAAATTTCAGTCAATTTGAACCAGTAGTTTAAGAATTACAACTTGTTAAAGTTTCTGAATTTTGTCACTCACTGACTCACCGATCATCAAAAGTCCAAGGCACTTCTAGCAGACATAGAAGCTTAAAATTTAGAATACAAATAGAGTTTATTGTTATAATCATGGGAAAACCTAAATGTTTTGTAATTTCGGTCCAGTTTTCTAATTACAGCAACTGCATGAATAACTTTGTAATCCCATATAAATGTATAGGATTACAAGGTTACATTTGCAGTTAATGAATCATTATTACTGTATAATAGAAAATAGTAGGTGTAGATACCTACTATATGAGGCATAACGGGAGGGGGTATAGGGTGGGTAAGGGTGTGTTGGCTAAAAGGCTTGCTCATTGGTTTACTGATATTATTTGCTTACGATTTGGATGTTGTTTGAATAGTTTTAAGGTACCTCTATAAATAGGAACGTTAGTTGCGATTTAAGTTTGTCATTTCGATTTTAATATTATAGGTACCTACTTTGACGATTGGAAGGCATTGGTTCACTGATATTATTTGCTTACGATTGGGATGTTGTTTGGTTAATTTTAAGGTACTTACATAAATACGTTAGTTTGCAATTTTAGATTATAATTTCCATTATACATTGACGATTGGTAGGCTTACTTATTAGTATACTTGTTGCTAACGATTTGGACGTTGCTTGGATAATCTTAAAATATTAACTTAATACATTGTAAGGTCACGTTTAATAATAATAATAATTCTTTATTGTACACCACAATTTACATACGATGAACTTACAATTAACATGCGGCAGATTAATGATTCTGACTTTGTTGAAATGCTAAATAGAATTAGATTAGGTGTGACTACACAAAAAGACCGCGACTTACTCTCGACTAGATTATTAACTTTCAAGTCCGATTCATATGAAAACAGATTAACTGAAATAATTGAACACCTCTCGAAACTTCCTGATGATACCGTTTGCTTATTACCTACAAAAAATATGTGTCAACAATTAAATACTGCAATGCTCAGATCTCTCTCACATCCTGAAATAAAACTTATAGCAATAGATAGCCTTAATTGTCCCAGGTACCTAACAAAAAGAGCTCGTGAATGTATAAAAAAATATGAAGACGATGCTACTATGACTGCAGGTCTGGAAGAGAACATAATTATAAAAATAGGCGCAAAAGTCATGTTAAGGCGAAACATTGACGTGAGTCTTGGTTTAGTTAATGGGTCTATTGGCATTGTGCGAAAAGTAAAGGTAGATCCTGAAAATTCAAAAATAATTAAGAGAATATATATTACATTTAATAATGAACCTAATGTTTACGAGCTTGGTCCGGTCAAAATTAAATTTGAAATTATTAATAGAGCTTATGTTCATCGCGAACAATTTCCCATATGTATAGCCTATGCTATAACTATACATAAAAGTCAGGGCCTAAGTCTAAGTAATACGCTGATGGATATAGGTGCTGTAGTGTTCACATCCGGTCAAGCTTACGTGGCACTTTCGAGAGTTACAAGTCTGGGCGGTTTACATCTCATTAATGTCGACTTTGGAAGTATTAAAGCGCAGGAATCATCAATTTGTGAATACAACAGATTAAGAAGTATTTACCGTCCAGACTTGTCAAAAATTGTAACATCAAAGCCTCCGAGAAAAACCCACAGAGACAGGGAGTGGGCTTTGAGAAAAACTGTAGCTGAAGCTCAAGAAGTAGTACCGGAAAAGAAAAAGAGGAAGACTACATCCAAAAATAAGAAAATATCATAAGACAAAGCCTTTAAGAAAATTCGTTAGAAGTAGATGGTACCAAAAAGTAGGACTCTACAAAAAGAAGTGAGATGCCATCAAAAACAACCTGTAAAAAACCCAAGTCTCGCAGCTCAGTCTTTCTACCGTAAAAAGTTGTGAGATCCATGTAATACCAAGTCGGATAATCTATTTAGTCTCTACTTAAAGGACCTCCTGTCTTAAGTTATTATATCAGTTATTATCATGCCAATATTAAAATATTTTACTTTTAAAACAAATAGATCGACTTGGACATCGCATGAAAACACAATGAATATTACAAACATATTAGATTCTTTAGTCTATCGCGCCTCACGCGATTGAAACTCTCGTCTCCAAAACAAGCTATAAATATATTATCTTTTCCAAGCGACTCATCGGATAACAACATGGCTCTGGGTGCATTTAAACTTTTCAATAAACCGAGAAGTCGATACGGGATTTAGCGCAACCAATTCACTAATACTTTTGTTCGCCATTAAAATTTCAGGAGCATTAACTTCTTTAAGATACTCACCTCAATCATCATATTCGGAAGGACTCTGGTGAGGAATTCGGTTGCTGGCCCGTCGTGCTGTGTAGTGTGATACATACTAATAATCAAATCATGCGATGTCCAAGTCGATCTATTTGTTTTAAAAGTAAAATATTTTAATATCGGCATGATAATAACTGATATAATAACTTAAGACAGGAGGTCCTTTAAGTAGAGACTAAATATATTATCCGACTTGGTATTACATGGATCTCACAACTTTTTACGGTAGAAAGACTGAGCTGCGAGACTTGGGTTTTTTACAGGTTGTTTTTGATGGCATCCCTTTGACTTTCATACTTTTCGTGTGTACTTTTCTGCGAAATTTTAAAAGCAAACATCTGTTTCACATTTTATTAGTTTCTTTCTTAGCTACCGAAATTGTTTTTGGCGCTAGTATCATAGAAATAAACGCATTCTGCGATCAACGAACGATTGAACAGCTATCGCTTACATAATACGATGTAAAGCAATGGATCGCGCGTCCATGGCGTGATGACTGCGCCATTATAGTCGATCGCTAATATTTACGTGATAAGGAAGCGGGGCGTCGTACGTTTTTACTACATCGCCGGCTGTACAATGGAACTATCCGCTGGTTTAGAGTTAAGCCGGCGATGTAAAGAAAACACACCGCCTGCGCTTAAACCTGCCCTAAGTTAAATCTATCAAAAAAACTAATGGAATACAAAAGAAGTTCCTACGATAAACGCAACGAATAAAATATATTTTCAATTCTTTTCAAACAGATTTTATTATGTTTTTTTTTTATATTTGACGCGACTAAGCTCGGAAGTAGTCGTGAGAAATTATATAATCGGCGGTCGCCCATCCTATAACAACCGGGCCGAACGTAGCCTAACTATTAAACATAAAATCCCCAGACAATCAGACCAATTACATGGCCTGAAAGTAAACAAAGCTTGTGTTATGTGAACGAGGGGGGAACCTAGAATAGAAAATACTTTTTCTTCCAACTATGCTTTAACTTCATCGCAATCACACTAAAAACTCAGTACAACGCGAGTCTTTAATGCTCTAGAGCGATAAAAATTTATAAAATTTCATTATTGCACAGTTTTTTTTTAATCGCACCAAAAGGTGCCAATCTCAATGGATTAGCTCTATTCAGCCAGCCGATATCAATACTTTTTTTTTACGTACGTATTATTCGTTTCTTTTATCTACTATTCCTATAGGTAATAAGTACCTAGTTGAAAGAAAAGCAGATTATGCACCTCGCCTTAAGTGCAATAATAAATTACTTTGTGCTCGATGCAATAATCTAGGTACTAATATAGATAAAGATTATACATATAAGACCGCCAAACTTTATATAATAAATATTTTTTTTAGTATTTACTTTGTGTATGCAAATAAAGAGTAAATAAATATAGGTAGATAACTTGATAAGTACCTATATTTTTGTTTAAACAAGAAGGATGGGAATTTTTGTCCTCCATGCCACCTGTTAGAAACCGAACATGAGGACTTAGGGTACACGTCCGTCCACGAGAAACCTATTCACTCGACTCTTAAAAGTACCAGGACTGTAGTGGTCACGAAAAACAGACGCAGGCAGAACGTCAATGCGATTTGTTAAGGGGTTGTCCATTAATCACGTGAGGCTTGATAGGGGGGGGAGGGGTTTGATAAAAATCACGAAAATAACACAAGGGGGAGGGGGGGGTGTAGTAAGATATCTCGTGTATTTATTTTTTCCGATGAAACCGATGTTGATTTTCAACAAAGCATAGTGCAAACAACTAACCTGCTAGATGCTTATCCAGTTGTTAGTGTTGAAGAATGTCTTGCTAATCCGTGGTCCGAGGACAATATACATTAAATATATTCATGTACTAGTACAATACATGTTTTTCCTATGATTACACTCTTCGTTTATTATTATTGTTATGGCAATAAAAAAAAACTTGCAACCTGGTGTAGACATTTTTATTATGGTCCTTAATTTCAGAATAAAATAAGATTATAGTTTATACCTGTATTGGAATTAAGATAATATTCAGAAAATTTTAAGATTCGTTGTAGGTACTAAAAATACACGTGATGTTGAGAAGGGGGAGGGGGGGTGGTCTTAAACCTCACTACGTATCACCAATGGGGGAGGGGGGGTTAAAAAATGCTAAAAAAAGATCACGTGATTAATGGACACCCCCTAAGGTATCGAATGATATCACCGGACCAATTACGCTACGACTTATTTTCAAGGAAAAAATGGCTGTATAAAAGTGTACAATTTAAAAAATATTTTTCTTTAGAACGTATTTCATTTGAAGTTGTATACTGTAAATAATGTACACATGACGTGCAATGACTGTCATGTCTGTATTTGTTCTGTCAGTGCAAAGTCAAGCGCAAACATCTACTTACTTACTTCGCTGGTTGGTGTTAATTTCTCTAATGAAAAACAAAATGATTCTGATACCTATGTTATTTGCCTAGCTTACCTATTGCGTAGTTCGTTTGAGCTATTTTTCTATTTCATACATACATAACTTCACGCCTGTATCCCGTATGGGGTAGGCAGAACACCAGAGGTAATGAAACCATCTGATGTCACGTTTGACAAATTTGGAGGCATTATAATAGTGGAGAGAGACTATTGACTATTTTCTATTTCATTTAAATACAAAGTCCTTTAGGACGATACTTTTGGCGATAACGTAGAGGTAAAACTATCTACCGGCGAAGCAAGTGGTCGCGAGTTCGATTCCCGCTTAATACAATCATTTATGTGCATGCAACATGTTTATACACCATACTTTGTATGTATATAGAACGAACTAAAATATTATAAGTTTAAATAAATAAATATAAATATAAATCTCTATCTGTCTAGCAAATATAAAACAAGCTATATAGCTATCTTGACCATATTATGTGATCAAAACGAATAAGTAATTTAAAAACAAATATTCATTGTATAACTTAAGTAATCTCTGCTGGAGATAGGGTTGCCAAAAATACTGTTTTTCACTTCGTTATACTTTTTACTGTTCAACAAAAAAAAGTATATACAAAATACAGTATTTTGATTAGCATAAAATATTAAAAATTTTGTATGTGTTAGACTTAAATTAATAAATTGTCCGAGAAGAATTAAATAGGTAGGTACTGTTTATTTTTCCAAAATACTGTTTGATATTCTTTTCAGACCCAAGTATACTTTATTTCTAGAAAAAAAAGTTGGCAACCCTAGCTGGAGAAGAGAGTCTGAATTAAATTATTACACTTATTTACTTTGGACGTCTCTAGATGCAATTTATATCAAGAAATTAAAACCTTATCTGTACTAACAATAAAGCCGTATTCCGTACTTCATGACTTCACTTATTGAAATCTCTCAAAGCTATCATTTATACAAACAAATTAAAACCTTATTTATCCTTGCAATAAAATCTACTTTCCCGTAATTCCAGAACGGCACCGACGCGGGAAACGAACCCACGGACTCGAGCCCGGGGAACTCCATCTCCGACGCTGAGAATTTCGAATGCTATGGCGAAGCTGATGCAGAGAACCCTAATAACACGTAAGATATAAATAAATAAATATTTCAATTCATTCATAAATAAGTATTCAATTTCATTGGCACTCGCACAACATTATCTAGCCCAAATTTAGTTTCTTAAAGAAATTAACTGGATAACTGATATACTTAAGAAACATTTATAAACATATTTTTTTATTAGAATATAAACTTAAATAAAAAACATTCGTGACTTGACGACTTATATCTCTGTTCATCACACAAAATCCACCTCCGGGATTCGAACCCAGGACCTCTGGCATAGAAGGCAATATATGTTACCACTACATAAGCCGGTCGTCATAGATTTAAGTTCATAGCACATTATTTAGACCTTTCTAACATTTAAATAATAAATAATAATAAATAAATATTTCTGACACACACACAACATTATCTAGCCCAAATTAATTTTCTTAAAGAACTTGTGCTATGGATACTAGATAACTGATATACTTAAGAAATATATTAACATACATATTGATTAAATACATATTTTTTATTAGAATAAACTTAAATAAACATCCTGACTTGACGACTAATATCTGTGTTCATCACACAAATTAATATCAGCCTCCGCCGGGATTTGAACCTAGGACCTCTGGCATACAAGGCAAAGTATGTTACCACTACACCAGCCGGTCGTCAAACACATAAAGGCCAAAACAGCGTTTCTGTCCACGTAGGCTCGGTTTAGAATACCCCTACTAACCCTGAATAACCGTGTCGTAAACGGCGACTAATCCGAGTGACTGCCGCCTACTGGTAGACTCCAGTCAGGGTCCGACCGACTAGAGACCACACTTCATAAAAAATACATACATACATACGCCTGTGTCCCTAATTTTTTTTTTTATAAGTGACTTAACCCGCGTTTGACCTCAATCTCACCTGATGGTAAGTGACGATGAGGTCGAAGATGAAAGCACACGGGTTTAGGAAGGAACTGGCTCTTTATACAATATTGCCGGAACACATTACCGCCGGAGCGGTAACATTTGGCGGCAGACTTTATATAAAGGGTGGTCGCTAGCCAGGCGGACCCAGAAGGGATCCTGCCCTAATGGGGTAGGCAGAACACCAGAGGCTATAAAACCATCTGATGTCACGTTTGACAAATTTGGAGGTATTAAAATGATGGAGAGAGACTTCAGTGATAGGAGTTCAGCCTATCGCCCACAAAAACGTCGATAAAACCTCCGGCCCTTAACTGACTTTTACAGTATGCCCGGGAAGAGAAGCAGCTGGCACATTCTATGTTTTTCTTTCACTCCCAGTCCAGCATGGAAGGTGATATAAAAAATCTGCCGCCAGATGTCACCGCTCCGGCGGTGATGTGTTCAGGCAATATTTTATGAAGAGCCAGTTCTCTCCTAGGCCCGTGTGCTTTCATCTTCGACCGATTTCCGCGACACGATAGAAAGTATTAAGTTTGTATAAAATCGCAACAAATCGCTCGAGCACCCGCTGGCGTCGAGAACGGCCCAGATTCCCCGCGTCGCTGCCCGCGCCGCTGCTGTCGCTCTCGCTGGCGCTGCCGTCAAGTTTGCAGCTTGTTCACACGAAGAAGTGTTTTTTTACGAATCGTTTTATTCGCGAGTCTATAATTTTATAGACGAGAGCAATACTTTTTAAATTTTCATTTTCACACGCTTCTCGTATCGTGAAATACGACGGATAGGTAGGTAGGTACGGATAAAAATCACGAGTCGTGAATGTTTTATGTTACGCCCGCACCCGGGCTCCCCTCTCGCCTACCCGCGCCCGATTTGACGATTTGACGAATGGGAAAAAAAACACGATTCCGTATTCTATGTGACCATCCATCTGTCATGACACGTGTCGAATTTATTGACGAATCGTCAAGGACGTATCTCATGTAAATGCACCGTAAGATTTTATAAAATACAACATTAAGAAACAGAAAGTCTTCTTCTTTTCGAGTCAATGGTAATGAAATCAAGTCAAGACGCCTGACACCTCAATCTCTCGTGACCACGGGGTCTTCATAGACTCTGAAACGTCGAGTTAAAGAATTAAAATGTCATTATACGCGTTAAATCCGGTTAAAAAGTAATAAGTATGAATCGCGATTAGGAAAGATTGAGGACAAACACCATTATTAAAGTATAGATAATCTCGTAGTAGGTATCTAAACACTATTTAAAAATACTTCGTTATATCTGTATTTTGTCGTGTTTAATTATTTACATGTTAACTCAAGGTTTCAGTGCCTTGTCAGACAACGTCGTTTAAATCAATAGAAGTTGAAATCTAGTCTAAGTAAATCTGGTTAGTTAAAATCTAAAAGTAGTTAGTTATAAAGACTTATAAATATCATGAATCGTGAAGAAAACCAATATTAGTCAATAAAGGAATAATTATAATAACAAAACAGCATTTGTTTAAATTATTTATTGTTTTCTTCGAAGAATATGAGCATGAAATGACATAATACGTATACCACCTACAGCATTAATATAGAGCATAAATACCGTTTAATTATATTAAATTTTATATTACAATATAAATATTATTATAATATAATAGGGTAGAAGCTACAATCATTGGCACCCTAAGCATTTCGCAACTTTAAAGGCCTCTAGAAAATCAATCAATTTAAATATCAACTTAAATTTGATTCCGTGTGATTCACTTATTATTAAGGACAAGATTTAAAGGGTTAGGTTATCTTAAAGAAAGAAAGAAAGAAATAATTTATTTGCTGAATATGGTCGGTATTTACATGGCAAGTTAACATTATAGTCACGAGTATAGCGACAGACCACGGGGTCTGCAAAGACACCGAAACGTCGAGTCAAAATTTAAAATGTAAATATACGCGATAAATCCGGTTAAAAAGTATTTTATTTAGCCGAAAATACTAGTTATTGGCACCCCTTTGTATAAATATTGGTAAAAAACCCCATTTATAGTAAAAAACTAAAAAACTGATGGGAAAATTGTAATGATTTAATAAAATATGGTAATAATTATTTAGTTAATAATTTTCAATGACATAACTTAACGACAAATGACTTAGGGCGGCTTATACAAAATCTCGTTAAATAAATGCATAATTATATTTGAATAAACTGTTTTCATATACATTTAGTCGTTTAAAATCGTAAGTTAGGTTACTTAGTTAAATATGATAAAAGGCAGGCACATCACTATTATAATTTCATAAAAGCTTATACAGTTTTTGGCACCTTCGAAGTACAAACATTGGCACTGCCAATCTTTAAAATTACAACAGATATGAATAAAAGCATCCATTTCATGAATAGAACTTTTTAAACCGATTAAAATACAATCCTTAACTCTACAGCAATTTTGAAAAACCGTATTTCAGTTATTGGCAGGGGGTGCCAGCGAACTAGTTCTCCATACAAACAACTTGTATAATTATTGACACCCCTTAATAGCTTATTTCCAACAAATTTTTCTAACTGTATTTACTGCAAACCCCTTAATTAATATCTTATTTAATAAAAAAAAACATTAACTGACCAGTAATAACCTATAGGTACTATAACAACTAATATGTCGATAAACTTACCCTGCGTTCACAAATTTTGTTAAAAATCACTCAAAAACTTGTTTTTCTCGGAGGCATGACAGAAAAGCATTTTTTTTTAAATAAAACACTTTTTAACCGGACTTATCGCGTACCTATATTTACATTATAAATTTTATTTTACTGACAGTCGCTCGTGACCACGGGGTCTGCAAAGACACCGAAACGTCGAGTTAAAATTTAAAATGTAATATTAAAATATATGCGATAAATACGGTTTAAAAGTGTTTTATTTAATAGTATGTTCGCGAAAACTTAAGACAATATTAAGTATTTTTTTAAATTTTGTCAGTAGTAATTATTGAAAAACTACTATACTTATAGTGAAATAACTAATTTAAGCTTATTTTCAATTATTTGTTTTTAGTTAATAACCGAGAAAAGCTTAGTATTTGCATTTAAAACTGAAGGTGCCAATAACTGGTGGGAGGCCAACGATAGTATCGGTTACCCTACAACAGCCGCCGCGAAAGTTTGAATCCCATGAAGTCGAAGATGAAAGCACACGGGCCTAGGAAGATCTGGCTCTTCATGAAATATTGCCGGAACTCATCATCGCCGGAGCGGTAATATTTGGCGGCCTGACGTGATCCTCCAGCAAGCGGGGGCACTCGATTTAGTCGCCTTTTACTACACGCTTATCCAGTGTAGGTAGGGCTATTCTTAGCTGAGGCCTACATGGACACCGACCCTAAACGAACAAAAAAACCTTCCCCAGGCTATCAAATCCATAAATATTTTTTAAATCTGATTGGGAGTCTCTGACATAAGCTCATTCAAACAAATCCATCTCTATTATATCATTAGAATAGAGACAGATTGACTTTATTTAAAGGACGAAGCATAATTTCGGTACCCACCTCCAATAGCCATGTGAGATACGCCGTTGTATAGATCTTAGTAATCTAAATCAAAGTTACTATGGCGCCAAGTTCCGATCTTTAGTCCGTTCAGAGCTATGAGGTCCTAAATGTCTGACTATAATTTTGGTATCCACCTCCAATAGCCATGTAAGATACGCCGTTGCATAGGTCTTAGTAACTTGAATCACAGTTACTATGGCGCCAAGTTCCATGAATCATGAAATAAAGTTACTATGGCGCCAACTACCGATCGTTAGTCTGTTCAGAGATTTATGGTCCTAAATGTCGGACTATAATTTTGTAATCCACCTCCAATAGTCATGTAGGATACGCCGTAGGATATGTCTTAGTAACCCGAATCAAAGTTACTATTGCGCCAAGTTCCGATAGTTAGTTTGTTATGAGTCAAAATAGCAGACGGGTCACCTATATCTTAAATAGTAAGCGACACCGCCGCTCTTATTATCTGTTGCACACCTGAATTAAGGTTTTTTTTTTAAATTTGTCTTCGAAAATTTTGATTAATTTTATTAGGTTGGTTTTCAGCTGACTAATTCTTTTTCTAGAAGATCAAACCTTTTCAACGATATATCACACATGTCTATTGAGGCGGGTACCAGCTCTAATAAAAAGTTATGTGTCGTCCTTTGTTTCTGTGTTGTGTGCTTTTTAAAAATATAATAGTTCGTGTTATAATTCGTGTTTTTAAATTTCTGTAGAAAAGACAACCATCACAATTGATAGACAATAAAACAAACGGTCAAAACAAACTCACTTTTAAAACATTTGTAAAATCACACTACTAGGTCAACAGTCTCGTAAAAATCGTTAGCTCATAGTTTCAGTTTTATGAACGAAATAAACGAAAGTCTATGTAACTAAACTAACATTACCTCTAAGAATAGACATGAAAGTAGATATTTAATGAAAGTATTAATTAAACTTAGAATACGACTATGTTTATTTTATGGGAGGTAATACATCGATGTCGATCGGTTTTCAACCGACTTCCTAAAAAGGAGGAGGTTCTCAATTCGTCTGTATGTTTTTTCTTGTGTCTTTGTTACACGATATTTCAGACAATTATGAATCGATTTTGAAAATTCTTGTTTCATATGATAGAGATTGCCGATTTCGATCAAATTTATATGTTAGTTCCATATAAATTTGATCGAAATCGGTTGAGTACTTCATTGAAAATTTAAAACATTGAAAATAAATATGTATGATTTCGGAGAATGTTTACGTTGATGACATTATAACTCAGCCAAAGTTTTGACGTGAAGTCGCTTTTTTTAATGCTCTGCCTTCGTTGATTATTTCTGATCGGATTGGCCTAGTACAAACTACCGATCGATGCCGTCGATAGACTATATATCGATTGGTGTGAATACTAAAAACTAAACCAACATATCTCTGTAAATAGGATCGCAGGCCGAAAATAAGTAGATTCAACGACTAATTTATATTAAATAAAAAAAAATAACATATTTTTAAATTACAATTTCTAGTTGTTTATCTATACACGTTATTTTATTACCTACTAAGTTCCCCTCTAGTTCGCTACATGGTATCCCATGCTAGCTTTGCTAAGTTTGCTGTCATGTAGCTGGTGTGATAGTCTGGGGATGAAATTTGATTTATTTTCATCTGTACAGACCCGTGATTTTTAAAGCCTCATATTAGCGATTTTCAACCTTATGATCGTCGTGCCAAACAAAACCGTATAAGTTCTCTGATCTATTAAGCTAACACCTCATATTTAATTAGCCCGTCACATGAGTCTACCGCTCAACAGGCAAATCTCATTAGTGACAAACGTTTCCGTTTAATTAATTAATAGTCGATCAGGAAGTGGCTTGGATTTGTCAATAGAAAAATACTCAATTCATCATATTAAATATTTATTATTCATTCTGTTTATAGGAAATATTTTAAGCTGTTTTAACAAACAAATTTTTTTTACCGGCTTTAATAATGTGTACACTAAACTTCTGTGCGGGAATCGAACCCGCGACCACTGGCGTCTGAGGCAGATAGGTTTACCCCATCGCCAAAGTGGTGTAACAAACTTCATGCTGTTAATCAGTTAGGATTTAGAGGTCGTGGAGGATATATGTGGAATAACCAGTTAATAACACACACAACATTATTTATGTCTTGACTCACCATATTATTAGTTATTTAAGTTATTATATTTGTTTATGTATATTGTATATTATAATTGAAAACCGTTAGGTATAGTTATGTAATGGCCATATTACTTATATTGTATGAATATTTTATTTAAATGCATAGTTTCAGCGCCCGTCTTTCCTGTTGTTGGCTGCAACTGAAAATCAGCGCTTTGTAGCAACTAGCTTCAAAGCACAAGCTGAGTTGTGTGTCCATTTGTTACTGCAGTGCATGTTGGTTCTAAATATTTCTTAAGTTTGTTTTTTTTTCTGTTTGCTAATGTGTACTGTTGTTAACAATAAATGTGTTTTTACTTTACTTTACTTTTACAACAAACCCTTTCTCCTAATGAAATCGCCATATTTCTTTATTTATTTACACTTTATTGCACAAAGTAAACAAGGAAAAATACAATAAAAACCAAATTTTAAAAATGGTGCAATGGGTGGCCTTATCGCTATAAAGCGATCTCCACCAGACAACCCAAATATTTACATATTTACAAATACATGCCATATATTTGATGATATAGTACTACATATCTACAGCACTCGTGTTAAACACCCATGTGGCGACAGCTCACGCGATATACCTAGCCTGCCCGACAGAGTAAAAGGAAAGAAAAGTTTTTACAGTTTTTAAATTATTTTAAACTTCATATTTTTTTTTAATGACACATATGGCCCTAAGTACAGTGGAACAATAAGGGGGAACGTATAGAGCGTCTTTGAGCACTCATTAAAGTCTTTACTTAATAAGTACCTAAATTAGGTTTATGGATTTTATGCTTTAATTTTGTAGTTAATTCAGTAAAAATATTCTAAATAGTAAGAGAAAAATATATCTCACGTTTCATGGTCTCCCCATCAGAAGCTCTGCTAGTTTTAGGACTAGTCGTTTAATTCGTTTTAAATCAGAATATTTTATGTACCAATTGTTTTATTGTCAACAGCACAGAAAATGGAACTCGAAGCCCAGGCAACCCGATCAACAGGCATTCTTGGACCAGAACAAGCCTCAGAAGGACACCGCCTAGGTAAGCTGCACAATTTTTCATATAATCATGACTTAGGTGAACCAAAAATGAATTATTATACTATCTGAAAATTTATAACAGAAAAACATAGGATATTTACTTTTAAAAAATGGGATAAATCGGGATTAAATTCTAAATTTTCTTCAATAGATTAACAGAGAAATAGATTGTAGAGTCTGGCTAGCGAAAGTAGGCTAGATACTGGATTTTATTGCAAAATTTTTATATGGCAGTGGGTACTAGCATAACTGTGTCACTGTGGTAACGTTCAAGTTTATTTACTCCATTTATTTCGTACTATTGTCGGGGTTACCATGATGGTATTGTTTAAATTTACCGCGGTTTCTCAGTCTCTACTTTCATTAGCCAGACTCTATTGCAAAACTGCGTTATTTCTTAGCTGTCCTATTCAATAATAGTGTATCAAACGATCACATGATTTACTGAAGTTTAATGCTTTTCCTTTAATCTTCATATAAATAATTAATTTTGTAAAATACAATCGCTTAGAATGTGTTCATGTATGCGAATTAAGAAATGACGGAGTACTTAAAAAGTTAAGCGAACTTGATGTTGCAGCGCCTCTGCTGGATGCAATTTGAACTAATTTTGAACAAAACAATTTGATTCTCAATTAATCATCGTTTTAAAATGGAAATTCAGAATTTAATTTTCATTGAATTAACCTTATGATTGTATGGATCAAGAATGCATACATTAAAGAAGAATAATATTTAAGAAATAACGGGGACACAACTCACAATTATCACATTTTCATGCTTATTACCTATTGGATTTTACTTAATGGCGCTTTTTTTACATGATTTTTTTTTTGTTTCTGTGTGTTTAATATATTTTGTGTGTGTGTTGCTATTTTTCTGCACAATTTCTTTGCTTCTCACCTTTGTGTTATTCTTTCGTAGCCATCAAGAGAACCTGCCGCACCGGAGATGGGGCTCTATGAGACAGTAAGTGAGCGTTTTTTAATTGATTTGGTTTTTTGGTTTTAATCAATAGCTTTTTTTATTTTTGGACACAATTATAACATGGGTTTTATTTAAGATGTTGCTATATTGACACTAGCGCTACGGTGAATTTTATAACTACTGAGAAAAAATGGCCGTTTTGCTAAGAACGGTTCATCGGTGGATAGGTAGAACTTTCTATTGCAACCACTAGATGGCGTTTATTATAATAAATTTATTTCAGTAAGCAATCACAATTTTGTTATGTAAAGACATGTTATAAAAATATTTTGTCTACGCAGTTATTTTTTAGTTAGGTTATTATACAATGTGTCCCGGCAATAGTGTCGGAGCCTTTAATGGTATTAAATATGGTATTTTTTATCGACAAATCGCCCGTCAAATTTTTTTTTTCTGTTATGGTTGTTAAATGGCGGCCATTTTGTTTTTTGGTAACCAAGACGCGGGCTCTCGTACTAATTCGATCACTACTACTCATGTTAATGTCCTAGGAACAAAAAAAAGGTCTCAATTGATAGCTAAATATGAAGACAATAATTCACAAGTATTATGTTTTAAATTAATTCAAATAAAAAAAAAATAGAAATAAAGATAACTAAAATATTTAGTTTTTTTCGGTGTATTTTTTTAATTATTGGCTTTTTTTGAAAAATCTAGGCAATTAACCTGCTAATTTGTTATTCTAAATCGATAGAAGAGGACGTTTGCTAAAATAAAATATTGAATTTCTTTGCTCTTAGTGCAATAGTTTAAAAGTTATAACAATTTGCAAATGAACCTTCGAACACGCTTTTTTTTCAAAATACTAGTTTATCAACTACCGAATTCTAGGAAACGGTGGGATCGGGTACAATGCGATTCGCCGGCAGGTAGAAACGATGGTATGAATGGTACAATAGGTAGGAGCGAGAAATAAAATGGTATAACCGGTCGTGGTACTTCCCGTTGGTATCATCTCAGGCAGGGGGCCCGCCAGTCGTCCCTCGCTCTGCGTTGTGATAACATAATTTTGCTGTTCTAAACCAACATATCGTGCGTTGTTATTGTTGAACTTTCTGTTACGTTTTTGTTTTGTGTTGTTATTGGACTGTTGTTATTTTATTAGCGCTCGAAAGCTAACTGAAATGGAACGCTATTCGAATCAGGACATCGCCGACATCCATTTCATCTATGGATTCAGCAACGGCAATGCCAATGAAGCTGTTAGAGAGTACGCGAGAAGATTTCCCAACAGACCTACGCCGAATGCTCGCACCTTCATAAGGATTAATTTGCGTCTAGCTGAAAATGGGATAAGAACACCTGCGAATGAACGTGGTCGTCTTTTGTCGCCGCAAGATGAAGAAGAGATACTCGCATTAATCACAGAAGATCCTAGGTTGAGTGTCAGGCGGATAGCAACTCGACTAGGTTTAACTAAAATGTCAGTGTGGAGAGTCTTAAAAAGGGAGGGATTACATCCCTATCATTTTAGAAGAGTTAAAGAAATAATTGAACCAGATTTCTCAAGAAGGTCAGTCTTCGCTTCGTGGATACTTAGAAGAGTGCGTCTAGACCCAAACTTTTGTAAAAAAATCTTGTGGACTGACGAAGCAACATTCACACGATCGGGCTATATCAACCATCGGAATGAACATCTGTGGCTTCAAGAAAATCCACATGCAGTAAGAGAGAGTTCCTTCCAGCATCAGTTTTCTGTCAATGTTTGGGCAGGAATGATCGACGATGTCTTGATGGGACCGATAATTTTACCGGCGACAATGAATGGCCCGAGTTTTCTGGAGTTTCTCCAAACGGATTTTCTTGACGCACTCCTGGAGGTGCCGTTAAATTATAGGGTTGGGATGATACTGCAGCTGGACGGTGCTCCAGCCCACTTTGCAGTAAATGTCCGTAACTATTTAAATGAAAATTACACTCCATGGATTGGGCGCGGTGGAACAATCGCATGGCCACCGCGGTCGCCGGACTTTACCCCACTAGATTATTTCTTGTGGGGCACAATGAAACAAAAAGTCTACGTCGACGTGCCGAATACGCGTGACGAATTAATCGACAAAATTCTTCAGGTTGGGAACGAATTAAAACAAGATAAAGATATGATTCGACGATCAACAAGAAATGTCTCAATAAGGTCTACAGCGTGCTTGCAACAACGCGGTGGTCATTTTGAACAATTGTTATAATTGTACTTTTGTTTAGTATTATTAAACTACTTTCGTAATTAATTATGCATTTCTTTTCCAACCACCCCTCTAGATAAACAATGAAAAAGGTCTTTTTCAAATTGTTATAACTTCTAAACTATTTCACTGAGAGCAAAGAAATTTAGCATTTTATTTTAGTAAACTGCCTCTTCTATCGATTTGGGATAAAAAAATTGCAGTTTAATTGCCTAGATTTTTCACAAAAAGCCCATAATTAAAAAAAACACACCAAAAAAAACTAAATTTTTTTGATTACCCTTTTTTCTATTTTTTTTATTTGAAGAGTATTTAAACTTAATGATTGTGAATAAATGTCTGCATGTTTAGCTATCAAATGAGACCTTTTTTATGTTCCTAGGACATTTACATAAGTAGTGGTGGTCGAATTAGTACGAGAACCCGGGTCTTGGTTACAAAAAAAACAAAATGGCCGCCATTTAACAACCGTGACAGAAAAAAAAAAATTGAAGGGTGATTTGTCGATAAAAAATACCATATTTAATACCATTTAAGGCTCCGACACTGTTGCCGGGACACATTGTATATGTCTTGTCGAAAGACCTATGAAAGAGGCCTTTGCTTTGAAGCGGAATAAAAATGCGGTGATGTTAATGATGCAGTTCTGACTTGTTAGTTTGTCATAACTTTTTATTAAATTCAAAACATTATACTGAATGCATATTGAATCATCACATACTTACGTTACATAGTTGACTTTTTAATATACCTAATCGTTGTAATAATACATCAAAATATCAATAAATACCTGTAACATTAAGTATTTAAGGTACCTACTTATGAAGCTAAAATGTGTAGGTACTTT
Source organism: Stenoptilia bipunctidactyla (assembly GCA_944452665.1). NCBI lineage: Eukaryota > Metazoa > Arthropoda > Insecta > Lepidoptera > Pterophoridae > Stenoptilia > Stenoptilia bipunctidactyla. The sequence goes on along the minus strand of OX101738.1, from coordinate 8,491,402 downwards.
GATTGCCATTTCTGTGAACGAACAATGCGAGTTATTTTGGTGTCATCCATGAGTCATACAAACTCATACATTTCATTGTCACGAGGGCATTGCAAAGGTTGTATGGTAGGTTGTTGAAACAGAACTGTTGAAACATACTTTATAATGCTATCCTATTTTTATAATAAACGTGAGAGTTTATGAAGGTGTATGGATTTTTGTTACTTTTTCAAACTTACTATTAAACGAGATAATTTCAGGCAATTTTAATTTTATTATTATTATTTTTGGATTTTTATAGTACCTACTTGCAACTTTGTGGTAAAAAAGCTGATCATACTTTGAACTAACACAAAGAATAATACTTTGTTAAAATAAGAATATCAATGTGCAATGATTTCGGAATTATTTGACGATAAAACCGAGGACGGAAGCTTCTCATTGTAATCTCTACCTGTGACACCAGTCTCTATTAATATTATAAAACAATAATACAGACAATACAAATAGTAATACATACATACATACATACATGTATAAAGACCGGTCCTGTGAGAAATTTTATAAGTTTCAACACAACCTTCTTAGACCCATGCGCAACATTTTCAATTTTATTTCATTTAGGTACCATCAGTTGAAATTGAGCTCAAAGGCCGTGATAGTCAACGATATAGGTACTTAATAATTTGGAATTTTTCTTTGAACGTAAACTACAAAGTTCCTAGAAAAGTACATACATACAACTTCACGCCTGTATCCCGTATGGGGTAAGCAGAACACCAGAGGTTATAAGAGCATCTGATGTCACGTTTGACTTTGGAGGTTCTATAATGATGGATAGAGGCTATTTCAGTGACAAGGGGTCAGCCTGTCGCTCACAAAACCGCCAATTTAACTTCTATCCCTTAACTGACTTTTACAGTATGCCCGCTGGTGCATTCTATGTTTTTTTTCGCTCCCAGTCCAGTATGGAGGTCTAGAAAATTTGTATGACCTATTAAAATTAATCTAAAGAGATCTAAAAGTCTTGAATTCCTAATGTAAACTTGTAAAAGATAATAATTTATACTCACCACACAGAATGCATAAAAATTAATACTTAGATGATGCCTATAGATACCAACAATACAGTTTTGATATTTATTTATTTTTTCCTCATCACAACCATAATAGGTGTTATTTTGTTTATACTCATTTCTTTTTAAAGTGATCTCAATCAAAATGACCCAACGTGATTGAGACCTCAATCTCAATCACAAAGCATACAATATCAACCAAGAATGCGGGTTTAGAAAGTCTCTTCCATTACCTTCCTTTTGCGATAATTTTCAACCGACTTCTAAAAGTAGGAGGTTCTCAATACGTGTGTATTTTTTTGTATCTTTGTTGCAATTATGATTCGATTTTCAATATTCTTATTTCATATGATAGTGGATACCAGAGGTGATTCCATATAAATTTCATCAGAATCGTTCGAGTAGGCGCCTACCTACTTCTTGAAAAAATCAAAATTAAAGTAAACATTGAGGATCTTATATTTTAGCCAATTGAGTTTCGTAACTAGACATACATACTTACAAATGATAATTTTATATAAATTTATTTCTAATAATAACAAAAACAAAATGTTGCAAAATAAAAACGAACGCTCTTTTCTTCTTTTGCATCAGCACGGTCGCTTTTTACCATCAATAATCTAGTTTACCTATAAGCAATCTCGTATCTATGTTATAAATAAACATATATCAATAAATAACCAAGTTTAGAGGTATAATTAGCGGCCATCTTACAGCCGCGCCGGCGCTGGATTCTACTCAAGAAAGTGAAGTGTTTCACGTGGTTGACTTCTACTTTTATCGGATAAACATTTTTTTTTTATTATTCATCTATCATCATAGAATAATAAAAGTATAATTTAATTTGAAGATTATGAAAATATCTGAATTGTAAATATTGTTATCATGGAGACTTAATTAGTATTATAAATCATTTATATTCATTAACAAGAGACATTCCTTTGAGTTATGAAAAGAGATAGAATTGTAGCTACCCCAAAAATAAATCATATGTTATGAGCCTCGAACTGTTATAGATTCGAGTTGAAAAAGGTCAAATTTTTCTGCTGAAGCTCAGACACTTTACTTTTGATTTTTTCGGCCACATAAATATAGCGATCAATACAAAAACCTCCTTTGCCATAATCAAATAAATCCACCACGTTACACAAAAGAAAACTGTATTCAAGAGAACGAAAATTAAAAAAAATGCCTTAACGAAGTTTTACCTCAACCCCGCGTTTCGCTCAACGACCACTTTGGCGATGGGATAAACCTGTCTGCCTCAGACGCCAGTGGTTGCGGGTTCGATTCCCGCACGAAACAAGAAAAAAAAATCCCTGCCTGGGCGTTTATCTATTTATGTATTTATATTCTAGGTTCCCCCCTAGTTCGCTACATGGTATCCCATAACACAAGGTATGCTTACTTTGGGGCCATGTAGGTAGTTGGTGTGATTGTCTGGGGATTTTATAATTTATAAATCTCAATCTCACCTGATGGTAAGTGAAGACAAACGTCCTATCCTTACAATATAAAAAAAGAAGTTGGAGATAGAATATTGCCTGAAAACATCACCGAATGGTGATATTTGGCAGCACTTTTCATATGAAGGGTGGTTGCAAGCGAGGCGGACCCTAAGGCTGCAAACTGGACGACAGCGACAGCGAGAGCGACAGCGAGAGCGACAGCGAGAGTGACAGCGAGAGCGACAGTGGCGCGGGCAGCGACGCGGGGAATCTGGGCCGTTCTCGACGCCGCCAGCGGGCGCTCGAGCGATTTATCGCGGTTTCATAAAAACTCAATACTTTCTATCGTGTCGCGGAAATCGCTGCCCGCGTTGATGTCGCTCTCGCTGTCGCTGTCGCTGCCGTCCAGTTTGCAGCCTAAAGGGTCCTACCGTCAAACGTACCTACGACATTTGATTGGAAAGTCTGACGTAAGTTAGTTCAATAAACTCATTTATAAACCGCTAGTTTTCATACATTTTGAGATGGTTGATTCATCCGTAATAACGTAACAATGTCTGAGATGACATCACACGAAGTTTTTCTACTTCGTAGTACTACTTCGAAGTACTGAAATGTCCCCAAAATCTAATATATAAAATTCTCGTGTAACAGTTTTCGTTGCCATACTCCTCCGAAACGGCTTGACCGATTTTAATGAAATTTTTTGTGCTTATCCGGTATCTATGAGAATCGGCCAACATCTATTTTTTTTTTATTTAAATGGCAAAACAACGTTTGCAGGTTCATCTAGTAAAAATAATAATTTGGCGTACGCACTTTATGGCGTACTCAAATGGACTCAGACCGAAACAAATATAATTCATATAAAGAATCTTATATTTAGTATTCATATTATTTATATTATGTGTAACATATTATTTTATGTTCCGTGTATAGGTATTTCTGTATATAAATAGTATGTATTTATATTCTAGTTTCCTCTAGTTCGCTATGTCTTAATAACACAGGCTTTGCGAGTATTACTTTGGGGTCATGTAGTTGGTGTCATTGTCTGGGATTTTTTTCTTATTTTTTATAAACAAAGAAATAACGATTTACTCATACTATTTTAGTATAGTTTTACACATATTATTTTATAGCTACAAAACAAATCCTCATTTAACAAAGGATATAGTACATACATAAATAACTTTTACTATTTCACTAACAAACGATGCAACGTCTTGTTTCACAATGTGCTTGGGTTTTATGATCAAAATTGCATTACAATAGATTATTTTGATAATAAGTATGAGATTACCCCGCAATTTACGAGCCTTGAAGAAAATTGACTGAGAACCACCATGCGGCTTAAATGCGTACTAATCACTGAATGCTAAGCAAAATAGTTATATTTGTTTGTTCGTTGTTCCTGTTTAAGAATACTATAGTAATATTGTCGTCAGTTTTCACGATTCATTTTGTTAAGTTGAAATTAAGTTATCATTGTAAATGTAACAAAGCTTCGAGTTAAAGTGTGAAATAGTGGTTAAACTTTAGTTTTTTTAATACGAATTAATAATAAGAAACTGCGTAACTTTTGATTCCGTAGGAAAATTCCGTTATTGCCAATTTTTCATACCATCCCCTAGAGTTGGGCTATCTAATGTAAAAAGATTTTATCAAATCTGACCAGTACTTTCAGATACCTACTAACAAACTCATCAGCTTTATTATACACAAAAAATAATTCCATGCTGGACGGGGAACAAAGGAAAATCATAGATTGTGCCAGTTGCTTCTCTTCCCGGGCATACTGTAAAAGTCAGTTAAGGGAGGGTTTTATTAGAGATTTTTGTGGGCAATAGGCTGACCTTCTGTCACTGCAACAGTCTCTCTCCACCATTATAATGTTCAAATTGTCAAACGTGACATCAGATGATCTTATAATCTCTGGTGTTCTGCCTACCCCATAAGGATACAGGCGTGAAGTTATGTATGTATGTAAGAAATAATATTACCCAAACCAATCAACCAACTATGAACAACAAAGTAAGCTAATCAACCAACTATGAACAACCGGGAAACTAGGGGAATATAGAAAGCATCTTAATGAACGTATTTATACATACATAACCTCACCCCTGTATTCCTTATGGGCAGACAGAACACCAAAGGCTATAAACCAAAGGCCTATCGTCCACAAAAAACTCCCCAATAAAACCTCTGTCCCTTAACTGACTTTTACAGCATGCCCGTGAAGAGAAGCAGCTGGCACATTCTATGTTTTTCTTTTGCTCCCAGTCCAGGACGGACTGACTTATTTATAATATTTTTACATTTAAACTTGATGTTTCGGTGGCTTTAAGGACCCTGTGGTCACTAACCCGACTAACCCGATATATTCGATTATAATTATACTTTACGTAACAGGATTAACTACTGCTTATGTACAGAAGGAAGCAGATCGAGATTCGACCTTGCGGAATGTGTCCGATTGGGGCGAATCTAACCTGGTCAAATTCAACGCCTCCAAAACACAAGCGTGTCTATTCTCCGCAAAAAAGAGCACCTTTACTTTTACGCCCACTTTCCAGAATGTATCTGTTCCCATCACCGACCAACTAGGGCTTTTGGGCGTCACTATAACGTCCAAATTAAACTTCGGACAACAAATTGAGTCTATGGCAAAAACGGCTTCAAAAAAATTGGGTATCATCTCGAAGGTCCGGCGGTACTTCAGCCCTGAACGGCTGCTCAACTTATACACAGCCCAAGTGAGGTCGTGCATGGAGTACTGTAGTCACCTTTGGGATGGTTCTGCCAAATACCAGCTCGAAGCGCTAGACTCTGTTGACCGAAGAGCCCGTAAAATCATAAACAACAACAACCTTACAAATAAAAAATTGCAGACGCTGGAGCATCGTCGTAAGGTTGCTTGTTTGACAGTATTTTATCGGCTACATTTTGGTGAGTTTGCGAGTGCTCTTTTTGACCAAATTGAACCCACCCCTTTTTACCACCGGACTACCAGACGCAGACAGAACTTCCATCCCTATATAGTGGATTTACGAAGAAGTCGAACAAAACGCTTCGATGGTTCCTTTTTGGTACGGATTGCCAAGGAGTGGAACAATCTGCCTGCGTCTGTTTTTCCTGACCACTACCAGTCCTGGAACTTTTAAGTGTCGAGTGAATAGGTTTCTCGTGGATGGACGTGTAACACCATAGTCTTCATGCGCACTTTCCATCAGGTGGCATGGAAGACAAACGTCCTATCCTTACAATATAAAAAAAAAAAATAGATCAAGCGTTACAAATCTGTCAAAAGATTGTAACTGAAACTGAACTCTATGCCCTTGACATTAAGTTAAAAACTGGTTGGGGAAATTTGCTGCCTTCTGTACATCTGTTTTTACCAGACTATTAATGTATACAAAGTTGCGAGCAAAACATAACTTAGGAAGGAACTTAATGAATTTGTTACTGAGGTTAAGCACGCGTTGAAGTCTACTTAAAAGAAGTGATAGGCGTATTTACAAGTATTTGTCTTAAACCTTAAGTTTCTTATCCTTACTTAAGGAGTTTTAAGAAAAAGGTTTTATTGGCCAGTATTATAATTATTTTATGGCCATTATTATAATCTAGGTTGAACCATAGAGATTTGTAATCAAATAAAATAACGTGAACTTATAATCATCTTCCCATTTTTCTATGATTTGGATCTGCTTTACATAAGATTACAAAAAAATCACTATAAACTCCATTTACAAATAATACGAGTCAAGTCAACAATTAACTACCTTACTTACCGAGCAAATTAATACATAGTTCGCTGCATCTTTAGAATGCAGTCATGTATAAAACAGTTACAGTGTTCCGGCGAACATTCCTAAATCGGTCGGCCTAATTCTATTACGGGGATCCAATGTAGACCTCGGCTATCGAATCAAATGAACATGTCAGATTATAGTGCTCACGTTCACAATTTACAATTACATTCAATAAAGTCGAGTTTCGTACATCAATGTAGCATCGTGCCTACTTTGGTCCACTGCTAATAATTGATACGCACTACGTTTGTTGGTGCCTGATGCTTCAACCGTCTGTGCGAAGCAGTCTGTGGATGGTCGCGGGTTTTGCCACACGACGCAAACGAAATTGAATATCGAACGCATTGCCGATTTTATGTTTTTAAATCGTGACAATGAGAACAATTTAAAAAGTCGTGATATTATTTTTTCTCACTTGCCAGTGACGTGTTTTTTTTTAAATTAGTTTTTGCATGTGGTTATTGTTTTAAATGCTCCACGAGCAGGATAAGCGTGTTGATTTAATCAGTGTTACCATTTGTTTGTAAAGCTGGAGCGGAACGGAGTTTACATGCATTACAGAAAGCGACCCTACAGGTTAGACTTGTAATTTATTATCCACGACGAGTCAAAACAATGCTGTGTATAATAACGGATGTTTTATAGAAAAATCTAATAACAGTATCACATAGGAAAATCGTATAAAAATAATGTGATTTTTCGAATTTATATTCCGCAGGGCAATTAAATTCACATAAATCAGCACATTCCTTAGAATGTCTTTTTCAGGCACGAATTCTTGAGTTATCTTGTTAGTTTATTAGTGACATCGGCTTAACTACTTATATCAAATGTAAATAGTGAATGTTTTTATAAATTATCATAATTTAGTCACATTTTTCACGGTAGTAATACATAGTGTGATGTGTACTATTCGATTCATAGATATTTAGCTGAAGATGGAGATCTTACAAGAACGGGATACATCTGTAAATGACCTCATTATGCAGAAGATAAAATCTCAATACCAAACATACTAATTGTAATAAGTTATTACTAATAACATACATTAGCCTATTTCCCATATAACTGGACAAAGGCTATTCAAGTCTTAAGTTATATTTTGTTTAAAGACTACAAAGACAAGTTCAGCTACCTCGTATTAGAAGACAAATCTAAACAATAACAATAAAAACGATTGCGTACATTGCCGTGTTTATTAACCTGTCCAAACGTGCGTTTAGGCATTGTAACTTATTGATTAATAACTTATTATTAAATAATTAATTTGACATGATTGCAAGCGGTTGAACCTACCATTTACGTCACGAATCTAAGAACGTAAGTATATTCTCGTTTGGACATCACGCGCGATGCGACAAATCATAGCTTTTCTTTGCAATATAAAGTTCGTAGTATTTAGAATTAAATCTTTATAAAGACGGGCAATTTTAAGCCATACAGCCTGTTCTTGTATTTATAAAGCAAAAGACATAACAGAGATTCTCATTCTGAGAGAGTCATTCTGTTCGTTTTTTCAAATTGAATGCTTTACACAAAAAGTTCAACTAGGTATCATAACTTCCTGAAGAAAAAAAAACATAAATAGAACGTGTAATCTAATTGCGTTTGCGTTCTAAATTCAAATATGCAATATAGCAGTATCCTTATCCTTAATTTATTTAAAAGCAGACATTTTTTGTGAAAGAAAATATGCGGCCATGATTAAACTTTTTTTTAATTTTTCTTTTAAAGTCAACATTCTGCCTTTTTATTATTTATAATAGTTTTATTGATCAAATGACCTCTTAAGTGTAGCGGTAGAAGAACCGGTTCTACAATCAGATGTTTCCGGGCTCAAGTACCGGTGGGAAAGATTTAGTTTTATTCGATTTATTGGCATTTCTTCACACCTGGGTTAGTTGCGTTAGTCCGGGTCACATTACATGAACTATGCGTCATGATACGTCTTATACCTAGTCTTATTAGTGTCTTAATAATAAAAATACAATTAGTTAGTAATACAGTCACATATAATAGCATGCATTGTCAACTTCAGAGAATCCTGACTCCCCTTTAATCGTAGGAATAACGTGTTTGTCGAAAAATCCAACTTCCAAGTATAATATTTGGCATGTACATATGCAAAAATAACTAAAACCCATTTCATTGACTCTTATTTCATTAGTACTTCATATTCCTATTGAAAAAACTTATTTCGTAAACGTGTGTAGGTACAATTAACAACAGAGCTAGTTCCTTCCTCAACCCGTCGGCTGTCATCTTCGACCTCATTTCGACCTCATCTTCAATTACAATCAGGTGAGGTTTAGGTCAAACGCGGATTTACTCAATAATACAAAAACATTTTACAATAAATGATGCGTCTCATTAAATGCGTCATCTAAGTGTAATCAGAACTTAACTAAAAGTCCATACCTTATTTCCAGTTTGTATCTACATAACAATTTTTCGACATTTTTTTATTGCAAGTGACTGTATGACTGTATATTGAAGTAAATAACTCAAAAAACGTTTTCGCGGTTATTTATTGCGTAACCATCAACCTTCATTGAATCCATTCTAATAAACACATTAGCCTAGAAATAATAACCGAATTATGTAAATACAAAATAGAATAAAATGCATAAAATTTTGGATAAAAAATACCTATATTATAAATTTATTATTCTTAATTACAATAATAATTTACTCAGGTACTTAAGTATATCATTTATTCGCAAAGAAATAAAACGAAAATTCTGAAACAAAAAGTTTGTAGTATAATTTTATCGTTGATAGCAAAATAAGAGAATTGTTTCAAAAAGAATATCGGTTCAGTTTCTATAACACAACCTAGGCCTATGTGGCGCTTCAGGCGGTGCTTGACTTTGCATTTAATATTATTCTACAATATCTCATAAGTAGGTACTAATTATATTTCTAATGAACCACCGCAGACATTTTAATAAACCCACAGCAGGGTTAATGGGTCTTTTTTCTAGCTAAGCAAACAAGAAGTTAGGTCCGTACCAAGCAAAGCCCTCGTACCCGTCTGCGCTGGGGTTGGAGTCCTAGAAATTGTCAGCCACCTCTACTAACCTTTATTGGTTACATACAAAACATACGTACATAAATAACCTCACACCTGTCTCCCTTTGGGGTAGGCAGAGACAAGGGAACACCAATTGCTACGATCCAAACATACCTCTTTCGCTTCCTCCACGTTCATTTAACTTTTCATACATGATCGCCGGTTACAGGTACTTTTAACTAGGCCCTTTATAAGAATGTCGCCAATTTGATTCGCTTGCGTTCACCTAGGGTGGCCTCGTCTGACAACACCATCCATTCTTGCTCTGTACACTTCGTTTCTAACAAAACAAAACAAAAATCAATTTATTGCGTCAAATATGGTGGTAAATAACAGATTAAACTTAAATTCGGTCACTTAAAAGAATTGTAAAATTTCAATAAAAAAAAAATACTTAGTTATATATTGTAACTTTTTTATAAATTGAACCCATACATCATTCTTAACCTTCTTCCAAAATATATTGATCTTCCTAAGAAAGACCCTGTATACATTTGGTGGTAAATATTCGTTATTGAGCTCATACTTTACTGTCTTACAGCATGCAATATCAGTGTGTCAACAATTAATAACTATATAATTCAATTAAAATTCATCAAAAAAATCATACATGCATAAAATTTAATTAAATATTTAATATTATATCAGAGGTTTTAAAGGCGTTTTTGTGGGCGATAGGCTGACCCCTTGTGACTTCAATAGTCTCTCTCCATCTTTATAATACCTCCAAATTAGTCAAACGTGACATCAAATGGTCTTGTAACCTCTGGTGTTCTGCCTACCCCATAAGAGATACAGGTGTGACGTTATGTATGTATATATTATATCTTCTTAGATCAGAAAAAAATCAGAAAAATTCTAAATCTACTTTCACTTAAAAATTTGAAAATCATTAACGACCGAGAGACGGAGACTACAATTACTTGTCCTTAGTCGGCTTAGAATAGTACTACATGCCCCAGATAAGCATATCGTAAAACTAATGGAGTGGCCTCCACTTGGGGGTGCGAGCCCTTCAGGGTCCGCCTGGCTAGCGACCACCTTCATATAAAATCTACCGCCAAATGGGAATGTTTTCCGAAAATATTTTATGTAGAGGCAGTTTTTTTCACTTGGTGTACCCAAGAGAGGCAGACGATCACGCGTCATCTGTCAAATTTTCCCAACAAATTTTAACTTAATGCCGAGGGCGTAGAGTTCAGATTCAATTACAATTTTTTGACAGATTCGGAACGCTTGAACCTGCCTGGCATTTTAGTCACTGTATAAGATGTCAAATATGTGCAAAACTTATGCAAACAGCAAACTTATTTAAAGACTTGGTATATAGACGTCCCTTTCACTGGTGACAACACGGTAATTTCATGGTGCGGCTAACTGTGGACGTGGAGAATGGTGTGAAAAATATACTTATTTATTGTTTTTCATTTAAATCTAGGTTGTTGAAAACTGTATTTCGGTAGTGACATCTTTATGATTTGCTTCTTATAAATTCTATCTTTTTCGTGATGGTACGAAAAATAATGATGAAGAAGTAATTTTTTATATCATAATAATACGGCATATTGTTGTTTAATTGTAAAAAAATATTAACGTCTTGGTTTGGGTTGCAGTCCGTTTTAAATGATCTACGTTCGATTTTTATTAATTCTTACTATGTTATGCTAAGTTTACACTAAAATTTAAAACAATAATAACTACTTCATTTCAATGAACAAAACGATTACATAGCACTGTCCATTCTATGGTTCGACTTTCTCAACAATTTCACGGCGCCCGCGCTCGCCGCCTTCATTTCCACAGGCGGTAGAATTTCCACAAACTAAACACATTTCATATCGCTTATTTGTGTACACGTAATAAAAGAACTATTGCAGCATGCTCCATAGCTTTAAACCACTGTCTTGAAAATGGACAAGATGATAATCATTAATATGCCTGTGTCATGAAAAGGTCATAGGAAATTCTCAGAATGGAGCGGTCATTTTAAAGATTTGAAGTCTAGGTGTATACTATACGTGATTAATTAGTGTTTTGTTGTACTGTAATTATTATTTACGGATAGGATGAAAGTCATCAAAAAAAACTGGATTCATCTGATGGTAATTCGTATTTAGTCCCATAGATACAATCAATCATACATACACACATACATACATATCTTCACGCCTGTATGGGGTAGGCAGAACACCAGAGGCTATAAAACCATCTAATGTCATATTTGACAAATTTGGAGGTATTATAATGATGGGGAGAGACTATGATGAATATATCGACGGTTGGTTGCCAAATTGTCAAGAATTGAATTGACTATGATGAAATGATGGAGAGAGCAGTGACAGGAGGTCAACCTTTCTCCCGCAAAAACGCCAATAAAACCTCTGTCCCTTAACTGACTGCACATTCTGTCTTTTTCTTTCGTTCCCAGTCCAGCAAACATAGTTAAAAAATTATATTACGTTGCTGACCCAAGAGAAGATGGCAACTTGGAACAGCCTATTGTTCTTGCCTCCCTGATGACTAATCCCGCCCTATAAGCGAAACTATGGTCACGCGTATTTAAAATAGAGTTTATAAATAGGAATGATTGATGTGTCCAAACTTTGAAATGTAGAGACTACTTTTAGTTTGTATTAACCTGCGCTGCTTCACACGCCGGAGCAGATTTTCTCCCAGCTGACCAAAGATAGCTGACATACCTATCTCAAAAATCGAAGCCTCTAAACAAATTAGAATAAAAAAGATCAGTCTATTCCAGTCAGTCTATTTTTGGCCGACACCTTCCAAAAAACAAACTGAGTTTTTCGCTCATTGAAACCCTGACCCCCAATATTCGAGGCTTCCTTATGCGACGATATTAACTTTAATAATTTTAATTATGGCTTACACCTGAAATTAAGACTCTTATCGAAAATTACCGGAAACTGTATGAAAATTCGTACAAAATTGTACCCGTGATGATTTTCTCTGATAACGTTCGTACAGACCGGAGACATTGTTTCATAATTATAACACCTATGTATTATGCTATAGCTTTTACTTTTCTCCGCCACTTGTTGCGGACGTCCTGCGCCTGCGACGATTAATTCTACAATTGCCCAGCGGCGTGTAGACAGTGTGACAGTTGTTTGTTACGCAAACTTTCCTTCTGAGGAAAGAAACTTCGAAATCGGGGTGTCTCTAGACACTGTCCGTGTCTGGTTGGAATCGTAATTCAATGCAGTGTCGTATTAAGGTTCTTGATATTCGTAGGTACGTGTAACTTTATTGAAGTCAGTGGTCTTCTTGTCTCGAATGTAAATTCGAAGATTATATAAAAAATATAATCTTCTTCTCTATGAACTCTCGAAACTCTCCATCAGATGGTTTTATAACCTCTGGTGTTCTGTCTATCCCATAAAGGATACAGGCGTGAAGTTATGTATGTATGTATGTATGCGCGTTTCATACAAAACTGAAATGAAATGTTCGAAATGCGCCAAATTAAGTATTGATTGACACGCTTATAAAATGGTACCTACTAGGAACTCTGCGTTACGCGTACGATACTGACGTGCGGTACGCGCGTTCGAACGCGTGACGCAGCGTTGGCACTAAATTCCAAATGAAACGCCCGTTACATTTCCCAAAAGCTGGGCTATCTAATGCAAAAGAAAACAAATCCGACTGAAAGGTTCTGAAATTAGCATGCAGAAAACAAAATATAATAATCGGAAGTGATGACATGATATCATGGTCGGCGTATAATGACATCTGGAACGAGGCCTGCGCACGACATTATCACAAATTGCATCAATCTGCCGCAGCTCCGTTCGACCAATTCTTGTTGATTAGCCCTGAGCGAACGCAGCCATAGGTGCATTCATATCAATAAATAAATCAATATTTCTTACTTTCAACCTACTTAATCTTGCCCACTAGATAACGGAAAATAAAGTTAAAAATGGTATATTCTTATTTTAATATACTATTTTGTATATATGCTTAATATATATTTTTGTATAATACTTATTTTCGTAGATATCTTTATCATGTGATAATGATAGTTTTATATATTTACATTCCTTTGATGATTTGATGCCTTGAGAGCAAATAGATACTTCACCAAAATATTCACTTACCTATAAATCTCAGGATTGCGCCCAGGTCTAATAGTATAGAAGGCCTCGATAACAAGAAGAATGCATGTTCTGAAAAGAATATCACAAGGTTTCCTGTTGACCGTACCGTAAAATCAATCTTAGATAGATGATTACCACTCTAGGCCCGTCTTCACTAAACTCTACTTAGCATGAACTTAGTTATGACACCCCAAAACTGTCACACGAATTTCTTAAGCATTTATGCACTGACCTGAGTTTAGTGCAACGCAATGTTTGTACCTAAGCACGTCCTAGAAACTTAAGTATCAACTTAAGAGCTATCAAAGTTTAGTGCAGACGGGCATTATAGTTAGTGACCGTCAAATCATACATGATTTGCATGTTGCTATTATCGTATAATCTATACAAATATTTCTGTACCTGAGAAGCATATTACTGTAAGTGCCAAATCGCAAAGTTTACGTAGTCAGAGATTTAGCAAAAACAATTTACAATTGTGAGTTTAGGAGGTTATAAAATTGAAACTAGTGAACTTAGCCGAATGTTTTTATTGTTTTTTAAGTACTTATTTAATAAACTTTAAACTGACTAACAATCACGAGATCAGAGTTTGTGTACTTTGGTTATTTTTTTTTAAATAATAAAATCTGCGTCACATACAATGTTATGCCTCTAATTAAACTTTGCACATAATCTTACTAACCTAACTTTTTATAATCAAATTAACTTTTTTGAACTAGATTAATGTAGCTTTATAAGATTTTTTTTTTTTTTTTTTTTTATAAGTGACTAAACCCGCGTTTGACCTCAATCTCACCTGATGGTAAGTGACGATGAGGTCGAAGATGAAAGCACACGGGTTTAGGAAGGAACTGGCTCTTTATACAATATTGCCGGAACACATTACCGCCGGAGCGGTAACATTTGGCGGCAGACTTTATATAAAGGGTGGTCGCTAGCCAGGCGGACCCAGAAGGATCCTACCACCACAAGATTTTTTTTACGAGACTGTACTACATGGTATTATTTGTTAAAAAAATTAATTGCACGTATCAGGATTTTCAGATTCCTCGACAATATCAGGTCGATTGCCCGGTCATGAGACCCGTTTGCGTTCTGGCACTGGGAAGCCGATTTGGCAGCCAGTTGCGATTGAATCGCGACCCGGCTGCGCTGACCTGTAACGATAGAAGTAAAGGTCTTGGGGGCCTTTGAAATGACTGGAGGAGCGACCGAGCTAGGCTGAGGTCGCTCTCTTCAGTTTTCGATGGGCTTCACGGTAGACCTAGCAGCACGCGGTGCCTTGGGGCAGCCGCGAAAGTTTGCTGTGTGGCCCGACTGGCCGCACAAGACGCAGGACGGAGCGGTGGGCGAATCGGAAGTGCGAGAGCACTCCTTATTCCCATGCGGATTTAGGCACTTGACGCACCTAGGGGAAGCAAAACAGTTTGCCGCCGCATAACCATACAATTGGAAGCGGTGGCACTGACCGGAGATACCGCGCTTGTGTGGTATCTCGACGCGGATGTTCGAAAGACCGCACACGGTGGGCTTGCCTCTGAAAATGGACTGCCCTTTCGGGCTGTTGGCTAGGATTACTAGCGCAAGTGGGAACTGCTTGCCTCGGCGGCTGTGCATTTTGTGCACAGATTCGACGGGTAAGCCTTGAGAAGACAAATCCACTTGGATTTGCTCCTTCGAGAGTTCGAACGGCACGTTCCTGAAAACGGCACGATTCTTACGCTCCTCAAGGAGGTCATAAGTGTGGTACTCGAGCTTTTGATCAGCAAGAAGCCGAGTAAGATTCCTGTAATCGGAAATGGAACAGATTACGACCTTAATAGAGTCACCCACGTTGGATGCCTTAATATACTGGATCTTGGGATTGTGCCTACCGCAGAGAGCTGAGACCTCGGTCCAGCGGCTCTTGTCCCGTAAAAAGACGGGGGGCGGAGACTTGACTTTCGGCGGAGGAGCCGAGACAGATTGCGACGCAGGCTGTGACGCCGGGATCGCTGAAACGAGAGGCGCAGTAGCAGACGCCGGTGCGACTTTTTGCAGAGCAGGAGCAGCGGCTGGAGCAGCTGAAACAGATGGAGGTAAAGTCGAAGAAGCATCTTGCTTCTTCTTCTTTGGTTTTGATTTTTTTCGAACCTCGGTGAACGGAGCAGGAGATTCTGGAACTACAGAAGCGGAGTCGGACTCACTGCCTGGTGGGGTAGTTTGCCGTTTGCATGCGGAAGAATGAACCGACATGAAATCTGACGTAGTATCGATATACTCGGAGTCTCGAGACGCCGGAGAATCTGTTGGGAAGCTGAGAGAAGCCGGAGTGGCCGGGAGGGGCACGGTAGGGGCCTGGAGTTTTGTTGCGATGATCGCTACTAATTGATCGAGTTTGCTATTGAGCCTATCCAAATCCTTATTTTGCTGACTTACCTGAGCCCGAAGCTCATCAATCGTTACGGGCCTAGCCCTGGATTCAACGGAGGACTCCATCGAACCCGGGGAACCTGACCTACTCTGAAAGGAAGCCTATTCCTAACAAGAACCTACGTACCGGTGAACGGCGAAAGGACTACACAAACTGCGCTGTAAAAAAGAGCAACCTAAAACGGACCTATTGCCGGTGAACGGCGGACGACCAGGCTTAGTTGTCACGGTTACGTATCCACCTGATCAGCGATGCTTCGGTCGGCAGCAGTCGGGTCCGTTCCGAAAAGGGCAAATGAATTAGCCCCGACACCACACAACCTCCGCAAGAGAAAACTTTCCGAAAAGACCTTACCCGCACGAATGCGGGGGAAGGGCAAGGGCAGCGCAATACGAACACTCGGGAGCGGCCGAATACACGACCGTTCGGGAGCGAACGCAAACGGGAAGTATTGATTTTTTGTGGAACAATGTATCTCCCACGATCTATTTATAGGCAAACGGCGCCTAGTGTCGCGGTGTCGATGTAGTTGGCGGCATAACAATGCAACTCCGCACTTACAATAAAATGCACGTGATTTTGAAGAGGTTTTTTAATGTATGGTTAATTACACTATCATGCCAATAGATTGTTTGAGAAATACATTATAATAAAATTCCAAATAATAAAGAGTACTTGGCTTTGCTCAGATACAGTTTAATGGCTGTATAGAGTAGAGCACATACTATAGGATGGTGCAAAAATCTGAAATCCATCAAAAATGGAGTTACAGTGTTATGCTTCTCAGGTACAGATTTTAGTAATTCGAAAAGATTAGATTTTTATATCTGGTTTGTTTATGAATACGCTGAAGAACTATTGGACCGATTCTTTCATCATTAGAAAGCTAGGATTAAAAGCCTAAAAAATCTTGTCATTTCTTATATTTTAATTTAATTTCTTATAACATTAAGTCAATTTAAAAATTATAATAAATAATAGTTTTCTCATAGCTACATTTATTTAAGTGCATTATCAATAAGACTTAAACACGAATATTCCTATTGTTCTGCTTGAGAATATCACAATTTTAAATATAACAATACTTATTTAGATAAGATTTGGAACACGTAGGCAATCAAATTGTAAATCGTTGTGAAACTGTTATGATGGTTGCACAATATTTTTTTAAATCCGTACTTTAATCTAAGTCAAAAAGAGGTTGCTTTCAATTTAACTAAAACCTTTTTGTGACCAGCATCTTTCAACGGAAGGGTTACCTTTTCGATTGCACTTTAATTTTTTAATTTTGGTACTCTATTAGAACGTGGGTAAGATGGTGAAATACATAAGATTCTTTTAAAAGGAACATGATGCCATCGATATTAGCAAGGTTTGACATTGTTTACTCGTTCTCGATGGGTGCTAACATGCTTGCAAAAGAAATCCATATACCTAGTCTTATTTAAATATCCACATCTCAGTTTACTCTTGACATTACCGACTTTTAGTTTTGTCCCATTTCATCACAATTTTTACAGGTTGCTTGTAAATGAAAAGTCTTTTGTCTATGAGCGCAAAGTTGCCGTAGGAACCTTCAATGTTGTAACCTTAACATAAACAAAAAATATTGCAACAAAAAGTTTAATAAAACGATTTCAAGACCTTGATATCTGCTAAGTGACTCACATAGACGCTATAGATCTCACGTTAGAAAAATCACTTAGATTTTTTATGTCAATAAGACATAAAGATACACGTAGGTAGGTACAGTCGGGAGCACGTATGCTGAAATGTACTGAATTCAAGTTGTTTTGCTGACTGTCTATTATGTTTTCGAGACTCATTATATTATATAAATACGGTTTTATCATATCGCGATCATATCGCGTTTGTTAATATAAGTACTTTTGAAGTTTCGTTGCCTTTTCAGACATCATTATTAAGTGGTAAAAGTTATATTTCCACTCACCCTTGATATTTTACATGTACCTGTTAGTTAATTCCTTCAGAGTTTTTTAACTTCAAAAAGGACAATTACTTACAACTGTTTTTCAGTTGAGCCTAGAATTTAACTAGGTACCTACCTACAGTTCATTTTCCGTTAGCCCGATGCGACTTACCATGAGCTGAAAGCAGTTCTCATGTATCCTTTGCATGATAATTTTTCATGCCCCTATGTGTCGGACACTTAAATATTCATTATTTGAAATTAATTCACTTTACTACCTAAAAAATAGTTAGAAAATAGTGACCAATTTTGAAATGCCTTTACGCAAAACTCAAACACATAAACATTGTCGAAACTCCTATCCCTATGGCTACAATATATCCAACAGAAAATAACTAGTTTGCTTAAAACATAATTCACAAGTATAAATAACCTTCACACAAGGTAAATGTCGACCAACAACTATATCCGCACATTTACATAACCTAATGCAAATAAAACATCGCAGTTTCAATTAAAATTTCATGCAACGAGCATGCCAACTGAAAAACATTACATGAAACATTAAATTTCCTCATTTTGTACTGTAATCTTACAGTCGATAAGGCAGTCTTTCACTCTGAACTTTTGTTATACACATTCGAAGTATATGTATTCGAAATTCGAAATTTTGAATTGGAGTAATGAGTTGAACTTGCCCGCGTAGGCTTAGCCCTACTGCTTCGGGATAATAGTGTCGTAAGAAGCGACTAATCAGAATGAGGCCTTCTTAGAGATAGGACCTCCTTGTAGGTATGCGCTGCGGAATATCATAATTTCGGAAGATGTATAATAGTGATAATATTTGAAATGAACCAGTTTGTTCCTAAATCTGTAAGCCAGCTTACTACCAGGTGAGTCTGCGTCAGTAATAAAAAACCTTTAAGTTGCCCATTTTATTAATTCTCCACAAATTATTATTAAAGATAAGGAACTTAAAACTTTTACATTTTAGAAGGACCGCTTCAAGGTCCGCCTGGCTAGCGACCACCCTTCATATTAAATATGCCGCTAAATATCACCGCGGTGATATGTTCCGGCATTATTTTATGAAGAGCCAGTTATATCCTACAGCCGTGTGCATTGTTGACCCCCTCTTTAACATCACGTGAGATTACGGTCAAAAAAGCAAGCGTCTTCTTTCTTACGTTAAAGGTGCATATTCGATGACGGTTCGTAAAAAAATAAAGACGTGGGGAATCCATTGAGAAACAAGGATAATTTCTTATAATTATTGACCTAAACATTTGTTATATGTCCTTCTGAAACAGAGCTTGTGATGCCAGAAAGATAACGGATACTGTTCTTTGAGAATTTAAATCGTTGCAAAAACTACAAGACTAATGAATGATAAACGTCGATATAATTATTATACCTACAGTCCGACAAGGCTTTTTTTTGGCGCTTAAATGATGACGTCAGGGGGGGGCGTGAGTAGGGTAGCCAACCATACTGTTTTTAACAGTATTATACTGTTTTTCACTACCTTATACTGTTTACCGTTGAACAAAAATAAAGTATAGGTACAAAATACTGTTTTCAGCATAAAAAGTTAAACACTTTGTATGCTTGACTGTAATTAATAATTTGTGCAAGAAGCTCTAAAAATATGTGCTTAACATCATTTTATAAATTGAATAACTGTTTATTTTTCCAAAATACTGTGTGATATTCTTTTCAGACTCAAATATTTCTTGGAAAAAAGTTGGCAACCCTAGGCGTTAGAGTGAAATAAGAGTTACTATTCAGTAAAATTTCCCTATTCTCTGGGAAAATTATGACTGCATAAACTTTTCGTTTTTTATGTTTAAAAACCAAAATTATATCTTTTGATGTAAGTACTACGAAAGGCAAGTCGCGTAAACTTTGAGAAAAACTTTTCTGGTACAAAAACACGGGGTTGAACGGGGCATATCTTTCTTTACTTTTCATAGTCTTTCTGAAGAGACAATTCTCCCGAATTCGTAATTTTTGTTAAAAATTTAAAAGTAAAATTAATTGTGTTCTAAAATGTATTTTCAAAATATGGCAATGTGTAAACATTGCAGAGGCTACATGCTTCTTTACTCTTACAAATGGATATATGACGTCAGGTAAATTGTTTTCTTTTTGAAAACAACTTCTTCACTTTTATAACAACAATAAGCAAGCCCACATTTTGTAAATTTTGGTATGTTTCTAGTATAATATTGAAATTAAAAGTACAATAACAAAATATGAGCGGTAAAAGTCATGAAGTGACATTTCTGTATACAGTGGTAAGTTCCAATTTTTGCCACGCACCAAAAGATCCTTGTACACAAACATTTTTATATCAGCTTTTGGGAACTTTTGGGAGGTAGCTGATTGGCTTTCAGCTTTAACATGGAGATTTTTAGATAGTACATTTAAAAATTCTTGACTATTCTATCCATTGTAAAAATAGCTTCTGAGATCTTTTAAAATAATAGCCTGCATTGCTTTATAATGGACGGACACCTGCGGATGTAATGTCTGAATTACAGACTCTGAAATAAGTGTGTTTGAATTTGAATAATTATTTATAAAGTTTAGTGATTTTCTTTCTTGGATACTCCCAGCTCAGTATTTTAGAGGGTCTAACTAAACTCAGTTTCAAGTTTTGATATAGTCTCTCACACTTAGTTATTTTTCGACTCACAAAACTGGCGGGTCATACTTGCTCACCATCATATAAATAGTACGCACCACTGAAAAACGTAAACTAATTATTTAAAAAGATAATGTGTAATACAATGTGCAAAAACATGCATAATTTCCCATTACGCTTTATTCGTAAGTAGGAAAAGTTGCGCCTATCACCTAATAATACTAAATTGAGCACGACTATCTACTTACTTCATACATCATTAGCGGAGATAATTATTTCGAATCTAATTAATTTTCAGCATTCTGTCTTCATTAAAAAAGTATAATAGCTTTAGTTCCTTCAAAAGCCGTTAAACGACGTCGTGACGTCATTGTCTGTAGACACCAACCAAACGTCGAGTTAAAATTTAAGATCTTACTAAAATATTATAATTCTGTGCTTAAAGCATCAATTTCTGATTCCAAGTCACCTAATCCGATAAAAATTTAAAAGTATCAATAGACATTCAATACAATGTCAATTGAAAAAAAATATTGTAACAAAATGGATTTTATTAAGAATTACTTGCCGTACCTACTTAATAAAAAAAACAATGACAAAAAATTAAACAATTAAAGACATTCAAGAATTTATTCTTTAAATCCAAATATCCTAAAAAACCTAAGCAACAAAAGCAGACCATTTAAAAAACGGACTTCACTAACATTTTTAAATCATTGTCAAAACTTTCGCGGCAGTATCAGGCCATCAATGCAAATATTCTCCGTTTTCTCACATATTTTTTTGGAAAATTTCAAATTTTTCAATGAAATTTATATGGGACTACCTCCAAAGTATCCTCTATCACATGAAACAAGAATATTCAAAATCATGTACTTAACAAGGATAAGAAAAATAAAAAAACATACACACAAATTGAGAACCTCCTTCTTTTGGAAGTCGGTTGAAAATGGGCAACCCCACAAATCAACGATACAAACAATAAACAAAAACATTTTTTTTGGTTAATTTCGTCCTGATCAGGACAGGCAAAGAGAACGAAGCCCATACAGCCATGTCTTTTGTATTTTTAAACAAAAACAATGTCTAACTAAACCCAAATACTTTCAACTTTAATAAAGCAAAGGCTGCTTGCTATACTACGTAATGAGAGTACATACCGAGTCTAACGGAAACACTCATTAGATTCGTTTGAAATCATTGAAAAGTAAAAGTAACAGACATTGTTAAAATTCATGAGTTAATTCACTAGCGCATTGTTTAGAAATATTTTATTATCAAACGATAAACTTGAAATATCAACTCCTTAACAGCATGCTTGCTTTTATGCCAAAATAACGTTTTATGAGCAATTAAATAACGTTTGTAATCTTTTATTTGTTTCAGCTCGGGGAAGCGGCAAATTGGCTCCAATGTCCTAGCTAGGTAATTTCATTATATTTTACTTGTATTATATACGCTTTTCGTATTCTTTATCAAGAACACTAACATACTGTTTTCTAGTCCTCACTACTAGCGCCATCTATTAGTGTGGTATAAAAGCAGCACAACCGCCTAGCGATAGTAAAGACGAAACTATTGTTAATGCACCATACTAAAGTTTTGTGGATTTGAATATAGATGGCGCTAGCATCGTTTATTTTATTTTTATATTATGTTTAAGATTTTGATATTTAATTACATAAGTTTTACGATAACTGGATTGTACTATTTATAAAAAACATGAATATATAGGTAACTAATTAGTTCTTTTTTTTATAATTTAATTTATAAGTACATAACATATCCATCTGCTCCTACTTATTTTGCTTTGTTTAGGTACCATAGGTATTCAACCATTTACAGTGGGATTATTACAAAGCTTCTCAATCTATTACTGCAAAATAGGATGA
Organism: Stenoptilia bipunctidactyla; assembly: GCA_944452665.1. Taxonomy (NCBI): domain Eukaryota; kingdom Metazoa; phylum Arthropoda; class Insecta; order Lepidoptera; family Pterophoridae; genus Stenoptilia; species Stenoptilia bipunctidactyla. The sequence continues at coordinate 8,469,005 of OX101738.1, read as the reverse complement.
ACATATAAAGCTTAATAAATTTGCTAAAAGTCTCTAAGTAACTTTTAAGAACGATAGTCTCCAAATGCTGTCAGCATTAGTTAGAAAACCATACAAGGATCGCTCTTAGGTCAAGTGTGGGCATATTTTATTAAAAACTAAGCCCACACTTGACCTCTATCTCACTTAATGATAACTGAAGATGAGTTTGAAGAGAAAAGCACACGGGAATAGAAAGAAAGAAAGAAAATATTTATTCTTCATAGGAAAGAACTGACTCTTCATAAAATATTGCCGGAATTATTGAACACCAAATTAGTAGGTACTTACTTAATATTTGGCGGCAGATTTTTTATGAAGGGTGGTCGTTACCCAATCGGTCCCTGACGCGTCCTACCACCTACATTAGTCGCCTTTTACGACACGCCTTTTCGGGGACGGCAGAGCTGTCCGAAACAGGGACTGCATATCGGTATATTTTTTTTAAATAGTGCTAGTAAAATTTCAGTACCCTTATTAGTGTACTGCTTCATCAAACACAATACCTGTACTTACAAGTTATTGAAATCTAACTTAATTATATCAGTACCCAAATAATGTATACCGGATTAATTTCCGTAGATGTTTTTAGTATGTATAGAAATATTTTAACCTATTTAATTTCTGTACTTACCGAAATGTATAGGTCAGCATATGTCCCTACGCTTCATAGGCTTCAACTAAACTATCGAACATTCTACAGTTATTTAAAATTATAATTTTAACATCAATATTAATATTAACACCGGAAAATTTCAGTTAACTGAAAAAAATAAGTTATGCTACAATAATAAAAAAGGTACACGAATTATTTCAGTATGTATTCCTGTACTGTTATTTTTAAATACACCTAATTTAACGGTATGACGTCATACAAAAAAAAATGTACAGAAATTCATACCGGTATGCAGTCCTTGGTTTCAAACCGACCGTGACCGTACACGGACAAAAATATGATTTGTCGTCCGTTATTTCCGACCATTGGGTATCTATAGGAATATTCTGAGTCCTCTGAACACTGATACTAACTACATTTCTATTGTTTCAGCCAGCTGTACCGCTCCTCATCTTTCAACTCTTCAGGCTGCGGGTCGGGAGGAGAGCCAGCCGACGACATGTACTCTGATGTTTCTCTGGAGGAAGATGTACAGGGTCTTAATTATAAGGTCAGTTATACTTACTACTAGCTCCTTCACACGGTTTTAGCCTCGCAGTTCCAAATCCCGCGGGAATATCTATTTAAATATATCTATTAAAAGTCCACTATCACTGTGTCAAATTTCATCCAAATCCGTTGAGCCATACTTTCGTGGTTGAGGAACAAACATCCATACATCTATCCGTTCAAATTTTCACATTATTTTTTCAGTTATAAGATAACCGACCACTCTGGCGATGGGGTAACACTGTCTGCCTCAGACGCCAGTGGTCGCATGTTCGATTCCCGCACGGAACAAGAAAAAAAAATGTTCCGTGTCTAGGCGTTTACCTGTATACCTACATATGTATCTATATTCTAGGTTCCCCCCTAGTTCGCTACGTGGTATCCCATATCACAAGCTCTGCTTAGTTTGAGGCCATGTTTTTGGTGTAATTGTCTGCGGATTTTATTTATTTATTCATTGTCAGACGGCTGGTGTATTGGTAACTGTGTAAACCTTTTATAGGAGAAGTTTTTGTGTCCGAATAGCAGTGGATGTGAAATGTGGATGTTCGTGTGAAGAACACAGATATAAGCCGCCAATCCATAGATATTTATATGTTAATTTAAGTTTATTTATCCATAATCTAAATAGTATTCATAACCATGTGCCTCGAAACTTTATTTGGGCTAGATAATGTAGTAGAATTGTTGGAAATATTTATTAATTTTTTATTTCTTATTTTCTTGACCATGTAATACTCAGGCATACATAATAGTCTGAACAGGTGTTTGTTAAAGATCTCGTCTTATTAGGTATTACAATCCCTACTATGGGAACGTCTGTCTGTCTGTACCTATGTTCGAGGCAATCTTCGAAACTACTGAACAGATTTTGATCTGATTTGCACTAGTCTAAGAGTAGTTCTCGTAGCTCACTGTAGACCCTTTAAAATCACTCTACAAATATTACCTATGAACCGGTGGGGGTTGTCAACTTGACAAGCCTTCAATCAGAGCCATCTTAACTATTGAAAATGAATTTCGAACTACTATTTTAACCTTCTTTTATCGACGATTACATTTTGCATTATAACTCGACGTATCGGTATCTTTACAGACCCCGTAGTCTCGATTAAAATATTATACGCGTAAAATCCCTTTTGAAAAAGTATTTTATTTATTACCTCAGTATAAATGACGCATTGGAATTACTTTAACTGAATCAGTGGTGCAAGGTCGCGTTGGCACAGCGCCAGATACTAAAATAAACAATGTTCATACTTCACTTGATAGCACGCAGGTGACAGTGTGTTTATATGTACTACGACTAAAAGCATGGATATAAATAAAAATACGATTAAGTAAGCATTTTGACGACCGGCTGGTGTAGGGGTAACGTACATTGCCTTCTATGCCAGAGGTCCTGGGATTCGAATCCTGGCGGCGACGGATATTTGTGTGATGAGCACAGATATTAGTCGTCAAGTCATGGACGTTTTTATCTTTATTTAAGTTTATTATCTAATAAAAAATATGTATGTTTATATATTTCTTAAGTATATCAGTTAACTAGTATCCATAACACAAGTTCTTTAAGAAACTTAATTTGGGCTAGATAATGACGTTGTGTCAGAAATATTAATTAAAAATGAAATAAAAAGCATCGACAGTCGTTTTATAGGTTTATTATAAATTGTAAAAAAAGAACTTAAGATGTAAGTACTTATCTAGTACTAGCTGCTGCCCGCGACGTCGTCTGCGTGAACGCTATGCAGCACCAAACGCACCTACGATTATAACACTGCTAGCGTGATAATATGTATACCCGTATGTTATACCGTTGACATACGTTATAACATATACCGTATGTTGACCCGACTTCTTAACTATCTTCATGCCAAATTTGAAGTAAATCCATGCAGTACTTTTTGATTTTATCCCGGAAAGACAAACAGACAAACAGACAAAAATTCTAAAAACTATATTTTTTGTTTCTGTTTCGATTGTAGATCCATACCCCAAGTATTCTTTTAAAAAAATATTCAATGTACAGTTTTGACTTTCCTACCATTTTATTATATGTATAGATCAGGTACTTCTATAAATACGTTACTTCTATACATACATTAGGCAGAGGTAGTGACGAACGCTGAAGCAAACTCTTCTTTGATTGAACGAATTAATCTTCGTATTTGAGTCGGAAAAGTCTTTTTGCATTTTATAGACTGTTCTAGAAGATTAAAGGCAATAAGCAGGGCGACCACTTTGGCGATGGGGTAAACCTATCTGCCTTAGAAGCTAGTGGTTGTGGGTTCGATCCTCACAGAACAAGAAAAAAAATCTGGGTCGGGGGTTTATATGTAATTTATATTCTACGCTCCCCCCTAGTTGGCTACATAATATCTCATAGCACTCATAATCTTTGCTTACTTTGAGACCATGTAGTTGGTGTGATTATTTGGGGATTTTTTAATCTATTCGATCCAAAATATCCAACGTGACTGTCACGCTGGTAAAATACACTTTTTTCTGTTTTAGATGTATGTAACATACAACAACATCGGGATAAAAAGTTCTATTCCAGACTGTACACTACAACTATGCCAAATTTTATTCAAATCTGTTGAACCGTTCTGCCGTAAATCCATCCAAATTTTCAAATTTCTAATATCAGTAAGATAAACTAGATTAATACATAGTAGGTACCTGTATGAACGGAATATTTTTTAGTTATCTTATTTTCATCGTACAACAAACGGTGATACATCACTAAATACAAAATATGGGTTATGAATTTACAGAGCACTAAAAAAACGTTGTTGCCTATTACTTTTATTCTATTATTTCATAAATATTCTCTTTGCTGCATCATTATTTATTTATCCTAGAAGTTTACTCTGCGGTAAAGTTACACAGTGTAACTTACACTACCATTTTAAAACGAAATTAGTTACTTTCAAACAATCGAAGTATAAAATCTTTTACACCCGAAACAAAACTCCAAAGTTATAATTTTATTAGGGACTTAAAGATACATTTTGATATGCTTTGAATAGTAAACACGAAGCCACACCTACTTTCAAAGGAAAGGTATTAGTGACATAAAAGACAATGGCCACTTATGTGGACTTCGATGCTTCACCTACAATAGATATTCTACTAATAAAGACTCGTTTACATTTCAAATTACCGGATATTCCATATTCAATATTTTACTTTTAATTATTGTTCTACAGGATGCATTTTGGAGAGTGTACGAGTGCTTTTTTTAAACATATTGAACCTACACCTTTTTAAACTACTAGACGCAAACAGAGCTTCCATCCGTAAGTATGTGGTAGATAGATATTCCAAAAGGTCTAACTAAGCGCTTTTGCAGTTCCTTTTTGGTACAGGTCACCAGGGTTTGGAATGAACTGCCTGCGTCTATTTTTCCTGACCAGCAAGCTTTAGTCCTGCAGGGCTAGCATGCTACCGTCGACAACGATAAATCGGGTCTTTTATCGATATTTTCTTAGAATATGGTATTTAGTGTATGTTATTTATTAAGATTATGACATATTTGGTTCTGTGGTCTTAATCATGGTATCAAATCGAGTAGTTCTATCTATAATGGTGCACATATTAGCTTAAATAATAAGATAAAATAACAAAATAATATTTATCTTGTCGATTCGACTATTTATCGATGGTTGCATGCTAGCCCTGCTGGTCTGTGAAGCGTCGAGAGAATAGGTTTCTCAAGGATGGACTTGTGATGGACCTTAGTCTTCATGATCGCTTAACATCAGTTGTAATATAAGTCAAAAGTCCTATCCGTACTTTATGAATAAAAATGTTGTAAAAGCAGCTTCGTGCCGTTTTACTCGCGTAATTCTTTTAAAATTCCTCCGATTTCCAATACATATATGTACCTATAATCCTCCCTGAAAATTGGGTATCCTATCCAAGGTTGATTGTTTGATTGTAATGATTTTGTGTGCTCGATCTACCGCAAGAATTCTAAAAACGTTCAGATTCATAACCTTTCTCACTGCAGTTTAAAATAATATAGGTTTTTACTCAACAAAATTCTTAGGGGTTAATAATTTCTAGATTAAAGTAAGTATTTGTTAGTAGGTAAATCTTATACCCTAAACGACAAAGGATTTAAGAAGGATGTTTTTGATAGAACTGACTTAATTACTTTTTTAGTTACACGTTAACTAATGTTTATCTTAGTAGGTTTATTTTCACTGCCTTTTTTTCAACTCGGACGAAAACGATGTCAATACAAACTTTTTTTGAAACTTGCGTGTAGTTGTATATTGTACCTACCTATGTATTGCGTACATAGAAGATTCTTACATGTGCCGTATTTAGTATTCACTATTAGCATATGCGTAAGTTAAATACTCATAACGTAAACACGCCAAGATGAAAGCGGCTTTATAATAATTTCATGTTATGGCCACCGGAAATCGATCTACAGCGCGACGCGTGCGCGGCTTCCTGTCAGATGCGCGCGCATCCTTCTATGATAAACAAATTAATATTAAAATAGAGAATGCTTATGCGGTCATAAAGGTGAACATGTTATTTAACAGAGGGTTTAAGGTGTATTGATTAAGGAAGGAGCGGTTAAACGCGTCTTTCGAAGAAACTGTATCCAAAAATTATCAATATTTTGACGACTTTGCTGTCACCATGGTTGAGTACGAGAGGATTTAGGTTCAACTCTCAGCCGAATCTACTAAGGAGTATATAATATTTTTAAACTTTACATCATTTACAATAGACAAAAATCTTACTTACTTACTTCTGAGGTATTACAACGAATAGAAGTGACTACAAACAAGGGATAACTGCCAGCATTAGGATAAGAACCTCAATGTTAGACAAAGAAGATATATTTAAAATTCGTTGATATTAGTTATGTATTCTATTAAATATAAAACATACATACATACATAACCTCACGCCTGTCTCCCTTTGGGGTAGGCAGAGACAAGGGAACACCAATTGCTTCGATCCATACATACCTCTTTCGCTTCCTCCACGTTCATTAATCTTTTCATACATGATCGCCGGTTACGGGTACTTTTAACTAGGCCCTTTTTAAGAACGTCGCCAATTTGATCGGCGTACGTTCGCCTAGGGCGGCCCCTTCCGCCTTACATTATACATATACTTAAATATAATGTATGTATTTAAAACAGTACATTGTGTTTTAATAATGTTCTGTTTAAATATATACCTTTGCAATAATCAATTGCGAAATAAAAAAAGTATTCAATAGGTGACCGACGTCACGCAAAGGTTTTCTCATCAGGGTTAATTTAATTATTTTTTTAATTAATTTAATAAAAGGTTGACAAAAATTATTCCTATGAAAATTTGAAATATTTACATTTAGCCTTGCTCGGCTTAGAAAAACCCTACCATACTTGGATATGCGTGTCGTAAAACGTGACTAATCCTATTAGCCCCGCTTGGTGTTAGAGGACTCTTTCAGGGTTCCTCTGGCCAGCGACCACCCTTCGTATAAATCTGCCGCCAAATATCACAGCTTCGGCGGTAATGTGTTCTGGCAATATTTTGTGAAGGCAGAAACTATCTTCCTAAAACTGCTTGCCGTCGACCTCGTCTTCATTCACCACCAGCATGCTACCGTCGACAGCGATAAATCAAGCCTTTTATCGATATTTTCTTAGAATAAGGTATTTAGTGTAGGTATGTAATTTATTAAGATTATGACAAATTCTGTGGTCTTAATCATGGTATCAAATCAAGTTATTTTATCTGTTATGGTGCGCATATTAGCTTACATAATAGGATAAAATAGATTCGACTATTTATCGATGGTTGCATGCTAGCCCTGCAGGTGAGCTGGAGGAGGTCAAAATCGGGTTTAATTACCGATAAAAAAAAACATTTTACTTATCACCATTTCATCTCTGAATAAAACCTCCAATTAACCGTATAATCACTGGAATGTGTCACCAATAGGTCCCACAGCGTCTGATCCGTTCAACAATAGTTTCAACAAGCAGTGGGTGTGCGTAGGCGCAGCTATCTTGACAAGTGTGTCAAGGATGCTGAATATCGATAATGTTGTTGCATTTCGGTACTAATACTCGGCGATTGCAAATTTCGAAGTAGACTGGTTGGCTGCAGAGGTCCTGACTGAAAGTAGCTACACTGTTGACCTTAATCATAACTAATGGTGTGTTAAGATGAGATCGAAGACCACAGGACTCAAAAGAAGAAGAAGTAGTAGTAGACAACACCAAGACATTGGTGGATAATGGGCGATCATTATCTTCATGAACCGAGACATGCACACTTATCGACGGAGGCCTCCCACAGGATTCGTCATGTCGTCCGGACCCGCGCCGCCCTCGTAAAGCGTTTGACGTTCGTAAAGTGTATAAAATTACCTACTACGAATAAAAAGTTTTCATCTTCATTCAAAAGTTTTCATTTTCACTCAGGCTTAGGAAAGACCCGACAACGCTTTTTAAATACGTATTATGAATTAAAGCGTGGTAAAGAAACAGATATTACCCTCATAAGCCCCGATTTCACCGATTTCCTTCTGAGCCTAAATTAACAAAACTCGGCTTTGACTGAAGAAAAATCGGAAGGCGGAATCGTTTTAACGCGTAAGCCGAGTTCGACTCAAAATTATCGCGTTGTATTACACGGTGAATTGGGACTAAGACTTAGGGCGTAAGTAACATAGTTTTTTCTTTGTTGATTTTCTTAGATATTTGACATTATCAGTACCTAATTGAAAAACATTTGTTTTTATAAATATCACTTTTTGATGGCCAAAACCATGAACTTAAGTCACCTATCGTAATAGGTGACTTAAGGAATTTAAACCAAGCGCATGGCGAAGCGACTGCTCTCTTCGTCATCTTAGAACAGATCTTTGCCCAAGAGAGCCAAATTCGGACTGTTATACAAGATTTGAAATTATTTTTCGGAACAAAATTACCTTTTACGAGACAATTTAGTGGTTATCTACAGAAACCGATTCGTTATTTTATCTTCAATGTTGTCTTTTTGATCCTTATCGATTGATATTTTACTTACGTACCTATGCGATTGTTCTTCAGTATTTCAACGACTGATACCTAAGTTATTTATCTGCTTCATATATCGTTAATACATATTTTATGAAGACTATTTTTCATGTTGCTTTATTAAAAAGTAAAATCACAATTGCTTAATTCCCATAGATACGTCTTACAGAGACTAAATCTAATAAAAACACTATCAAAGCATGCATTGGTTTAACTTATTATTAACCTCACAAAAGGTATTGTCCTGTTCATAACTTAAAAAAAAACTATAAAATGCATAGTTTACATTCCAACATTAAAGGTAAATTAATAACCAGCTATTATTATACAAGACTTTAATTAATAAAACCTAGATCTCCTTAGATTTGAAAAAAGAACAGCAACAACGGCTGCGTGGGAACTGCCGCGTATATTGTTTACAAGTCGCTTTATCAATTGTTAGTTGTTATACTAACGTAATAATTATTTAGTATCTGATATGAATGAAGACACAATTTTATTAATGAAATGAGAGCAATAATTTAATAATTATTTATCTAGATGCTACAAATGGTGTATTCTCTGTAAAAAGAGCAGCATTGTGTTAAATATGAACTAAAAACTATTTTATTTTATATAATTGATAATCAACGAATGCAGAGCATTAGAAAAACCGACTGCACGTCAAAACTTTGGCTGAGTTAGAATGTCATCAATGTAAACATTCTCCGAAATCATAAATATTTTCTCAATAATTAAAAAAATATTTTCTTAAAATACTTATTCTATAACCGAAGTAACGAATTTCAATGAAATTTATATGGGACAAACTATCTCTATCATATAAAATAAGAATTTTCAAAATCGATTCATAATTGTCCGGAATATCGTGTAACAAAGACACAAAAAAAATATTTAAAAAAACATACAGACGAATTGAGAACCTCCTCCTTTTTTGGAAGTCGGTTGATAAAGAGTAGCGTTGATAGTTCAGTCAACCATTCTTGATTTGCTCTCAGACCCCAAGAAATAGGTTTGAAAGCCTGGCCCACAAAAATATTATTAATTACCTGTTGAAACGTCGGATCAAATTGTAATATATATTATGTAAGTATAAAAAACGCGATAAAATGCTATAGGCACTTATATTCGGAATATTCTATGATCATTCCATTTCCCGTAGTGACCGTCCCGATGGTGCTTCACCAGCTATATGACCATGACAGAAGCCTAGACCATGACAACAGTTATAATCACTTATTTCTTGTCCCTGTGGTGGTTTACCAGCTTCACGATCGTAAAGCCTAAATCAGAACCACTTCCTTGTAGTGCTGGGTGTGCATTTTTGATGAGAGATTGGTAGGCCGGGCTGTCTCCACACGCAATGCAGTACATGCTGACATTTCCGTCATTGCTATTTAAATCTGAAAGTGACATATCCAGTACGGACCTGGTTTTCTTAACAAGAAGTAAAATTTTACACATGCCAATTTAATTCTTTTATTCATGTGCTTATTTCGATTAAGAATTATTAGATTAGATAATTATAGAAATTATTAGTCGATTAAGAACATGACATCCAAAAATAGTCTAAAGGCTAAGTTTCGTTCATTATTCAATACAAGAATCACCATAAATTAACTTATTTCACAGCGTCAATTTAATAGGTAACAACTATCATATAATCACATGAAAATATTAACCAATATAGTACTTTAATTATCTGCTAAATCAAATAATTAAGTGGATGATAATTTTCTAATTCATAAGAAAAATCTTTACAAAGCCTTTTTAAATTATTTCTGGCGCTCACTTTCCTTTAGCATATATTGAGCTCTGCGGTGGGCTGAATAAAATAGCAAGATTTTTGACGCGTTCACATAAGAAATAGACGTATACCGTTCACTTATTATAGAATTAATAATATAAAACTATTTCTTTTAGTTCTCCCACAGATTTTATGTAGAACTAAATTTTTTCAAGCAGCAGAATTCTAAATCTGTTAGCGTAATGCCCCCAGGTTTGTAGGACACGCCAGTTATAGCTATTCTAGATTACTATCCATATAGTTTTTAGGGCAAAAAAACCGTCTGTATCGTAGACAGATCTGACATAGTTTACTCTCATAATTATCTTTATTAAGATGCTATTTATAAACTAAGATGACATGCGATTATGATGATGTGAACTATAGGTACATAGACATAAGTGAGTACTCGATGGCGTAACCGTTTGCGAGTTTTTTTGATTGGATATGATTAGATCTTCATTTGATGTGAAAGGTTTTGCCAGATGCAATGAAATGTAACTCAATTTTATTGATTGGAGAAGGTTTATTAAGAGTTGGCCTGGATCAGTATAAGCCAAAAGAACTCAAGTAATCTTCTAAAAAACGCTTCTTCCATTTTTTACACAGAACTTAGCCGTGTTCTGTGTAAAAAATGGAAGAAGCGTAATTCAAAAATTACTCCACTTACAAATAAAACAAAAGTCTTTATTTAGGCACTTAAATCTATTTCGACAACAAATTGGTTTTATTAAAAGTTGCACTTAGATTATGCCAATGTTACCTTCTACTGCACTCTTATATATTCTAGGAACAATTTGATTTAAGTAGATCTTAAATCGTGGCTTCCCTTTTTTTAAGCACCCAAATTTTATCCCCAAATTTGGATGAGGACCCTATTCAATAAGTAACTATGCTAGTTAAAACATTACCCTACACTCATCTAAACGGTGACCGTAGAGCTTATTAACAACAGTTAACTCTTTGTAATCCACTTACATGTTCTTAGAACGTAACTTAACAGAGTTTTTCTATCATTTGAGATGTACGTGTATGTGGACAAACAAGACACATATCTTGAATTACACAGAAGCAGTCTATAAAACAGCCTTGAGCGCTGAACTCAATTAACCTTAATTACTGTATAATTGACAAACGTTCATAACATTTAGAAATTGAAGCCGAGACACGAGCTACTAACCCAAGTCACCATTGCGTTACATCAATATTGACAATCCAAAACGATACACAACTTTAGTGTTGCTATACTAGTAGAATAATCATAAAATACTTAACATCTTCGGTAATGTGTCACTGTAACTATTCACTACTATCCTGATACAAAAAATACTATTTCACATTCATATATTAAAGTTTTTTCAACTAACAGAAAATAAAAAACTTTTATTTGTACAACACGTTACAGTTTTCCAACTACCTACTTATTCATTATTTACGTCGGAAATTTTGCCGTTTGTGTTAAAATGTGATTTTTCAAAAGTCCCTATCACACATTTACCTGTATCTATTAACACTTAAAATTTTGAACACCAATGAACGCATGGACAAGAAAAACGATATCATACTTAATATTTGACCAAATAATTAAGTTATTTGGATCGTTTATATGTATATGAAAAATAAAATGGAATACCCAGATCAAAGTACTGCAAATATAAGTGTTAGATATAAAAATCTTGGTCTTTTACATTCAAATGATTATCATATGTAAAAAAAAAAATATTTTATCAACTTATAATATTATTAAATACTAAAATGAGGTCAAATGTGGCATTTACTTTATTCGCTAGAATCACTAAATAGTTTGCAGTCTGCGTACTCATTTCAAACCATTATCAGCTAAAACAATAGGATTGTTTCCGATTTTATATTTATTTTAAATTGAATAACCTTATTTATTTCTATTGTTTATTGCGATTTTCTCAACGGCCTTATAACCTTGATCCCTGGTAAGGTCGAGAGAGTGTCACCCCTCGAGTCGATGTGCCTATCATCATTTAATCATTATCGAGTTATCTCTGTACGATGTAGACCGGTACTGTAGGTACAGAGATAGAAGTAACTTTCGCTAGTATATTGAGATAATAGCCAAAATAAATTCAATTTGTTAATCAGTGTACTTATTTCATTTTTAGTCAAATCCTGTAAGATTTATTATTGTACTACAATTACATAAGTTAGGCAATAATGCACTATGTAAGTATAGTATAGCTAGCCAGCGCTTTATGGAATATTACCTACGTCTAATACTTAAAGGCTCTAAAAAAATCTAAAGTGTCTAAAAAGATCTGCTTACAATTTAATAATCGAAGGATTTTGTATATACAATTTAAAAGCGTCAAACTGACACACGTATTACCTAAAAGAAAAGACAAATGTTTTCTTAAATTTTTCTAATTTTCCATTATTTTTCCAATATATTGGCAGGACAACATTACCGAATTGAACCTATCCAAAAAAGTCCCCAAAACACTCCACACCCAGCTTTTTCTAGATTAATGGACTTAATCAAATTACTGATCCTTCAAGTAATCCTCATAATTAAATTTTGGGTACCACCATCCCCCTGGCCCTCATGGCACTTTCCCCTCGGGCGGCCCATGAGTAATCCCATTAATGAGTAAGGGGGATTACCATGACTGCTATTTCTATATCTTTATGGTAATCTCAATGAGGGTCCAAAAATAGTGCTAAAACCAAACTTGAATGAAGATAGAGGAAAATAAAATACGACAGATGTTAAACACAGATAACCTGGCTATAATAGTATTAATTTTGAAAATTAGATACTGTGTCAAGAAGACAAAAGTGATGGATGAATGAAAATCAACGAATGCAGAGCATTAAAAAACCGACTTCACGTCAAAACTTTGGCCGATTTATAATGTCATCCACGTAAACATTTTCCGAAAATATACATATTGTTTCAATAATTTGAAATTCTCGATGAAGTTTTTTAAAATCGAGTTATAATTTTCCGAAATATCGTGTGACATACAGACGATCATACAGAAGATTTGAGAACCTCCTCCTTTTTTGGAAGTCGGTTGAAAATAATACAAATTTAATGTTTAAAAGACCTAGTAAGCATTTTTCTTCTTGTGTCAATGATTCCCTAAATTATTCGCCAAAATCTGGCCACTCCTAGTGCATTATTATTAGCCTAGTTTAGGTCATCGTTCATTGTATACCAATTAACATTGTCAGCTTCAAAAAACCCAAAAACTGTTTAATAGATCAATAACCTTGTACCTTATCTAACCTAATTACTTATTCCTAAGTCTTTATTCCGGTCACTGAATTCAAAATTAATACGAGGAGTAAAATTTCATACCAAAATTATCGATAAGGACCCGTAGTCTCCGATTGCTTAGCAAGAAGTAAACTAACAGTAAACTAACTTGAATTTATTCTATAAATGAGTAGTTCCTATTAATCATACATACCTAACCCTTATTTACATTTGTTTTACAGAAATAAACACTTGAATCATGCAAAAACAATTCAATGAATATTGTATAAGGTTGCAACTTGCAATACACTCCATTTGCATTTCCTTCTAGTTTCACAACTCGAATTCATATATTTCCAGTTTAGACTTTATATCCTGTAAATAATCCAAATGTTATCAATTAATAGTTATTTAATTGTGGCAAAAAGATGATGGATGTTGCCAGTTAATAAGTTTCCTGTTATTTACTAATATTATCATTGTTGTATTTGTATGAAATTCAATATTAAATTAAGATTTGTGTTTCTTTATTGAATGTTTATTATAGATTCAATAATTTTATCAACAATATTGGTACTGAGATTCTTTGGTAGCACGAAATTGCTTTCAAAATCACTTGTAGCATTTTTAAGAAAACCTCTTCGTAAATCGTTTTATTTTTTGTAAAGCTCGCCATGAAGCATCTTAATCCGTGACAAAAGCTTTAATTTAGAATATAGATTATATTTTTTATTGAATGTCGCTTATTGAGTTTCATTTTGTCGTCCATTCATAAAATTTATTTAACTTTTTATAGAGGTTTCTGAACCAAACATAATTACCATGTTTCGTCGATCGCTTGCTTTCTATTTACATAATGAAGATAGCTTAAATATTCTGCTGTTAATACAATTACTAACATGCGTGTTAAATGTCTCCATGATTACAGATACTAAGCTACGTAATGTTCTCATCGAGGAATTTAGATCTAATATGTTATTAATAATTTTAGCATTCGCATTGTTTACAAGTTTCACTTTTACTTTCAATAGGTATTCATTGTTTATTTTATTTAACTTTAAACTTTATTTGCGATTCTCAAGTATACGTTTTATAAAGTTTTAAACTTTTGTAACAGTGATAAGTGTCAGACTCCAATGATTTTTTACCATCTGGGCTGTTTTCCAATCATGGGCGTCCCTCGGCCGTAAAATTGCGTCGGCCAGACTAGGGGAGCGTTTGAAAAGGGGTTATTGCCTCGGCTGGCCTATCTATCAACCGTGCATGTATGCGCAGGGAGCGAATAAAATAAAGTTTATTTGTAATGAATGTATGTATGGCGTCGTCGGCGGTGATACGCGGCGGGAGGGGCGCGCCCGGCTACCGCGCGCCGGCTGTTTAGTTCTGTTCACGGTTCTGCTGACGCTACACGTTGCGATCGCTTTGTCGAAAGTTTGAATTTAAATTACGATTGATTTATTAACAAAAAAATAACTATAGTTTATCGAATAGCTTTGACTTTTACTCGCCTCGTTATCGCGGTGACACATCTCGATATACAAAACGATGTCAGAGCAACCGTCAAAAATTTTAAATCGACTGCGAAGGAGTCTTATTGTACCTGACATTATTTTGATTCTCGTGTACGACAACAATTAGATTATTACAAAGTTTCGTGCACTAAACTTGTGACCCATGTGAATGTTCTCGTGAAGCCATTCAAGTTGATGACATAAAGTGATTAAGTGAAGTGTTACGTCTTAATGCAAATAATTGCGTTAAAAAACAAACATTATCTTAGCAATCAGTGCCATCAGAAGGTTGACCGTAATCTAACCGAATCCAAATCTAATCCTTGCGGAGTCATTATTAATTAGTAGAGTAAGATAAAGTGTAAATTAAGTGCAATAATAATTCCAAATTAAGTTAAGAGTAGGTTATGTTTAAGTCTGGATTATTCGCTCGTTCCCCGAGGACAATGGGCGAGTCGGTTGAAGTGGAGGACGGACCAGAGTTAGAGTATGACATGTGGGATGGTCAGTTTGACTTCGTGGGCCCTCAAGGGTCTCCGCCATTGCCTAGAGGACGCATCACTTCTGACACAAGCCTCACTGAGGATCTTTTCACCGGAAGCCCTCTGACCCCTCACTTGACAAACGGCCTCAACGGTGGAAAGAAAACAGTGGCTCATCAGTGGTGCGACAATTTGTCTGACCAAGTAAGAAATGTACTTATTTAAACGTTTTCGTGTAAAATTTATAAAGAATGTTAACACTTCGCTACTTAGCTAGAAACATGGAAAATACTTGGATGATTACTCGTATGATACAAAAATATTCTTAAATGAAGGTACATAGGTGCGTGAGTTCTTAATTTGAAATCACAATTTAACGTTTTTCTTTTAAACGCAACAATAGTTATTTAACGAATGCGGATGTGCAAATGTAGTAAGAGTATCTTGCGTGTCTTCGAGAAACCATCGATGATTTTCGAGAATATAAAAAATGGTGCCATCTGGTAGCTGGCCCGCAGCAGCAGAGGAAAACAAAAGTTTGTGGTCTCGCTCGATTGGAGCCACTGTCGCAGTAACGGCCGGTGCCATCGTTGTCTCTGATTTGTGCCGTACTGTCACGCTATCCACCTCCATATTTGACTATAAATGCAAGATTTTCTTTACGTTTTCCTTGAGTTCATGTTTGACGAACATTATATCATTCAGTTACGAAGTCTCCACTCGGTTTATAATTATATCGGTATCAGGTATCTATCATTTTTGATTACTATCTCTATTGCTTTTATCGATTTCGTTATTGAATTATTCTCTTTACGGAAAATAGCTTAATAATTTTACAAACTGAATAATGAATCGGCATAAATATTTGTCTTTCAAACATGTTTGTATGGACTGTGTAATGCGCTTTTAATTCAATTCTATTCTTTTCGATTTTAGACGCGAAATTACGTCAAAGAAGATAATTAACTATTGCATCTTTATATCAGATAAAGCATTTTTTCTGGTCAATGTGTTGTTTTCACACATTCTAGTTTTGTTTCGATTTCAATAGACGATGTGATGTGTTCGGATTAAGACAATACACTCTGTAATTTTATGTTTTTCCTTTCATAACAATCGTTCCCAAGGAAGATAACTTGCACTAGGTATGTAATGATACAGCTAAGCAAAAGCTGTCTGGATTTCTTCACCGTCTTCGTGTAATTTGATTATGTTATATAAACCAGTAGGTTTGGGTAGGATATTGTATTTTGCAAAATTTTGTATGGTTTTCGTATTTGTTATTTTATCGTTCAAGATAATGGTGTCTATTTGAGAGTGTGGTGCCTCTAGTAGTTATATTTATATTGTAACCGTTGAAAGTAGATTATTATCGTTGAAAGCTAAAACGAAACTTCACTGAAGTAGTTAAGTGGTGAGTAAGTGCTACCCAGAATAGTTTAATTTAAAAACCACCCTCTTCAGGGATTTTTAACCTTTGTTGCATGCAATGGGGAAAAAATTTAGTAATTACATCAATTGGGGTTTTATAGAGATTAGTTTGTTTCATAATTGAATTGCTAAAATTATATCGTCTCTGCAAAGGGTTATGCTAATAATAAGAAATAAATACGGTTAAGAAAATAAGCCGACACAAATAAAAAAAATTAAAAAACTATGGTTATGTAGAATTCAGCAAACATCCTTTGAAAACAAATTTAGCTTCATCCCGTCCAGAAATAAAGTATTTAGTCATATAAATGGATCAAAATATTTCTTACGTGTGCACACGTGTGTAGGTACGCGCGACGCGCAAATGAAACATACAATTGACTATTTATGTTTTAAAATGATGTAATTTAAAATTCGTACATTCATGTATTTTATTTCTAATGACTAGTATGGAAAAGAAAACAAAAGCATTATTACTGAATGCATTATTCATACAGATACAAATCCAGGAAGTGACATTGACTGAAATTTTCATACATTTTCATGCAAGCATGCCAGGGACGTACGCGCACGTCATATTCTATAATCTCGCCTTGTAATTAAGCTAGGTTGAGGACTAACGTTGGCGTGTTATGCTTAGTATTTTTAATTTTTTGTTCTTTACTAAAGGCATAATTATTTTTAGAATCTGACGGAAAATTGCAAGACTTTCTATTAGATTTGAAATTAAAATAATCTAAGGAAGTTTGAATTTTACTTTTGAGAGTGCCCGTTATTAGGATAGGCAAAGGATTTGTGCTATAGGTACAGCTTTTTAAATTTTCTTCTTTTTAGCTGTTTCGTTTAGTGGTTTCATATATCTAGTACAATCTGAGACTGAGTTCTGTATCAAGTCCATAGTTCTATCTCTTAAAATGTATGAAATTACGATGATTTTAAAAACCTTCAAACAACATTTTAATCGGTAATCAAAAACTACTTACGATTTTAGATATTTATCTAAACTGCATACTTCAGTTCACTTTCCCTTGTTTGTCGGGCCGTTCAAACGTGTACAGTAAACCACAAGTCAAGCCACTTTACAATATTAAAAACACTGCTTAAAGCTAAAGACTTATGACTTATTTTCCAATAGCATTTGCAAGACATGCTGATTAAAGTTGGTCGCAAATCAAACGCTGCCAATACCAAAATTAGATTTATATTGGTATTTATGAGCTCTGTATAAATGAGAGGACGTTGATGGTTTAATTACAAGTAATAATTGCTGATAATTAACTTAACATGAATCGCCTATATTAGGGCCTACCTAAAGTTTTAGAACTAATTTGTCGCCGTTAAGTAAATTTTTACGACAGAACGAACTCACATTCAAAACTAAACTCATATTTCAGTACAAAACTAAATTTTCTTTTTAATCCCAAGACAAGCAAGACGATGTTCATGAAGTGGAAAATTATTTCCTTTCCTTGGGGATAAAGTCCCTCCATTCTGTGTACAAAGAAAGACGTGGTGAAAATGAAATAAAAATTCGTGACAGGCAAATCACGAAAGTCTTATCTATTACTTTATTAACTCTTATAAATTGTATGAGATAATGTTAATATATCTTACATAAATCCAATGCCCTTAAATGAACGCGAACTATTAATAAAGCCAGCAAAAAATCAAATCAGCTATATCCACATCCATATAAATTGCTTTAGAATCCGTTTAACTACTTCCGTTTACATAAATACACACCCAAACATCCCTATAAGGTCTTGTTTTCTTCGTTATTAAACTTCTATTTTATTTCTAGAACTAAGGTATAGAAATCTAAAATAATCTACAATGATAAAGTAATCCATCTCAACAGACTGACACGTTTATCTGTCGACAACAAGAGATCAGAAGATTTCTATGACGCAGAAAAAAATAATATTGTTGTTTATGAAATATCTATCGTATCTAAACTAAAGGAGAATTGAATTTTCTTTTAAATATTGGTAAACGCTTTACTGATAGCAAAAGAGTGTTCGTTAATAAAGTGGTAAAAGCTTCCACTGTGCTTTATTCCTGTAGAAAACTTTTTCTTATTACTGAGCCAGCATAACATAAAAATCATGCCAATAAAGTAATAAGTATTAATTAACATGAAGATAAATTTCAACTTAATTATTGTAGCGCACGCCAACTACAGAATTGAAAATGCCTATTTACCTATGCTGTCTAGTATCCATCAGTCATACCTGTATATCCTTACCGCCCTGAAAAAAGGTGAATTGACCTGAACAGAAGTAAAATATTTGAAGGCAACTTATTTTTTTAATTCTGTCAGTAAAATTTTTTGGCAATGCTTCTTAAAAACCATGCTCTTTCGACACCTTCCTAATTCTTTGGGTCAAGTTCATACTCTTTTTCTTAGACTTAGAAATCTTTAGTTTGTGTTTAGATTTTAAAATTGGAATGTTATTATATGCAGCAGTTTGTTTTATATCTATATAGGTATATCTGTATTTGCGTACCTGATTTCCATCTCAAATATACCTGATATTCAGTTCCTAGCTGATACAAATTATGGGTTTCATAAATTGAGTATATTTTGAAATAAAATTCTTAGCTAATCTACAAGTATATCTTATCTCGATGATCCAATCAGTCCAGTTTTGCTGAAATATTTGAAAAGGGATTTTGTCTATTAAACTATAAAATCTCTAGTAATAGATAAGATTCAAAAAACCTAGGCTGATAAGAAACTAAAACACAGTTAGCTTCTTTATCAGTTTGATAAAAATGGCACGTTCTGTGTTGATTTAAGACTAATATTTTTGGATAGAGCGAGTCTTCGATGATTTAAATAACAATGTAGAATACCTTATTTTAAAACAAAAACACTGTAAACAAGGTTATCCGTTCCTTTTGTAGATTTACCTATGTTTCGTAAAAGGTACCTACAGGATTTTTGGTGGTTTACAATTAGTATATATTACTTAGTTCTATTATTACGTTTCTGGAAAGTGATGAAGATTATATTATTAAGCAAATTAATGATAACTGACAAGAACTACAGTAATGTACATATAATGTCATGTCCCATAGTATCATACAAAATCGATCTCTGTTAGCTATCCGGTGATTGACTAAAAAGTTGCAACTTAGTGATTGGTCAATCTTGCACTTGCTTAATTTTATACTTTACCAGCTTCTTAAATATGATGATAATTCTAGGTTCCAATTATCTACTTTACACCCATCAAACAAGATGTGATTTCACACATTATTAACTTTAACTATAGCTTTCTCAGTTATTTCATCATCACCTACTTAATTTTACAACTTTAAATAGATTACATTTTAAACAAAACCCATAAAAAACTAACATAAAGACGTACTTTCTAATTGATAGTAATAAAAGCTAAGGCTTTAAACTCTAGACCTTTCAACAAATAGCCTTTAGGCCAGGCTATCAAAATGTACAATGCACTACAGAAGTGTCTAGTAACTTGCGTCTTGTTAACAATCAGTGGAAAGCCGTCGAGCAAGTCGACTTGCCTCACAACGCACCATCTAGGAAGTCACGAGCACTATCACTTGTACAGTCAATACCATCATTACTCTCAAGTAAATTATTCAATATTTACTTTATGAAATTTCACTTTAAAATTCTCCATGTTATAGGGAAGTAGGCATAGATAATAATAAATTGTTTCAAAACATTTGTATCCCTAATATTAGGTGTTCTCGTAGGTTGCATTCTAGAAAGTTTAAGTATATGAAAAACAACTTCGTATTGGCGACAAAAAGACGTTAAAAACCCATACATCTAATAGTAGGTTGCGATGAGGTCAAAGGTTAGGCACATCGGCAATTCATTGAACATTATATGCGTGAGCGAAGATATTTAGCTGCACCAGTTACATAAAAGGTGTGTATTAACAAAGCCTAAATGTCACTGGAGTTATTCGCCCGTTATGATAAATACCTAGGTACCCTTATTCAGGAGCGTTAGAGATATATTTAGCCAACCCCACAAGAAAATGTAAACTTTACGACATAATAACCATTTATTTAAATAACGTTGTAGACACGTTATGATAATAATTGTTAATTAGTCTTTGGAATCTGCATCTTTTGGAAAAACGCTCTGTAATATACCGCCAATAACTTTGCATTGCCATTTATGTTAATAAATTAGTTCTCATAAGAGCCAATTGCATATTTATTAGTGTTTTTCATTAGAATTATTTTAAGTCGATCATTAGTTGTGCCACGAACTTAAGCTTGAAAAACTGTGATATTTTTTGACATCGCTGAATATGTATTTCTGACCTTTACTTGAGGGTAAGTGACTATGAGGTCTAAGTGGAACAAGCTTTTATTGAATTTGATTTATGATAAATTATTTGAGTTCCTTAAACAGCTTCAGAGGAACGTGTAGTGCTAAAGTTTAGTCAATAAACATAGTGTTAAAGTTTTTTCAATAACCAGATCTTTTTTTTTCATTCTGATTGTTTTACAGACTATTAACTTTTATTCTCTCTCTTATTTATTCTGTACACTGCCGATCTAGCTGAACACATTCATCACTGTGGATATCATTTGTACGCGGATGATCTTCAAATATACACCCACGCAAATGAAAAATCTATACATAGCTCTACTGCGAAGCTTAATGAAGATCTTGAGCGTATTGCTAATTGGTCGTCTAGCAATTCTCTCATGTTAAATCCCTCTAAATCTAAATTTATTATTATCGGCTCAAAAAGCAAAGTTAAAAAGTTAAATAAAATAAATTTTAAAGTTGAACTGAGCGGGACAGAAATCGAAAGAGTGACTGAAGCACGCAACTTGGGTATTGTGTTTGATGAGTCGCTACATTTCGATAAATATATAGTTGAATGTGCACGCACATGCTTTTATCGTCTCAAGTTGCTTTATGGGATACGCAGCTACGTTACAATAGAATTGCGAATTAAGTTATGTGAAAGCCTTGTTCTATCTAAATTAAATTACTGCATGACTTTATATAGTCCTTGCATACAGGAACGATCTCAAAAACTTATACAAAGGATCCAAAATGCATGTGCGCGTTACTGTTTCAATATAGAACACATGTAACACCATACCTTAATAGCCACAATTTTCTCAAAATGAGGGCTCGTCAACAACTTTTTCTGGCTTGTCTCATGTTTGACGTCGTCTGGACTCAAGCCCCAGCGTATCTTCATGAAAAACTTGTCTGGCGTTCTCAAAGCAGTCGTAACAACATAAGGTCATGTACAAATCCACTTTCTGTCCCTGAGCATCGAACTGCAGCATTCCGTGGTAGTTTCAGATATCAGTCAAGCAAATGCTGGAATAATATACCACCACCTATCCGCGATACTAAGCTCCGCGCTAGTTTCTAATACTTTTTATTATTAGTATTTATTTATTACTAGCTGCTGCCCGCGACGTCGTCTGCGTGAACGCTATGCAGCACCAAACGCACCTACGATTATAACACTGCTAGCGTGATAATATGTAGCCTATATGTTGACCCGACTTCTTAACTATCTTCATGCCAAATTTGAAGTAAATCCATGCAGTACTTTTTGAGTTTATCCCGGAAAGACAAACAGACAAACAGACAAAAATTCTAAAAACTATATTTTTTGTTTCTGTTTCGATTGTAGATCATACCCCAAGTATTCTTTTAAAAAAATATTCAATGTACAGTTTTGACTTTCCTACCATTTTATTATATGTATAGATTAGTTTCAAATAAAATCCTGTTATATTTATTCATTTCATTATTTGTAGGCTTTTCTGTTGTGCTTATATTTCATTGCTTGCTTGTTTCTATATATATTTACATTTTAAATTACTCTGCTGGCTTCTTAATGTGTATGTCGCGTTTTAACCTACTCTTATTTATTTGCATTAATTAAGAACATATATATATAAGAATGAGTCTGTATCTACCTACTCCCAGGCAGCGGCTGAAAATCAGCGCTTCGCTAGCTTCCTAGCAAAGCATTAGGCTGAGTCGTCGCCTTTTGTTTTTTAGTTAAGGTATTTATGCTTGTATAAGTATGCACTGTTTAGTCATAAGTTATTTGTAGGTTTAATTATGTTACCTAAAAACAATAAACATTTTCTATTCTATTCTATTCTATTTTTCTTTTTAAGATTTTCTACTGACTGTATATTCAACTATATAGTATCCATGTGTCATCGACTCTATTTGCTTTTACTTAAATTACTTCTAATAGTACAAATGCGTCAGCGCAATCGATTTCTTAAGGTCTTTGATTGACTTCAATTATTGATCCATTTATCGTTCTATTCTGCTACATTATATTGCAATTTAACAGTCTTTTCTTGTTTTATTTTCCTTTTTCTGCAATTTAAAAGTTCAATTAATGAAAGTTCTGAAAAGTAGAGAAATTGCTCTTTCTTTAAATTAATGTAATAAAAGCGTCAAAGACTGACTTGATAATATTTTTTACATGTTTTGGCAACATTTATATCTTTGTATTTTGTTTATTGAAATAATGTACATTGATTGATGGGCCAAATATGTAGTAACAAGTTGTTCACATTAGTGATGAAATCGGATTGTTCCATTTTTATTTTAAGTTCAAATATTAAATATGATTATTTTTGACGCACTAAAATTAGGTTAAACACGTCTTATATAATACAATGAATCGTGTCAACTTAAGACAATTATTTTTATAATTAAAAAACACATATTCTCTAAATGAGACAATGAGCTTTGTTTAATTTGAGTAAAAACTTTAAATATTATGATAAAGATGAGCTCAGCGTCTACATATTTCGTCAGAAGGCTCGACGCATATCTATACATATAATAAAATGGTAGGAAAGTCAAAACTGTACATTGAATATTTTTTTAAAAGAATACTTGGGGTATGATCTACAATCGAAACAGAAACAAAAAATATAGTTTTTAGAATTTTTGTCTGTTTGTCTGTTTGTCTTTCCGGGATAAACTCAAAAAGTACTGCATGGATTTACTTCAAATTTGGCATGAAGATAGTTAAGAAGTCGGGTCAACATATAGGCTACATATTATCACGCTAGCAGTGTTATAATCGTAGGTGCGTTTGGTGCTGCATAGCGTTCACGCAGACGACGTCGCGGGCAGCAGCTAGTATCAAATATTACTTAACTTCTTTCGATTATCAATACTTAGGTACTTTTCGGTATCTTTACAGACCCTGAGGTCACAAAATCAGTGGTCCACAGCGGAAAAAATTTTTTGCATACCGTAATCTTCAAGTGACATTTGACAGATAGAGGTCATTCTCATTCCTTCTCATTTGTATCGCATAGCACATCATCACCTCCATCTGTTTCTCAGTCTTCGAACGTTGTGTCAATAAGGGTCTATTTCGTATTTAGTGTAATATCCTACAACAATCACGCTATATCTTGTGTTGGAGTCATAAAAGTCAAATTAATTCTTTAAAAAAATTTAATATGATCTTTTAAGCGTCATCTTGCAAGCTTTCGGAACATATCTAAGAAACAGAAACAAGATTCATTTACCTAAAATTCGCACAAATTACCGAAAAACATTTTTTTTAATTTTTTAATTTTAACTTTATAATAAATTGCCAAATAACGTAAAAGAAATTAACTCTTTCGAGTCATATAAACTTAGATTAAAACACCATTTCTAAAATATCAATAACAATTAGCATATGTATCATTTCCTATTAGCAAAATATTGATGTAATAACTTTCTTTCTTAATTTTTATATGAAAAAGATTATTTAAATGTATGTACTTACAAGAAATCAGTGACAAACAAATATAAATCTTTCATCTTATTTAATTATAATTAAAAAAAAATGTACTCATTTAAAGTTAACTGTATCTAACTTTGTTCTTATGAGAAATAAAGTTCTTTAAACCTAAACCTATCTATGACAAACATTTGTTATCTCATAAATCTCAATCATTTCAAAGTAATATTAACAATCGTTCCACACATGCGACATTTATAACCGTATTGAATAATTCCTTTCACTACAAAATCAGCTTTTTGGAAAGCTCAAGAATTTATAGGTGCATTAATTGAGTTTACTTTATTTACATTTTTATAGTAACCTGTTCTATACGAAGAAAGTAAAAGTGGTAAACTGCAATCTCATCTTCATACTAAATGTACTGACCATTAACTAATGATCATAGAAAAAATATTCCGATGCAGATTAGAAATGAAATCTAAACTGTCTTCTGGAAGTTTTTTGTCATCAGTCATTATCAGCTGGGCCCTATTTCATAAAGCTACAATTCGTGGTAAACTGACAATTGTTAGCGATTTTCACATGACTTTCGTTTCATAAAACTACAATTCTACAGGTGACATACAAGTGTCAGTAAAAAGCGTTTCATAAAAATTGTCACGACAATTTTCAGGGTTCAAAGTGTTACTAGATGTAAAAAAACTTAAAATCCATTTATACCGCATTTCATTCACCTTTGTTGATAACGAAACGTAACTAGAAAAGGGTATTTACAATTTCGAAACGCATGTCAATTTAAAGCGACGTCTCTCATGCATGTAGTTATCTACTCATCGTCATCCTTCCATCCATCACAATTTGTGAATCATTAAATTCTATATCTCTATTTCACATACATACTTCCTTAATACCTACTTATTTAAATCCAAAGGGTCACCAATCAAAATTACACTTCTTCTCAACAAAATACATAAATGGTTCTGCTACTTAATGTAGTTTTTATTAATATACAAAGTTTGCTAAATGCCCATTCAATTCAATTTCGTGTACAATTGCCACCATTATCATTATTTTGCATCAATTTTTATAATTTTTCTTCGTTTTTTGCAATTGTAAGTCGTCGACAGGTCCTCGCTTGCCTGTCGGATTGTCAGGACAATTCTACAATTCTTGGTAATTTTACACATGACAGGCGTTTCATAAACGACAATTCATAGCGATTTGTATGACATTTGTCAGTAGACCGCCTGTCGCTACAATTGTTTTATGAAACGCATTATGTGACAATTTTGGATGAATTGTCAGGGTTTTATGAAACGCATTTTTGTAATTTTACAATGAATTGTCGACATACAATTGTCGGTCGATTTGAGTTTTATGAAATAGGGCCCAGGTGTCATGAAGGGCAAACTTTGGCTTAATTGCTTACAAAAGATAACCCTTATTTGTTCTGATATACGATTCGAAATTATAATGTTAATAATCAACGAATGCAGAGCATTAAAAAGCCGACTTCACATCAAAACTTTAGCCGACTTATAATGTCATCCACGTAAATAAACGTAAAAAAAAAAAAACAAAAACAAAACATACAGACGAATTGAGAATCCTTTTTTAGAAGTCGGTTGAAAAGTATTATTGTATATATTGTATAAAAGTGTTTAAAAGTATACATTGATCACCTTCAATTACAGTTCAGTTTGCACTTTTCCGAAGATTGAAAACTCTTCTTGCGCGATTTAATCGACGTACAGCGACATCTATCGAATAAAAGCAAACAAAAATTTTGTTTTTGTTAAATGTGATAGTTTGGATGGATGGATGCATGTCTGGATGTTTGTTCCTCTATCACGGCAAAACGGCTTAATGGATTTGGATGAAATTTTGCATAGTGATAGTTTACAGTGTGGAATAGCATATAGGCTACATTTTATCTCGATATAAAAACCGCGCGAAACAGCTAGTATCTATTAAATAAAAAGTTGCATACTTACTGCTTGTTATGTTGAAAACACACCTCACATTATTTGAAAAAGTAGCGTTCTGCATGACGAGAAAACTCTTACAACGATGTGAATGCAAAAAAGATACCTAAACATTATTTTATGTTTACGCATAATAAATGGCAGGTTATAAACATCGAAAGTTCTGACGGACAAGTTTCGTAAAACAATTTTTGAGTGCAAGTGGATTTAAATTATTTTAAATATTTTCTTACATAACTTTTGAGATTTAACATGACAAGGCAAATCATGAAGTGGGACTTTTAAATATTATTTACGACTTCCTAGTTGTTTTATGCCAGTTCATTTGAAAATTAGGTAATTTACCTACACAGCATTGCATTACAATATTTTGTATAGGTATCACTATTACTATTATTATTTTATATTATCTCGGGCTAATATTGTGAACTTCACTATACAATGTATAGATGTTATTTATGATCAATGCTATTAGAAACTTATCAAACTTTCAGAATATGGATATTTAAAAATATCTTCGTTTGTAAAAATCCATAACATATAAACGTTGAAACATTTAAAATAAAGTACCTACTTAAGTATTTTATTCATTAAATACGCCATTATTTCAATAAATATACATTCTAAGATTACATACTGAATAGTACATACAAGTGAAAAATCTGAAATTAGGGTAGTTCGATTTTATCACAATCCTTATGTATGACTCATTATTTTAGTCTTACCCTTCGATGGGTCATTGCCCTCTATCAACGAAGGATATAACATTTAGGTATGAAAGCGATCACACACTGTGTCACACAGCGCTAGCACGGTACAGATATCTACAGTAATTCAACTTCTTACAAACGCACGAAACGCGAGCTATACCTACGCGACTCGATCTCGGCATGCGGACAGTCGCGTGTGTCTACATACCGAAACAATTGTTGATTGAGCTTAACGTTAATATGCGGATTGTTTATACTTTAAAATTTAATAATTCATCTTTTCGTGCATCTCAGTCGAGGCGCATGTATTTTTGTTATTCTAACGTAAACATGGTTTTTTGACACAAAACGTCAATACAATCTACAGAGTATTTTATTTGTATTGTATGAAAAAAGTATATTTGCAGTCACAAAACTAAACGGAAGTAAACACAAAGTAGTCAAATGTAATTTAAACGCTTAAGGCGGGCAGCCCTATCACATGTGAACTGACCGCGGCGCTGTAGGCATTTATTTCAAAGATGCGGCCGAGTTGAATTACTGTAGTTATCTGTACTGCGGCGCTAGCGTCTTGCGTGACAATCACCTAATTGTAATTCCCGATACATTCTCGTTCCTTATCACGTAACCTTAGTTTACTTTGCTAATGACTCGTTAAGATATTGACTGCAAGCCTACCTACTGTTTTAACTGACTCTTTAAGGTGAAACTTTGTAGTTGAAAGGAGCAGTTTTACGGAAAACCGAAAAGTTAGTTGGGCGCAAAAATAGTAGGTAACTGATTTTCCATATTATGTTTCCTAGAAGGTAACTTTTGGATATTTACATACATACAAGTTAGTTGCATAAAAATATCTAAGTTCGTAAAGGATATGTTGGATATTTGCTTGAGTAAAAAAGTTTTCTGTAAAGTTCTGTAAAGTTCTGTACAAGTTTCAACAAAAACTCAAGCATTTATTTCTTCACAAATATAAAGTACCTAAAAAAATGAGGCCTGTCATACCTAAAATCATATCGAAGAACAAATTTATCGCGAGTATCACAGCGTTGTTGCTCCCTAATCCTGATCCCACAGGATAGATTTCCACGCGTAAAATTTCGGGGCCTCTTTCTGAAGCACTCTAACAATTAAATATAAAACACACAAGTTGTGTGTTTTATATTTTACACAAAATGTTGTTTGCCCAGTGGTTCACAGAAAATGATTCATTTGCTGGCAGACGGTCAATTTACTCATTCATGAAAATTATTTCAGACTTCATGGAACGGATAGCGACACCGATTGATACGGTTCGAATGATTTGTTTTTAACACTTCGCAAGTCAAAAAAAATATGTTTTTTTTACTATCACATTGTTTTTCCAAATGTAAGTTTATTTTATTACTCATGCTATGGACTAGATAAAGGACAAATCAAAATACATACATACATCCATGATTTGAGGGCTAAAACCCGTGTCATCGCATAAATGTTGCACGCCAATACATCATTAAGAATAAAATTCTTCTGTGATAGTATACTTCTACTACATTTTCTCGTGACCTGTTAATATCCCCATCCATTGAAACTATAATGTGGAAATAATTAATAATATAGCACGCTTACCTGTGTATAATTTGAGCTCAATCCGCTCAAAAAACATCCATCCATCATACTCAAAAACTTTGACGCTCATTTTATTAATACATTCATTGCCACTTTTGCCTTTAACAGCACCCAAAAGATATTTTATTCCTATTTAACGCATGAGTCGCTTGCGCATCTACTTATTCCAATAAATCACTTCCTTCCCGTTTAGTCATGTGTGAATGACGATCATTCACGATCACGTAATAGAATATCTTGGCTGTTCTATGTCTTCTTTAATTCTATGAATAGTGAATACCTAGTAGGTAACTGTTATACAAGAGAGTCGTAATCGCTGTAAGTATCTATATCTAGAATGTTCTAACGGTGAACTTAACTGCCTTAGGTAAGGAAAAGTAGATAACTAGAAGATAAAAACACACAACGAATCTATTTCTGCAAACTAATATATCAATAAAAAAATCTACGGAATGAAGAACTATTAATGTCAACCCAAACCTGAGCAAACCTGAGCAAACCTGAGAAAAGTTCGGATCACTCTTAATCTACGAATATAAATCAGATATGATTATTTTGTGATCCATGTCAGGTATTTAAACTTTCATCATACGTATGCAGTGAAATTATTAGATTTTCTAGTAATAGTTCAAAAATTATCTGCCCCTTCATTTTATCACTTTATTGACTCTGAATTATTTCTATAAATTCCCACTTTAACCTGTAGATTCTATAAAAATGACATATTTTCAACCGACTTCCAAAAAATATTATAATAATAATTCGTCTGTATGTTTTTATTTTTGTATCTTTGTTACACAATATTTCAGACAATTATGAATCGATTTTGAAAATTCGATTCATATGATAGAAATTACTTCATAGTTGGTCCCATATAAATTTTATCGAAATCGGTTGAGTAATTCATTGAAAATTTCATAATTTTGAAAAAAATATGTATGATTTCGGAGAATGTTTACATGGATGCTGTCATAAGTCAGCCAAAGTGTTCACGTGAAGTCGGTTTTTTTAATGCTCTGCATTCGTTGATTATTGTCAAGACAGGGTTCACGAATATAGGTAATTCATACTAAGCTTTTCTGTTAGCAGAAGACTTGCGGAATGGTCATCATGGGCTTATTAGCTTCGCTGTCCATCTTCGACCTTGTTATTAGGTTGTTGAGATTGAAGTTAAATTAAAAGCCGATCAACTTATGCTTGAAAATTATTAACTACAATGCGCTACTATCAACCACGGCTCAAGACCTCCAAAGTTTTGCATCAACAAGCGTTGTGCTTCGACGAGTATGAGCATTGACTAACTCTTAAAGCTAATTAATTATGCAAACCCGATCTTTGATAAGAGATAAACCAATCCAGTGAGAAGTTATTGCCTAATAGTTGCGTGTAAATAGGTAATTGTATTACTTAATGAAGTAATTGTGATTCTAAGCGTATTACGGCCATGTTGGGAATGAGAACCATGGTTACCTTACCGTGTTAGATATAATAGTTCATATAATATAGGGAACTAGTTTGTGTCTTGTGATAGCTGTTATCGTGCATCTATCTTATCTGTCTATCGTGAGTCTAGGGCATAGTTAGGTGAAATATTAAGTTGTTGCGCTCGTTTATATCCTTCGCTGTATTCGGTTCAACAAATCAATTAGGCCTGTCGGTACAAATTGGACGAAAATAATACATATACCCTTGTTCATCTATTAGGTTTTTATTTTTACTCAAACTTTCTAAACCTGACTAGCTGATATGTCGATTTGTGAATTCGCAAATCTTTAATTTATGGGAAAGCTAGTTTTGAAAACTAAACTCACTCAGCCAGCTTTGTAGCTTAATCAGAAAGAGTTCAGAATAGCTCAGTGAAAATATGCCTTAAGTCTATTTCAAACATTTCCGTTTGAGAACCATATTTTTAGCATAAACCACATCTAACTCTTCTTTTCCTCCCCCAGGTGCAACTCTTACAACAACAGGTGACATCTCTGGCAGACACACAGAGCACAGCGGACGAGCGATACGCCCGCTCCAAGGCAGAGAACGCGGTGCTACAAGCAAAAGTGCATATGCTAGACGAGCAAATCCGAGAGGTAAGATATTTCTTCCTAGTTCGCTACATGGTATCATGCAGTTGTTGTGATTGTCTGGGAATTTTATTACTATTAGCTTACCCGTTCGTAATCCTTTTTGAACGACAAACAAGAAAATACGATGCCATACGAAAATTTAAAATTGTCGTTGTGTATAGCAGTTGTCCTACGTTCTCGCTTTGACACTAGTAAGTAACCTGCAGAGTTATAGTATCAAAAAAAAGTAGACGCATTGCGTCCGGTCGCTCTCTTGGGACATCACCTTAGAATACATACACACAATTTGAATAAGCTAACTTTAGCTTCGCTATAACTTATTGTTTTGTGAGTTTGAGATATACAACAATTTAGCTAGGTACAATAAGACATCAATTATAAGACAAAATTGAGGAGACTCTAAGCAAGTTAGTTGACGAGGCAAAAGTCACCAATTTCACAACTGGACTTTCTTTTGAACTTATTTTTATTTGTATCAGTAAACTTTGTATACAATGCTTTGTTACTATGTTATTCATTAGCCAACATCAAAACAATTTTACGTTGATAAAAATTTAAGATAACAACTTATGAATCAAAAACTAGGAGTGTAATGTTTGTAGGGATAAAAGTGAAATGGTACTGAAAGATAATGTTGCGGCACATT
This sequence comes from Stenoptilia bipunctidactyla, assembly GCA_944452665.1. Taxonomy (NCBI): domain Eukaryota; kingdom Metazoa; phylum Arthropoda; class Insecta; order Lepidoptera; family Pterophoridae; genus Stenoptilia; species Stenoptilia bipunctidactyla. The sequence continues at coordinate 8,437,562 of OX101738.1, read as the reverse complement.
ATTAAAATTATATAAAAATTATTTTGAGTTATTCCCAAAATGATTATAAGATCCAGGACACTGCTAACTCGATTGAAAAATCATGAGGGTAGTCCCAAATCTACATACGTTCATCTAGATAAAATCTATTTCGTTCGATTTATCAGATATTTCCAATATTTTATCAAATTCAAATTCAAGATCCCTTGTTCTGTAATCACTAATTAAGTAAAATTACGCGTATGCGCCTCTTAGTAGACAAAACAAAGTTACTACCTGCAGCTTAGCTCTGAGTTTCATAACGCCTTAGCAACAGAATACATAATAGTGCCATAACGCAACTAATCGATAATTTTCCATGTCACTACACCAATGACAATCATATTAACTATCCTAGTAGGTTAAGTAACTATTACTATTCAGCCATTATCTAATAGCCTGTAGGTTCAGCCTAAAAACCATTATGAAAAATAAACAATACCGTCAATTACCGTTAATATTATCAAAACTTGTGGTGTTGTGGTCGGTGAGTTCGGGCGTCAAATTTTATTTATAAATTGCACGGGGAATGGGATTACTGTAAATTGTTTATCGAGAAAACTGGCCACCTATGGAAACAAATAATTTCAAGCATATCGAAATATTTGTTGTAGTTACCTATTAAAAAGGCAGTTCCTCTACTTCCCATTAAAATCCCTTTCTAAAAAATTTAAGAAATGACCCTTAAATATTCTCAGATCTTCCTATTTATTAACACTCACGAGGACAGTAGACGCATATGGACGTAATAATAATTAAAATTATATTATGTCTAGTTGACAGCCTTTCAAAGCTTTAGATACTAACTTAAATAATAATATTTCTTATTCTTAACTCCAAAAAGTTAATCCTAATTTTAAAATTTCAGATTGAATGCCGCTGCGAAGAACGAATAGCAGAAGAGCAGAGAAGATGCCGTGAAGCAATAGCCAGGTTGGAAAGAGATAGAGATGCTCAGGTGCTGGCACTGAGTGAGAGGCTTGCGAGCGCTGAGACTGAAGCTTCTGATTTAAAACAAGAGGTACTGGAAACTTACATTTTAGTCTCTTGACGCAGTTTATTTAGTGGCCCTTGATATTGGTGTAAACAGAAACTGAAGCAACCGTGACTAGTAAATCAAATTTTCGACCATAATCAAACCACCAAATGACACATGCTCTTTTCGATAAACAAGCACAGGTGGCAGGTAATTGGCATTCAGGCCCGTGTACATCATTGTATAGGGAATTTGTTATGCATTGCTGCATGATAATAAGCTTGTCACTCCTTTAATTTCTCTAGATGATCTTTCCCTCAATTGAAACAAAACTACGCTTGCACGTTCAAAAACTACGGAACAAAACTACGGCTGCTAACGATACCTACAAGTGTGATAAAAAATGTGTTTTAAAGTCTGAATGTTAAACATTTTCGGCAAACAAATTCCATTTCGCGCATCAATTGTGACTACATTTCCTGCCCTACATCTGTTATCATTTCCATTAAAACTACCCTACTTACAGACTGACGTATTACAATGACAATCAATTGGTTCGCTACTTTTCTTGGCAGAGATGTTATTTCCCTTGTATTACGAGTACAACATCAAGAGGCGAATCATTTCGTTGACGCAGGCTTCTAATAATAATCACCATTAAATGAATCACTTGTTGCTGGCAACATTTTGAAACTGTATACTAAGCTAATTTTAAATTTTGATTTTGATGCTGGAAATGTGGTTCTCATTTGTTTCAATTATTATGATTTTGTGGAACAGTGACTCATTGTCCGATATCGTGTTTATTAATTCCTGTCATAATTTATTATACAAAGTTAATATACAGGGTGACTCAGGCGCAGTCCCGGGGGGGGGGGGCACGGGGGACATGACCCCCACCAAAATCATGAAAAGATGAACCCCTTATAAGAGAAGGAGGAAGAAAAAGATACTTCTGATACAAAAAAATTGTCGTGACCCCCCCAAAATTTCAGTCTGGGAACGCGCCTGGGGTGACTGGTGGGTCACTTTTGAAATTAAAGGATGTGATAATTTGAGATCATACATGAAGAGAAATAAATATAATAAAAAATAAATATTAATTATTAACTGTTTATTAACTATTTGTGTGCCAGGTCACGTGCCGCAATTGACTCAGTTGTATGTAAAGTAAATAGTTACATAGTAGTATTTATTTATAGGAAATTTGAGTGAAAAATTCAGTAACTACTTTTATTAGGTACATAATTATGATCAGAATCGAGTACAGTTTGCTTTCCTTCAGTACCTAAAATTTGGAGTCGTTCCCCGTTGACCCGGCGGGTCGACCCATTGATGGGTCTGCGGGGAATTTCAATTCGGGGAAATACTTCCTAGACTTCTCGTTTTATTGATAAAAAGTGAAAATCATTGGATTATTACAAAAATGAGCCTACTAAAATAAAACATTACTCACTTTATTTATAGTTAAAGAACCTTAAAATAAAACACTTAACATAAAAATATACATTTCAGAAATAAATTATACGCGATAAATCCGGTTAAAAAGTGTTTTATTTTAAATTATGAATCGTCAAAACTTGAGACAAAGTTAAAGAACCTTTGCACTGTTTTGCCGTTTTAAAGAACAGCTCCAAAGCTATGTCTCATTTTTGGGTAACCGTATGCTTGTAACAGATGATGATTATTAAACAGCAAACTACCTTTCTTTGTTTTTATTATTTGAACTTTATTTTCCGTGTTTGATTCCTTTAATTAAATATAATATGCCATCTGTTTCACTCCCTATTTTGGTCTTAATAAATAAAAGCCGTTAGATGGATTTGTATTTTATCCTAAGTATTTCATTTTTTATCGACAAAGCCAGAAGTCTAGAAAGTAATCCCTAATCCTAAACGGGTCGACTCACCGTGTCTACGGGGAACGACTCAAAATTTGTCACCAGTCACCCTGTATATTAATTGTTTGTGGTCATGGCTGTTATATGTGTCACACTTTGTTTATATTCTGCATGCACAACTTGATACTTAATAAATTTCATCTTGTTTAATTTTCAAATAAAATACGTACTTTTTAATCAGAGCTATAGTGCATAATTAAATGTTTACACTTTAACTTTTCGTTTCGGTGTCTTTGCAGACCCAGTGGTCAGGACAGACTTTTCATCGTATTTTATTTAAGTTTTTGTATTTAATAATGCTCAATTATTCTTAAATAACTGAAAAAATATGCTTAATAAAATCATCCGGCCAGGACTCGAACCTGGGACCTCCCTGGACCTACTGCCCGGTAGCTCAGTTGGATGAAAGAGGACCGTCCGGCAAGAGGGAGGTCCCAGATTCGAGTCTTGGTCGGATGATTATATTTAGCATATTTTTCAGTTATTCAGTCTGTTTTGTTTAATAAGTAAGTTACACGATTAACATTGCATAACTTATTAACAATCAGATGTTAGGCAACTAAGTAAGAAGGCATTCAAATAAATGAAAAGATAAAAAGTCTTATTGCCATTACTGCAGAACAATTTACATAATTGATTGTTTTACTTAAATGTAAATTAAGTATTCATAGTCGTTTAACAACACTATTAAGTGTAGTGTCCATGACTTTGGGCCGTAAAGCTTTGGAGTTAAACCTAATATACTTAGTACAAATAATACGGATCTAGTCAAATTTGAAAGCCTCCTTATTACGTGTATTTCACTTTTCAATCCAAAGGTTGATTTAAATATCGCTACAAAGTAAATAGCTGTCTCGTTTTTGGTTATCATGGCCATGCGAATATATTACTTTCCTTTTCAAAAAAATACATACCTTTTTTGTCAAAATCGTTTCTATAAATGATACCTACTTATGGTGTACAATTCTCCGTTGCCTCCGTGGCGCATTGGCCGAGTGCTCAGCTGGTCGTGACAGGTGAGAGATCTTGCGTTCGAGTCCCTGCCAAGCCAGCAATGCGATCACAGAATTTTATCAACTCGTACCTATGTTTACAAATGTTGGCCAAGCGTAGAATCGTTTGCAAGTTGTTAGAAATACTGGTCTGGGGGGCAATTTGAATCTACCCACAGCCGAGTAGTGTAAATAAATGTATAACTTGTTAATTTTGAATGTCAATTGTAACGTATTACTTATAGAGTCACGTAATTAGAGTCCACACTAGGCGAACATTCGCACATACGAATCGATAGTTCTGTGATCGTACTGCAGTTGAGGAAATGACATTTTCTAAAGGTCTGGGTGTAAAACGCTAGCTCCACTGTTTGGCCTCCATAACACAAACTTACTTTAGGGCCAAGAGATCATGTGTGACTTTGGGTAATTTATGTATCTATCCACTGTAGGTAAACCATAATTGATAATATAACCACACTTATTAATCTCCAGGTTGGCAGACTGCGAGGAGTAGCCGAAACCCTCCGCGCAAACGCAGAATCCGCCGCGCGCGCGCACCGCGACGCGACCGACCAAGTCGCAGAGCTGGTCGCGCAACTGAACTCCGCGCGGGAGGCGGAAAGGCGGGAAAGAGAGGCGTCGGCAGCGAACGCTGGACTGCTGGAAAGTCTGAAGCTGGAACTGCAGCGGTGGAAGGAAACCCCTCCACCACCACCCGACCCGAGGCTGGCCGAGCTTAGAGATGAGCTGTATTTGTTAAGGTCGCAGAATAAATGTAAGTTCTTTTGGATTAATTTCAGTACATACATAACTTCACGCTTGTATCCCTTATGGGATAGGCGTAACACCAGAGGTAATAAAATCATTTATCTGATGTCACGTTTGTGGAGGTAGTTTACCTATATCTATAATGGTGGAAAGACATTGTTCTTTTCAGTCTCAACTGTAGGTCCCGTAACCCGTTCCAATTTCATTTTAATTAAATATTTCTGACACTCACACAACATTATCTAGCCCAAATTAAGTTTCTTAAACAACTTGTGTTAAAGATACTAGATAACTGATATACTTACCTACTTAAGAAATATACATATAAACGTACATATTGAATAAATACATATTTTTTATTAGAATAAACTTAAATAAACATATAAACATCCATGACTTGACGACTAATACCTGTGTTCATCACAAAAATATCCGCCGTCACCGGGATTTGAACCCAGGACCTCTGGCATAGAAGGCAATGTACGTTACCACTACACCAGCCGGTCGTCGAGTCGTCGAGTTTAATTGGAAGGCTTAAATTTTTAAACTGAATTTAACAAATAATATTAATCAAGCCATTTAAATGCCGTTTTTTTTATCAAATTTTGTTCAATATTCCTACAAGATGTTTCTATCGTTAAGAATCTATGTTTGGAAACAGTAAATACCTGAATCATTCTCAAAGTTACTCTTTGTTGGTAACCTTTAGGTTCCACCAAGTTTTTGTAAAGAGCTAGTTCTGTCCTAAACCCTTCTTCGACCTCGACGTCACCTACCATCGATCGAGGTCAAAACTCGTGTTTAGGGTCGGCAAAAAAAATCATTTTTTGATTATATCGATTCCATCCGACCGTGGTCCGACCACATGAATAGATCGCGGAACTGCGGTAAACTTTATTAACATTTAAATAACTAGCTTTTTTATGTTCACCGTTTCAATAACATTTTTAAAAGGCCGTTTCTGAAATAGAATGCCCGGAATGTTGTAGAACCTGTTCTTAACAATACCTGATTAATTTTTATTTTATTTATTACTGCTTTATTTCCCTCATAAATGCAATTTGCGTAAGTTTTAAGACTGCTTCAATGGAAAAGTATATCGATCTAAGTAGCTGTAAACCTGAACACCTCGTTAATTGTTTAGTGTTATAATCTGAGGTTAATTAATTTAAGTTTTTAAAAATATGAATATTTCTGACACTCACACAACATTATCTAGCCCAAATTAAGTTTCTTAAAGAACTAATGTTATGGATACTAGATAACTGATATACTTAAGAAATATATAAACATACATATTGAATAAATACATAGTTATTTCTTATTAGAATAAACTTAAATAAACATATAAACATCCATGACTTGACGACCAAACCAATATCTGTGTTCATCACACAAATATCCGCCGCCGCCGGGATTCGAACCCAGGACCTTTGGCATAGAAGGCAATGTATGTTACCGCTACACCAGCCAGTCGTCTGAGTATAAATAGTATAAAAGTCAGACGGAGGTTTTTTCATTGACGTTTTTGGGAGCGATAGGCTGGCCCTCTGTCACTGCAAAAGTATCTCTCGTGGCATCAGATGGTCATACAACCTCTGGTGTTCTGCCTACCCCGTTTGGGATACGGCGCATCGTGTGAAGTTCTGTATGTAGGTATGTATGTCAATAATTTAATATCGACTAGCTACAGCACAATGGTCGTTTCAGCGTTAACCGAGGCACAGGAAGAGTTACAAGCACAGATCCTGACTCGTGGTGTGGAAGAGGGCAGGAGCTTGTTGGACGGCGTCAGCGGACCCCTGGTCAACAACTCCTTAGCCCACGAACTGTCGCAAATGAGTGATGACGAGGTAAATATACCAAACAATAGTATACGAAAACCAATAAAAACAATTAAAAAAAAACCTAAAGCCTTAAGTGACATTTCATTCAAATTTTCATTATTTCCAAAAATAAATCCACACATAAAGAATCAATAAAATCTATTTAGAATTGTCGAAATAATATTTCAAAAATTCACAAAACTGCCTATATTGAACTATAACTTAAAAGAAACCAGATGGCCTGTGAAATAATAATTTACACTCTGAAATTTGCTTACATAACTAATTGGGCTAAGTGAAAAAGTACATCGACGTCAACATCCCAAAGAACCTTTTTGCAAAGTGAATAAAATTGAAAATGTCTTGAAAATTCATACATATTTAAGAATGCAACACCTGATGTTCTTTTGGAAAAATATGGAAAAATGGAAAAATAGATAAATAATGCTTCAACCATCCAGTCATCTGCTGAAATAGAAGGAAATGAAAATAAATCGAACCACAACACGGACTAAAGTCATCAGCTTCCTGTGCATCATCAATTGATCATCTTGTTTTTAAAGTTTTACACTACATATATGATTGATTATCTTGATTATTGATTATCACTTATCAGCGGGCGGTCTCTTTATCCTTTCTTTAGATGACTAATATATTTTGGTCACAATTTAAAAACACTTGTTGACGCGTGACCGTGTGCTAATATCAAAATTCTTATCTTCAATTACATATTAATAGCGGATTTTTCTCTTCAATCCAAGATTCCTGTTATAGTCTGGCCAATGAAAGTAGCGACTGAAAAAACCTGGCGAATTAAAAACAATAGTGCCATACTAACCCTAACGATAGTACGAAATACATGGATTAAACAAACTTGATAAGTACTTGATTAATTTGTTTTATAAAATTATCGTAAAAAATAACAAAATTGGTTCTGTCCTACTTTTTGATGAGAAGTATATTATTATAATGATAGGAAACTACTTAGTATTAATCAGGTTTTAAAAACACAAAATACAAAATACATTTATTATTTTTATTAATTTTCAAATGTGAAAATTTCAAAATCTAAATTGCCAAAACCACTAATAACCGTTTTTTTTTTTTTTTTTTTATAAATGACTAAACCCGCGTTTGACCTCAATCTCACCTGATGGTAAGTGACGATGAGGTCGAAGATGAAAGCACACGGGTTTAGGAAGGACTTGGCTCTTTATACAATATTGCCGGAACACATTACCGCCGGAGCGGTAACATTTGGCGGCAGACTTTATATAAAGGGTGGTCGCTAGCCAGGCGGACCCAGAAGGGATCCTACCACCAAGCAACAATTGACAACAATGACTCCAGAAAAACGAATATGACATTCATATCTACTGCCATATAAAAAGTTTGCAAAAATCCCCAGTGTCTACTTTCGTTAGCCAGACTCTAGTAAATAACATAATAAATATCTAATTTTGGGTTGTCATGCTAAAGCTCATATTTCACTAGCCGATTTTTCAATCGAGCATTGAATTGAATATTGAAATCCAGTAATTATTTTACATATTAATGCTATGTAAAAGGCCTAGCTTGTAGCATAGAGGTTAAAAACGCTATTATGGCGCTCTAATGAGACAGAGTTCCATCATGGTCCCTTCCAATTCTTTATATGTTTTGCTAAGAGTAGAAAAGTAACCGAGATTTGCTCCAACAATGCTTCATAAATTAATATTTTTCAGCTAGTAACTGATAAGTAAAACAAATACCAACTGCGAGAGTAGTCAATACATTTAATAGCTGTGATTGAAGTTCTTTTATCAAGTGTCACAAGGTTACAATAACAGAAATCACGTGACACGTGTCGAATTGATAAAGATGAAATTTTATATAGGCTGCAAATATAATTGAAATTATGTTAAGAAAAGTAATGAATTCTCTAGAAAATCTATTTTTCTTTTTATAATGTTCAAATATTGAAATCGCATTGGTCTATCGGCGTCTATCTAAAAAGGGTGACCCCACACATGATTGATACCTATGCACTTACATTTCACGGCCTTTTCATGCTTTTTTTTAACCGCCATTATATTTTTATATGTATGCGTTTTTGCAGCTCCACGGTCAAACTGTCTACAACATAGAGTTGGAAAAGGTACGCAGAATTTACTAACTCGAATGCCTTTGATAGGTCACTATTGTTGCATGCTGTAGGTTTCGTACAGATGTACATATTTATAATAACTGGCATGTGTATGTACCTTTTTCATACTTTATGAAACTCATTTAGTTCGCTTTTTTTCTGCAAAAATACTGACTGAAAGTTGTTTTGTTAAATGCATGGTTGTTTATTATTTAATTCATTAATAATAGAGTTCATTTTCAATTTGCTTTCTCACGTATGTAGGTACAGCAGAAAATCAAATCATGTTTGAGTACCTAGTTATTTTAAGATGGTATGGTATTCGTGACGCTATAGCAAATGAAAATGATCACTAATATTTTTTGCCTATAAACTAGGTATCTAACAAGGTGGTGTACCGTCTTTTTATTTCATCCTCTTTGGTAAACAATATTTTAAAAATCCTATCATGATCGAAACGTACTAGTCACTAAACTAAAATGGTTTTTGAGTGTCTAATATTGTTTTCTTATTGTTTTTGTTTTAATTTGATTAAAATATTGTTTACTAGACTTACTCAGTGAGAAAATAGATATGTACTTTCTTTGCTCAGGCAAGAAATTTAAAAAAATACAGCACCAACTAAAGCTTTGAAACTTTTTTGGTCGCAATCCTGAAATAAGAGATTTTTTGTTATTCGTTGCTGATTGTCTTAAAATATCGGAATTTTTATTTCTTTGTGAAAATTTCTGTGAAAATTCATAATCATTGTGCAAAATAAGGTTAATTCCATCCTTAATCTAGTCTGCAAAAATGTTAATTTGTCTCTTTTCCGATTAACTTTGTTCTAATAATGATTTTTTTCTGATTTACAGCTCCAAAAGGCGTTGAAAGAACAACAAGACGTCAACGTACAACTCAGAACATACATCGACGGCATACTTCTATCTATAGTTGAAAACTACCCGCAACTCCTAGAAGTAAAGTACCAGAAACCCGTCGATCACTCATAACAAAACGACTTTTATTCCCATACCATAGAGTTTTTTATCGCCCGAATAATAAACTAACACAGTCCATAGAGAAATCATTAGATGTTTTAACAAATACACTTTGAATAGGATAAAATCCACAGCACTCATTAAATTTGGCCCTTAGGAATATATAAATATGGGTTAACCCAAAGCAATAAAAAGTTTAATCAACCACTTTAGAAATCTTTAAATAAAAGTTTTAATAGAAATAAAGTTATTATACTGTGATACATATGAAGAGAAGGCAAATAAAAAATTAATTAAATTAAATTTTAATTTCGTTTTTGTTACAATTTTGTTAAACTTAATTCAGTGTTCAGAGAATGTATGTAACTTATTTCATTTAAAAATAATTTAAAGGAGGTTTTTTTTCAAGATAAGCTACTTAATCTAGATTTAATGGATCTGTGCAAACTAGAATACCTATAAAAAGATATATGATTGTAGATAGTTATTATAACATTATATCGACTAGGCCAGGCCGTCCGTTGTTTTGTATTGAAATAAATGAATATTCCTAATGTTAGCGATTTTATGCAAGACTGGCGTTTTATTAAATACTTGGGTGCGTTTTTAAGTAAAAAAATCCTGAATGTTTTATTAGCAAAAAAAATTAATAAATTATTTAAAAAAATACTTTGAATAAATTGAAGCCATTGTGGAGAGAATGCGTTATTGTATGAATGTATGTGTTTAGAAATATGATATTTAGAATTTATAAATAATAATTAAGAAAGATTTTGTATGTATATTTTTACAATGAAATATTTATAATTTTAGTGCAACTACTTAAGCATTTTTAATAACAAACTTATTTCCATAATAGTCATGAAAATAAATCGATTCTTATTATTTCAGTCTTTTATTTCATTTTTATCAAATCAGTTGTAAAAATCATATAATTTTTTTATTTTAATCTTGTTTGTGAAGATCCTTTCCTTCTTCTTCATAATTTTCGTCTTTCCTCGATTGGTCAATATTGTTTATGACGCTTTGAACGTCCAATCGCAACATCATAAATTTGGGATCCATGAAGTCCTGAAATTGTTAAAAAAGTTATGTTATAATTCTGTCTCTATAAATTTGCCATACCTATATGGCTAATCGAGATTTTACATCAAGGAAGGTTATTATTTGTACGGTGACTAAATGCACGTTTAACCTTAATCACACCTGGTTGATGGTAAATGAGGATAAGATCGAATAAATAAAATAAATAAATAAAATCCCCAGACAATCACACCAACTACATGGCCCCAAAGTAAGCATAGCTTGTGTTATGGGATACCATGTAGCGAACTAGGGGGAATCTAGAATACAAATACATAACTAGATAAACACCTAGACACGGAACATTTTTTTTCTTGTTCCGTGCGGGAATAGAACCCGTAACCACTGACGTCTGAGGCACACAGGTTTACCCCATCGCCAAAGTGGTCGTACGACAGCACACGGGATCAGGAAGAAACTGAGTTCATCAATCAGTACAGGAACTCGATCACTACTCGAGCGGTGATATTTGGTGACTTTCCACGGGGTTGTTTTTCAGCCACCAGCAAAGAATAATGGCAGAATTTTGCCTTTGTTGTTTTGGAGTCCTTAAATTTCATAAAGACTAAACAATTTGTATTATTTTTCTACGATTTTAAATATTTTCACTTCTTTTGTTTAAAGTCGGAGTTATTTATGAAGATAAAAAGCTACTATTGCAACCTGCAGGCCCATTATGGATCTCAAAACCATGCGATGATATCATGAAACAGTTTTGACGTAAAATATATCATGTGAGCATTATTCGGTATTACTCCTCGGCGAAATCTCTTAGCTAAGCTCTTGCCATGTAGGCTGAATACAACAATCCCAATATATAATAATAATTGGCCGGTGGGCTCGCAGGTTAGTCGGCTTTTACGACAAGCTTATCTAAAGGCGGTAGTGCTACTCTTAGCGGACGCTACGCGACCGTATATGAATACTAAACGACAATTTAACAAGATCCACAAAGAGAAGTCAAAGGTTTAAGGTCGACCATAGGCGTGTAAGTACAAAATCAGAAATACATAACTAGTTTAATTGTTGCCCTAGGTAAGCGACAGGATTTAATGCGACCAATCCTTCAGGTGACTTGTGTCAAAGGACAACGTAGCGCACCTGCTCTATACAACGACGATTTGAGATTTTTGGTATCGCGTCAGGTCACGTTGTTACGTTTGCCGTTCACTTAGGAAAACTGATCTTTAAAAATATATATAATCAAATCAATGCCTTACTCGGAATGTCCCAGAATCTAGATGCATACTTTCAAGTGTATCTAACCCATCTCCAGGATTGCTGCTTACTTGTCTAGTTGTCTCTTCGTAATTATTCACAGTTGCTCTCCTTGGCATACTATGTTTTAGATTTAGGTTCTTACTCATAAGAACAGACATTTCTTGTTCGATAGCACTCATTGCAGTCGCCATATTGCTATGATCATAATCTCTTGACACGGACTGATTAGAATATTTACCAAGCACCTCTGGATTGTAAATATTCTCATACATCGTTGGAATTTTCTGAGATTTGCACAAAGAACATTGCATTTTGGACTCCATTTCTTTCCTTTCGTTATGAAGGCTTAACCTCTCTCTCGATAGGGTGACTTTTTCTTTGGCAATTTGCTTTTCTCTGGCATTAAGAGATACTACATGTTCTTGTATACGGCGAATTCGTTCTTCGTATTTTCGTTGCAAGAATTCGGCTTCAGAATATTTTTTGTCTGCTTGAGATTGTTTGTCTATTGCAGTTTTTGCTAATAAGTCTAAATCGCGACTCCTAAGAAAGTAATAGAAATAGTTAATATTGAAAAGTTAAGAAGTACCTATATTTCAATTCTAAATGATAACTCACTTGGCCACTATTCTCTGTTCTTCCATGTGCATTTGCTGATTTTCAACATTTAATCTAGACTTTTCTTCGTTGACTTCTTCTAACTGCGCTTGTAACTCAGCTTTCATTTTCTAAGACAAATGGAATAAAATAAAACCATTAGGTACTTCAAACTATAATCATTCTTAAGAGATTATTAAGGGTGTTACCACACCAATCGATCGATCGTCGATCGATTGTAGAATGGATTAGTTGACGTCGATTAGTATCTAGTTTTTACTAGATCAATCCGATCAGATCCGATTAGAAAAAACCGATCGGTGTGACCGCCCTAATGGTAACGCCCGATGGTAACGCCCTAAGAGATTCTTGAGTAGTATATTCCTTGTGAGAGAATAACGGCAGGTATATCACTAACCTCAAGTTCTTGTTTAATATTTTGGATGGCGACTTTTTCTTTAGCTATGACAGCACTGTCTTTAACTATTTTACTTCTCTCTTCATTTAATTTTGTTACTCTGTCTTGGTACTCCTTTTGAATGTCATCTTTTAAGATCTGAAAATAAATTTATAAAGAGCATTTGCTATTATTAAACTTATTTTAAATCTTATTATTATTTAGATTCCTAATTAATGTATAGCGAATGCCTCGTGATTAACAGCAATGGCTGTGAAATATTTCACACTCACCTTCATTTCCTCGTCTTGTCTTTTTAGAGTGTTTTTGGCAAACTCCGTTTGTTTTTTAAATGTTGCTGTTTCGAATTCAAATTCCATTTTCTTTTGCTTCAGGGCAGCTGTTTCTTCTTCTATCATCTGAGAATATACAACAAAATATTGTAGTGTAGGTAGGTACATAAAACTTTATTACTATGAAGCCACTTTAGGTTCAAGCTAAGGAAAGCTTATCTCAAATGATGAGATTTATAAATTGCCATATAGACACTTTGGGCTAGCAGGATAATGACTGCACTGATAGTCATCTATTATATTGCAGTCACTATCCCCTTCTTTTAAATTTCTTATTCAGCTCTATAAACGCATGTAGGAATCGGGGAGTGAATTCATGCTGTGCATAGAATGATACGTAAGAGGGAAAGGTTTAGATTTTGTATAAATTACCCAAACAATTACAGTTATATAGAAAACGGAAAATTTCACGCCAGGGAAATATATTTCCTTTTAACACCAGGCATTATTAGTTATGCTGATGACAGCACTGTTGTAGAGAGATACGTATCCAATGCGCGAGCGAGCCCCCGTGAAATCCAGAGTTTAAGAAAGTCAATGATTGAGCGCGTTGATTTGACCTTACGGAAAGTATCCGATTGGGGTGAGTCGAATTGGGTCAAATTCAACGCGTCCAAAACTCAGGCGTGTCTATTCTCCGCAAAAAAGAGCACCTTCACATTAACGCCCACTTTCCTAAATGTATCTGTCCCCATCACTGACCATCTGGGGCTTTTAGGCGTAACTATAACATCCAGTTTAAACTTCGGTCAACAAATTGTGTCCATGGCTCAAGAAGCTTCGAAAAAGTTGGGAATCATCTCGAAGGTACGGCGGTACTTCAGCCCTGCACAGCTTCTTAACTTATATACAGCTCAAGTGCGATCATGCATGGAGTACTGCAGTCATCTTTGGGATGGTTCAGCCAAATATCAACTAGAAGCGCTGGACTCCGTTGACCGAAGAGCCCGTAATCTAATTAACAACGTCGACCTTACGACCAAAAAACTACAGACCCTAGACCATCGTCGTAAGGTTGCTTGTTTAACCGTGTACTACAGGATACATTTTGGTGAGTGCGCGAGTGCTCTGTTTGAGCAAATTGAACCCTCACCCTTTTACCATCGGACTACTAGACGCAGACAGAACTTCCATCCGTATGTGGTTGATATTCCGAAAAGTCGAACTAAGCGCTTTGACAGTTCCTTTTTGATACGGGTCGCCAAGGTTTGGAATGAACTGCCTGCGTCTATTTTCCCTGACCAGTATAGTCCTAGTACTTTTAAGCGTCGAGTGAATAGGTTTCTCGTGGATGGACGTGTACCACCTTAGTCTTCATGTTCACTTAACATCAGGTGTCATGGAAGACAAACGTCCCATCCATATTTTATAAAAAAAAAAATATATATTATGACGACGATGATATAGGCAAGTGTTACGACAAGAATTTACACAGTTTGTGGTGAAAGAAGTTAAGTGAACTTAGCGTTACAATGTCTGAGGAAATAAGTTTATATAAACTGATACCATTTTGAGTGTGAATACTCTCTAGCGTCAAATCAAATCAAATCAAATATTCTTTATTTCGTAAGTATTTAAATACAATTGAAATAAGTCAAACAATTTACAAATTGAACTGAATCTACCACCACTTCGGAAAGTCGATCTGTTGAGAAGAAGTGGCAAGAAACTCAACAGCAATCATGTTTAATAATAAATCATCTTCTTGCATCCGGATATCTTATAGTAAACCTATGTTGTTATGTGGACCAATGCACGCGCATACTTAGGATGATATGGTTGTGTGTTAATTCAGTAAATTAGTACTTACGTTAGTCATCTGCTTTAATCGTGTTTCAAGCATCTTAATTAAATCTCTACTTTCGTTTTTTTCAATATCGAAGTTTTCTCTCTCCTTTTTCAGTTGATTTATCATATCTGAACAAAAAATACACACAATCTCAATTATGTATGTTTTTATAAGCATAAAATATGTTAAAGCGTTTTATAGTGTCTCAATATCTGTAGATTTTTGTAAATACTTTCGTCTTAATATGCTCATATATCATGTACAGTCTGCAACAGAATTATGTATACCATCTAGTTCCCCGCACACATACAATATGGAAAACCTTTCAGTCTGAAAAATAATCAAGAATTTGTAATTAATTTGAATAAATAATATGTTTTGATCAGTCAGTCCTGATCATTCACGGTGCCTGAAAAGTCACCAAAACGACGTGATAATATTTGATGAAAAACGGATATTATTTTTGTAACCACATATTTCGTAAGTACCTAACTACGGAAAAAGTTACCTACTCTACTCGATGAATTAAAAATGAATGAATTAAAAAGCAGAATGCTGAAAAAGAGTTTGTATTGTATGTTTTTCTTCTCTTAGAATACACGCATTTTGGCCACCGCGGCGCAAAGAGAAATGCGACAGTCCGCGAACGGTTCCTGCTGCATTATCAAACTATCAACGGTCTGGATGTTTTTCCTTACATTTTATAAATAAAACGTATTTATTAAAAGGTTCCTACTTTTATACTCTGTTAAATTTGGGTCTGCTAGATGGTTACGTGCAAAAAATATTAACGCAACCCCATCTTTTGATGAGCCTACTGCAGGGCCATTAGTTTCTCCATTTCTTGAATTTAACCTGCTAAAAAAGCCACTGCTCTATGAAAACTTCGGCTTACATTATCGATTACTGTGGATATAAGACAGAAATAAATAAATGTAATAATACAAGGTTGATTAGTAGTCACCGGCCAAAATTTTTTTTTACACAATGAGTATCATTTTTATAGAAACCATTTTAGAAAAGTATTTTTTTTTACAAGGAAATTAACATATCCACTAACATATTAAAAAACCTTGGTCACTCTAAATATCCATAAAAAAAAAACAACTACGCGCTAATTCAAAACATCTAGTAGTACTAAGTCGTTGTATTATCAATGAAATGCCGCTTCGTAGTAGCTATGTTCATAAACAGCGACTATTTAAAAAAAAAGTTTGTGGTTCCATATTTCTACTTTTGTACTGAGCGACGCTAAAATAAATATGCAGGTATGTTTATATCGTATCAAAGAAAATAACATTTAAATTTAGCTGGTGATTAAAACACAACCCTGTATATTACTTGTTTACTCTGAATGATCTTTTTTTTAATGAGCTTACCATTGATCTGCGCTTCTCTTGTTGTGATGCTTCTTTCAGACATTGATTGATGGTTTTCAGTGAGTGCTTGTACTTTGTCTACGAGGTTTTGGCACTGGGATTTATTTTCCTTGATATCTGCGACTAGTTCATTCAATTCCACTGAGAATCCTACTGAGTCTTTGATAAGGATTTGTTCTTGTTTCACTGCATTTCTAGTAGATAATAAGAATTTTAAATGGCATCTTGAATTAACTAGCTGTTTGCGCGCGGCTTTACCCGAGCAATTTCGAATCCCGCAGGAATATCGGGATAAAAACCCTTTGTGCTATTCCAGACTGTACACTATCAACATGCTAAATTTCATCTAAAGCCATTGAGACGTTTTGCCGTGATTGAGTTAGACTCAGAGATAGCTCTCCATGACTCACTTTAGAAATGAGGCCACGATAAATTAAGACTGTGACATGGCTGGACAAAGGGTGCTCCAAGAAAGAGTTTAATCATTAAAAAAATATAAGGTATACTTGGCCAGCGCATTATTAAACACAGTAAAGTAGTCTTTTACTTTTAGATGAGTAATAAAGTCCTCTTGGCCGAAGATATTTTAGATAACTCTTCATCACCAGAACAACAACAGAGAAGAATCCCATTATAATAAACACATTAATAAAGAGAAAATAGAAGATTATAAAATGAGAAAGGTATCTTACTTGACATTCTCCATCAAGGCTGAGTGATGTTCCTGCAATATTCTAACGTTCTCCAGGTGTTGATGGCGCAAAAATTCATTTTCGTTTTTATGTCTCTCCATCATAGAGCTCAAATTCTCTTCTGTCATTTTTTTGAACAGCTGATGGTGTTCTTCAAGCCAGCCTATCTTCTCTGAATAGAATTTTACTAACTTTTCACTTTCTTCTTTCATTCGGTCTTCGGCTTGTGATAAAGATATTTCTTGGAATGCCAATTGACGTCTGAAATTTAATAATACACACACTTTATTCTTCTTATATGTATAATAAACCTTAAGAGTTTGTTTGTTGGTTTGTATCTCTGTAACTACCGGTTTGAGTTGAAAAGCGTTATTCTTGAAGAAGCTTATTAGGCTGTTATTCCGAAATTCTCACTGGATCAAAAAAAGGTGGGAAAAACTGCTGTCTATTATAAAATAAAAAATACTTTGAAAAAGGTCGTGTTATTAAAACAAAAGGCATAAAAGATAAGACACCGTTTTCTTTTGGACGCCGGTATGTGTTTCCAGACCTAATTTGATTATTTATCATATATATTTTAAGATATCAAAATGGCAGACAAGCTGTGATCACGTTTTAAAAGTCAATATTTACGCCTTTCGACTTCTAGCCACGCGCAAAGGAACCCTCGATGGGAATAGTTAATCCCCATTTCACCATCGGCAGGTGAAAAAGTATACCTGGTATTAATATGGAGCTGGCTACTATGACGTAAGTCTGCCGCGTACGGGCTCTTAGACTATTACTTATTCTACAAGTAAGATTTACGATTTTTTGACGACCGACTGCTGCAGTGGTAACATACGTGGTAACTACGCTGGAAGTCCTGGATTCAAATACCACTGGCAGTGGATATTTGTGAGGTGAATACAGGTATTAGCCGTTGAATGTTTATAAGTATGTTTATTCAAGTTTATTTCCTAATAAAATATGTAGGTAAAGTTAACTTAAGTTGATCATCCATTATCTAGCATCCATAAAACAAATTCTTTCAGAAACTTAATTTGGGCAAGATAACGTTGTGTGAATGTCAGAATAAAACGATGATACGATGATAAAGTAAACCAACCTGTATGAAGTTTCCATTAGGTCAATCTCCTTATCGTGATTCTCTTGCAGAGACTGAACAAGTTGCAGCAGTTGTTTCTTTTCCCTCAAATAAGGACTATCTTTCTTCTGCGTTGTATTATCTCCTCGGTCATTGTCCTCGTTGACCTCAAAAGTGTCTTCCTCTACATTTGTGGGTGTATCCAAAAGGGCCTGTCAAAAGTAATCTTAGTTTTCATACTTGATTAATGCGATGTTCATGTATGAACTTAGTAGGTGTGATGTATTGCCACTGAGTAGTTTTACTTTACCTACGATCATCAAATTTTCATAACCGACGATAATTAGATAAAAATGGTCGGTTAAGAAAATTACTATATTATACAGGCGGTGTGAAGCGTGCACGTCTGCGTAGCTACCAAAAACACATTTCCGTCATCAAATAGTTTTTCCTTTTTCCGTATTTAAATGAATGTTTATAAGGAACAGATAGGAAGTGTTATTAGATCTGGCTACTAACTACTAATTACTTACTAGCAAATATCTATCATCAACCAAACCTCCTCGTCACCCAGAGGAGAGACTCATAATCCGGCAGTGGGATCATTACGCGGAGTTGTTATGATGAAATATCAACCACAGCGTCTTCAAGGATACGAACCAGTAGTTCTCGGAGAGTTGCAGGTGTTCAAGTGGCGACTACTTAGCGTCAGGTAATCCGATTGCAAACTAGGCGAAAACTAGCAATATTATAATATACATAAAGTTTCCTATACCTTGATCCTCTGCGTGATTCGTTCTTGGTGAGCAGCAATCACAGCTTGCATCTGATTGCGCTGCTCCGCTTGTCTCTTAAGCATGGCGTCCAGTTGACTGCGTTGTGCATTCGTAGACTCGCGCTGAACACGTTGTGTCTCTTTCTGACGCACTAGGTTTAAAATAAAAGTAAATTATCAAGTATTTAAAAAGACCTGTGACTTAGAGCAACGACTGCTGTGGCAATGGACTACATAATACTAAGTAGGTATATCAGATGCCAATGGTGACCGGTCCGGTCCCCGCAAAATCCAAAAAATTGGGAGCATGAACATGATTGTGTTATATTGTCATTAGGAAGCAGGTTAAGATTTTAAGCATTTCGCGTGTTACAGTTTTATCACTAATATCCATAGTTTATAATTAAACAGGTTGTTAGATTACAAAATCTCCCTAGAATAACTATACAGTGATGATTAGTTGAAGAGAGCTTTGAGGAGCATGTGTGGAGTGAAATTGAGTGATAGGGTGCGTAACAGTGAAATAAGAAAGACATGTAGTGACTAAGATTGAAAAGTGTATGCTACGGTGGTTTGGACATTTGGAAAGGATGAGTGAAAGTAGATATACGAAAGAGGTCCGTTTCTGACCTACAGATCAAAAACGGATGGTGTTGTCGGAAGGGTCCGAACTAGGCGAACATATGCCAAACAAATTGGCGACATTTTTAAAAAGGGCCTAGTGAAAAGTACCCGTAACAGGCGGTCATGTATGAAAAGATTAATAAACGTTGAAGAAGCGAAAGAGGTATGTCTGGATCGTAGCAATTGGCCGTCGTGAGGTTATGTACTTGTATGTGATGATTAGTTGTAACTGTAAGGTGAGGTGATAATATGAAAGAAAGGGCGTTTTCAACCGACTTCCAAAAAAGGAGGAGGTTCTCAATTCGTCTATGTTTTTTTTGTGTCTTTGTTACACGATATTTCGGAAAATTATGAATTGATTTTGAAAATTGTGGTTTCATATGATAGAGAATTCTTCATAGTTGGTCCCATTTAAATTTCATCGAAATCGGTTTATTACTTTATTGAAAATTTCAAACTTTTGAAAAAATATATATGATTTCGGAGAATATTTACGTTGATGACATTCTCAACTCAGCGAAAATTTTGACGTGAAGTCGGTTTTTTTAATGCTCTGCATTCGTTGATTATATTCAATCCAATTAGGTATATTGCTGTGCTTTTATTCAACATCAGCGCCGCTTTCAGTTGTCATTTTGTGCATGTGGAATACCTGACAATCACAAACACCCTTTTTTATTTGTGTCTTAACCCGCGTTTTTTTTTTTTTTTCTTTAAATAAATAAAACAGACAATCACACCAACTACATGGCCCTAAAGTAAGCATAGCTTGTGTTATCGGATACCTTGTAGTGAACTAGGGGGGAACCTAGAATATAAATACATAAATAGATAAACACCCAGACACGGAAATATTTTTTTTTTCTTGTTCCGTGCGGGAATCGAACCCGCAACCACTGGCGTCTGAGGCAGACAGGTTTACCCCATCGCCAAAGTGGTCGTCCGCCATCTCCCCTGATGGTAAGTGAAGATGAGGTCGAAGTTGTAAGCACATGGTTTTGGGAAGTAACTGGATCTTCAAAAACATTTCAGGAAGACATCACCGCCGGAGCCGTGACATTTGGCGGTAGATTTAATACCTATAAAAAGTAATCGCTATAAAGATTACTCCTCCCAAGCGGGGGCCACTCGGATTAGTCCCTTTACAAAACGCTTATCGAGGGATGGTAGGGCTCTTCTAAGCCGACTCTTTACGGCATAATACAACTGCAGGGAAACTACTGGTGCGTTAAAAAACCCGGTGCCACGATTGGGGTAGAAAACTGCCTTCTTATTCCACTAGAGGCGCTGATTACGCTTGACCCATAAAATTGCGTAGTCATAATTTTTATAGAAAATGGATACAACAGTTTCTCTGAGGATATACACATGCGGAACTTGTGGATGTTACGGTCCACATTTTTCATATTTTGATACATGTGCGTGCTTAGATTATTTTATAGGTTTACCCCAAAATAGAACACAAAACAAGCAATTTCGATTACAACATGTTCATTTGATAGTTTGTTATGTGTCAAGCGTATGAAACGACATCTATTTAGTGCTCTTGGTTTTTTTCTCTATTACACTGCCTACATTGCCCTTGTGTACCTATTGACGGTGTTAAGTATCTAAGTACCTTATAAAGCGATTAAATCCTATCACTAATAAAGACCTTCATAAATGTAACATTTTGTCGTAACGTAACGTTACATTACGATGAAATGTTCCAGGTGTACAGCGAGCGGCTTGGCGAGCTACCACGAGCAAGGCTACATGTCAGTCAGGTAATGCCGTAACGTACCACGCTCGCCACGAATGTTACGATACGGCGAATTTTTCAGGTCAGTCGCCACCTTAACAGTTCGCTTATTTAATGTTGTTAAAGTATCAAAGTATAACCTTCATACCGTATTTTTAAAATTAAAATCAATATCACACCAACTAAATGGAAGCTAACTAAGCAGAGCCGAATCATTTTTGTTCTTGTTCCGTACGATGATCGAACCCGCAACCTCACGATATGTAACTCAAAAGTTCTTCGTACAGACTGATAGAAAAGCACTACATGTGGTCTTATCGATGCAAAGCGGTTTGTTTCGACAACGTCATAAATTGTGTGAAAAATAAAAAACTATGCGCGTCAGCGGGTAAGTACAAATAATGTGCTAAGCTCTTCCAGTAGCAACCACGCTCAAAAACAACCGTGCTTAATATTCGGCTTCGCGAAAACTCAAAATCCGGCATCCCTCAAAATTAAAGTGATTTTTGTAAGGAAAACTTACTGCTAGATTTTTAGGGTGTGGTCGCGGGCTATACCGTCCATAAGCTTACCACTACACATATCTGCACTTATTCACTTCTATTGGTAAGTAATTAAATCTCGTGGAAAAAATAAAGATTTTAGGCCTATTCACACATTGCTAAATAAATAGCTATTATAAAAATTTTAAACATAGGCACTGGCACTTGGTATGTTCGGTTTCGACAATTATTATCTACTTACCTGCATAGGTATACATATTTCATGAATAATCATGCTTAAGCTCAAATGTTTACATTTTAATATATTCTTGTATACAGTAGTCATACATACAATTTCGGCGCCCTGAAAATTCGAAAAATCCAACGCATTGGGACAGCTGGTCAGCCGAGATGCAGAATCGTGACCCTGCTATTGACTCAATAAAAAGTTGTGATGATGACGTGGTACTTACGTTGTATAGCTGCTAGCTTTTCTTCTTGGGCTTTCAACTGAAGAGCTACCATCAGCTGTGACTCTTGCTGCTGAAAGTACAATGCTGCACCTTCGGATGCCACATCTGCATTGGCAATTTGAAGTGTTGGAGTAGCTATAACAGGATTCGGAATAACGTTAACGCTAGTGACATTCTCCTCATCTCTGATTTTGACTGTCTTTTCTCGTTGTTCAGCGGCTTCTTCTTTCGGAACTTCAACCTTTTTCGAATCATTTTTTTTCTTATTTTCAGTTCCAAGCAACCATGCAGGCATTTCAGAGTCCTCTTCGTTATTTTCTTCATTTTTCTCTTGAAATAATCCTAGCCAGTCTTCAGGTGACTTACTTTTCTTTTGAGTCTCTGTTTTTGGTTTATCTACCTTTTTTAGAGAGGTTGCTTTAGCGGGTGGAGTAGGTATAGGCTTCAAGTCACTTTTTCCTAATATGTTATTAATATCAAAATCGTTGCTAAAGGTACTCGTTGACGATTTAGCTACGGCCGGCTTTGTTGACTGACTCCCTAAAATATCGTCTAATAGAGATTGAGAACTTTTCCCTTTTAATTTAGAATTATCTCGTTTCGTATCAGGTAATAAATCTCCTAATATATCAAGTCCGCCCGAACTAGTAGTTTGTCGAGGTTTAGCTGGAGACTTACTGTAGTTATCTTTCTCAGTAATTTTCTTAACCGGTTCTGAAATTTGAACCTTCTCCTTTGACAACGTTCTTCGCAAAACCGCAGGTGAGGTGGTATTTAACGCTAGATCATTTTTTGAATCTTCAGAAGTTAATGGTTTTTTGATATCAGAAGTATTCTCGCTTGTAAATTCTTTGCTTTTTTCAAATTGTGTAGTACTGTTAGGTTTTACGGAGTCATTTAAATCAAATAAAGCATTTTTCTTCTCAGCTATTGGAGTGCCGCTTTTTTTCAGAGGCTTTTTCTTACCCAAAATATCATCATCGAAAAAACTATCATCACTGCCATCGCTTAAAATTCCAGCTAAAGGATCATCAAGGTCAAAACTCATTTTTGACTTAGTGTGATAACAAAATATAATAACTCCTCAATGTTTATTTGACGGAAAAATTATACTTTCTTTGCCATTTCAGCAGCAACAGAGCTTTTTAAGTGTTTACCTACTTAGTTTACCAAATCGGCGCCATGGAAACGGAACCATGGACAGTTGAGTTTACGATCAAAAACTTGTAGGTTAATTCAAAGAATCGAATAATAATTTTATAATTATAATATTTTAGTTTATAAATATAGAACTTAAAAAAGATTGATACGGTTTACTTAAGAAGATTGTTTGTAATGATAAAAAAGTGGATAGTTTTATAAAAAAGTTCATATAATTACTTACTTACTTAATTAAGTTTACTTGTTGCTAAACGAAATTGGCTTACATAGTGTCAAACTGTCAAAGTCGTCAAACTGCAAGAAAAGAAAGAAACATTGAATGAATTGTCAAAGAAAGTTGCTTCACGTCATGCACGTCAGCTTCTGATATTCGATAGTATTTTTAGTTTATTTTCCAAAACATTCAGGACATTATTTAGATTTGATAAAATAAATATAAATCTAACAAATATTTCTGACTTTAATATGGATTTTATAGGTAAGTTTCCAGTCAGCTTTTGGCCGTTTTAGTAAGGAGTTTCAATTTGACAATTCATATTTTGTGCCTTACTTTTGTTCTTGAAACTTGCTAACTCACCTTTCTTGTCTACAGCGACTGAAAAGGGTGATTCTACAGAAAATAGAGATCCAAATTTGTTAGTTTCAAATGGCACATCAAAGACTGCAATCGACTCAAAACCTAGTGAGGACAATGAGAAGACTCATATCGAGGCTCCCGCAGAGATCGCTTGTTCATCAGACCCAACAGAAGATGCCGAGATCTGTGTTATTCCAGAACAAGTCGAATTTACAGTAGTTTTTAACAAAGAAAAGCATGAAGTATCATATGCATATGATGCAACAGTGCTAGAACTGAAAGCCCATTTAGAAAGAATAACTGGAGTGCCACAACTCGCTCAAAAGCTTATCATAAAAGGTATGGCTAAGAATACTTCTACATTGAGAAATTCTGGACTTGTGAAAGGTGGAAAAGTAATGCTTGTGGGATCCAAAATGGATGACATCCTGGCAGTAAAGAGTGCACCAAAGGTAAATAAACAAATGAATACCTCTTTGTAATTTCATCAACTTGGAAATCTGTTTTTGTAATTATAAATCTTTATTACAGGAAATATTAGAGGAAAAGGCTAGTAACCAGACAAACAAAGAACCTCTTTGCCAGCAAAAGATTCACAGAAAAGTCCTCGATAAAGGTATCCCACCAGATGCTATGCCAGGGATTAAAGGTGTAAAGGTAAATAAACAGTAGTTGAATGTTTTGTCCTACTATGCTCATTTATTTAAATTTCGAATTAAATTCAGGAAGCTCTACCACCAGTGCCATTAAGTGGGATGTTAAACAAGCATGGAGGAAAAGTACGGCTCACATTCAAACCAGAACAGGATCAGCTTTGGCTTGGGACAAAAGAGCGTACAGAAAAACTTGCTATGTCATCTATCAAAAGTAAGTTCTTTGGGAAACTGTATTAATAGAATGCAACAGATATTTTGAAATAGTCATCCTATGATAGTCATAACAGTTCCAGAATTTCCGTGTTAGATTCTATTTCTTTATACCTACTTAACCTGTATTGCGCCTGAGCATTTTCTGATCCATTTCCGTGTTAGATTCTATTTCTTTATACCTACTTAACCTGTATTGCGCCTGAGCATTTTCTGATCCATAATATATGGTTTGTTTATTTAGGTAATTTGTATTTCAATGATAAAAAGGATTTTTGTACACCTAACTCAGCAAACTCAACTTATAACTCAAACTCAATTTAGAAAAAAAAGCTTAAAATGTAACTATGGCACTACTGGAACTCCTGCACTTCTGTACTGCATCTTTTTAAAAGGCCCATTGTTATTGCTTTGTCTATCTGTGACTCAACAAAACTCAGTAACACCAACTGCTTTTAGCTTTTGTGAAATAGTTTCAGGATATGTTGTCATGAACAGCATTACCTCTGCAGACATTTAATTTTAATGTCATAAATGTTGACAAGGTGCCAGTATACATTCATGTAACAAAGAAGTTTTAACACAAACAAGATGGTTGTTTTGGAAAAGCTAAACAAGAATTACCAAATTTAACCACTTTATGTGAGAGAATTTAATTTGGTTTCATTGGCTAATGTAAGGAAATCTGTGCCTGTTACTGAAACAAAAAAATATATAATACCATTAGCTTTTACTGAAGCTTAGCCTTAATAAATGAAAAAACTTCACAAAATCGACTTGCACCAAGAATTACTATGAACGACCTACTACTACTGATGTAGCTTTGATAATTAAAAACAAATTAGAGAAATAAATAGATTATTTTACCTAAGAGTAGTTAAAGTAATCTTATTATTAAGTACACAGTTATTACACCTTACACTGTAGGTAAGCCTTACAGAAACTACTCATTAAAATCCCAAACTGAAAACATTACGAGAGATTATTTCTAAATAACATCATGGTTTTATTAAAGTTGTATTGTATTTTATTATCTCTGTCACCCCTCGACATCTTGGGAACTACTAAATAATGCCAATTCAACTATAGCAAAAAAAATACAAATATACATAGATGTAAAACTTTGTAAAAAGTGAAATTATTTACTTAGTCTAGTATCAATGAAGGTACCTAAAAATTGATTAATGCATATAATACATTATCTTATTGTCACTTTAGGCACTCCCATGTTGAGTGGCATTTTGCTTTAAAAAAATCGTTATTTCACATCATTTAGTTTTAAGTAAATAGTTGCTACTTACATATTATTTTCTAAACTTAAGTAGCCGTAATTATTTTCGGGGCTTTTTTATATCAAACATGCTTATTGATTTCATTACAATTTTTTTTTTATTGTAGATATCACTTCGGAACCCATTAAAGATCACGAAGAATATCACGTCATGGTATGTATTGCATTCAATAATATCTATATACTCCCTTTATCAGTTGTCTTAAATGTTAAAAAAAAATCTGTTTTAAGGAAACATTTTTATATTAAATACATCCATACCAAATATCCATAGATCTTACAAACAGTCATCATACAGTGGGGCTCGAACCTCTTACCTTGGTGCTGTGCTACCGAGGCCGTCATACTATCCTCATACAGATTTCTCCCATAGCAACATAATCATAGGTTTTTTTCAAGATTATCGAATTCAGACTAAACTTTCTTGTCATTATTTTAATCGAAAGCTTTATCTACGTTCCGATTTTGGCCACGAGCCAAATGATCCATTTCGCTGCCGGTTTTTAGCTTTGTTCGCAGATGAATACAGTCAATGACATTTCTAACTGCCTATAGCTCATTTTTCTATAAGTTTTGCCGTCCGTTTGTTAACTAATTGTTAACATTTGATAACTATTCAATTTCTTTTTGCTTCATTTATTTTTAGTAGGTATCTTCTTCTTAGTCGTATCACTCTTGAGTGGTCGTGGTCAACATGTCGCTGTTCTGTGGCAGATGTAGCTCGCCTCACGATTTCTCGCCACCTCTCTCTGCTAGCAGACATTCTGGAGCATGGAGCACTAGTGTAAGGGGCCGCCCACCATGAACTTTATTTGGTCGGTCCATCTCATAGAGATTCGTCCGCGCGGTCTAGTGCCCTCTACTTTGCCCTGAGTGACAAGACGTTCTATGGACTCATTTCTTCGCCTTAAGACGTGTCCAAACAGCTTCAGTATGCGAGTCTGTACTAAATTTGATAGGCGCTGCTTGATGTTGAGTTCTTGCAGCATAAGAACATAAGTGCGAAATTCCGTCCATGATATTCCCAGCATTCTCCTCCACCACATTTCCAGAGCGTCTATCTTCTTTTTTTCGATGTCTCGCAACGTCCACGTCTTAGCAGCGTACAGAAATATGGGATAAATAAGTGTTCGCACTAGCCGAATTTTAGTTAGAAATAAGTCAATGTTTTGCTTGGTGGTAGGATCCCTTCTGGGTCCGCCAGGCTAGCGACCACCCTTTATATAAAGTCTGCCGCCAAATGTTACCGCTCCGGCGGTAATGTGTTCCGGCAATATTGTATAAAGAGCCAGTTCCTTCCTAAACCCGTGTGCTGTCATCTTCGACCTCATCGTCACTTACCATCAGGTGAGATTGAGGTCAAACGCGGGTTTAGTCACTTATAAAAAAAAAAAAAAAAAAAAAAAAAAAAAAAAGTTTATTATTCCTCCAAACTTTCCTCATTTTATCCATAGCCGTTCTTGTTATTGCCATACGCTTCTTTACTTCATCTACGCAGCTGCCGTTGTTTGAAATTAAAGATCCCAGATATATGTAATTAGGGACCACTTCACAGTTTGCGATCTGGGTAATTTGCGGCAAGTTATTGTTTGCTCGGTCTACGATCATCATCTTTGTTTTGCTGAGGTTTATTTTTAACCCAAACGTCAGGCTAATACGCTCCATCCTGAGAAGTAATTCCTCCATATTACGTACACTAGATGCAAATAGTGTAGTGTCATCTGCATAACGCAAGTTGGAGATTTAATGACATCACCATCCATAAACACTAATGACAACACCATCTTCCCAACTGTCCAATGAGATACGCATAAAAAGCTCTGTGTATATGTTAAAAAGTAGTGGCGATACTATACACCCCTGTTGAACACCTGCACTTGGATGAAAGTTCTCTGACAAGATGTTATCAGCTTGTACTGATGCTGTGTCTTGTTCATAAAGTCCTCTCAAAAAATTCACCAGATGTCTTGGTGTAGGAGAGTGTTCCACAGAACTGGCCATTTTATCTGGCCATGACGTAATTGATTTGGTTTCTATAATTCCCGTCTGGCGAAGTCCATACGTATAACCGTCGAAGGTGATGTTGAAATAAGCTATTTGCAATAGTAAGATCGTTTTCAGCTGCAAACTGCAAAAGGCGTTCCCCTCTATCGTTGCGACTTCCAAGAGAAAATCTCCCCACGCAGCTGCTAAGCAAGTGAGCATTTTCTCCTATTTTAGCGTTGAAATCACCTAAGATCAAAAGCATTTCTCTATTAGGGATTTAGGCAATAGTCGATTCCAATTCTGAGTAGAACTTCTCCAAATCTATATGAGCTTGTAGGGGCACAGACCTGTATTAGGTTCAAATTTGTGGGCGATGCTTTAAGCTCCAAGCTTATTATTCTGTCACTTACTGGCTCATACCCGATGACACTATTCCGGTGATGGATGGAAACTAGTATAGCCACACTGTTGGAGCTACTATTTTCACTCCCAGAAAAGTAGACCATGTGGCAGTCGGCAAGAAAGTGTCCACTCTTCTGCCAGTGTGTTTCGCTGAGCCCGCACATGTTAACACTGCATCTAATTAACTCTTACTCGACTATGAAGAGCTTCCCAGGGTTCAGTTGAAAACCACGCACATTCCAAGTACCTATCAACTGGATTTGGCCCCGTAGCTGAATTTCCATGGATAGCCTGGTCCCGTACTTCTCCATGGCCGGTAGCCAATTTCTCACCACGTCCCCGGATGCAGCGCGGCGCCGGTTGCTAAGCAGATCGCATGGCATTCGTGATAAATCTGTATGTGCTTTCATGTTGACTGTCGTGGGAATGTAGTAACAGTGGTTTCCTCTTGCCTTCTGTCCCAGATCTATCCGAGGTTATTTATGCCCCGAGGTCACTGAAACCTCTTCTAACTGATTGCCTAGTTAGGAGTGTGGTTATACTATGTATTATGTGGTTATACTGCTCGGTCGTCAGAGCCTCGTCCGTTTTCTAGCAGGGAGTATCACGAGCAGGTGAGGATGAGTGTTGGGGCCGACTAGGTGTTATGCCATTCTCCCCCTTACTCCCCTTTTTTAGTATATTTATATTTAGTATACCACGCCAACATTTTTTCCAAAAAAAAATGAAATGGTTAGAAGGGTTAGGTACTATGCGTGCCAACTAAGAATAGGATTGTAAAGACGCCATATTGTTCAAACCCGTACAGCAGCTTTATTAATGACGTGAAGCAATAACCAAACTATGTTAATTTTTTAGCTTCATATTACGTGGCTGATTTTATTCGCGCTGATTTGACAACCATTGCATTTTCAATAAGCCTAGACTAGATCGCCTAAATTCATGTGCCTACGTGACGATCGAAGATAATAGGTATCTCGATGCCAATTTAATTGATTTTCTAAATAAGTTCCTACGCAATAACTATAATTTAGACTTTAGCTTTAGGCGGTAAGAATGAAAAGATATAATCAGTGTCCTCATAAAAGTACTTGCCAAAAAAGCTTGGTACAAGTTCTTTTCAGCAAGACAGGTTATTAAATAAAATCTTTTCTTTGTATTTTGGTTCAGAGAAACAATACTTTGTCTTCTAAACTAAGGAAGATGAATAAAAATTTAAGGCTTTAAATGATGGAAGCATAACTCAAGGCTATATTTCAAAAATCAAAACGAGCAAAAGTTACTATTATTAGGGACCAGGCTGAAATAAACATCACAGTGTGGATTTTTTTGTTTTTTTTTTAAATACCTATAATTTCATAACCACTGCCAAAAAAAAAATTATTTTTCCGATCGCTGTTATGACTTGTTGTATCTCCTGCTTCCGGTATATCGTCGTTTAGGGATACACACCCTGTATAGGGATGGAGGTCTATAGGTTATTTAAGTATTTACAATTAAGAGGCGTGCTTTCAGCATAATCTGCAAATCGGTTTCAGCTCATAAAGTAACCCACATCCATCCATATTCACAACATTCAGTGTAAATTTTGATCGTATGTTCCGCAGGGTCTACAGCTAGGGCCAACTGAAGCCTCCAGATACTGGGTCTACTGGGTACCAGCGCAATATGTTGAAGCCATCAAAGATGCAGTCCTTGGTGTATGGCAGTTCTTCTAAACAAAAGAATAATTGATATGGACTCCATAACTCTTTGTAGATAATAAAAAATATAACCAATCTCTTTGCCATTTTATCTCAAATTGTGAATAAAAAAATATTAGCTGGCCTATATGATAAATCGATGTCTTTGTATGCAATACCTAGTATTTTTTAAATACGTGTGTATGCAGCCCATATTAAATAATTAAATAGTCTCTTTGATGTGCCCATTCTGTCATGGACTATTTGGGTGAAAGTGGTTTTATGTCCATTTATCATGAGTACTATTTACATTAATAAATTTATCATTGTATTTTTTTTTAAACCGAGACAGTAAGTGAAAATTCAAATACAGTAGATGTTTGACTTTTTCTTTATTACATTGTTTTTTTTTATGTTGATAAAGCAAGCGTCTTTTTACCGTTATCACGTCTTTTTACCTTTGTCATATTAATTTCCTTAATCTAAGTTAGCCCCATATAATTTGAATAGACAGGATTGAATGACACCACAAAGTTTAAAAGTAGGTACACTAAGCTTTTAACAGGTTTTTTAGATACCTCTTATTATTTTAAATTATAGCTGTCTTAATCTTCTTCAGTCAAACTTCTTTATTCAGTCGGACTATGAAAAAAAAAATTGCAAGTACTTAGGACTGTATATCTAATGAGCCGTTCCCCTTACTGTCCGAATTAAAAAAAAAGCATTCTTGTCTATACATACATGTATTTATATATATATTTCTTTTTGTGATATCATTATGCCAAGTCAATTAAAATTGTCCATAAACTGGCATCTTCTGGTCAAAATCGAATTCTAAAAAATTATTTATTGTTATTATAAGCATTTTATTGATTTTTGTTACAACAAGCTAAATGTGTCAATGAACTATAGAATAAATACTCTATAGTGTATATGTCCATATTGAGCTTGTCTGTCCAATGGAATTTTAAACTTTGATCTCTGTGTATTATACAAAACTAGGCGAAGGATTGAGCAACATAATTACCAAATTTTCTTGTGTAATAAATACAGGAATGTAGTACTAAAGGAAACAATTTTATCTAAAACGGACTGACTTGCATGCATTTTACTACAATCCTTCACCTAATACTTTTGATCATAGAAATAGAAATGTTTTGAAATTAAATACTGCTGTTTTATTTATTACTTATAAGTTAAGGTGAAAAGAAAACATCTCTATTGTAAAAAAGCTTGTATAAAGTTTATTTTTCTTAACATCCTAAATATCAATACATTTTTTTTTTATTATTGCAATGCTTACAAACTAATCAGTAGTTGCACTACATGGCACTTAAATATAAAGATATAAAAAGTGTAAAGACAATAAATAAATTGTATAAATATAAACAAATTTGGCATATAGAAATATGTAAAAGAATAAATTTGTACTAAAAATTTCTTGCAAATAGAGTTTGTATAAGACGGGCAAAACTCATAGCCTAGTTCCAGATCATAAAAACAGTTACCAACAAAAAAAACTACCTTCCATTATGCTAAACAAGTTTCAAACTTCTTTCCTTCATTTAAAATATATGGAGGAATGGGCCACGAAATAAATTTATCCATATTCAGACTGAACAGTCAAAGAAAATTGACCTTTTGCTATTTTTGTAGCATGATACCAAACTCTTGTGTCTAATAGCACTGAAAAAAAAAAACAATTTATTAAGTGTTTTTCTAATGCAATAGTAATTTTATAGTTATATTTTTCTGAAACTTAATATCTTACCTAAGTCACCAGGTTCTACATAATACTCAAACTTGTGGCATAAATGCTCACATTCCGGTACAGGAGCTACTGTCCATGTCTTGTTTCCTTGTACTTGACCTTGCCACATTAACCTTGGTATATAATCCAACTAAAAGTAAAAAATTATAGCTATTAATTTCACTAATATACAGATACAAAAATATTTTGAGAAACAATCTCTATGTTGGAAATATCTTTTTTTAAATAATACATTTTTAAAATACAGGGTGTTTGGGCCAACACCAGCCAAATTGATATGGCCTGTAGAGTAAGTTATCTGCTATGCCTAACCGGCCATTAAAACTTCCAAAGCCATGTGGTTTTTTTTAAATATGATTTTTAATCTTTTTTAGTTTCACAGCCCGAAATCCTCATAAAAAAAAGTATCAAGTGTAGACAGCTAATTTTGATTTTATTTAAATATTTACTGTTTTAGGCTTCTTTTAACTATTAAAACATACATACATAACTTCACGCCTGTATCATCTGAAGTGGCGTTTAACAAATTTAAAGGTATTATAATGATGGAGAGAGACTAGTGCAGTGACAAGGGGTCAGCTTATCGCCCGCAAAAACTCCTAAGTTAGTTATTTATTAAAAAGGTTCACCAACAAGGCACACACTTACATTCACAATATCCGTAAACAGTTACTCCAGAGCATTTTTTTTTTTTTCGATTTTGAAACTTTGTAAGTATATAAAACAAAAACTAGTGAACTAATGATATTGTTTTAGAAGATGATATTGTATTATCAAAATTTGCTGTCTACACTTCATACTTTTTTTTCTTTTAATTTTTTGTGATGATTTTGGGGTGACCAACAAAAAAGTTTGCAAATCATATTAAAAAAACCACATGGCTTAGGAAGTTTTAATGGCCAGTCAGGAATTGCAGATAACCTACTCTACAGGCCATATCAATTCAGCCAGCGATGGACAAACACCCTGTATAATAAAATGCCCAAATGTATGCGTATGCCCAAGGAAAGAAAATACTCACATGCATAACAGCACCCATTTCAAAACCAATGAAAATGTTTTCTGTTGCGGGAAACTCAGCATCAGTTGGTAAAAACTCGGGGATGCTGTAATATTGCCTTAATTTGGATAGAATAGATGGATGGCAATTTCCCCTGCAACAAAAAAAAAACAATTATTTTTCACATAAATTGCTTATTTGCAGTTTTTTTTTTACTATAGGAGTGTTTAAGGGCATTTTCACTTTAAATGGCACATTGGCAATTTCTATCCACCCCATTCAG
Source organism: Stenoptilia bipunctidactyla (assembly GCA_944452665.1). NCBI lineage: Eukaryota > Metazoa > Arthropoda > Insecta > Lepidoptera > Pterophoridae > Stenoptilia > Stenoptilia bipunctidactyla. Next base: position 8,404,262 of record OX101738.1, on the reverse strand, counting down.
AAAAATATTAATTCAAGCGAAAAGTATTAATTTAATAAGTAAACTTTTATAAAAAATATAAAATTTATTACATTTAGAATCTTTTTAAATAGTCTTTGCAACCATAATGCATTTTTTTTTTATTCTATAAAATTCAATGCCCTTAATGGTTTATGCAACAGTAAAACTGCCGCCCACAATGTTACTGGATGAGATCAACATAGAACAGAGTAATGTGGAGAACCTCGGGGGAGGCCTTTGTACAACAGTGGACATATCCCGGCTGATATTAACGATGTAGATTTTTTTTCTTTACACTAGAAATTGAATCAGACTTACCATCCAACATACCAAGGCTTTTGACCAGGATCATTCCTTTTCCTTTCTTCTGGCATATCAAATACATCTTTCAGTGAGAATAGGTCAGTCTTAAAATTCAGAAATTGACAACCATCTTCTAGACTCTCATAACTACCCTCTGTTTCTTCGTAAAGCCTCTTGAACATGTCAAAATTGAAAGCTTTTGCTTTCCAGTGGCTGATTGCATTTTTTATAATAATAGGTTTCGACAAATATGCATATTTCTGAAATATTGTATAAATGTACATGGAAAGTAAATAAGGATTACAGATGTCATAAGATTTATTAGAAAACAACAAACCTCAAATTCCTGTCGGCTGACATTACGCAGTATTATTGGTTTGGTTACATTTATGCAGTATTTACAGTCAGCAAGAGGTCTTGTTGCCTCCCAAATCAAATAATTGTTAGATATTAAACATCTTGCACTTAAAAAGCTATTTAAAATATTGGCACATGATACTGATATAACTAAAGCTAACAAACAAAAGATTAAAGACCTTCTATTAAAAAAAATGTTAGACTGTTGATGATAATTGCATATTTTATTGTAATCTTCCAAAAGGGACAAGGGTAAACCCTCTCTCAGTGCAATTTGTTGGGTTTGTTTAATTTTTGCCTCAATAACTTTATTTTCTTTCTTACTAACGTTTAGCATTATTTCATTGCATTTAATTTTCTAAAGTTAACAGATTGAAAAAAACTTCTGTAATTGTTTTGACTTTTGTTTTGCTTACTTTGAAGTTTTTTCTTGAGGTTGAATGACATTTCTTTGACACTGAATGATAGAAAGGCATCAATCATCAATCGACAATTACCTCTAGAGCTCCAAAGAGAGACTTCCAACAACTTTTTACTATTAATTGTAGGTATAATAAAATTCAAATTTTCAGTGTCATTTCACTTTCTTGTTAATTTCTTAAATCATGCAAATAATAAGTTCATTACTTCAGAACCTTCACAATTTATAAATTTTGGACTGCGAGTTTGTTTTACCGCACCGAGTAATCTTCAGTTTTATTTCTTGAATAGCTGTTTCCCGCGGTTTTACCCGCGCCTTTTCAAATCCCGCGGGAATATCGAGATAAATAGTAGACTATTCGCTATTCCAGAGTGTAAACTATCACTATGCCAAATTTCATCCAAATTAATTAAGCCGTTTTGCCGTGATAGAGTGACAAATATCCAGACATCCAAACTTGAAAACTTATAATATACAAACTTTAAGTTTGCTTTTATTTGGTAGATGTCGCTGTACGTCGCTTAAATCGCGCAAGATGAGTTATAAATTACTTAGATATATTTAAGTACTTAGTAGACTACTTTTATTCATCCTCACTTTCAAAATCATAATATAAGTAGGAATATTAGAAACGTTTACTATGAATGAGTACCTATATAGTAAGTGTGTTCTACATTTTTCTAAAAAAGTTATGTTTTGTATGTCAATAAGAAAATGATAATAAAAAAGGAATGCTTGAAAGGATACGAAACTTATGCCCGTCTGCACTGTAATGCACTGTTATGACGTGCAACGAGAATTGATTGGTTTTAATTGTCATTTGTGCTGTCTGATGCATAGATCTCTAACACTATGGATCTGAAATAACAGCAAAAAATGGGTGCATACCTAAAGTTAAATCGTAGCATAAAATGGCCGCCAATAGTGAGCTTACTAAAGTTGTATCGATATCGATACTTCTAAGGCCGTATACAGAAAGAAAACTTGGAACTTTATAAGCGCTTATCAGCGAAAATGTCTGATTCATCGGACGATTATTTTGTTTTCTTGAGAAAATGTGTATTCAAAAATGCGAAATGAAGCTTTATCCTATTGATAGAGAAAGGAAACTTTTCGGGTGTAGCATCATTTATTAGTAAATAACTGAAAACTTGATGATCAAAGATATTTTTAAAAAAAATTTTTAGGTCTGTGCTTTATCCTGGTATTGGAAAAAAAAAAATTACTAAAACTGTTATCCCACATGCTTACCATGAAAATGCTTGAAATGATTCGTCTGGGGATTTATTAACTTATTATTTGTCAGGAAAAATATACGCTTTTTCTAAATAGCTTTGTTTATAACTTTATCACGCCACCAGAAATAAATTGTCTTACCAAAATTTAGGGGTTCAAAACTTACGTTCTCCTATTGACAGTATTTGACAGGGAAGGAACACATCCGATTAATTGCGACGGTTATTTTTACAAACTTCTGCCTGGTGCGGTCATACCATTTTTTATAACGGTCCTAGGGCGTCTTATGCAACTATTAAAAGAGACGCCCCTTAGCCGTCATCTGCCATTTAGTAAAACTTTCTGCCTTTTTTTTCCATTTACTACTTATATATACCAGTTTTTTCTTTTTTTTGACTTTGATTATTAGTCTAAGAGTGTTTCCGAAGCATATTTGAAGCGTTTTATTAGAAATTGAGAGCAAGTATCGAATTAATGACAGGTGTTGTTTACCTTTTTGGAAAATCGAAAGAAGTATTGAAAGAATATTCCTTCGATTCTTTCGATACTGGGGAGGGAGAGGTTCATGAATTACGAAGGAACACAAAATAGTAACAATAAAAATGAAAATAAATAAATAAATGAAAGTGGACATTGCAATTATAAAAAGTGAAATCTGATCAAAATAATAGTAATTATAAAATATAACTATCCACATGGCCACTATGTAATAATTAACCATACCTTCCTTTTATATTATGAAAGTTAGAAAGATTTTACACTCGTATTATGCAGGTAGCAGTAAAACAACAGTAATTTTCACAAATATTTATTCATTTCTAAATAAAAGGTACAAAGTCTATTTTTATTGAATAATACAAAATAAGATTTCTTACCTTTTGGAAAATTGAAGGTACTGTGTCATCTCGCAATCTAATTACATCAAGGGTCTTATTAAAGCTATTTTCCTCAAAATGTAAAGAGCAAATATACCAAACTTTAACTTTTGGGTTTAAGTTCTCTCTTCCAATGGCTTCGAACCACCGCCCCTTTAAGTTAACATTTCTTGGAAACCTAAAATTATAAATATTGATATAGAGTTTTAAGAAAAATACATCACTATTAAATTCTAATGTAAACAAACAAGACAGTTTCAACAATAGGTTTCAGCAAAGTAAAACGTGTTTAATATAAAAAAAATGTAGTGTATAATTAAGATTGCATGTCCAAATCACAAAAAAAAGTTATGTGGAGCACTTTATAAAAACAATTCACTTGTTTTAATCAATGAAAATCTTACTAACCTGTGTAAAGTTAAATTAGGGTATTTATCATCTTTCTTCGCACCACACCACAAAATTGAACATTTCATATTGAAAACTGCTTGCACTTTTTGCAGATATTAACATATAAAACACAAAGAACGCTGGTCAAGGTCCATACACTCAAAAACCTGTCACTTAAATTCTTTTATCGACCCCGTCTTGAATACGTTGTTGCTCTAAACAGTTGTTTATTGTTATAAATACATATCTATATCTATTATCAATATTTTAAAATTCGACGCAGAAATAAAATTATTTCATAAAATAAATACATAAACTGGCTGTCAATGTCAGACGTCAATTCAGACTCGGACTTGTAGAAATAACAATTTGTGTTAGATGCTCAGCCAAATAGTCTCAAATATCAGGATATTAGCTTAACCCTTGCGAAATAATAAGTGGCTTCTGCAATGTAAAAAGAATTAACATATAAACAAGGCAAATCAAGCTGAAAACACCCTTTTAACATAACAAAAGCGCCTTGTTATATATTGTTGTAAATGATTATCATAATAACCTAGTTATTTCATCATTTGTTGCGAGAGGGAATTACGTGCCAATGTAATTGATTTCTTCGAGTAGTTTTGAGACCTCCTTTAATGTCATGACATGAAATATAAGAGATCTGTTTTGCCTGCATAGTTCAAAACAAGAGATCTGCAGAGATTTGGTCATATTATACACCTATATAAATCCCTTTACAATTTGCTAACATATTAACAACAAGCAAACGGTTGACGTTGCGTGAGGTCTGATTGAATATGAAGTGAGTTGAGTGACAAAACACGTATTTTCATATCTTATGGCTACGTTCAGCGTCAATATTTTATAACAATCATTATAAGTATGTATTTACTGACGTTATATTATTTTTATTTCTATATGATCTTTACTCTAATAATCTTTTTAGTTTCTGCCCTTCATCAGGTTGCTTTCTGTAAGACTTAAAACATTAGATTGGCTGCATTCAAAAACAATATTTCTCGTAAATATTTAAAAAATATTTTCTTTTTTTCCACAGACCGTCTTATAAAGGTTTTGATTACTTTAAAATCAGTAAAAAATCTACTTCTTTTTGTGATATATTTGAAACTAAGACGCCGTCTTCCAGCTATCAATCACATCAATCAGTTGACAGGTCGTGATTGACCTTCATTCTTTGAAGCCACTTAATTAGTAAATTGAAAAAACCTTTCAGCAAAAACTTTTTTTTTTTTTTTCCGCCACAGAAAGCTTTACTACCGACTTGACGCCCCTAAGGGAGCCACAGAAGGAGAGGAGGTGAATGCTTGATGCACGAAGAGGGGACCTTTGGGTTGGGGGACTACCCCGCCAGCCAATCCCTAACAGTGCGGGAACAGTGAATTAATTGTTAAGAACAACCTAGAACCGGTTGGCTTGTTGAAGCTTCCTCACGAGGGAGGCGTGCTTGGATAGGATGGGGAGAGCATCGGCGAGAGAGTCCTGGCCGGCGTTGAGTGCAACGCCGAGCTCAAGAATCTCGTCGATAGGAGCGACGGTGACCCAGAACGCCAAGCGATCAAAACTGACCTTCGCGTTCTGTACCGTAGTTCTGTAGCCCAAGCGGTAGGAGTGACGTTCGAAACGGGTTTCGATGCGCATTCCACGGCCTGAGGGGCCTTAGCTTGAGGGGAGCCCTTAGGGGGCTGGGGGCGGTGTCTCCAATTAAGGGGATCGGCCGCCGCTTTGGAACGGACCGAGCGCGGCGCCTTAGGGCACCCGCGATAGTTCGCCGTGTGGCCGGACTGGCCGCACAGGACGCAAGACGGATCTGTCGGGGACTCAAGGGTGCGGGAGCACTCCTTGGTGGAATGATCCTCTAGGCACTTAACGCACCTAGGTTTGGCGAAGCAGTTATGTGCCGCATGACCATAGAGTTGGCAGCGGTGACATTGACCGGGGTGAACTCTGTTGTGAGGTTTTTCAACGCGAATATGCGAGAGGCCGCATACAGTGCGGGCCCCATTGCGAATTAGGGAGTTCCCAGCTGTGTTATTCGTGAGAATAACAAGCGCAAGGGGAAACTGTTTGCCCCGTTTGCTATGCAACTTGTGCACGGACTCAACGGGGAAGCCTTGAGATTTAAGATCCTCGGCGATAAGATCGTTCGATAGCTCGAACGGCACGCCCCTAAGGATAACGCGGGCTTTACGCTCTTCCGGGAGAGCGTAAGTGTGATAGGCGAATTGCCTTTGAGTTAGTAGGGAGGTCAGATTCCTGAAGTCGATCAGGGTACATGGCTCGATCTTAATGAAGGCACCGGTGTTGGTTGCCTTCTTGTAATTGATCTTGGGGGCAGTCAGACCCCCCGAACAGAGGGTCGACACCTGTCCCCAAAGATGTTTATCCCGAAGGAAGACAGGGGGAGGGGGCTTAGAGCTCGGGGGAGGACCCTCGGGCTTGGAACGCGGGGCAACCTTGGGGCGCATTGCCGCCTTAGGGGCTTCGGCCGCCTTAGGGGCTACTGCCGCCTTAGGGGCTTCAGCCGCCTTAGGGGCCGCTACCGCCTCGGGAGCCGCCGCTGGAGAGGGCGTGGGAGGAGCGGAAGAAGCGGTATTCTTCTTTTTCCTATTAGAGGACTTTTTACCTCGGACTGGGGTGAATTGAGTATCATCCGTAACAGTGTCATCCGAGTGGGACGCACTGACGGGCGAAGCCTTGCGTTTAGACGCAGCGGATTGGGCGGAGGACTCGGCAGACTCGGAAACGGAAGATTCCGATTCGGAGATGCCGTCCATGTACTCTGAGGGGCCAGGAGACACCGTAGAGCGTTGGGACTGGGCATCGAAACCCGGGGGGGAGGCCCGAAGGGCCTTAATTTGAGCAAGTTGAGCCTCAGCGACCTGGCCCTGGGCGGTTGCCACTTGGCCTTGGGAGGCCATCAGCGAGAAACGAAGCTGCTGAATTGTGGCTTGGAGACGTGATTCATGCACGTGAAATCGGGCAGTGAGAGTGGCCGTAGCGGCCTCAACAGCAGCGGCCACGCGGGCCTCCACAGCTGCATCGAGTCTAGATTGCGGAGAGGGCTCCATGATGGAGTACCCTCTGAAAAAGGTTGACCGTGCCGATGAACGGCGAACGAACCTAACCTAACGAAAACCGATGCCGATGAACGGCGGCGGAAAGCTGAAAAGAGGGGGTGCGTGCTCCTAATTCGAGCAGGCACCTAACCGTCCCCCTGGGAAAGGCCCAGTGCAATGGGTTCGGGTCTGCCGGATTTGTTAGCCCTGGAGAGCTAATAGCGTTCCGGGGCCACGCTAACGAGCTTCGTTGTCACCGTAAGGTATCAACTCGTTCAAACGCGGGACTCGGAAGTTTGTTTGAAGTTCGTCCTTTTCAGCACGAAAATCACTCAAACTTCCCAGTTGTATGATAGCGAAGTTCGCGAATGCGTCGTTAGCACGCAAGTGGCGCCACTGTCGCAAAACGGCACTAATACGCGGCAATACCGACCGGAGAGCCTCGGAGTCGATAAGCGGTAAAACGGAACGATAACGATAAGGGTCCTGCCGAGTCGACAAGTCCCTTATCGAACGAAACGGAGAGCACTGAGAGCACGATAAACACGACCACTGCGCGCGAACGATGAAACGGAACTGCACCAGCAAAAACTTTTTTTTTTTTTTTTTCCTGCCAAAGAATGACACCCTACTATGGCGCCCCAAAGGGCGACCACAGATAGGGAGGGGGTGAATACTCCTAGTACGCACTGGGCCCTGCACGGGGATAAATCCCCGCCGACAGTAGCAACCGCTCGCCGACGGAATGCTACCGTATACCCAGCCAGTGTGAGACTTCTACTCACTAAACACCCCCTTCTCCGATCCCTAACTCAAGAGCTATTCATAGATCGTGTAATGAGCTACCACCCCGTGGGATCCAGGGCGGCGCATCAGGCATCCTGGCGGATAACCCGTAGTAAGGGCCAGCAAAAACACGATTTGACATCTTAAGTACTCTGAATTCTGAAACACAACATGGCGACAAGGCACTCTAATGCACTGACCTCTATATTTACCACTGGACTGGCTGTTCCGTAAGTTTGACAGCTATTTTTTTGTGCCTATTTGAAGCGCCACTAGCGAGTAGCGAGTGTCCGCAGAACAAATTTTGACGTATATTGCAAGTGGCCGCCAGAGAAGTGCTTGCTTATTGTTAAGTGATTTTATATTTTTTAAATATTAATTCGAATTTTATGTTGTTATTGTTATAAGCATTATATAAAAGTTATCAAGAATGAGGACATGTGACATATGTGTAAGCGACTAGTTTTAGTACCACGGACACTCGCTACTGCTCGCTACGTCCGACAGCGCCAAAATGGCGATTATCAAACGGGCACAAAAGCACTTTGACAGCCGCCAGTCCAGTGGTAAATATAGAGGTCAGTGCTCTAATGACATTCGTATGACGTCATGCCTTTAATTTTTCATTCGGTAGGAGAATGAAAATAGTACCTACTATCTCTTTTTTTCTTCAATGGTTTTTGTATTGGGAGAGTGAGATAAAAGAGTTTCAGTTATACCTACTTAATATCTATATAACTATAAAGTATGTGTAGAAAAATAGAACATCTCCATGGTTATCATCTCACTGGTCTGATGTTTGATTTGGCATGATTGTAAAGTAATGAGAATACTATAAATAAAGCATTTTGGAAACACAAGTAGCTCAGGTTTCCAACTAGTAAAGGCGACAGGAATTTTAAAAAAGTATGTAAATTACTTTTATAATTCGTTAAGTGTACGACTAGTTTTATTGACAGACTCACTTTTGCCCATGGTTTCACCAGCTTAACTCCTAGTTATAGATTTTAAGAGTTTTTGCTTTTATTTTATTTTTATAGTGTGCATTGAAAATGATCCAAGAAGATAAAAAAACATTTTTGATTTGTTTATTTACTATCAAATAAAGATAATTTTGATCCCAATATTTTGTATTACAATACCTCCAAATTTGTTAAATGTGACATCAGATGGTTTTACAGCCTTTGGTGTTCTGCCTACGCCATAAGGGACACAGGGGTGAAGTTATGTTTGTATGTACCTATATTTTATTTTCTATGTATGCACATAATAATAATAACCGCTCTTATTTTTAAAACTTTAATTTAATATCCTATATTTTTTTAAATAAAATATTTAGTACAGAAATTATTGGTATATAGAGGTTAGTAACAATGAGAACTTAAATACTAATGTTAAGTCTAAAGTAATTTAAATTAAAATTACTTTCATCACTAACTTACATTTACTTACTACGACTAACTCAGTCGACTACGCAACGTTAGTCGCTAACGCCTAACATTCCAATCAGTGAGTCGACTAACTTGCTAAGTCTAATGAAATCATTCACAGTCGCGCACCGTTTTAGAGCTTTTCGTTTTCTTCTCCTTTATCATTAAAAGAAAACACATGAGCCGATTTTTATAGAAACTTATATCATTGCAAGCTGTCTCACGCTTGCTATTGGTATGATGTCGGAACTTAATACTCATTTCGAACCTACACCTTTAGAAACGTGACAGTCTTGTACAATACCTACCTACTTACCATTTTTATGGGTGGAATTTTTCCTCTTAACCCATTGACCTACATCAAATGGACTCGAAATACCTACAAAAAAAACGTGCCAACCTTGGGCAACTAAAATGGCCGCCTTAGGGTGGGGATAGCCTAGGATTGTCAATATTGAATATATTTCAATATTTTTATGTTTTATTAGTGAAATCATAATTTTCAATATTATTCCAACCAAAGAGCTAATTTAAACGATTGATGAGGTAATTGATATCTAGGTGTAAAAAACGCACAAGCTGGAAGATTTGGGAAAAAAATTGGCAAACGATCAGGATATAATGTGCATATGGATTTCACTTAAATTAGGTACCATTACCTACCTACTTAATTGATTTATTTATGTGCATATGGATTTCACTTAAATTAGGTACCATTACCTACCTACTTAATTGATTTATTTAACAGTTTATGTACACAAAGTAAGATACATTATACCGATGAATGATCTATACAAAGTTAGTAGGTACAAAGGTACTGCTAATAAAGAAATTCCTTGAGACTGGAGAGTTTGATTGAGGAGCAATAATAATATGTGTGAGATAAAATAATTAAACTATAATATAAGATTAAATATACTGAATCATACCTACATAAAAATCTAATATATGAAATTGCAAGCTGACTAACTGATCATCAACGGCCAGCCTAAACCGTTGGACCTAGGAAGCTGAAATCTTACACTTGAGTTCATTTTAGAGCGACAAGGATTTTGGAAGGAATTTTCAAAATTCAAATTAATTTCACTGATGTTCGTGTTTCATTTGAGGTTTGAAAACATAATGACCCCCAAGTTCTTTGCTGTGTCAGTGAAATTAATCACAACATTATCCATAATGATAGGAGGTACTAGTATTACTTTATTAATTAAGAACTAAATAGGTATCGGTTATTAAATAAAAAAAAAACACTTCATTCATTCATTCATTTCTAAATAATACCAATTTGTTTAAAAACACATTTTGTTTCAGAAAATCTTGTGATCCAGCTAAGTCTTCAATTAATACAGCTTGTTCAATATTTATTTGATTTTTATATCGAAGATCATCTATGATTTCTCTAAAGTTAACTAGTTTTTTGTTTTTCCTCCGAAGTTTTTCATTCAGGCACTTAATTTTTTTTTTGCTCATCACACTTTTCTTGAGGCGCCTCAATTTTCTTTTAAAGTGTGACCTGAAAATTAAATATTTATTATAAAATGCTATTTATTAAAATGAATGCAACATTGGCATCAAAAGTTGATTGATATGATATGAAAAAACAAAATTATTTGTTATTCTGTTCGAATATTTTTAAATTATTCCTTATTGTTATAAGACTCAACTTATATTTATTTTACACTCTTTGAATTAATTGGTTGTTGGTGAAAAATATATTGTATATTCTCAACTGTATCCAACTATAGCATGCATGGTTAGATACCTACGTTATAAGAAAATATGCTTTATAAAAATAAATACCTGTTTCTGAGCTTCTTTCGCAACTGGATGTGGTATTGACAATTGGGTGCAAACTGCAGATGTACTAGAATTATCAATAAAATTTCCTGTTACCTGTAAAGAAAGAAATAATTAAAACAAAAAACAAATTAAAAATTTATTATCATCAACTTGAATTTGACATAATTTAATTACCTAATGTTATATTAAATTTATTTTGATACTTACGGGAAATATTGAAGGAACTGAGTTTTCTCTTAATCTTATTACATCTAGAGTTCTATTAAAACATGTTTCAGGAAAATGCAGTGAGCAATCAAACCACTGCTTTTGCCGAGGATTAATATTTTCTTCACTAACTGCTCTTAACCACTTTTGTCTCAATCCTTCATTTTTTGGAAATCTAGAAACAAAATATTTGTACTTATTGTATGTAATCAACATTGAAATCCACTAAACATATACATATAATTTTAATCAGAGCATAACCCTATTTTAACTATGAAAATAATTACGAATGAAATAAATAAAAGAGTCTGTTACTCGGAAATAAGGTAAGATACAGATTCTTTTAACATTTATTTATATATACTTAGCTTTACATTTGAATTCAAGAGGTTATACGTGATATTACATGAAAAATGGTACTCACATAAGAAGAGTCAATGCTACTTGATTTTTGATTTTTCTTGCACCACATTTTAAAATGCAACAAGATGGCATCTTGACCTACAGTTTCACCACACTGCGACTTAGTTTTAAACAACTATTTCTTGTTTATTTATGCAAATCTCAAATAAACAAACACTTGACAACGAACTACCACGAAATACGAGCAACAAAGATGGCGAATTGAGGCACGTACCTACAGCTGTCAAATGAACTTTGACAGTATGTGGCACACATAGCAATATCTAAAATATATATGTCTCTTTCGTCATATGCAAACCCAGCAGTGAAAAAAAGAGAAAAATATATATTTATTGTTCTATACCATATATGAATGATATTTGTATATGTATAAATGCTATATGTTGACAAGGGCGCCTCTATACAATAGAACTTAATGTCTTAACCTCTTATCTAGCTGTGCAACACTACGTTTAATATTAGGTGTGTGCGTACTCTATGGGGGACGCTGACTGTCTGATATTGAGTGACAGTTCCATGTCAACGAACTGTTGAACTTGGCTTGGCGGTTTAGATAGAATATTTTCTTTAGATTTTTTTATCTAAAGCCTTAAAATGCCGCCTAAAAAACGTGAAAAAGAAAGTGAAGTTACCAAAAATGCAAAAATTGATCATCTTCAAGCTGATCATGAGCTCTTCTTACAAGCTTTCGAAAGTAAGTTTGGAAAGTCATTTGGTAAATAGTTAGATTAACTATATTATTTCGGTTGAACGATCTTATGTTATTCATTTTACTTATTTCAGAGCCGACTCAAATCTATAGGTTTCTAAGAACAAGGAATATGCTTTCAGTATGTATTGTCATTGTAATTAAATATCTTTAACCAATAGCTATATTTTACAGCTGACAAAAATGTTTTTTTTTGTTCCAGTCTATATTTTTAAATCGAACTCTTTCATATATGAAGCGTCGGATGTCACGAAGTAACAAAAGTCGTATCGGTTTTAAAGTGGATAGTTTGTTAGATAAGATTACAACCAGAAAAGGCAATGAATTACAACCTAATAATTTAGGTGGATACATGACCCTGACTTTTTTAGGATTTTATGACAAAAATTTGGAAGATACTCGCGATTATCAAGTCAAAGTAGAAACACTATTGCTCAAAATATGTCACAAGAAGAGAAAGGAAAGTTCTTCAGCAATTGTTGAAGTCTCTGTAAGTACTTTTTATTAATAAAAAAAAATTGGTATATTCAATAATATACGGGAGTATAGTATTTTACAGATTCTTTAGTTTGCAGCTACTAATAATTTGTGAATGTGCCCATTGGATAGTTTTAGTGAGATCATGTTCTGTGAAAGTTTTCACTGAGTTATAAATTATCACCTATAAAAACCTTAAGGTAAAACTGCATGCAAGATTTACCTTAAGATTTATATAGATGATAAATTTCTAAAATTGTCTAGCTAATAATCAAGAAACATAGAAAATGTATGTTGATCTTATGCTTCGGCTACACTACCGTGATATGCCAGTAATTATTGCCATAACTTAAACAACACCTAGGTGTAACCACGATTTATGGCCATAATTTTACAATGCCAATCAATATGGCAAATGGCGGTAGGCAATAGCTCCGGCAGCGGTCTTTTTTCGCACATCAAAGAAGATTACCGCAGTAATTATAGCGTTTGTGGCCACACTACCGTTTGTCCAGTGTGCAATATGAGCTCACCGGCGACGCACGTATCGACCGACATGGAGTGGTCAAATGAAAAAGCGCTCGACTTTTTAGAATTATTCCAATCCGAACCGTCTCTTTGGGACACCCTGTTTTGTCTTCTTTTAGCTTTGTTGAAATTTAAAAGATTCATGTAAAAATAATTGGCACTCATAAAACAACGCCGCTGCAGCTTCGACCTCCATCTTGAAAAAGTCATATTTACCGCCAAATTTAATGCCATAATTATTGCCGGTAGACGGTAAGGTAGTGTGGCCACACCAGTTCATGCAGTAATTTAAACGGTAATTTAATGCCATAATTATGGCGGTAACAGCCCGGTAGACGGTAAGGTAGTGTGGCCGTAGTATTACTGTTATGACTATAATTTTATTTATTTATCATTTACAAAATCCACAGACCTTGATATAAAAATATATTTAGAGACAAATAATTGCATAAAATATGAGAAGAAATGACAATATTAAACAATCCATTTAAGGGCATTTAGCTAACTTACTAATAAATTATCAGGTCGGCAGTTGCTCTGTACCACTCAACCCATCGTCAGCTGAGCCCCCGGCAATGGCTTCTGCAGTAAGCATAGCTAGTGACACCTTCAGCCCATCACATGGTCCAAATGTGAAGTCCTACATGTTAATGTTGAGAGTTACTGTCACTAAAGCAGGGACTAGCAATGGGGGCAGTACCACAGAAATTACTAATGGAGATGTAGAAGGTAAGATTTTATTATTCATTTTGATTTACTGTAGCATATTTAGTCATGTCTAATTTTAACAGCCCCAAAATGTAAACCACTTATTTTTAGAGTTTCATATTCCTATTACATAAATAATTAAATAAAACAATAGCAAATAAGATAGTTTGAGCCATCTAAGTCTCCCTTCTTCAAGATTTCTTCTTTTAGCTAAGGTACCAGCCCCAAAATGTAAACCACTTATTTTTAGAGTTTCATATTCCTATTACATAAATAATTAAATAAAACAATAGCAAATAAGATAGTTTGAGCCATCTAAGTCTCCCTTCTTCAAGATTTCTTCTTTTAGCTAAGGTACCTAAAAGAATAAAATTAAGATAAAATAAACTATTTATAATTTTATAAATTAACTATTAAACTCTTTGAAGAAAAATACATTATTTTATTTTTTGAATGAATACCAATGTCAGAAATCATTTGCTAAGGGTTTTACAGTTAAGCTATAAAATTCTTAATTAAAATAAAATGATAGTAAGTGTAAGTTGAAAGTAAGTTGAAACTATATTTTTCAGAACCCGTTACAAAACGACTCAAACCATCATCTGAAATAACAAATGATAGTAAATGGACCAAACTCTATGGTAGTGAATTGATAGTTTATGATAAACATAATCGTTGCCTCCTCACTAATGGGGAATATGATCTGGTGCTGCATGACACATCACCAGGGGCTACGAAAAGTACTACAATTGCTCGGTCTCCTCACAAGGCATTGATGGCACAGTGGGAGACTTTACCTAGTGTAAGTTAAATCATTAAATCATCATTAATTGCTTAACCTGCCTGTCGTAGCTGCCTACTTGCAGCCTCTACTGCATCTACTGCTGGTTCACCTTAAATAATAATGGACTGTATGCTTTTTCACAAATATATTGAAAATATATAAATACAACTTTACATTGACCTGTCTCGACACACAATGTCATATATAAAAAAAAGAAACTTCAAAACATAAAACATATAAAACAATTCTGTATACAAAACTACCACTGGCCAGCCTCTCCTACGACCAGCCTCCTTCGTCTAACGACGACAGTTCCCCTCCTCCTGAGGAACGTCAGCATCCACCCTCCAAGAAAATCGGCGCCACCATTGTTGCAGGCCGTCGGTATGTTCCCTGGGCCGTGCGCACCTCTACTATGCGAACACGTCCATCACGCCCAGGGTATACTGCATCAACAACTCCTTGAGGCCAACAGTTTCTCGGCAGGCGATGATCTGCAATAACAACTAACTCTCCCATTTTGAGGTCTCTTCGGTTGTTGTTGTTTTTCTCTCGGTGTCTTAGTTGAGGAAGATACTCTCGTACCCAGCGCGCCCAGAAATGGTCCGCAAGCCGCTGAGCCACTCGCCAATCATGACGCGAGCTAAGGTCACCTTCTGTGAAGACACCAGGTGCTGTGCACCTTCCGCTAGATGAACCCAGTAGAAAATGATTCGGCGTCAGTGCTTCGGGGTCGGCTGGGTCCAATGATACGTGAGTGAGTGGCCGACTATTAATCACTGCCTCTGCTTCGACGATAAGTGTATGCAGTACCTCCTCTTTTGGTGCTCGCTCCTTCAATGTTATTCTTAGAACGCGCTTTACAGACTGCACGAGCCTTTCCCATGCCCCACCCATATGTGGTGCGCCTGCTGGGATAAACTTCCACTTAATCTGATTACTCAGCGCCTGCCGAACCAACTCTTCTTGGTCAAGGTCGCGCCATGCCTCCTTCAACTCCTTATCCGCTGCGCGAAAATTTGTCCCGTTGTCACTGTAGATCGTTGCAGGGGAGCCTCTTCTTGCTGTGAGTCGTCGGAGTGCCAACAGCGCTGAGTCGCAGGAGAGGCTGGCGGCGAGCTCCAGATGCACGGCCCTGGAAACGAGACACGTGAATAGACATACCCATCTTTTTTCCCGACGTCTACCGATTGTTATAAAAAGTGGGCCAAAGTAGTCTACACCGCAGTGCGTGAATAGACGCTTTCCATAATCTAATCTCTCAAACGGCAGATCGGCTACGGGCGGAGGTATAGGGTGCGCTTTACGCACACGACAAAATGCACATTTATGGGCTACATAGCGCAATCTTGAACGCAACCTTGGCAACCAAAATTTTTGACGGATTTCATTTAAAACAGTTTCATTACTTCCGTGATTTAATTTAGAATGTTTATACAACAAATATAGGTCGGTATAAGCGTGTTTACCCAGTACAAGAGGTCGCTTTACACCAACAGGAATGTTCTTTGCCGCATCGATGCGACCCCGCATTCTAATAAGCCCGTGCTCATCCAAATACGGAGACGCCTCGACAAGTGAACTATCAGCTGGAATAGGCTTGTTGGACTTCAAACAAGCGTATTCCCGGGCATAGCATTGCTGCTGTACAGACTCTATCCATAAACGCTCGGCTTTCTGTTTAATCTCTACATTTAAGCAAGACTCACGCTTCCGTAGCTTTTCTACAAACAACAAAACATACGCCGTGGCGTATATGAGTCTAGTCCATTTTGAAAATCTATCTACATTAGGTAGATGAAGCGAATGATCTCTACAGGTTGTTGCAAAAACCTCCTTAACTTCTTCATGGGGCAATTCCTTTGACATAACAGGCAACTGCGGCCACTCTGACTCAGATTTAAAAAGAAACCGCGGAGCTGTAAACCATTCGCTCTCTCCCAGGTTTGTGGTTACTACCGAAAGCAGGTCTCTGGTTGCAAGGTCAGCTGGATTTTGTTTGGTCGGCACCCAGTGCCATCGCTCATTTGCCGTCAACTTGTCGATCTCTCCAAGCCTATTAGCTACAAAGGCCTTGTATCGACGAGCATCCGACCGAATCCAAGCAAGCACTGTCGTGGAATCAGACCAAAAGAACTGACGGCTGACTTTTATGTCGTGTTCTTGAACTACAGTTTTCGCCAACCTTGCACCCAGTACCGCTGCCTGTAATTCAAGCCTAGGAATGCTAACTGGTCTTAATGGAGCTACTCTAGCCTTCGCTACTACTAAACTACATGAAATGTTTGGTGATATAAAACGCCAGTAACATACGGCGGCATAAGCTTGCTCACTAGCGTCGCAGAACGTGTGAAGTTCTGCAACGCCAGTCAGCGCGTTCGAAGCGTAACAACGAGGTATGGATAGCTGACTGTACAATTTCAAAAAATTCAACCATGTACTAAATCGTGTACTTTGCTCTTCATTTAAAAGCTCGTCCCAACCAACGTCAGCTCGCCATACGTCCTGCAGTAGAATTTTACCAGCAATGGTGAACGGACTAGCTAAGCCTAATGGATCGTACAGTGACATTATAAAACATAAAAGTTGTCTCTTAGTCGGTTTCTCCTTTCCACTAACGACCCCTGGCGAAGCACGGGGTGCCCTGGTGTTGAAACCCAATGTATCGTCTGCTGGTCTCCAAACCACGCCCAGGATCTTCTGCTGATCCTGGCTTCCACCATCTCCGAGGCTCACAGCGGCACTGCCAGCCGCGTGGAGCTCTACAGGGAACTGCTGGATCACCTCGGGGCTATTCGTGGCCCAAGCGCGCAGTTCAAACCCTCCACGTGCGTGCGCCGCTGCCACTGCAGCCGTTACATTCTTGGCCTCTGAAACAGAAGTAAATGAATCTACAAGGTCATCCATATAATGATTTTTTATAATACAATCGTACGCACGCGGGTTTTCCTCTCTAAGTGGCAATGCATTTTTATTTTTTATATAGAGGGCTATAAAAGGAGAGCTCGTGGCACCAAAAATCATCGACTTCATACGATATTCCTGCAACTCAGCGTCATCACACGCTTTCCCCCTCCTCGTCGAAGACCTCCATAAAAACCTTTGAAAGTCTCTATCTTTTTCTCTTATTATTAATCTAAGGAACATCTCCTTAATATCTGCTGTCACCGCAATCATACCCTGACGGAACCTGAACAACACCCCTAAGAGTGAAACAAGAAGCGGTGGACCCGGCAATAAGTGGTCATTTAGGGCTACTCCATGCGACCTGGCTGCGGCATCAAATACTAGGCGTACTTTGCCTGGTTTTTGTGGATTCACAACTGGAAAATGTGGCAAGTACCATTTCTTTCCGTCCACTCCAGGGTCGTTGCACTCCTCAGCATAACCTTTGTCTAAGAAATTTTTAATCTGTGCGGAATACAAAACTTCAAAAGCGATGTCCCTGCGACAGCGACGCTCTACATATTTTAGTCTTCGCACTGCATCTTCACGGTTATCTGGAAACATAACTTCGTCACTTGCCCATGGTAAACCAGTCTCCCAGCGTCCCTCCTCAGTCAAGCGAGCGGTGCTCTCCACAATATCCACAGCCCGCTGCTCAGCTGAGCTAACTCGAGGTGATGTTGACACACCTATACTATCTAATGCGAAGTTTTGTTTGACCAAGTCCGAAAGCGCTGCGTCGGCCGCACTTACCCTTAATACGATATGTGTGTGTCCAACCTTTGGTACGTCTGTTGCGTGGCCATGGAGTACCCATCCAAGAAGAGTAAGAGAGGCTACTGGTTGACCTGACTTACCTTTTCTACATTCAGAGGGTAACAACAGCCCAACATTATCCTGTCCAATCAATAACGTCGGTCGTGCCTCATTATAGGTAGGCAATGACAAACCTTCCAAATACCCATAAACGTGCGATGTCTTCTTTAGAGTGTGTGGAGCGAGGGTAAAGTTAGGCACAGTGCGTGCATGCATTTCGTACACCTCCATCTGCCCCGACCCACGCACACTAAAGGTAACTGCACTAGACTTAACAGTTTTGCTACCATGTATGCCTGTGATAGTTAGCGGAGAGTTAACTCCTTCGACACCTATAGATTTAGCGACGGCCTCATCCAACAGCGACACGGTTGATCCGTCGTCTAATAAAGCATAAGTGTCTATACTCCCTTTGGGTCCCTTAAGTTCCACAGGCAAGACTTTTAACAACGCCTCGCTTCCTGTCATGTGCAGCACCTTAGCCGCGCACCCATCGTCGGCTTGGCGATGTAACAATTTATGATGGTATCTCCCACATCCATCTACATCGCAAGCTGGGGCTTGACACCGTTGCCGCAGATGACCCATGCCTAAACATCTGAAACATAATTTTTTATTAATTATTGTTGCCCATTTCTCTTCACCACTTTTCCCTAAAAAAATCGGACAGACGGTCAAAGTCGCATGCTTTTCAATGCAATCGCAATCCACCTTCATGCTTGAAGAACTTGATACAACCGCTGCTTTCTGCTGGGGTGAAGTGTCTTTTACCGCGTAAGCACGTTTGGACTGCGGCTTACCACTACCTCGGTTAACATGAGTAGGCGCGGCAACACAGACAGCGCTCGGCTCGAGCACATCTGCGAACCTCATGCCATTTTCCGATTCGACGTCCAAAAATCTCGATAGTACAACCAAGTGTGGGTTCGATGGGTCTTCTTGGGCTGCGAAATCTATAAATTTACTTTTTTGTATGGAAGTTAATTTTGTAAATATTTTGTTGTATAAGTCAACGCTAAATAAATATTGATCGAACTTCAGAACTGACAAGCTTGTCACTAAGTTTTTTATTTTAATAGAAAAGGTGGCTAATTGTATAGGTTGGTTATCTATTAATTTCGGAAGCTTCTCAATAATTTCCATTTGCTGTTTTATAATAAAATTTGGTCTTCCAAAGCGATTTTCCAAACATTTAATAATGTCTGCAGGTTCGGCACACGTGTACAACAAGGCTGCAATGGCCTCACGTGCCTCGCCTGTTACCGCTTTCCTAATTTTACAAAGAATTTTGAATTTTGACATGCCTAAACTTGTTATCTCATTGTAGGCCAACTTAAAGAGTAGCCACTCAGAAGGCTGTCCAGTGAAGAAGGGCAACTCTGATTGGCGCTCTGATTGTAGCTGCTCGAGAGAGTTAACCAACCTCGTGACATCATTGAGGTGAGATGAATCTACCACGGGGCCGACCGGTTTTTGAATACATACTGAAACCTGACCCGGATCTGCCTCGTTCTCTCCCTCATCGTCTGAGATATTCTCCTCCTCGAGCCGCTGCATTCGTCGCTCAACTTGCTGCCGATAAACTCGTAGCTCTGCAAGCTTTAACTCGTCCATTTCGTCTTGCAGCTGGCTTCGCGCCTCACTAACCCGCCTAGAGCGTGCCGACTTCATGGAACTTCGAGACTTCATTGATGTGGTAGACCTGGCGTTGAATTTCCCTGCTAATCCTAGACCGACCGCTTCATCTGCGGTAGCTCGCACAGTAACGTCAGACATCGAGACGGTGGTCCTCGCATCTTCGCCAGTCACACTACCGACTGGCGTCATCGTGGCACCGACCGTCATCGATGCACTTCGCGACAGCTCACCACGCCCAGACCTAGTTCGCACCATTCTATCTACTAGCCCTTACCTTCTTACCACACGTATACTTACCTGAATCCACTAATCCGGCTCGAAGGACCAAACTGTCGTAGCTGCCTACTTGCAGCCTCTACTGCATCTACTGCTGGTTCACCTTAAATAATAATGGACTGTATGCTTTTTCACAAATATATTGAAAATATATAAATACAACTTTACATTGACCTGTCTCGACACACAATGTCATATATAAAAAAAAGAAACTTCAAAACATAAAACATATAAAACAATTCTGTATACAAAACTACCACTGGCCAGCCTCTCCTACGACCAGCCTCCTTCGTCTAACGACGACACTGCCATTAGCTGCTTCTATTTTGTCATTGAATTCTTGTTAATTTGGAAAGACACAAAAAAGGTATTTATAAATAATTATCTATGTATATTATTTTGACAGAATCCTTAACAGTTAGATAAAGATACATTTTTTTTATTTTTAGGTACTTTTTACTAGCAAGCACACTTATTTGTATTGCCGATTCTTGTGGTTTGTGATTCTGTAACATTTAACATTATGTAAGGTGACACGCATGTTGTTTGCAGATGGTTCTTCTGTATTTGATATTGTGATATTATATTATATATATTGTATTTGCAGAATACTTACAAAATGTCACATGTTAACCTATTGCACCATAATGTGCCTAAAAGTTGCAGTATTTTAACATGTGGTCATAACAATTAGGGCCCAGTTTATTGCCATTGCCTTATGTTTTGAATATGTAATTGGCATATGATGTCAGCCCTGAATATCTAGAAACCTACATCCTATTTTGCCCTCCAACAATTATATATGTATGTTACATTAAAAAAAGTAAGGGTTCTCTTCTGAAGTTAAGTGACATTGAGGCAAAAGATGGATATTTAGTTTATTCAAAACTTTCAAAAACTTCATGTTAATGGGTAATTTTGAGGGCATAACTAATAATGATATAATACTTAATCCATTGTAAATGTATTATTTTTGTTTCTCCTATGGTATTATACTTTTCAACCGACTTCCAAAAAAGGAGGAGGTTCTCAATTCGTCTGTATTTTTTTTTTGTGTCTTTGTTACACAATATTTCGGAAAATTACGAATTGTTTTTGAAAATTGTTGTTTTATAGACCTAGGGCTGCCAATTTTTTTTTCTAAAACTGAAGTATATTTGAGTCTGAAAATAATATCAACCCTATTTTGGAAAAAGAAACAGTACTCAATTTATGTCATGTTTCATACACAGATTATGAAAGCTTCTTGTACAAATTATTAATTAAAGTCTAGCACATAAAAGTATAATGTAATGAAAAACAGTATAATACTGTTTTTAACAATATGGTTGGCAACCCTAGATAGAGGATACTTCATAGTTGGTCCCATTTAAATTTCATCGAAATCAGTTGAGTACTTCATTGAAAATTTCAAGCCTTTGAAAAAATATGTATGATTTCGGAGAATGTTTACATTTATGACAATCTCAACTCAGCCAAAGTTTTGAAGTGAAGTCGGTTTTTTTAATGCTCTGCATTCGTTGATTATTTATGTTACATGTTAATTTGTTTCTATTATCATACATTTTATTTCATATTAAACCATATTTATGCAGTATATTTTACCCTGAAGGTTTTTCTTTTTATTTTTCATCAGGAAAATGATTTACAGACTGACACAAGTCCATTTGATGTGTTCAAAGTGAGACCATTACTTAAGTTAAAATTAAGTTGGAGTCAAGAGCCTACCAATGGTTTAGTGAATAGGCCTAAACTTTACCAGCAAGTCAGTGAAACAAATGGTATCAAAAAGGAATCAAATTCAAGCAAACAACTGACAAGAAAATTGTCTGCTAATAATGATAGTACTAAAAATGGCGTAAATGGTGAGTTGAGTGAAATTCTTTGGTTCTAATCCTAATTAAGTTATCATTTCAATATATGTAAAGGTATGCTAGAAAAAGCTGAACTTTATGGCGCATTTTCATTGGTCGTTAATAGGTAATCTCAAGCGGCGTGCGGGAGATTTTTGAAACTCATGCCATAGGGCCCGCACGATGGGAACCGATTTCATTGGTCGACAGAGTCCGCATGCGGGAGATTTTTGAAATGTATGCTATATTATCATAACCCGAATGCAGGGTCTTCCCGCATGCTTTGTATCGACCAGGTCGTTAGCCCGCATGCGTAGAGCCGCTGCATTCGGGCAAACCGAGTTACCGAGTAATGAAAATGCGCCATTAGGTTTCTATTTAAGGGGGTTTTTTCAATTCATCATGTCATGTCCTCCTGTGACTGCACCTGACAGTAATAGAAAAATAAAATAAATAAAATCCCCAGACAATCACACCAACTACATGGCCCCAAAGTAAGCATAGTTTGTGTTATGGGATACCATATAGCGAACTAGGATGGAACCTAGAATATAAATACATAAATAGGTAAACAACCAGACACGGAATATTTTTTGCTCCGTGCGGGAATCGAACCCGCAATCACTGGCGTCTGAGGCAGACAGGTTTACCCCTTCGCCAAAATGGTCGTCATCAATGACAACGTCATCAATATAACAGCAATGTAGCAGTCAGCGAAGTTTATTTGTCATATAGTTAGAATGTCTATTTTTTGGATATAAACTGAGTAATTTTGTCATACAACCAATATTTCCGAAAGGTTGTTAAAATATTTAATGATTTATCGATATAAATATATATAGATATATCGTGCGTCTCACCGAACATGTAGGGTCGGCTTAGAATAGTCCAATCGCGAATAGATAGAATAGAAGAGTGTAGTGCAGGCGACTTTACGAGTGGCCCCCGCTGGTAGGACGCCTTTAGCGTCCGCCTGGCTAGTACCATGGCTACTAGCCTTCATATAAAATCTGCCGCTAAAGAATACCGCTACGACGGAGGTTCTCAATTTGTTTATTCTCACCTACGCAGATCAGTTTTATTTGTACTTTTCCGTGTAGGGTCAGCTTAGAATAGTCCTACCGCCCTTGGATAGCCGTGTCGTAAAACACGACTAAATTCGAGTGACCACACTTCATGTAAAATTATAAAATCTCAAAAACTTCTCCGACGGCAAGTTGTTTCCTAGGCCCGTGTGCTTTCATCTTCGGCCACATTTATACTTACCATCAGGTTATCTATGCCGATCCTAAGCAGCCTAAATATTAGTTTCAATACATACATACATTTTTCAGGTGATAAACCCAAAACTGAAACGTCCAGTGACTCGAAAAAGCAGCAGATCATCTACCAATTCCTGTATAACAACAATTCGCGGCAACAGACGGAGGCGTGCGACGACCTTCATTGCCCGTGGTGCTCGCTAGACTGCGGCACGCTCTACTCGCTGTTGAAACATCTCAAGTTGTGTCATTCCAGATTCAACTTTACGTATTTTGTAAGTGAATATTTTTTTCCATACTAATGTTAAAGCGATTTGATGCTTGAAAACTATTGAAGTGTTATAAAATAACATTCAATTAAATAATATAAATAATAATAATAAATCCCCAGACAATCACACTAACTACATGGCCCCAAAGTAAGCATAGCTTGTGTTATGGGATACCATATAGCGAACTAGGGGGGAACCTAGAATATAAATAGATAAACACCCAGACACGGAACATTTTTTTTCTGGATCCGTGCGGTAATCGAACCCGCAACCACGTGCGTCTGAGGCAGATAGGTTTACCCCAACGCCAAAGTGGTCGTCAAAAGTTCAATAGTTACCAAGTATATTAAAGCAAGTCATATCTAACACTATCAGAAAACTTAATACGTGATGCATGTCAGTAAATCAAGCAACGGTTAGAAGCTATGGGGGAAATGAATCGGTCCATGTTAAAAGGGCTCCAGTCCAGGTACCCTAATTTTCAGAAAAGAGGAAAAAGCTTTGGCCTTAGAAATTAATCAGAGGAGCTTTTCTTTCTTTATATTTTGGTACATAAATATGCTTTAATAAGCCTGTAGTTCCCGTATTTTATCTTTATTTTTATATAATATAGTTTTTTAGTTATACCTGTTTAAAATTGGTGGACTGACGCCCTTTTAACAGCTAATAGAGATTTTCATGGAATAAAAACAATTTTTTTGAAAAATATCCCGTTTTATTGTACTACACACATAATTATGATATAAGAAGGTTGAGGTATTCGAAGGACACGGAACTTCGAGTCAAAATGTAAAATATACGCGATAATATCCAATTAAATAGTCTTATTTAATACATACATATTTTTAATATGTTCATAAGATACAACAAATACTTAAGAAGGCAGTACAGTCAGCATCAAAAGTTTATGAACACATTAAATTTTTCAAAGTCGGTATTCACTATATTGTGCCTAAATAACGACTAATATTGACAAACTTCTATGTATAGTTGTAATAATAAAACAACTACTTACCTTCGATAAAAACATTTTAATTTATCCCAAATTTAAAATTTCCAGCCTATCCCCGGCGGAGCGCGAATAGACGTATCAATAAACGAACTCTACGACGGGTCCTACACGGGTTCCCCGCACGACCTCATAGCGGCCCAAGGTCGCTCCACCATCGCGGGTCCCCGCGCCGGGCCCACGAGACGAACCTCATTGACTCATGTGCTGGTGTGGAGACCAAGACTGAGGAGGAAGCCGCAGAGACATAGTCTAGCGGAGTTCTTGGAGCTAGATGATAGCGAGACCGTGGAAACTCAGAGGCCGTATTTGACGGGGCATAATAGGTAAGAATATATGTTGAAGAGGTTTTGACTTATAAAAGGGTCAAAAGTGGCACTAAGTTGTTCGTGGCACTGGCTTTAGCACTGGCTAGCCAGTTTCTTTGCTTGAACTTGGCTTGACACGCTGCCGCGCTAGATAAATCCTATCCTACTTAAGTGCCAACGCTGCCTTACGCGTTCAAACGAGCGTACCGTAAGTCCGTATCTTCAAATCGCGTATCATACGCGGCGCTTGGCGCATTCCGAACGTCCGTATCGAGCGCGCGTATGGTACGGTCGTTGCAGTTTTGTATAAAACGCGCGTTAGAACGCGTAACGCAGCGTTGGCACTAAGCCTGATTCAATCAACAAATAAAACCTATTTGAAGAATCATGTATTACTCGGCGGAATAAAGTTTTTTTACCAGTTTTTATAACTGTGTGACGTACGAGTCAATTTAATGACAATAAATTTGTGACGTGCTAGAAGCTGTCGAGTAATACTTTATGATCATTAGAGAAATTTTATCTAACCATTGAAAAATCAGACCTTAATATGATAAACGCGAAAGTTTGTGTGTATGTTTGTTACTCTTTCTCGCAAAAACGGGCTAATGGATCTGGATAAAATTTGGTACAGATATAGATTGTTGGGGATTGTATCGGAATCTTATGAACACTTAATACGGACTTTTGCCAAAAGGGGGGCTGACGAGGGCGAGGAAGCCCCCCAATTCATTCCTTACCTTAGGAAATGAATAAAGTCGGGCCCCGGAGCTGTATACTTGTATACTAGGGTGGTCCTTATTACTAAGAAAAACATTTTTTTTCTTTAATTTCGCAGGGCACCACGTAATTTGATAACATTAGGGGTCGCTACCAAGATTTGGAATTTAAATAAAAACTCAAAATCTGTATTTGTTAGATTCTTTATTTGTATAGAAAGGACATAAGAAATATGTATTACAAAATTATCGCTGTATGAATTATGTAGATATTTGAGTCATTTGTTTTTAAAATACAAGGGTTGAATTGTTAGTATTAGGGTACTTTTTCCTATACTCTTACCAACGGTACAGAAGAGGGGACGATTGTCTGTGCAAGTAAAACTTGCATGTCAAATGTGAATAAACACCAAATTAAACATTAATGAAACCATAATTCAAGCTGTCCTTCGACACTTTTTGTAAAACAAAATTATAGTTGGTAGCCACCTCTAAATCTTAACAAAAAAAAAATCATACTTAAAGTTATGAAAAGTGCCCCAGGCATAATCCAAAAGTCGAAAAATAAGGACCACCCTATTGTATACAGTAGTTGTTAGGGTTTATTAGAAGCCATTTCAATGCCCTGAAAATTCTGACATTCACCAACGAGCACCGGGCCAGAATTTCAGTCTTAGCTGATGGTATGTGAAAATGAGGTCGAAGTTGACAGCGAAAAGAGTTAGGAAAGATTTGACCCTTTTATAAAACACTTCACCAATTGAAGATTTAGGAATAGGTATGATTTATTAGAATTTTGTATTACGTGGGACATGCAGCGCTGGTAGGCCCACAGCAGGGTGCTATTAAATTTGTTAAAATATGACTTCTATGCTGGACTAGGAGTAAAGGAATACTCTTCCTGGGCATACTGTAAAAAACAGTTAAGGGACAGAGGTTTTGTTGGAGGTGTTTTGTGTGCTGACCCCCTGTTTCTGCAAACGTCTCCATCAATATAATGCCTAAAAATTTGTCAAACATGCCATCACATGGTTTTATATTCTCTGGAGTTCTGTTACCCCATAAGGGGTACAGACGTGAAGTTATGTATGTAAAATAAGACGAGGAATGTTTATATCGAAATTACGGAATAAATTAGTTTCAAAACATTGAAAATTTAACCATCGTATTTAAATTTATTTTCCTATCCATTGCAGACTCTACCACCACACCATCACATGCTTGCCGGTTTATCCAAACGAATTAGATATAGATTCTGAAAATGAGACTGATCCACTGTGGCTGCAACAAAAAACTATGATGATGATTGACGAATTCACTGATGTCAACGAAGGAGAGAAGGAACTCATGAAAATGTGGAACCTCCACGTCATGAAGTACAACTACGTAGGCGACTGTGAAATCGGCCATTCCTGCCAAATGTTCCTACAGATGAAAGGAAAAGAACTATTAGAAAAGAAACTATACAGGAATTTTATCCTACACATGTGTTCGTTGCATGATTTTGGACTGCTAAGTCCGGTTGCCGTTTACCAAACTTTACAGTTATTGAACCAAATGCTAGCAGATAATGCTGAGGCCAAAGAAAAGATGAGGGAAGCGCTCAAAGCGCAGCGAGAGCATTGGAATGCCGTAGGAAAGTACCAACAACCGGTTGTCATTGAACAGAAACCGACGACTACTACAGCGAAACTTAATAACCCAGAAGCATCACCGTCCGTTCGTAGAAAGACTTCAAATCTACAAAATGCTAATCGAATGGGAAGTTCAGGTTCTAATTTCAAAAAAGCCGCCAGTCCGGCCCCACCCCATAGTGACACGAAACGTAAAATGTCCTCTGGAAGTATCCAGAGCCGCAAACGATCCTCTATCTCCGAGCGAAAGAGCTCAGTATAGCATATAGTCAGGAAATACCCCAAAAGAGGCTGCTGTACACTAAAAAGTACATTTAGCAAAACAACTCCTTAGCATCACTCAAGTTTATTTTTAAGGAATGATTGTGCAGGACAAATTTTTCTTTCTGCGTTATGAATTTATAGTCAATTTTAATGACTGAACGATTTGGATGTTATGTGATTAATTGGATAATTAATTATTGTGATTTTGCTACTGCCGTAATAATACTACTGAATTAGTTCTAGTTGTAACTGTTTGTAATCTTATTTCCATGAAATGGATGTATGTATTTAATTGGAGCTAGTTAAAAACTTAAGTTAGGATGTTGTAGTGGTTAGTACTGTTTTCTTGGCATCATTTTGCCTTTTGTGAAAATTCTAAATTATTAAGTGAACATTTGTTTTGGTTTTAGTTGAAATTATATTGATTTTTTTAGTATTGGATTTAAAAAATACAAATGTGTAATGGGTTTAGATAACTATATCAGCATATAATAAAACCGATAGCTCAAAATAATAAATGTTTGGTTTATATTTTATTATAGACAACAAACAATATCATTAGGTATTATACAATTAGTTTGAATTAGCCGTTATAGTATGTGATTTTTGATAGGTATTATGACCAATCTTGTGGTGACTCAAATATATGTCGTAATAAAAAACATTGGATATCATAAAGACTCAAATATCTACCTCTAGTATAGTTTGACTTAGAAAATGCTGATATAAAAAAAGACTGCACTCAATATTTGCCTTACACAAACTCAGCAATAACTACTATTAAATAAAATTAAATAGAATTCATTAGAAATAATAGTATAGGTAATTTTACATTTTTGATAGTATCCGCAGATATTTTAAATTTTTAATAAAATAGACACTGGCAATGTCTAATGAATAATGTAATTTTTTTATTTTTATGACCTACTTAATTATTTAATTATGCTATCAAAAATACTGGCACTGTATTTAATAAATATTCGCCGTTTCTTGGCGTAGGCGTGTCGTTGTATTAACTTGATTATGAAGTAAAATAAGTTCGTTTTTTATTATGTTCAATATTACGCAGTTTTCAGTTTCAACATTTTTGTTTTACTTATGAAGTGGAAATATAAGTAGTTTCAACTTATTTTGTGTTTTATTTCGCAGCATTAGATTTTTTAAGCCTGATTTTATTTTTTGTGTTTGTAACACATATTGGTAGTAAAAGCCTCGATAGAAAAGAATCGATAGTAAAAACTTTTCAATCCTTTGTTATGTGTTGCAACAATAAATACTGAGTTTTTTACAGGATAAAGTTTCTAGGAAAACTTCCAATTTAGTACCGACTCTTAGAAGTTTCTGCAACATTTTAAGTGAAACGCCCTCGGGATGTGCTGATGCGCGGTAAACCCGTGAAAAAGTATTCTACCGATAAATACCTCTACTATTGTATAGATCAGTTACAGAAGTGATTTTTGAAAATCACTCACTATAATCTAATAAGCGCGAGAATAACAAGTTCTTAGCTACTCTCGCATAACAAGAAAACAACGTACGCCACCTGTGATGACTATCGTCGCGTTTTTTTATTTAAGCACCCAACTTCAGAATGTCAATCCTTAATGCTAAGCACCTCCTTTCCGTCCGTCGTTTTTTTTTAAATGAATAAATGAAGCAAATATTTACGCAATGTATTTTGGGAAACTCTGCATGCTTGACTTTAGGAGGTGACCAGCCATTCAAACGTCAGGATAGCTGGTCAAAAAATATTGTATTTCTAAATACATATTCTATGTAGCAATAATTTATTGTACGTAGCAAATAAAAACAATTATGTAACAATTTTTGAATCTACTCTCAGACCAACGCCGCAGGCAACCAGTCATTCTGACGCACACAACTTCAATGTAGGATTTAGAAGTGAAATTTCTCTATAAAAGTAATGTTTTATATGTCAGCAAGTTGCTCTGTTATTGAACTAAAAAGGGTACTAAATAAAACTGAATAATTGAAAGGATACAAATTTGCTTTATTTTTCTGGAGCAAGTGAAAACACGCAATTACTTAATTAACCAGTCAAAAGTAAGTATTATAATAATGTTAACCGTTGCTTACATGTCCACCATACGTTTTCTTTTCAATAATCAGTTTATGCCGAGCCCTATCAAGAGTTCTCTAAAATCGCGCAAAGTCCCGACAGACTGGGGCACGAATCTTTGCGCGCTCTTGGCAGCTGAGAGGTTAAGGGCTGCCTAGTGCCACGTTTGTAGTTCACCTAGGGTAAGGTAAGTTATCTACAAATAATAATTAACCGAATCTATCAAACTTTGTATTAAAACAGCTGGATTAAGGATCACGAGTGCGAGTGGAACGTGTGCACACGGCCGCCGATCAACCTACCCAAATCTATTAAATTTCCCGAACCAATTTTTAACTTAATATCCAGGGCATAGATTACAGATTCAAATAAACTTTTTTGACATATTTGTGTATGTTGAAACCAAGTTGGCTTTTAGAGGAGATGCTTATGTTTTCGGCTGAGCTATCGTTTTGACGACGACGTTATCGAACTACAGCGGACAGCCAGCCAGAATTTCGCATTAGCAATGAGAAATGCATTTAGATTTATTTTTTACCGTTATACACTCTCGTAGTTACCTAGTATTTTCTCAGAACGTGGTCATCCTAAATCGATAAAACACTCAAGAAAATGAATTGCTTATATCTTTTGTATGGCAGTGTTTAGAGCTGTCACAAACGACGATTCCTTATCTTCGTCTCCGGTACAAACCTTTTGATAAGATTCCAACTTAGTAGACCATCTTCAACTGCTGGAATGCCTGGCTCAGCCGGAAGGACGCGCGTGTGTTGGTCCTGGCGGAAAAAGTTCGAATTTCTTATTGTTTTACAGGTTTTTAGTGTTATTTTTTTTTTCAAGATCGTTTCAAAATGTTGTTTAACTCCATGTTTTAACCATATTATGAGATCCGTCATTAACTGTGTCACGAATCTTTTAGGGTGTTACCACACCAATCGATTGAAGCCGTCGATGTCGATAGTTTTTACTATACCAAAAAATCCGCTCGACGTCGATCGACGCCGCCGTTCAACCGGTCGATAGATTGGTGTGCTTACACCCATAGACAACCTAGTAAAACTCAGCTCCAAGGGCAATATTTAATGAAATGTTCAGCCAAAAAACGATCGGCTATTTAGTATTGCGATAGTGTAACGATTTGACGGCCGGCTGGTGTAGCGGTAACATAAGTACATTGCCTTTCATGCCAGAGGTCCTGGGTTCGAATCCCGGCGATGGCGGATATTTGTGTGATGAACACAGATATTAGTCGTCAAGTCATGGATGTTAATATGTATGTTTATATATTTCTTAAGTATATCAGTTATCTAGTATCCATAACACAAGTTCTTTAAGAAACTTAATTTGGGCTAGATAATGTTGTGTGTGTGTCAGAAATATTTATTTATTTATTAACTATCCTCTAATTAATTATTATAATAATTGTGGTATTGTGTCTCAATTGATGAAGCCACTTTGGTTTAACGTCACATATAGCGTCACAATCCTTTCAAAAAGAAATGTAGGTAGGTATTCTTGAAACCCTTTGAAGCTGAGATCTTACATGCGAGAAAAGGCTGGCTGACCACCTTTGTTTCTTATGTCTTTATAGATGTGAAAAAATATACTTTTTTAAAGGCATTTTTGTGGGCGATAGGCTGACCCCCTGTCACTACAATAGTCTCTTTCCATCTTTATAATACCTCCAAATTTGTCAAACGTAACATCAGATGGTCTTGTAACCTCTGGTGTTCTGCCTACCCCATAAGGGATACAGGCGTGAAGTTATGTATGTATGTATGTAAAATATACTAAATAAAATCATCCCACTAGGACAACGACGGGCTCCCGCTTGCCGGGCGAGTACCTACTCCAACTGATCTACCTGGCCCTGGCCATATATTTAGTAGGTATATTCTTTAAATGATATAATTGCTATCGTACACTTATGCTTCAGTTTTCTTAAGAATTTTTAGAAAGACTTAGATATCAACTGCGTAAAAATTTAACCACTGTGGCGATCGATGTGGCACCGTAAGCCTTACTCAGCGCCTCAGACGCCAGTGACTGCGGGGTCCATTCCCGCCCGCAAAGAGTGCAAAAAATTTCCTGCTCTGGGTGTTTATATATACAGACGTTACAGGGCTGTTTTTTATGCTTTAATACGATATAAACACACTTGCATATTTATTTGAGTAAAGCTAAGTAAAAAAAAATAAAGATATGACACCACAAACTTTTTTACAAATAGTCGCTGATGATGATCGCAGCTACTAAGACGCGGCATTTCATTGTTAATATTAAGAACAACGACCACGTAATAAACACGATGTTTATTATTAGTGCGTAGTCGTCTTTATTTTAGTGGTATTCATTCATAATTTAGAGTGACCATGCTTTGATTGAAAAATTTGCGAATACTTATATTAATTTTCTTGTAAAAAATACATAACTTTTTCCAAAAATCGTTTTTTTAAATGATACTTATTGTGTAAAAAAAACTTGGCCGCTGAGTAAAAAATAACCCTGTATACCTATGTATATTTATATTCTAGGTTCCCCCTAGTTCGCTACTCATAACACAAGCTTCGCTTACTTTGAGGCCAACCATATAGTTGGTGTGATCGTCGGGGGATTTTATTTATTTATTTATAACGATATTTAAGACTATTCCAATTTAACACATATCCACACATCTATACAAATTAAGTATACCTATAGGTACCCCATGTTAATACAGAAATTCTTACAAAAAATAAAAGTACCTATGTACGTAATATTGTCATTATTATTTTAAGTAAGTCCTTCTGTTTCCAAAACAAAGAACGTTAGATGACGCTAGTTGTCTTGAACACTACTCCGCAAAAATATATTTTTTTAATTTGTAAAAGTGTATTATACTAATTTAAAGTAGGTACCTAAGCAATCATCGAACTTTGTATTAAGAGTCAGTAACTTAGTGTACGTGTTATCAATAAAATAGTGGTTATATAAAAAAAATACTACTTATTGAATTTTAAGTACAAACCTATAGTATTGGACTAAGCAAGGTTAATTGGACTATGGAGAGGGACCTTCATTTATGACAATTGATAATCCCGAAGCATTGCAGTTAACTATAAAAGTAAGTGCTAATTGAACATGCAAATGGACAGTGTAAACAAACAAACAACACCACTCACACACAGGCAAGTTTTTGATTGAAATTAAATCAGCTGATTGATCAGTCAGCTGTTGCATCCGCTACGGGCACGTGTATAGAGAAATATTATACTTCGTGTATCTATTAGCACCGATGATGGTAGGTTCGTTCGGCACCCGATTTAAGATTCTTCTAGTGCTGGTTCAAATCCCAATTGAAACAGTTTATTATTGTAAATCAGGTGTAGGACTTTATCATTTCTTTTTCAAGTTACTTTTTTAAGTATTAACTTAATTTTTTTATAACAAAAACACTAAATTTTCGTTGCTATTCGTATATGATTTCATGGATGAACACGCTTTAGATGCTAAAAAGGAACCAAACGCCACTGGTCCAACGTGTGTATAAAAAATGGCAGTGTGGAAAAAATAGCATTGGCCCCAAGTTTGGAGCGACCGTTGCGCGTTGGTAGTTGACCGGCGAGTGCAATTAATTAATTAATTGCATTGACAATCAAAGCATTTTATTACGTTTCAAGAGTCTGGCCATAGCACTATTTTAACGTTTCGTGGCGCCACTTATTACTGGCAACAACAACTTGATATGAGTGATAGACAATCATTTGCCATTTGATCACAAAACACTGCCGGCTTGTGAAAGTAGGTCCTACGCATATCTGTTGTAAACTGCACATATCTGCTGTGTTTAAGTAGGTATATAATTTCCTGCAAACGTAGCGTCAGAAGTAGCGTCAAGTGAACTTTACTTAATCATTCATGTACTTAACTGAATTGTTGTGATGCTTGATAAACTTCATGATTCACAAATTTCGACGAATAACTTTATAATTATCAAACATGCTAGCAAGTGTTGGTTTTTGATTAAGTATTTTAGTTAGTGGTTCGTTAGTTAGTTAACATTTTAATGTAAAATTATCACCTTTTCTTTCACCTATCAAAAACAATATGTAAGAACATTAGTAATACAAAACCACTTTAGTTAAAATTCCACCCAAAAAACCTCAAGCACATACCTAAGCGCTGCCAAGCGTCTTGCTTACAAAAAAGCTTGCATTCCAAACTCCCTATAATATTGATGTGTCCTATCTGTACTTGTACATAATAATTTCTAATCTGTGGGCGAGTGTCGGTTTTTATCAAAGGAATCCGCGCTAACGTTCGCGATCCGTCTAGGTACATATTGACGATTTGCTCAGTCACACTATCGATACATCGAAGCGTTGAAGTTTTTGTACAAAAACGCCACTACGTCAGTCCTTCTTCGGGATAAGAATTCGAAGCCTATCCGACTGCAGCGGGGCGTCAGGCATGGTGATATACCCAACAAGCACAAGTAGTATTACAATAGATCACATTTAGTATAACTCTGAACTTGACAGTTAGAATAATGGTTCAACCGAGAACTTGAGTTCCGAATTACGCTTTGGTCTGTATAAGATCATTATAGAAGTAGGAACGGATACTGTTGTTACGGGATCAGAGTAACAGTAGCCTCTAAAAATGCCTACTTACAGCCCTTATCGGAATGGTTTCATATGAGTATTTCAATGGCAGTAAAATATGATAAATGCTGAATAAAGGCGTACAAATAAACCACTCTAATGGTAGCATATTAAAAGAGTCACTGTGAACTACTGTACAGCCAACAGTTTTAGATTGGTGTACACTTAGAGCGATTAAATGCAAAAAGTTCCATATTGGTTCACCCTAACTCTGTTATTAAGGTGAGTGGGGGCAAGACCGAACGGTTTTTTAATGAGATGAGGAGTGTTGTTTTTGAATCCTTGTGAAACACTACATAGCACTAAAAAATTAAACTTGATGTCTTATGAATGATGACCGGAGAGTATATATTTAAACTAGTTTGTTAAATTTCATTTAAATCTATAAAGTAATGAATACCACACCAAACATCATTTGCAATCGACAAAAATAAAAAACGGGAAAGATGGAAAGGTGACGGGGAAAGTACAAAGTATTTTCTAAAATCGTTCAAGAGAATGAGAGACGTTGTTGGTCAATATTGGTCTGTGGAATTTAATGCCCTGAAAACAAAATAACAGACCCGTACGTCAAAACGCCTAAGGAAACAAAGACAAGACAAATATTTTAATTTTTGTATTTCAATCTTACCCCACCGGGGAAAGATCGAAGTGGATGTTCTCAAACATTGCTGAGCGATTGTTTATAGTAACATTGATAATAAAAGTTAACGGCAAAATCAGCAACAAACAAAAAAATCTGATTTTGTTAGATTTGTCATATTTTGTAGCATAATATTATTCCAAATATCTTAATCAACGATATGTTCATCTTACCCCATCAAAATGTAATGGGTAAAGATAGAAAATTGTGTCTATTCCTAAAATACGATTTAATAACTCAAACGTAAATAAAATGTAATTAGTAAATATCCAAAAGAATCCGTTATACCTTGCTTTTAATAAAAGTTACAGGATGCGGGGTAAGATAAAAATACTTGAAGAAAAACGCAAAAAGTCAGATTGTATAATTTTGTAAAAAAAAAATATGTTTCTGTGCAATAACCTTCAAACGATGACTGAGGCATAGGAGAAAATTAAATGGCGGGTTAAACAGTGCTGCAAACACTTCTAAAAATCTGCTAGATGTGGCGTTATTGTTGACTTTCTGTCTTACCCCGTTTTCCATCTTCCACCAGTCCATAGTGGAGAGAGACTATTGTAGTGACAGGGGGTCAGCCTATCGCCCACAAAAAAGCCTCCCATAACACCTGCGGTAATCGAAGTCGTCGACCATTATCTATACCTAGGACATAAAATCCAGTAAGGTAGGTCCAACTTTGAGGAAGAGGTTAATCGTTGAATCTAACTCGGCTAGACAGCGTTCGGAAAGCTCCGTAAAATCTTCTCATCCCAAATACCACAGTGTCTGAAGACAAAGGTTTAAGCCAGTAATAACATAATATGGTACAAAGACATGGTCGCTCAGCGGGCAATGGTAAGGGCTATGCTCGGAGTTTCTCTGCGGGTTCGAATCACAAATGAGGCGATACCCATGCAATCCAAAGTCACCGACATAGCCAGAAGAATTGTAAGGCTGAAGTGGCAATAGGCAGGGCACATAGCTCGCAGAACAGATGGCCGTTGGGGCAGAAAATTTCTCGAGTGGTGGCCTCATCCTGGGAGACGCAGCGTAGGTAGGCCCCCCGCAAGGTGGATCGATGATCTCATCAAAGTCACTGGTAAACCCGTACTCGATAAGGGAGCGACGACTTGGAGAAAATTGAGGGAGCCCTATGTCCAGCAGTGGATGTCTACTAACAGACTGTTGATCACTCCAAGTCT
This sequence comes from Stenoptilia bipunctidactyla, assembly GCA_944452665.1. Classification (NCBI taxonomy): domain Eukaryota; kingdom Metazoa; phylum Arthropoda; class Insecta; order Lepidoptera; family Pterophoridae; genus Stenoptilia; species Stenoptilia bipunctidactyla. The sequence goes on along the minus strand of OX101738.1, from coordinate 8,368,204 downwards.
CCATTGATCACGGTTTTGTCAAATAAATTACTGATTATTTACATAACCAACAATACCATCGTGTGCTTATTGCTGACCATATAGAAAAGCTCATTTATACAAACCAAAACAGATAATCAACGAATGCAGAGCATTAAAAAAACCGACTTCACATCAAAACTTTGGCTGAGTTAGAATGTCATTAACGTATCATCATTCAGCGAAATCATACATAATCTTTAAAAAAATTGAAATTTTCCGTGAAGTACTCAACCGATTTTGAGGAAATTTATATGGGACCAACTATGAAGTATCTTCTATCATATGAGATTCATATGAGATTCATAATCATCCGAAATATCGTGTAACAAAGACACAAAAAAACATACAGACGAATTGAGAACCTCCTCCTTTTTTGGAAGTCGGTTGAAAAGGGCCCATAATTGAACCTTGAGGGTACCCCATTCTCACAACCGACCCAGGCGATATTTTTCTCTTAACTTCAACCTTCTGAATTCTGTCATTCAAGTTTAAATTCTTTTGAGTTTTGAATTGAAGGTTTGAATTTTGAGAAAAGATTTAGGTCAGCTTCTTTGACGGTGTGGTGGTGGAATTTCTGAATGAGGGTATCACAAGTAAACTTCACCAGAAATAGGATAGGTCACAAAATACCCCTAATATGTTCTATTTGTAAAATCTGGCCATAAAGTGTATTGTAGGTAGGTGGCTGTTGGGCATCTTATAAATATTTGTTTTTTTATTCGTATGAGACACACATTATTACGACGCATGATTCATAAAAATATAATTCTCTGCAAACTATCTGTACATCACCTTATCGGTCTAAAAAGGATAATTTCGAACCGTCAGGTTACAAACAAACAAAAAAACGTCACTGAAGTCAGTGTAAAAGAAAAAAAATGGAAAGCCTTTTGACAAGGGCCACTCGCTGAAATTTACTGTTAATATGTCATATTCGAAGAATGCCCACAAACCATTCGATAAAACCAAATTAGACTCGCAAAAGATAGACAAAAATGGAGAAGAAGGTATTGTCCTTAAAAATTGTGTAGTTTAATTTTGTTGCCATCACTCAACTGTATTTGTTTATGTTTGTAGGAGAAATGTTAAGTTTTAATGCCGAAACCCGCACTTATTCAAGTAAGCTCGTTTACTATTAATAAACCTATATAGATATTATTACCAGGATAATAAAAGAAAATATTCTTTCAGTAACAGTTTCAAAAAAACCTAGTGCTGATGTTGACGGGCCATTATGCGGTGGACAGAGGTCTTTCATCAGCATTCATTCCACGGACCAGTTACAGGTAGCAGATGCAGATAACGTCTGCAACTCAGAGGAATGTAATGTTGAAGTGCTCAGTCTAAATGAAGTTTTTCCTTCCACATCGGAAGAGAGTTTGAGTAACGAAGAGGATGCCACAGTGGACAAAAAACGTAGACATATTAAGAAAAATATACCAAAGTCTTCGTCAGTTAGAGTAACGCCTACTTACGTGCCCACGAATAGTAAATCGTCCACTGTATCTGGGAGAAAGGAAATAATGGAAGCTCAAGCACCACCTGTCCATTCTGACTTTAATATTCCAAAAAGCACAATGTATGTTGTAGGAAGTAACCCTGGCGAACCTAAAATGTCTTACGTCGACCAACCAAAGAAGATTTCTAAGAATGTAAGTTCATTAGACGTACTTAAAAAGAAGGGAGTTGGCTGCCAGTAATTTTTAAAAACTTTTTCTTTACTATGAGCAGCATCAGCCTCACATTTCAAATTAAGTTCTTGCCTTATAGTAAGCAGATAGCTTTGTGTTGTAGGTAGCAACAATAATGTACTTTCCTACGTAAGGGTACTTACATAAAGAAACATGTTTCCGGTACAAATAAATTATATGCAAATCAATTTTGGACCGTATGGGTGCTTACATAAAGGAACAGATTATCGGTACCTATCGGTCCAGAGTTAATTTGCATTGTAATTGAACTGTTTATTTTTAAGTGAACTCAGAAAATTACATAGAAATATTATACCTGTACTGATGGATATTGACCCGCACAGATTTGCCTGTACCGGTAACCTATTTCTTTATGTAAACACCCTTAGTCTGATCCATTACCCATAGGTACCCGCAGACACCGTCAGGTGGTGTTGTTAAGTGGCGGCAATTCTATTTATTTTCGAGATCCACTTTTCAATAGTCTAACTCTCATCTGAAAATAGACCTGGAACTTTCAAGCGTTGATTGAATAGGCATCTCGAATTTAACGTCCCTTTACATCAGGTGGCATGGAAGACAAACCTTATATATTACCTATAATTTTATATAAAAAACGTCGGCAGGCATGTGAAATGTAATCTGTTCATATTCGGCTAAGTATAGCTCTATCACCTCGGGATAAATGTGTCATGGAAGGAAACTAATTCGAGTCTTTCGCTTGATACATGATGTGTTCTAGTAAAATGTCATTATTTCACGATCATTTAACAATAGGTACAGCAGTAAACAGACAACCAAAATTAACAATACACACATTTATTTACACTTGTTGTGCGGCAGTAGCACATTGAAGTCCATACTTCACGAACATTTGTAAACATACGAATCGATAAACTTCCATAATCGCGCTGCAGAGAAAAGACTATAATCCTCCATTAGATGAGTTGATTAGGACAAAGCTACATTTGGTCATGTTTCCAGATGAAGAAATACCTGCGCAATCTTGACAAGCACAAGAATGACAGTCGGCAAAATGAGCTGGCCAGTAAAAAGCTGACGATGAGGAGCATCCTCAAGGATGGACGCTGTGATCCAGAGTGCACCGGAGACTCAACCACGAACGGGAACGATGTTGATGGTAATGATAAGTGTCTCGCCTATCCTGCCGTTATTTTACCAAGTAAGAGCAGATACGCACTACTTACGATCCGAATCCGAAGAAATAACTGTGCGGCGGCGGCGGCGTGGCGTAGCTTACGCACTAGACTGGCATCCGTCATTTCATACAATATTTCTAGATTCATATTTTCATGAATTGGAATCGGGCGTAGTGCTTAACCGCTCTAACTCTAACCAAGCTAAAGACCAGTCCGAGGAAAAAAAATATCTACGAACTCGATTTTGATTTTTACGCAGCTAAATAATCCTGTTCGAGAAACATTGACTAGGTACATATTTAGCTTTTAGAAGAAAAATATTTTCGCTACCTATTAAAAATAAATATACTTACGGAGTTGTTTTTTAGTCACCAGTATTTAAATGTTATTTTCTTTGATATGATACAAAACGTACCTGCATATTTATTTTAGTATTGCTCAGTACAAATAAATAAAGATATGGCACCACAAACTTTTTTACAAATAGTCGCTGTTGATAAACATAGCTGCTACGACGCGGCATTTCATTAATAATACGGCGTAGTACCTACTACAACATAGTAGCGCGTAGTGGTTTATTTTATTGGTATGCAATCATTTTCGTATGTCTCAAGCTAAATTCAATTTTCTTGTCGATATCCTGAAACCATGTTTACTAAAACAGAATAAAACATACTGGAAGGCGCGTCCACGAATCGGCATTCCGTATGACGTCATCGGCACGCAACGCAACAGTTGCTTCTCGGAGCATAAGGCGCTTTGCACACGTAGCAACTTAAGTTTACAAAACTGACAACTTAGTTGAGGCAACCATCAACTTTTTTAGAAATTGCCACTTGCTACAACTAGAGAATCTGCAATTGATGCAACTGGTAACCTTGTTGAAGCAACTATCAATTTTTGCAAATGTTTTAAAGGTTTCCAGTTGCAGCAACCACAAATTGGCCTTTACGGTTGTCGCAATTTTATGTGAACCTGGTTTGTTAGGTGAGTCCACTCAGTATTACGATGGACACCGGAGAGACAGCACTCGTTTACATTATATTACGTCGGCATCGCCGACACGGTGGCAGGCAACTACAATTATTCGCAGCAATCGTCGGTTTTGGATTCATCCCTTCTTGCAAGATAGGACTAGATTTATTAACATAAATGAGCTTCAGAAACATAATGACAAGTTTAAACAATATTTTAAAATGTCTTACATATTTAATAAGTTGCTGGAAAGTGATTTAAAACGACAGAATACAGTGATGAGGGAAAGTATATACCCCAAAGAACGACTTGCTATTGCTGATTTTAGAATCTTTTGTTAGCTGCGATTGTCAATTGAAAAAACCAGCAACTTAATCAAAGTTGCTAATTGCGAGTTGCTGCAATCAGAAACTAACTCCTAACTAGAATTGCTGTGTACGCAATTCCATTGGAATAATATATGAATAGGGAGTTGTCAGTTGTCGGTTGCCGCAACAAGGCGCATGAAGTTTATCGTCTGCTAAGCGCCTTAATGTTGGCATTGCCGATGTGCGATCCGTACTGTGCGGATCAGTTGACGCACCTGTATGACTCTCTATACAAATAATACTACCAGCCGTTTGATGCGATACGTACGATTCTAACGATAACGACCTGTTGATTGTGCCCGTGGATTATCGTCAACCGCGACAGAGCGAAAAATATGAGGTAGCTTTGATTTTCGGAGGTTTAAATCTAAAAATATTCAATATCAAAAATTAGGTTTTTTTATTTTGTTAAACACGACAATGTATGACACTCAAATCCAGATCTATTTTTTATGTAAGAATGTTGGATTGAACTGGACTATATTTGCTCGGTTCAAGAGCTTTACCTAGAAAATAAGAGATCTGGTTTTGAGTGTTATAACTAGATACATACATTTAAGTGTTTAAAAAATAATAATATAGACTGTTGAGATTAAATATTGTAATCTCTGCTTACCTTTTTAGATTTATACCTCCAAAATCAATGCCACCCTACGCGTCCTCGCATGGCACACGGGTGGACTCTCTCACAAAGCTCCTCGCGTCCTCGAACAGCTTAGCAACATAGCACATCTCTGGTGGAAACTTATCCATAAGGTTATCAGATAGCGGAGGCACTACCATATAAAGTGAGTCCCTTTAAAACCGTGCACAAGTTTTCTTCATTCTAAACATTTTTTTACCAAAAAAGTTGTCTATCTTCATTCTTTAAAAACTAAAAGAACACAGCACTTAACAATAGAAGGTACACACGTCTTAAAAATTGCTTAGTTCACTTTTACGACATCCAAGATAATATTTTAGAATTAGAGTGAGTTGACCTACATCTCATCTGAGATAAATGAAGTTGCGGTCGACGAAAGTGTCGGAACACATCACTGCCGGAGTGGTGATATTTTTGCTGGCGCATTTTATATAAAGGGTGGTCGGTGGCCAGGCGAACTCCTAAGTGCAACCAAGAAAATGGCAGTGTCACTATTAAAATATACCTCCTTCTTACACTCCTAAAAGCTCGTTCGTTTACCTTCATATAATATTAGCCAATATATGAGGTACTGTCTGGTGCCATCGTTGCGATAATAGATTCATCGCGCTAATATTTTGACGATCGTCCATAGAACTTACTTTCGTGAGAACTGTAGCACCTTTGTTTGAACATTAGCGTGCATTTACAACACATCATGATTTGTGAACCCAATCTTTACGCTCTAGAAGCAACTTTCCAGCTCGGTTAACTTACATTATAGATCAAGTAGACGGTCTTGGTTCATAAGTGGTTGAAGCTGGTTTACTTCGCAAATCGTGAAACCGCACTAATCGCTCACTGTTATCAATAACACATGTTTTAAACCTAATTTTAAAAATAATTTAGATCAAGGGCCGTTCGGCCATAACTAATATCCTTACTGTTTACTGAAGACTGGACTATTTTGACCCTCATTAGATTTCCTTCTATCTAGACTCCTTAATTCATTTTATTTTTCCTTTTCCAGAAGACCTAACATTGCCGTTCACGATCGACTTCTCGACTCACAGCAAATACTGCAAACAGAATTCCGATAGGAATGTAACGTTTAATACTCAAGTAGTGATAATCCATTTCAAAGGCGACCTGTGCGTCGGCCAGAGTGTTGAAGCACTTAGCAAAGAAAAGGACCAACAGGCCCGAAACTCAGAATTAAGAAAGACCTTCCTTACTAAATATAACGAACTGTGGCCCACACAAAAGTAGCTGTAACTCGTAGGTTATAATTTCATAAGTATACCGGCTTACTTATACAGATATTGTTGGTCTTTGATAGTTATATACCATGTGTAAAAGTGATTTAAAAAGTTTTGAAACCCTGTTTATTATTTTTGTAAATATCTATGAAAGTTTTGTTACCGGTTTCGATGTGCTTATCTATTGTTTACCTATTTATTCTTATAAGTTTGTTTCAGAGTGGGTTTTTAAGCAAAATTAGAATAAAGGCTGCCTTTTTGTAAATAACTCTTTTATTAAATAAAGAAAATAATCTTCTAACTCAAACTTTATTAGCTAATATCACAGTTTTTTAGTCTGTGGGTACAGATGAGATTTTCCATAGAACTAGTTCTTTAACGCGTTCGTAGGTAAAATATTTTGGGAAATTAATGGGTAATTGTTCTATTTTCCAAGTGGAATGGATGTTGTCTGTCTTTATCTTGTTCAACAACGTGAGGAATGTCTCGTAGCACGGCGCGACGGAGTCCATGTGCTCTATCGTGAACACGTAGCGCTTTTCTAGAACTAAGTATAGTGTCTTTGGAGGTTTCGTGTTGAGAATCTTTTGTATTGTCGACACGAAGGCCGCTGTTATATCGTCATCGTATATCACTGAAAATTAAAAATAAAACAATAATTAGGTTGTTGATAGCAGTAATAATTTATCCTTATATTAAGCTAACCTATTTACCTAACAGCACTATTTAGTTTGTGAAAATAATACCAATGCAATTTACTTTATGCAGGACCTAATACGACACATAAACGGTGAAAAACAGAAACGTACCTACAGTTCTAACGACTGAATGTTCAAGGTAGTGCGTCGTTTAAAACGGACTATTGCACACCATGCAGACAAAAATATTTTGGCTTATTTTTAACGACAATAATTTAAAAAGCAAGAAGTTATAAAGTCGATTTTACTTATTATGTAGGTAACCGTTTTAAAGCACAAGGTATGTTTGGTAATTAATTGTTTTCATTAAAGTTACTTAAAAGATATAGTACACACCTTAAATTCAATTATTTATAAAATTCTTTATGCAAAACGAATGACAAATACTCGTTCGTTTTCAATCATTCTCAATCAGTACTACACTTAATATAAGTTTTTAACTGGTATCATTATTTTTCTATTTGACATTTCGATCTGTCAGTTGAATTATTTGCCAGAAGGCTCGTATAGACGCTTTGCCCCGCGGAGCAATTTAAGTTGTCAATGTATAAAATTTTCCTCTAAAAGTTGGTAGTTGCTATAGCGTTTACGGTTGCCGCAATTTTATAGAAATCTGTAAGCAACTTTCATAGATGGAAGGGAACGAGGGTGTGAAATCGCACGACGCATTGTAGTAGCGGAAACAGGCAACTTTTCAAACCGATATGTGCCTACGTCGTGGCGCCGTGGTTACTATGTGTATCATACGATATCACAGGTTAAGCAACGTTCGGCGCGGTCGGTACTTGGATGGGTGACCGCCGACCATTCATATCTCACGACGACTTCCGTGCTTCGGAGGGCACGTTAAGCAGTCGGTCCCGGGTGCTGTATACTTGTATACAGTAGTCGTTAGGGTTTGTCAGAAGCCATCTAGGCGCCCTAAAAATTCTGGCATCCACCACCCAGCACTGGGCCAGCTTAGTGGATTATGGCCTATACTTCCTCTTCACCCAGGGGAGAGACTCATGCCCTGCAGTGGGCTCATTACAAAGAGTTGTGATGATGATGTACCTACTTACATATTTAACAGTTGCTAGTCGCGTCAACTAGAAACTAAGTCATCGATTACAGCAACTGCAAACTGTTTTACATCGTTTAACATGTGTAGGTAAGTATAATGAGCGTAAAAGTGCCATTGACATATACATTATGTAAACAAACAGCTAGTTTGCCAGTTGCTCCGAGGGCAAAGCGCCTTAAAGCCTGTCTCAATAACTTACCAAAAAGTAAAAGTAAAGATAGAAATTCCTATCTTTTAATTAAATTACTTTTTTCTATGAAATAATAAATATACGTACCATCAGCCGCAATGACAATATCCGTCTCTTGTACAGCACTAGTCAAGTGCGGGTTCCAGTTAGTTTTGGTGAAGTCCAGTGGTATTACTTCTAAAGCCGATTTGATATATTTGGCGTTGTTTTTCACATTCAGTTTTATGAGATCAAAGATACCTCCAACGTCGATATCTGAAACAAAAATAATAAATTGTTGTTGAGTTTTTGCAGGTTGTGGAATCTCGCTAGTAGACAGACAAATACTTAGTATCTGTTGGCAAAATATTAATGTGTTATAAAATTTAGCGAAGTTTAATATCATTTAGTTCATACGAGTTTATCTTTTGGATATAATTTTTATCATACGAGCAATGGTTTCAAAAACTTTTTAAAATACTTTGAGTAGGTACCGATTTCGTCCGGTTCACTAAAATTAAATACTTATATACTTATACCCACGCAAGAAGTTGAGTGAAATAGCACTTTTGCCGAGCTCAACGGAAGAAGAGTTTGTATGAACGAGGACTTTGATGTATCGGGAGAAACACAAATAAATTAGTCAAACTGAGACACCAACTATAGTAAAGTAGGTAAGCCAAGTATTCAATCGTTTTTCGAGATTCGAGACCACATGACGATTATTTTCTCTGGCAAATAATTCAATGCAGTAAACTGACAGTTCGAAATATCAAATAGAAAATCAATGGTAGGTACCGGTAAAAAAATGTAGTTTAGGTACTTCTTCTTCTATTCGAGTCAGTGGTAAACGGAATTTTAGAGTGTTTTAGCCCAGTGCTTGGCAATGATAAGGGCATTCCCATTCGCCTCGTATGGGTCTCTGTAGGCACAGAAAGTAGGAGAGATAGGACAAGTCAACAAGTGCGCCATTGATTGCGTTTACCCGCAGTCACTTGTCATCCGTGCAGAAGCCCCGTCTAGTCCTAAGTTCTTTACACCTACCAAAACCTGACCGAAGTCTATTTAACGACTTCCATGTGGCCCAGGGTTGGTAGTTATCCGGATGGAGATTTTCGGCGATAGGGATATACGGGTGGTCAGGAGGATATATCTTCGACCACAACTCTATCCTCGCCTTAGATGAACCCTAGTCGAGAGGCTCGGTGTTAGAAATAAAGATGTGGCGACTCTTGAGAAGAGAAGATGGTGAGTGGGTAATGTGTCTTCTGTGGTGAACCTGTTTTTGTTGCTCAATAGAACAGGCAACCTGACGCCGAAAACATGGTGGTGGAGTTTAAGTACTGAATGAGAATTATTGAAAATAATCGAGTCTTTTGTCATTCGTTCTGCATAAAATTGTAAACCAATGTATAAATAATTGAATTTAAGGTGTGTACTTTATCTTCATAATAACTTTAATGAAAATAATTATTTACCAAACATACCTATTGCTTTAAAACGGTTACTGTATAAGTAAAATCGACTTGATAACTTCTTTATTTTTAAACTACCTACTTTAGTCGTTAAAAATTAAATTCCAAGAAGAGTTGCTCTTTGCTAATATAATCATTAAAAAAAAATAAAGTTTAAAAAACCCCCGAAACCAGAACTTAATTTCCCTTTAAAAAGTAAAATAAATAAAAGAAACTTAATCTTAAAGTACGAGAATGGGTGGATTCTGATAAGGTCATATAATGTAACTTTTCAAGGTCTTGGATGATATGGAAATATTGAAAGAACAATGTTTTCTATCATTTAAGTTGGGCGGTTTTTTTTAAATTCTTATTTTTAAGAGGCTTTTATTCTAGGAGAATATGTCAGCCTCATCGTACCCTAAACTTAATTTATAACAAATAATTCTCATTATAATAATCATATTTATGAATCACAGAGAGAGACTTGTTTGTGCAAAAATATATGTGGTTGATACTACCCAGCAGTGGACTGTATGGAAATGTGGAGGTTGGGCAGTACCAATGGGATCTTGAAAATAAAACCTCGTGGTGACTTGATAATAATAACTTGGCTTCGTTGCGGTATTTTTCAGGCAGGCAGTATGAAGAGCACGATAAAAAGTAAATCTTGAGTTTGTTAATTGAAGTCAATATCAATCTCTCAGACTGCCGTTAAGACTCCAAAACTGAGCAATACCGTAAAGAGAGCCGCAGTTTAATAATAATAATAATAATAATAAATTCTTTATTTGCAAGTATAAGCGTTACAATTATAGGTCTTATATTTATGATTATCGTCCGAAACATATACTGCTGCATTGTCAGCGTGCAAAATTACATAAAATAAAATAAATTAAACATTTTTCACATAATAATAACGAATAGTCAATAAAAGTAAAATGTCATCAAATTCAAAATGTCAGCATTGAGATAAATTATTAAATGTCAAAAGAAAATTACATTAAATTATAAAATTAAAGAAAAAAAAAAGCCGCATTATAGATGAATTAATAAACATAGTATATTGTTAGTCTGTTTTTAAATGTAAATTTATAATGTTTGGTCATTCAAAAAGTCCTTGACACTATAAAACATTTTGTCCAATAATAAATTAAATAGTGTAGTTTTGAATTTGTTCACAGGCAGATTTTTATATTTAGATGGCAACTTATTATACAGTCTTATTGCCATACAATAGACATTGTTACTAAATACAGTTAGTTTTTGTGAAGGAATGTACAATTTTTCCTTATCCCTTCCGCGCCGTCCGGTCATATCACTACTACATGGGAACAAGTGTTTATTTTGATTTACAAAACAGCATATTTCATAAATATACAGTGATGGAAGTGGCAAAATTTTCAATCGATTGAAAAGTGGTTTACAGCTATATCTCATATCTTTATTACAGATTCTATTTTAGAATTTTATTTTAATTCGTTTTTCTCTTACATTCTGAGTTATTTCTACAATTCGTTGTTATGTTTATAACTTATATTAAGGGTTATGTTTATTAAAGATGGACAATTTTAATTGCTACAAAAATGCAAGAAAGCCTAAATTAAGAATATTAACAATTTAAATTTAAAGATCAAAAATATAGTCAAGTTTACAATTTTCCCCTAATCAAGTTTACATATTTTGTTATTTATTTTATATTTAGCCTTATATACATAGGATTTTATTACTAGAGTATATAGGCAATCCTATGTGCTACATAATTATATAAAAAATCTTATCAATACAAAAAGGTAACATGGTGTAAAAGCCATAAACATGTGAAAGAGAAGTTAAAATAAGACAAAACTACGGGTAATAATAAGTTAGTACCTATGGTACATTAATTATTTTTAGAAAGATATAAAAATAGAAATAGTTATTAAGTGACAAACAATCAATTTACAATTAATCTTACATACCTATTAAATAACTTTGGATAGCTTGCCTAAAGTTAAGTTTAATTATAAAATTTACAAATAATTAATATTGATTGCTGATATCTTTCTAGATTATAGTACCTAGCTTACTTCAGTCTCCCCCTCGTGCGCAAGCACCGTTTTAGTTTGTAAGCTAGGTCGGTCGAGAAGAATAACAGGGCGGCGAATCGATGCCGCGGACGATCTGACTTTAGACGTCTTCTTTCTTCATGGGAGGATTCATTTTGACATCTATGAAGTAATGTTCTTTCGGCGATAAGTAAGTGTTTCGTTGAAACATCTCTTGTTCTTGACTGTGATTCTCGTAGCCTTCGGGTTTTAAATACCTCAGCTGCGAGTAGCAGTCTCGCCGTAGCACGCAACATTCTATTATACGATGGAAATCGCGAGAGATCGGGTAAGTGATCGTACGTTTTGTTAATTATGACCGTATTAACAGGTTTAAGTTTCTTCTCGCTTGACTCGATTTTTGTTGACATTCGTATAACAGACCAGTCTTTAATGTCGGCCACAACTGCTTCTTGGCCTTCGCGGAAACGAATTAATACGCTGAAAAGTAACTGCAATAAGTCGGGACCCGCTACCAGTGCGTCATTTAAGCATTTACCGGCTGTTCTACACGCGGCGTCAAAGACTAGCCTTACTTTACCCTTTTGTGGGTGCGTCACAGCAAAGTGTGGTAAATACCATAGACGCTGTGATGACGACGGTGCCTCGACTATTTCGGCGTAACCTTTTTCGATAAGGTTTTCTATCTGTTTACTATACTCCGCTTTTAAAGACTTGTCTTTATCTAATTTCTTTTTGAGGTTATACAGACGGCTGAGGGCTTGTTTACGGTTATCGGGCATTACCTCATCGTCCGATCGCCATAGCAACCCTACCTCGTATCTATTCTCGTTAGGTAACTTCGCGCATGTAGAATCTAACAACTTTAGAGCCCGTACCTCGGGATCTTTTTCCGGTTTGCGCGGTTCGATTCCTAATGATTCTATACTAAAATGTTGTTTAACTTGCGGCGCGAGGCTCAAAGCGCCTATCGTGTGGGCGGTCACAGTTTCTAGTTCGCGGCTGCATATGCCTCGGATGTTCGGCTTAAATCTTGTCGACTCCGAGTCATTTGTTTTACTACCGCAGACAGCTTCGATGGTGAGCTGCTCCGACTTACTTGGCGATACTAATCTATGAGCCACATCCCGCTCTATCAACGTCATTGTTGACCCTTCGTCTAACAATGCGTGTGTACCTAATGGACTGCTCAGCTCAACCGGTAAAATGGTTGACGCGCTAACGTGGTTAACTGCGTTTATCGTCGCATCCGCAGTTCCCGGGTTCGATTCCTGCCCGTGATGTAGTAAGCGATGATGCGACGCTTCACAACCGTTTATGCCGCACGGTATATATTTACATCTCATTATGCGTTTGTGTGCTTCATTTAAACATCTAAAGCACAGCCTGTTGCTCTTCGCTGTTTCCCACCGTTTTGCGACGTTTAATTTGGCAAAATCCGCACACTCTTTTATCAAGTGAGTACCCCCGCACAATGCGCACTTGCCCTTATCGACTTTATCGTGGCAAGGTGTGGCTTGTGGGGGTTTCGAGTTGCGTTTTTTATTTAAACTCTTTCGGTGAGCCACTGCAGCAACGGTTGCCTTTTTCGGTTCGCGCTTGTTATATAGATATATATATTGTACATATTACTGTTAATTTCTTATTGCCATGATTAAAAATTCATTGTATTTAAGCTAACTTGTCTATGAATTCTTCATTTGTGTAACAGTGAAGCTAGGTTAATTACAATAATACCAACCTGAAGAATGGAAACATTGCTTTCAATATGTATTTTACATTGAAATACTGTAATACTATTAAAATTATATAATGTATCAACTATGTAATAGCCATAGGTTCAATAATATTACTAGTTTCATATCAATTAACCTTTAAATATTTTATCAAAGTAGATGTCGCTTTTACAAAGTTTGGCTGCCAACACAACAAAAAACTTATTTAAGTTACCCTTAATTTGTTTTATTTCTACTTGTTATTATAATTACTAAAAATGTATAATTATAAATCATTTAATAAATATTTAATATTAATGATGAATGTACTAGACATAGTTTGTGATATTTACTAGTTACATTGTAATATAAAGTCACTCAGTTGTAAGAGAAGTGTCAGAAGAATTTTAGAGTGGCACACTTCATGTTGTTGTTTTGTTCTTAAGCGAATGGAAAGTTTTGGGATTTCATATTTTTATTGCTCCGAGGCATTGTAAGAAGTAAATGATTTTGAGAGGGCACTCTTCCTTTGGCCGCCCTGCTGCAAACGTTGAACCAATCCGTTATATATAGTAAGCTGTGAGTGAACTAAGTGGCTACTGTGTGTTAAGCAAATACAATGTAAGTTATTTCTCTATAATTCAGAATTGTTACTTACTAATTGCTGTGGTAATTTTCCCAAGATAAATGTATTAAACTATCTTATTTTTCTACAAACAACTTATATTAATTTGATATTATTGAGATTTGTTTTAAAGTAAATTCCTTTGCATTAGATTGAGGTTATCCGGTAGGTACCTACGTACCTGATAAAACTAATTTAACAACCACATTCAAATAAAGCTCTCACTTATTTGGAAATAAGCATTTTACTAATTTGGATATTCTTTTATAAATTGTTAACTTATGAAGTTTAATTGTACCTAAGTTTGTTTGTGAAAGAAAATAATACCAGTGAAGTTTCTTGCCAGTTCTTCTTCACTAAGGTTTTTCCGAACTGGTGGTAAATCTTAAAAGAAATAAATATGCTATATGAAATTATACAATCTGTGTTTTCCTACTTAACTCCTTATATCTCTCATTTATTCTGATAAATAAGCTAATCTACTCCTGGACTATCTTGGATTCCTGACAAAATACTTATTATTGTGATCTGTACTTATAGTCCATTCTAATACGCTCATTTTCCGACGGGCATGATGAGTCGCTACTGTATGAACGCGAGCTATTTGTGTGTTTTCACGGCGTTAACCGGCCTCGGTTGCCGACTAAAGGCGCGTTCTTCCCTATTTAAATTGTATGAAAACATAGCACCGCACTGATCTGCCATTTTGTTTAAAAATTGTGACAATAAAACTAATTCTGGTATGTCGGCATAGGGAAACTGAGGACACTTGATACTCCTGGGAGACTTGGTACATCGAAATATTTAAAGTACCGGATGTTATTGAACTATTTTGACTGGCAGCACTGACGCTAGTAGTCGAGCCCAAATCAAGGGGAAAAAAATACAGCTATCAAACCGCCATTTTTGACGTGACGAGCATTGTTTTGTTTTTGGCCGGTACAAGATCTTTTTTTGAATTGGAAATTGACTTGTTTTGCGTAAATTAAAGTGAAATTTATTTGTTTTTCTTAGTTAATAAGTTTAATTACTTAGTTGGCTGTATTGTTTGTTGATTATCGGTTCAAGATTGTAATGAGGTAAGATACTTTCACATACTTTTTTGATTTGTGTGGTAGTGAGGACACTTGGTACACAACAACTTGGTTACATTTGATCCCCGGATCAAGTCTCCCATATAATATAATTTGTTCAAGTTCTAAATAATATTTCTTTTTGCAGAATTTTTCAAAAATGCCTCGGGTTTACAAAACTACATGAAAACTACATGAGTATCAATATATTGCGGCGAAACCAAAATTCAATTAGATTGGCAGTTGATATAAATGTATAACTTTTTAAAACTTTGTATTTGTTACAATTTGTGTTCCTTATATTTTTGTTCCTTAAAAGTTCTTTAGTGTTATATATCAAAACTTTAAGACTTCGTATAATTTTGAGACTGATTAAATAAGTTAAGCTTATTACAAATATCTCATTTTTAATAAATGATTACTTAAGTGGATACTGTTTGAGTCTAATTTTCTTCGGAAGTTTTACCAAAACCTAAACTACCTGCATAGTTTTTCGCAGAAATATAGATTTTCCAGTTTACATCATGTTGTCTGTCTGTAGGTATTTATGAACATGTAATTTTATTGTGACGAATCAACTGTCCCATGGCATAAGAGATACTTGATCCGCCCTGATCAAGTCTCCTTACAGGCCGAATCAAGTCTCCCATATAGTGGGGACACATGGTACTAACCCCTTTTTTTGAATAAAATTAAATATTGACTTATTTTATAACCTATATGTTTTGACTCCCACGTATATTATACCTAGATAAATTCTTCATACTTTAGTTAAAAAACATTTGAAATTCTCCAAAAATTTAAGATTTAAGGAGGCAAAATGAAAAGGGGGGATCAACTGTCCTCAGTTTCCCCTACATTGATTTAAATTCAAACCATTTATATTTTAAAATTACGCTCAATTTATCTATAACTCTACTTACTAACTCTGGTGAGTATAAATATTGAGGTTGATTTAAAGTTTTAATCGAGGCGACGGTGTTAGCTACCTTGCTAGCATACATCGTAATATTTTTCCCGTCTTCTGACATGCGGGGTAGCTTTTTTAAAGACTCTAAGGCCCGTATTAATAAATCAAACTCAATACATAGCTTAAGGACGGTATCACTTGATCCACACTTAAGCTATGGTAAGCATCTCAAAATCGCTCTGTATTAATAGATGTATATTGAGGGTGTATCAACTGATATCGCTCTTTGATTCTGGCCCTCCTATAAATGCCAACTTGGGTTGAATGATCGACCGATTGAATTTTATGTTCCGTTTAACGCTGTAAAAGAAATATCGTACAATACAATCTTTATATGACTGCATGATAAAATAAAAAAGCATTGCTATACAAACAAATAGTTACTACAACAATAACTATTTACTTCATAGTATATTTATATCAAGCATAAATCTCGGCAATTTTATCAAAAAAAAGAGCAGTGAAAAGAGTTTTTTTCTACTGACTAGATGTAAGGGAACGTCACAAATGTCAAAGTTTAAAATCTTCAAAAGTTCAAAACAAAACAAAAGCTGATTGCCTTAACCTCCAAATTAATAATTCAAAACAAAACTAGGTACTGTTTTACCTTTTTCACTATAAGTTAGTAGTCTGAAAATATATATATTAAATAATATGAACGAAGAAAAGGCGTTCTCGAAAGGAATCTCGAAAATAAAAGCACAAATGGACCTGGGGCGAAACCTTAAAAAATATAAATATTTATTAGAAAGATATGTCAACAACTATTGATGTCAGGTATGTAATATCTTTAGTCATGTTACTGCTAATTTATTTATTCTTAATGGTTAATAGAATCTCATTCCCACAATGTAGTCCCATAAACTATGAAAGCACTGTTATTTCATCAAACACCAGTGGAACATATTCCGTAGACTTATTTATTCAATAACTTTACCCTAGCTAGTTATCATGAAGTAAAGTTAAATTGACGAACATGTAACATGCATAAAACTACAGTGTTATATAAGCTATATTTCCACCTGATTCCCGGCCCCAGCACAACCTTTTGTATTTTCTTCACCGGCTTGGGCGAAGATATTTATTCATGACACCGTAATATGCTTCTTGATGCCTAGTTAGTGTGATAGCCATTATTCATTTAACAAAAGACCATAATATGACAATAATTAATAATGTTTTTAAGTTTTTGCATTTAAAATGCTCAATTATTCTTAACTATTCTTTTTATTTATCACATTTTTCATTTATTTATGACTATAATTACTTTGTTTTCTTTTCTTTTCAGTCAGACACTAATTTAAAATAAATGAAGGAGCTAATGTATAGAAGCTTAGGTCTCATAAGTCTTTATGAGATGAGGCTACAAGGGATGTTTTATCGTTTATACATCTTATTTCTTAAGGTGTTAGATACCCTAGGGAATGAAAATGAAAAAATATTTATTAACCAGGAACACAGTTTACAAGAAATACTTAATATAGTATATAGTAGTACAAGTGCATAGTACACATTGATTAAGGTATCTTTGCTAGCCGCTTCGTGAAGATTTCGCATTATTTTTATAATTTTTCTAATCCTACCTCCTAACATGTGAATATGTGATTTGAAATTTAATTTTTCGTCTATGTGTAACCCTAGATATTTAATGACAGGTGTCCTTGTCAAATAATCGCATGCACAGATATTATGAGTATTTTGCTTACACGAATGGATCCTAATGGATGTAATGAATTTGGGTTTCGATGCTGCGGTTTTGTGGAAACAAATTTAATCTTATGGAAAGAATAAGATTTGAAGTTATAAGAAGTTTCTAAATAAACTTGTAAAATTTTAAATGCACCTGTTAGGAGTGTTTTTTTCATGTGCTATTTAGTGAATAAACTTAATAAATAATGGTTCATAAAATAAACATATTACATGATTAACAAGGTATTGTGCTAGCTAAGTAACATTGCTATCTATAGTGTATAGTTTTATCATTTTTAATTGAATATTCTTATCAAATGAAGATTTTTTAAATGCAAGCCAAGCTGTTTTCTAATCTGTTGCAGATAAATATAGATATAGATGTAAGGAAGCTTATATAATTATTATTAAACCATAACTTGGAATATTTACTTATATTAAAATAAATAAAGATACACAGTGCCAGTTTTTATTTTTTGATATATTAATCACAATCTCTTTATTACTGTTACAAAATAATAAATTATTACATTCTATAATTATTTAGATGTATTTTTGTTGAGATTTCAATAATGACCAGTTAAATCATTTTAAGTCTTGATTTAATTGACTCACTGCTATGTTTATTAAAGTTAGACCAGTCATTATAGTTTTCATAATGAGACACTATGAGGCTATTGATCTTTCTTATGTAGTATACTAGACTGGCACGTTGCTTGTTATAATTAAGTAAGAAGTTCAATATTGGTCATAGTATTATGCGTTTTTACTCTTCGCCTTATTTGTATTAATAGTGATAAAGTAGGAATAATCACTATTATTTTCTTGTAACTATAATGATAAGGCTCTTGTTACTATAATGACACAATTAATATACATAATTTTATTAACCCTTGAAGCTATTTCTAATGGTTTTTACTGTGGAAGAATGTTAATATTACAATCAATCACTGCCCGTTGACGGCCACTGCTGGACATAGGCCTCCCTCAAGCTTCTCCACGTCACTCGGTCCTATGCTGTTCGTGTCCAGTGTCGACCAGTGACCTTGACTAGATCATCGGTCCACCTTGTGGGGAGCCTGCCTACGCTACATCTCCCAGCAAGCGGTCGCCACTCGACTTGTCTCCACTTGTCTGGTTTTTCTATGTCACTTTTAACAAGTGATACTATATAAAATACAGAGTCTTGGTAGAACCGGTATTTTTTTTGAAAAGAATCGGCAGGCACTTCGAAAGGATTTTCTGCATCCCGGATGTATCTTTTCGGTAATCTATAGCTATTAAACCATAAAATATCATCGTATTGATCAATGATGTCGTAATTATTTACTTCGTCTGTAATATTTGCAGATTGCATTTTCAAAAACACTCGTCGATATGACAGATGGCACAGAATTCAAAGTAAGGAATGATCTTAAGTCACCTACAGACTGCACTCAGAAAATCCCTACTTGGTATACGTCTTAGCAGCGTTCCTAAGTGCTGAGTATTGTTTATTAATACAGGCAGTACTCAGATGATACGCCGTTCCTGAGGCCGTACTTAACATTGGTTTATAAATATGGCGCGTAACACAAGTAAAGACTTAAGACTGCTCCCAGATTTGAGTTTGATTTATTAATACGGGCCTAACTCCGATAATATCAACATTTCCGGCCTACCGTAACGTCTTTCTAATGTTTCCATTATAGCACTTGGTTCGATGCTAGTATACATTAAAGACCGCACGGTTTCTCTAGCATGGCCGCGGAGCTAGCCGAAGCCTAGCTACGTTTTGAACTCCCGTGTACGAGTTCTGAGTGTCTGTAAACACCGATTTAAATGGAATCCACTCGGATATGTTGCCCTCGAAATAGGGCAACTCTTCCATAAATTTAGGTATTGATTGACTGTTTGACTTACTAAGATTGACTGCCTTTACATCGCGTCGGCTAGCGCTGACATGCCGCTTTCATCACAAATATTTTCGCGACTCTTAACTGGGTGAGACATCTGAACGTTTACACACGGAGGTACGCTAGCCGGTTGTGCCCTACATTCCCGTTCGCAAATTACTCGCGCGTTATTTTGATCATTGATCCAACTATGAACCCTACCGTCAATAGGTTCGGGGGTGACATCCGCCTCGTTGGAGTTTTCAACAGTTGCCAGTTCGAATCTGGCTAACTCCAAACGAGTCTCAGCATATGCGGTTGCCGCCCGCGCCCGTTCTAATTCGGAGGCCCTAAGTTCTAACTGCGCCTTAATCTGAGATAATTTACTAGACTGCGAAGTAGATATATCGATTCCGGGCCTATCACTCGCGACAGGCATACCTACAACCGTCCCGGGTGCACTGTTTGCTAACGTTTGCACTAACACTTCCGTTACTTCTATATTTCCGCTCGATTCTGTCACCTGTTCGCTACTTTGTTGCGTGCTATTGCGTGACTGCTCTTCTGTGCCGGTCCCATGGCTCCACGTATTGGTCTCTGTGGTTCCTGATGTTTCACTGTCCAATGGTGTACCGGTTTTCTTGCCTGACCTTAGCTTCTTTCCGTCCGACATGGTGCTACGAGGGGGTTCCCTAATCTAAATATTCACTAAACACAATAAAAACCCTAACTCATAATACCTATTTCCTAACACTAGCAGTTCGACTGACTTCCTAGCGTGATGACGTCAGCCGAGGGTGGAAATAGGATAGGGCGGGTAGGGGAACCACCTGGCAGAGAGCGCTACCACCTTGGGCTGCTCGGAGAAGGGTAGGAACAACCCAACTCGTCAGCTTCCTCGAGGCCGTAAAACAGCTCTGAGAAACCCTCAGTAATAGAACCTTACCAGCGAGGTCAGACTATTGAGTCCTGTGGACTCGTGGGCGCGTCTGGTAACCCACACTACCATAAATGGCATTAACGCACGCTGTTTGATGGCCGTTTAACACCGCTAGGTGGCCGCGTGATGGCTTCTTCCAGCGCTGTCCGTCTTGCCTCTCGATCTTCACGGCTTCACGACGACACCACGACGGCACCACGAAGACTGCACACGACGGCACCACGGAGACTCTTCGACGCCACCACGAAGACTGCACACGACGGCACCACGGAGACTCTTCGACGCCACCACGAAGACTCCACGAAGGCTTCACTAGGTTTGACGCAATCTTCAGAGATCCGGCTCTCGAAGGACCATTGGTTGATACTACCCAGCAGTGGACTGTATGGAGATGTGGAGGTTGGGCAGTACCAATGGGATCTTGAAAATAAAACCTCGTGGTGACTTGATAATAATAACTTGGCTTCGTTGCGGTATTTTTCAGGCAGGCAGTATGAAGAGCACGATAAAAAGTAAATCTTGAGTTTGTTAATTGAAGTCAATATCAATCTCTCAGACTGCCGTTAAGACTCCAAAACTGAGCAATACCGTAAAGAGAGCCGCAGTTTAAATTTTATTTTAATTCGTTTTTCTCTTACATTCTGAGTTATTTCTACAATTCGTTGTTATGTTTATAACTTATATTAAGGGTTATGTTTATTAAAGATGGACAATTTTAATTGCTACAAAAATGCAAGAAAGCCTAAATTAAGAATATTAACAATTTAAATTTAAAGATCAAAAATATAGTCAAGTTTACAATTTTCCCCTAATCAAGTTTACATATTTTGTTATTTATTTTATATTTAGCCTTATATACATAGGATTTTATTACTAGAGTATATAGGCAATCCTATGTGCTACATAATTATATAAAAAATCTTATCAATACAAAAAGGTAACATGGTGTAAAAGCCATAAACATGTGAAAGAGAAGTTAAAATAAGACAAAACTACGGGTAATAATAAGTTAGTACCTATGGTACATTAATTATTTTTAGAAAGATATAAAAATAGAAATAGTTATTAAGTGACAAACAATCAATTTACAATTAATCTTACATACCTATTAAATAACTTTGGATAGCTTGCCTAAAGTTAAGTTTAATTATAAAATTTACAAATAATTAATATTGATTGCTGATATCTTTCTAGATTATAGTACCTAGCTTACTTCAATATGAATTAAGTTATTAAACACTTCTGAGTTTGGAGTTGTTAATATGGTCAAGAATACGCCGACATCTAATCTATTAATATTAAATTTTTGCAACAGGTCTTGTCTTTCTCTCTGATATTAACACATTCTGAAAGTATATGCTGGACGTCGTCTACAGTATTACAGGTTTCACAATAAGGCGATTCTAGTTTTTTCATTAAGAAGCCAAATTTTCTAGATGGATAATGGCTAGATCGAAGTCTGTGGGCTATAATAATATATTGTCTACTTTTTGGCGCACTGATAAACCATGGGATCCTTAGAAGTTGGGAAGTTGGGCGGTTACAGCACATAAGTTGCAAGAGACGACAGTTCAAAAAACTGTAGTTTACCTGGGTAAAAGTACTTTCGCAAAAGGCCAAGCCTATGTAGCCTTAAGTAGAGTGAAAACCTTGGATGGTGTAGCAATTTGTGACCTCGACCAAAGAAAACTATTTAATAACCCACATGACAAATCATCTTTAGCAGAATTGCAAAGACTGAGATCTAGTAATTGATACTCTCACTTGACAATCGGATTGCCGTTCTGATTTTCCCTCCACCAACTTTCTCTTCATACGAAGCTAAGAAACCCTTTGATTAAATCATCAATATTTTCTTTCAGTGCGGTTTCATTTGAGACCCCATCCGAGTATATTTGCAGATATCGGTTAATCTCCCCACTTTCACCCCCCACAACTTTTAAACAGCTCAACCGATTTTCATCGAACATGTCTAAGAACACTCGCACATAAGTCACCTTTAATACAAAAAAAAAAAACTAAATTGAATTCACTACATCCGTTCGGGAGTTATGATGCCACAGACAGACAGACACGTCAAACTTATAACACCCCTCTTTTTGTGTCGGAGGTTAAAAAAATATTTATGTTCATTCACTTAAACCACATCATTATTGTGTTTCTTTCCTAAAGTGGGCACACTGGAACTGTCATTTTACTGCATTGAATTATTTGCCATTTATCAATGAAGTTAATTAAAATAAGCTACCTACCTGTACAAATAACTTTCTTCGCAAACATAGCAGCCACGAAGCTGGTCAGTCCAGTCCCCGCACCGAGCTCCAGCACCGTCTTGTCTTGCAACTCCTGCTTCAATCCGAGGTGTATCATCAGATCGCCCAGAAGGAACGCACCGCGCCATACTTGTAACCCAACTAAGCCTATCCTGGTTTTTGAACTGTGCTCTATAATCAATAAATGCAAGATTAATAAATAAATAAAATCCCCAGACTATCACACCAACTACCTTTCAACAAACTAAGCAGAGCTTGTGATATGAGATACCACATGTAGCGAACTAGGGGGCAACCTAGAATATAAATACATTTATATAGATAAACGCCCAGACCCGGAACATTTTTTTTCTTGTTCCTTGCGGGATTCGAACCTGCGACCACTAGCGTCTGAGGCAGACAGTGTTACCCCATCGCCATAGTGGTCGTCAATTAAATTAAATTTTGAGATTAAATGTTATATCTTACTATTAGCAGGAAAATCAAAAATTTTGTAATAAATACTTATAGGCTATTATAAAATATAGTTAATATCATCACAACTCTTTGTAATGAGCCCAATGCAGGGCATGAGTCTCTCCCCTGGGTGACGAGGAGGTATAGACCATAATCCACCAAGCTGGCCCAGT
This sequence comes from Stenoptilia bipunctidactyla, assembly GCA_944452665.1. Classification (NCBI taxonomy): domain Eukaryota; kingdom Metazoa; phylum Arthropoda; class Insecta; order Lepidoptera; family Pterophoridae; genus Stenoptilia; species Stenoptilia bipunctidactyla. Next base: position 8,344,888 of record OX101738.1, on the reverse strand, counting down.
GCTGGGTGGTGGATGCCAGAATTTTCAAGGCGCCAAGATGGCTTCTGACAAACCCTAACGACTACTGTATACAATTATACAGCACCCGGGACGCGAATATACGAAGGCTATACTATTTGAGTCACGCGTCAGACTCTAATAGAGGAGCTTTTGTTTATGCATATTACTTGACAATACCTAATCGAACTCAGTAAAAAAATTTACTGAAATGGATTAGCTTTTGCTCTTGTAATTTTCAAAGAAATTTAATGACAAAACCTAGTGCTGTATAATACATATTCACTCAAATAGATAAGCTTTTGTCAAGATGAAAAGTAGGTATATCTTTGTTTGATATACATTGCGATGAAAGAGATAAGCTACGAGAAAGGCTCCCGCACCGGAAGGTGGAATCAGTACGGTTAGGTGCTACGACGAGCGCAGCGAGGAGGAGCATGTTAGGTTGCATATAGTTATACACGTGCGCGAGCCGAGCGAGCGGTGCCGCGGCAGCGGCCGGCGAAGCGCCATAAACCTGGTCAGCTATTAGAGTCAACCCTGGACAATCCCGACATGGTCAAAAGTCAAACGTTAAGTCATCAAAATAACGATGGTCAAAATGCATGCACATTTTATTTCTATCTTTGAAAATCAGAACAATTGCCATTTAAGTATCAAATTGAAGCCAACGATCGGTAAATATCGATATCAAATGGGATAGCTTTTGTTGCTGCAATGTTCAATTGAAGTTATCTCACAAAGTCTACACGACTTCGGTCAATTTCTGTACTAGAATGGATTAGGGTTTGGGCAAGTTTTTGTCATACAAAAGCTAAGCCAGTTCAGTTTGCACTTTCACTCTAATGGTATAGCTTTTGTAAATACGCACCCGGGACCGACTGCTTAACGTGCCCTCCGAAGCACGGAAGTCGTTGTGAGAAATGAACGGTCGGCGGTCACCCATCCAAGTACCGACCGCGCCGAACGTTGCTTAATCTGTGATATCGTATGATACACACAGTAACCACGGCGCCACGACGACTTCTATATATGTTAATATATGGACGATAAAAGTACGTGGCTATAAACTATTTTCACAAAGATTGCTGTTGAGTTTCTTGACACTTCTTCTCAAAAATCGACTTTCAGAAGTGTTGGTAGATTAATTTCAATTTGTAAAGTATGTGACTTATTTTAACTGTGTATAAAAGTACGAAATAAATGATAAGTATTTTGACTTTGAGCTTCGTGCGGTTTTTTCCACGTAACTCTTGATCCTGTAATTTTTTTTCATAAAACACAGTCTTTAGAAGAAGCCGAATTTTGAAGCTCTGAAACTACCAGTCAGATGTGAAAAACTTGTGTTTGTTACGTGTAAAAGCGCGCGCGTGTAAAAGAAAATCTACTGTGAAATAGGCACGCATTTCATGTTTCCCTTTAATGCATAAGTACAATGCGACTCAAAAAATAATAAGGCCTCGGTTTAAGCACAGGCGGCGCGTGGCGCGGGTCTACGCTCTTGTTTGTTACTTCGCCGGCTTCACTCTTAAGCGGCCCACTCAAAGCACTGCCTGCAGGACCCTGCCTGCAGTGGCACTGCGAATCGTATTGTGTGTATGCATGCAGGGCCGATATTTTAATTGTTTACCCTGCCGCAGATCGGCCCTGCATGCATACACACAATAGGATTGGCAGTGCCCCTACAAGTAGGGCCCTGCAGGCAATGCTTTGAGTAGGGCGCTTTAACCAGCGGATGGTTTTACAGTAAAGCCGGTGGTGTAATAAAACGCACGACGCGGACGCCGTGCTTAAACGAGGGCTAAGATTAACATTGTAACTAACAGTAACGCAACATATTTATAATGGCAGCAAAAAAGTTCTATCGAAAACATAGAGTGGAAATAATATTTTAAACAAATAGGCAATCACATAACAGAAAATCCTTCTATTACTTCGATTCTCAAAGAATCAGAGTGTGTTCTCACAGCCATGTTACATAAATTTTCGGTAAAATAGTGAAGATAAAGCTGAATTTTTTAGATTCTAATTAATGCTTTTGCTAAAGAATTTACATATCTTTAACCTCATGTCTAAACCTCATTCTGATTATCAATTATCTATAATTTGTAACTTGCTGTTGGACTTAATGTCAAATAAATAAAATTTAACAATGTTATAACTAGACACTGTTGTGCACAAAATAACTCAATTGTGTTTAGCAAGATAAGCAAGAAGTAATAAAAAATAATTCTTAAAATTATATTGTAACTTACCTATCTTTAAAATATGTTTTTGAGGTCTTTCAACATCAAGGTCATTGTCCTCATCAAATTTTCTTACAGAATCCGGTTGTTTCAGTATAAATGGAAACTCAGATATAACATCTAAAAATAAAATATATTGATTTTAATAGTGTCTCAATAAAAATTACAAGAATGTATGTACAAGAAGTGAATCTTCAGAAGAATCAAATTAAATACCTATACATTTGCAGATATGTTCATAATGAGACAGCTGGCCATACAATAATTCTACCTGAACAGTAATTTCTTGGCACTGCTTGTTTTGTTTGGTATTGAATATTGTAATTGACAATGAAACAAATGACTGCACAAGCTGATGTTATGTTCAAATAATACAAATGGTTGTTAAGACACACAATATGATGGTTATGATGATAATAACATTTATGATAAATAAAGTTCTTTAAGCCTTGCATAACTTACTGCCTTGCAGGCTAGGTTGCGCTTTAGTTTGGTAGTCATATTCTTCATATATTTCAGAGGTCACTGTAAGTTCCGGCATCTAAAAAAATGTATATGAAATAAAGTATTTTAAAGGTACTTGATAGATTTTTTTTCATATTAGCAGTTAGTGAATTGTATAAATAAACTCAAAGTACAATGGACAATTAGCAAGTAGGTATTGCAGGTTTTATAAAAATATGTAAAATTTAATTTTACGAAACTATTCTGGTATTTTTTGTTAATTATACCTCGTTGACGGTTCGACGCGGATGTTAAACTAGTAATGATAACTGAAGTCTAGGCAAAAAATGAGTAATCTTAAAATTGGATGGTTGCCAAATAAAACTTCAAAAATAAATCTGCTTAGTCCAGTTGTCTGAATGCCAGTGTTAGAATATTAGTAGAATGTGCCAGCCATATAATTACCATAAGTTATGAAGCTGGTGTCAATTGAATAGTAACCGACTTTAACTGCCTAATACACATATTTTTATTTATACTTATAAGTATTAAGTAGCACTTAAATTTAATCTATGTTACATTTCCTGAATTGATTTGTGCACAATTTTAAAACTAGTTTTGTAAAACACATTTCCCACTAGTTTGTTTATTTTGATTTTTATGAGTTTGACAGTTGTGTTTGACATTGCCATTCACGTTGGCATTTATGTTGCCACAATAAAGAGATTGACATTCAATTGACATCAAGAAATGGAGCATACATTTTTTGCGGGTATTTTTTAAAAGTAAAAATATTTCTCGTTTTGTATCTTTGATATTTATACTTTTAGTTTAAGATGATAGCAACGAATATTTTGAATTATTTCTATATCAATTTTTAAGAACAATCCATATTGTTTATTTATTTGCTGTTTTAACTGAACGCAACCATAACATGTCAATAGTTACAAATAGACCCAATTTTGACCAATGAACGTCCAACACACGGTCGACGCTTGCCACGTCAAGTGAGACCAAAGTGAGACGGTGGATGAGTAAGAAAGAAGTGGCATTAGTCGGCATTTTGTAGGAAATCGTCTTCCGAATAGGAAATAAGTTGAAGTTACTAGTTAATTCAAGATGCGTATTTTATTAATTACAGTGGCGATAGCCCTTTTGGGTACCGCTTTCGGAGACGATATACCTACCGAAGAGAACGTTCTTGTTCTGAGCAAATCCAACTTTGAAAAAGCCATTGAAGCAAACAACTTCGTATTAGTTGAATTTTGTAAGTCTATGTTATTTTCTATTTCTTTTTACAACCCTTCTTGCATCATATTGTTAAAATTAATATGTCATTTATAAAAAAACTTATTTCACAAAGTGACACGTCAATGGGGTGCTACCGGTACCTGCTTTGTCGTAGAAGTCAACGTGTTTTTGTATTCTAGATGCTCCATGGTGTGGACACTGTAAGTCTCTCGCGCCCGAATACGCTAAAGCTGCCACAAAACTGTTAGATGAAAACTCTCCAATCAAATTAGCGAAGGTTGATGCCACAGTTGAACAAGACCTGGCTGAAAGTTATGGTGTCAGAGGATACCCAACTCTTAAATTCTTCAAAAACGGCAGTCCAATCGATTACTCAGGTATGTGTTTTAATTAAGCACCTTATCTTTATCTGCATGCATAATCACATTTCATGCTAATCATGAGTTTTATAAACTAATTTGTAATTAATTATATGCAGGTGGTCGCCAGGCTGATGATATTGTTAGCTGGTTGAAGAAGAAGACTGGCCCTCCAGCTGTGGAAGTTACCAAAGCTGACCAGGCTAAGGAACTTATTGGAAGCCATAATGTCATAATCTTTGGATTCTTCGCTGATCAATCAACTCCTAAGGCTAAAGCTTTCCTGAATGTTGCTAGCGCTGTAGACGACCAAGTATTTGCTGTTGTCAGTGATGAGGCTATTATCAAGGAGTTGGAAGTTGAAAATGAGGATGTTGTTGTGTACAAGAACGTAAGTATTATGTTGTATTAATGATCATTGTCTAAGATCAATGTATTAGTAAATTGAACTTAATTGACTTGAACAAAAAGATTCATATTTTGATATCCTTGAATAGAACTAAGATTATTATTGAAGTACCATGTAAGCATGCAGAATTTATTCGAGTGTTGAGTATAGATATAGAAAAAAAACTTGTATAACTGGTTTGCCTTAGACTAAGTGGATTCATTGAACTTTAAATTAAACAGTTATAAAGTTTGAATAGTATTGTGTAATGCTTATCTTTTAAATGATAAAACTGTGACATTGACCTTATCTTCAAAAGTGTCATCCTGTGACTCTTTTTTAATTTTAAATTGCTAAAATGGGTTTTATATGTTACTATATTATCTACTTAAATAAAGCTTCACCAGCCAGACTAATATATGAAAACCGAAATATTAGTTTATCAATATGATATAAGTAATTTGTCTATTTTATTGATTCAATACAATAACATGCCAATATTCATGCACATCTCAAAATGATTAATAAGTCAATTAAATTGCATAGAAGACTCGCTCCAGATTGACCTTTCTTGCAATGGCTTGTCTCCCTAATTCTTTGAAAAATTTAAAAATTTGAATCAAAGATTTTTTTTGTGTCTATTTTCTTTTCAGTATTAAAACAGTTTTGTTGTAGCAACTTACTAATTTATTTTATTTATGTCAACAGTTCGAAGACCCCAAGGTGAAATATGACCTTGAATCCTTTGATGAAGACCAATTCAAATCATGGGTGTTTGTGCAAAGTATGCCAACTATTGTGGAGTTCTCGCATGAAACTGCGTCCAAGATCTTCGGTGGACAAATCAAATACCACCTCCTGCTCTTCCTGTCAAAGGTAAACAGTTTATTTGGAAATAAATATCAATAAGTTTATTTCTGTAATACTACTTAAAAAGTAATGACCAGAATTTTTTTACAATTTTATAATTGCATCACTTTTGTATATTAGAAAAAAATATTATGAATAATATGTAATAAATAAGTTACAATGGCTTTGAATTTTCATAATCTGAGTCTGAAAAGTGCCTATCAATCTATATTATTAAACAAAATTTTAAAATACATTGCTCGAGGTTTTTCTCAAATTTACATTGAAAAAAATAAGCAGTGTAATAAATAATAGTACTCAGCCAATCAAGGAATTACCCAGAACAGAATTAAAAAAAAACTTCAGTGTTATTTTAATATTATGTTGTGTTGCAGTTACATAAATTAAAATGAAATTAGTTATGGCAGTTTTGCCATAAAAATAACCTAGTAAATACCCAGACTCAGAGTTATAAAAAGAAAATTAAATGTTATTTTGATATATGTGTAGTTAATAACAGAAATCAAAAAGAAATTGGTACATTTAATTGGTAAATTTTACCATAAAATTTATTAAAAGTTCTTCGTCATTTAAAAGAAGTTAGCAATTATTTGCTGTGTCTTATTTCTGTTTCAACTTGACCTAGCACTTACTTGTACAAATTGAGATGCAAAGTGAAAGTTCAAACTGGTACTGTGTGATTACTGTGCCTGACATTCACCTTGTGAAAGTATATCAAAGAACTTGACTTTAAAGTCATGACCATGATTGGTTATGTATTTACTACCTTTTGACATTAATTTGCTGCAATAACAGCATAGTTTTAGTACTTTTTTATTAAACCAATTTTACAAATACTCTATTAGTACATACATACTAAATGGGTTAATTTTTTAATCTAATTTGAACTGGTGAATCAATTAATTATTATTCCAGTATTAGTTAGCTTAACTGTGCCAGATTTTAAATTAAATTTTATAACAACAATATATTTAATTGTCATAGAAAACTGGAGATTTCGAAAAGTACGTTGATGAATTAAAGACTGTTGCCAAGACCTACCGTGACAAGATCATGTTTGTTGCCATTGACACTGATGAAGATGACCACCAGAGGTATGTACCACTTTTTCTTATTCCTAATTGTAACTCAGTATCTAGGCCACAGAATGATATGTAATTGATTAAGTTTAAATTTAAATCTGGGTCATCTCTTAACGGCTACACAATTTAATTGATATTAATCTTAGTTATAACTGCAAAAAATAATGAACGAAAATATTGTTTCTTTAATTATAGAGATTGGTTACCAATACAGAAGGCTTCTTTTAAGTCAAAAATACTTTTTTTTGAAGACTCCTCTGCCCACATAAATAAATATCTTAAGTATTATCTCATGTCCTGAACACTACTCAATAGACCTAGAATGAAATTAAATAATAAAGATAACAAAATTAAGTAAGTAAAGATAAAAGAATTTTTAGTTCATTATTTTCCATTTTGTCCTAAGTATGTGGTTGTTCTAAGCCATTCTACTATATTATAAAATTTAAATAAACAAGTTTCTAATAACGCTTTGTCTTTTAAATTATCTAATGCTATTCTAGTCATGTACACTGAATAGATAATGTTAATGTATAGATATACCAGTTTTATAGCTACCGTTTTTAGGGAGGAAGTTCATTCAACTGTCACATCTGGTAAAATATTATCATGGTCGCGGTATACGTGATGTCGGTAATGTTTGCCTTGCTGAGATAAGAATTCAACAATTGAGATTAGATCTAGTTCGATATAAATAATAATATCCCACTTAAACATTGGGATAAGTAAGTTTCGTAAAAATTAAGTGCGAGTAAAACTTGCGCGCCGAAAGTTCTGATTTAAAATAATACTTAATTATTCATACATATAACTAGCAGGTTCTCACGGTTTCACTGATCCCGTAAGGAATGCTTGTAATACTGTTATGTGGCTTTCTTGTATGAAATATTTCTTGATACCTATGACCCAATCGGTGGCTTCGTTAATTACATTCAAAAATATGAAGCATTTCTCCTTGGGTACAATATTATTGTAGATTATATGAACGTAGCGTAATCAAGTATTGCTGCACATTAAACTTATAAGTAGGTACAGTCATTTATGAAAAGATGTAAAAAACTGGTAAATTTTTTGCTACATATATAGCATAATATATAAATAGCATAATATTGTTCGGTCAAAGTTTCTCAATTGGTATAACTGCTTGTACTAGCTATACATTATTTGATTTGCCTAGCAATGTTTACAGTAACTAGTATTGCTATTATTATAGTTATTATCTCTCAGACCTTCCTCTTTGCTTCGGTTCAAGTGCAAGTTTTATTTGATAGGAGGCGCAATGTATGACATTGGACTGATTATTGCATGTGAAATACTCTTTTTTATTATTGCTTTATTACACGGGAATGTTTTTCATGTTATAGGTATATCTATTAATACAGAATTATTGATTTTTTATAAAAACGTGATTTTCTATATTTGTTTGGGGCTCCCAAAAGATTTCCTAAGGTTAAATTAAAAAAAATATAGTTGACTATGATGCTTCCCCAAAATTTTTTACTTTACATTTATTAAATATACAGATAAATTAACTCTTAGGTTCCCTTTGAAATGTTTTTATTTTGTCTTAGAGAAGAATGTCTCATCATGTTAAATAAATAAAAGATTTTAATATAGATAGTATAATCTAGCAGTTGCAACTCTAAAGCAGTACCATATGTTGAGATCGAATAAAAAATCCACCTTAACCATTTTCGTAAATAAGGGGGCGATTGGTGTATTTGAATCACTTTTCTTATAAAGCTATACCACATAAAAATCAATAAATACCTACTTATAAAACTAAATGAATCCCACACAGTAGAGTTTTTCGAAAAAATGCACCGTTTTCTCGTAATAATGACTAAGCAATTGTCTGATTTCGTCGAGATGTTTTCAACTTTTTTGTCTGCATTAGTAATTACGCAGGTTTATCACGAAAGGACAGAAGCTACAGATTTTACTAACGTGGATATCTTCCAACGTCGCCCTCTAATTCAAATGAACGCAACTTCGTTTATCATTACTTAACGGCACAATATATGTTTAAATCAGTAGAGACACGTCCACAAATGTAACATTTAAATTTTAAAATGTTTTGCGAGTCATATTAACTATTGTTTATCGTATCGCTTTTAAACACACGTTATTGTCGGAGGTGTTCGTCTAGTTTCGTACACTTATGGTGTCCTTCATCAGGGGTGAGTGCAGTCGTAGCTGCGCCTCGACAGCTCCGACAATAACGTGTGAGTACGAGTCGCATAACAGGTCACTTATTTGAACAAATTTGAGTTTATTTTACAGCAAACGGCACCTCTCGTATAAGTCGCATTTTCATTTCAAGTAGCTTTTCATAGTCAGCCTTATACGGAAAAAAGTGCGGGAACAACTATTTGTTACGGTCTAGTCGCTCGGTACTAATATATTTTTTTTAATTAAGTGCTATAAAATCGGGCTATAAACGTGTTATTATTCATTATTTGTTAATTATTTACCGATAAGGTATAAGCACTGAGGTATAAGAAATGCTTTGTATTTTTTTGTATTATTATAGACTGCGCCCGCGTTTAACCTCAATCTCGCCTGTTGGTAAGTGAACATGAGGTCGAAGATGAAAGCACACTGGCTTACGAGAAAACAGGCTCTTTATATACCGAAAAGCTTCACCGCACCGCCGGAGTGGTTATATTAGGCGGCAGAATTTATATGAAGCGTCACCAAGCAAGGGCCACTCAGACTAGTCATCCTTCATCATCATCATCACAACTCTTTGTAATGAGCCCACTGCAGGGCATGAGTCTCTCCCCTGGGTGAAGAGGAGGTATAGCCAATAACCAGAATTTTTAGGGCGCCTAGATGGCTTCTGACAAACCCTAACGACTACTGTATACAAGTATACAGCACCCGGGACCGACTGCTTAACGTGCCCTCCGAAGCACGGAAGTCGTCGTGAGATATGAATGGTCGGCGGTCACCCATCCAAGTACCGACCGCGCCGAACGTTGCTTAACCTGTGATATCGTATGATACACACAGTAACCACGGCGCCACGACGACTTCATCCTTCATCGTCATCCTTCACGACACGCTCAACCAAAGGCCATTCTGAGCCGAAACTACGGACAATAATAAATGAGTATAGGTAGCACAGTACATCTTCTTTTCACCACCTTACACCTCCAGCGGGGCTAGCATGCTAATGTCGACAACGATAAATCGGGCCTTTTATCGATATTTTCTTAGAGTATGGTATTTAGTGTATGTAATTTATTAAGATTATGACATATTTGGTTCTGTGTTCTTAATCATGGTATCAAAACGAGTAATTCCATCTATTATGGTACGCATAATAGGATAAAATAACAAAATAATATTTTTCTAGTCGATTCAACTATTTATCGATGGTTGCATGCTAGCCCTGAGGCAGGATAAGCGGTTTAATATTTTGTTCCGATACTTAACATCGTCGACGCAATGACCGAGACTTCGCTATGCTTCGTGTACTCTTGTGTTATTCCTATGCAATTTACGCCGGCTAACGTAACATACATAAAAATATCATATAAGTAGTTTTATTGCACTTGAACTTGAAGCGATAATGTCCTTGAACGTAGTAATAAATCTTGCGATACGCAAACATCGGTGTCACTATGTGCTGCGAATAGTGTTTAAAGATTATTTTAATCAGCCGTGAAAAATACGTGTTTTTAATATAAACAAAGATAAAAGAAGCTTAACTGGATAGAATGAACTTATGAACGTTTTTTTTTAAATTAAATGGATGAAATAGTAATGGCTTGATAAGGATAATTTGTCATTTTTTTATAAATATTTAAAACAAACTAAAATGCCTACACCAACATCGATTACTTAGCATATTTATTTATTTATCACATAAATATTCGACCCTACTTGGATTCGAACTCGAGACCTGATTTAGACAGCATTACGCCTAGCAGACTTTCGAAAAAGTACTTACCTACATTTATTAAAACTAGCCTGCTGTGCTAGCACGGATCTTTTGTCGATCGTAAGTTTACGAATGCTCGTATAGTATGGAGACGGTTTTGCAAGCAATAATTGAAATCTATCCATTGCCGCACGGCCAGCTTAAATAAATGTGTTCCTTGTTAATTTTGAATGTTTGTTAACAGTTTCTACTCTTAAATAACTGTAAAATAAAAAATTACATTGTTACTAAAAACTTGCAACCGACTCCATACTATACGAGCATTCGTAAACTTACGATCGACAAAAGATCCGTGCTAGCACTGCTGGTGATCTTTCAACTATTGTCTTTTGTATCGAAAAACTCAGCAAACTGACTGTATTTTAATTCTTTTAACATTTAACCGCCCAGCTCTTCGCGTAGGTTACACTGGGTTAATGGTTAAAAATTTTAAATATTGAAGGAGAGCACTCTGTATTCGATTCTGATCATAAATAGGTACTTAATTTTTCACCAGAATTCCCTATAAATAAATAAGGAGAGATTACAATACTTTTCCCGACGGTCCGCCTCAGTCAACACGCCCGCCACACGCACACCACTTCCCGCGTATTACGCTTATGTTACCATGCGTTGCGTAGTGATTTTTTTCTCTTTATGTATGATCTCAAACTATCACGTCCTCGATATTCGATATTTCGAAAGTGACCCACCAGCCACTCTGTATATGCTATATTTTATCAAAATCTATAAACACACAGGATCAACAATTATCACAGAGCTGCTAATAGTATAAATAATTATAAGACTGCAATCAGAAGTTTTCGGAAGTAAAACCAATATGTATAGCTATCATTGTATTTTTTAATCTGTGTTCCCATTTGACCACAGAATCCTGGAGTTCTTCGGCATGAAGAAGGAGGAAGTACCCGCCGCGCGCCTCATCGCCCTCGAGCAAGACATGGCCAAGTACAAGCCCGACTCCAACGAAATCAGTGCCAACAGCATTGAGGTATGTAGTATTACGAGCGTTTGCCCGCGACTTCGTACACGCATAAACTCGAAAGTCCTATATTTTACGTTCCCGCAGGAATTTCGGGAATTCCTTCCATAATACAAACAGACACTTATTAAGGAACCTTTATACCAAGTATCACATCCGTGCACTCCAGGAATAAGATTTTTCATACAAACTAAAATGTCCAATAATTCCCGTTCTCTTGGGAATTTCGGGAATTCCTTCCTTAGTGCACCCTGCATCCCCTAAAGAATGTATGTTCCAAATTTCAGCTCTCTGCGCCCAGTAGTTACGGCTGTACGTTGTCTGTCAGTCACTCAGTCAGTAACGGAACAGTTTTATATACAATTGATTGAACACAATATTGTTTTCTTTGTTTTTTTTTTACCGTTTACAAGCTCTGTCACCTTTATGTCAAGTGAAGATGAGGTGAGGTCGAAGGGGTTCAGGAAGTAACTGTCCTATTATTAAACATTGCTGGAACACCTCATCGCCGAAACAGATATATTCAGAACACTGAAGGGGGCCTACGACACGTATTTGTATTTCCATTCATATAATATTATATTTCATAATATAAATAAGGTAACATACATGTGAAAAACTTATAACCAGAGTAACTCTATGTTTTGCTTCCATGCTGGACTGGGAGCGAAAGAAAAATATAGAATGTACCAGCTGCTTCTCTTCCCGGGCATACTGTAAAAGTTAGTTAAGGGACAGAGGTTTTATTGGCATTTTTGTGGGCGATAGGCTGATCCCCTGTTACTGCAATGGACTCTCTCCATCATTATAATACCTCATTTGTCAAACGTGACATCAGATGGTCTTATAACCTCTGGTGTTCTGCCTACCCCATAAGGGATACAGGCGTGAAGTTATGTATGTATGTGACTCTATGTTTTATTTTTTAAAGATACTAGCATTCCAAATTTCAATACATTTTTGTTCACGTTTCGTATTAATATTGGTTGCATACTATGCTGTTTTTTTCTTTGGACACAAAGACAACTTATTTCACACGAATACTGAACAATGGCTTAATACAAACGCACGATTTGTGAATCTTGCAAACAGCGTTCATTGGGTTAGTCGGTTGTATCAATATTTACTCTCGATTCCTACTAACTCGGTTGATTTCTGGCGAATATCGAGTAGCATTTGTCAATACACTGATGTCGTACTCGTAAGACACCACGAAGGAATAGCACTAATACCTATAGTATTTCTTGCATTGGACGTAAAAGACTATTAAGAACTTGTTTTCCTTCATGGCTACTTCAGCTTATTTTTATATTTAAATATAATTCACATTTTCTAGTTTATGTATAATTTTGGTAATTTAGTTGAGAAATAAACTTCGCATAAGTCCCCTAATCGCTAGAAAAACGTATTGCATAGTGATACTGCCATCATTTTTTAAAATATTGACGACTTGTAGACGTGTATAATAACTTAATCTGTTATCAGCCCCACAAACACCGTAAAACATTTGATTTCACCTGATTTAGATTACTTGGCGACAAGTCATGAGGCGTGCTCTTAAACTATTAGTTATTGAATAATAACATGTTATCGCAAGTCACGGTTTCACATTATAACGATAATGTGCAATTAAAATCCTTAGCGTAACTAGAGCCATTGGATCAGCTTATATACTGAAACAATGTTTTAAGACGACACATCGAAATGCTTTTTCTTGAAATCTTAGCACCTTAACACGCCGACATAAGGTCGCGTATTGCATAGAAATCGCCACCATCGACACCGCTCAGACACTGAAATCGTTTCAAAAATCGATAAAAAAATAACGGTAAATGCTATGTAAATTTTGAGCAACCAAAGTCCGAACAATAATCTGAAGATTGAATTTAAGTAACTTTTAAGCATATAAAATTCATAACTACGTGGTAATTTTAAAAAAAGTATTTTTTTGGATGTGTTTTCGAAAAATAAAACTATCGAGTCAAAATCATCAAATCATGTTTTTGAGCAGGCAAAGTACAGATAAAGATATGAATTTACACACATTAAAATTTTAGATCCACTCGTCTTGTCATATTCTCATAGTTTGCGATGAAAGTCAATGCATTTTTTCAATATGTCGTCACAAAATTAATTATGAGTAACTGGCACGACTTTGTTGACTTTAATGATATGTTGCGTGTTTTTTTTGGTGATACATTGTAAACTAAGTTTTGACCAACTTATTAGCACTATAGTAATGCATGTCCTAAAGACTTTATTGAATAATATTATAAATGAAACAGACATTGAAGTTTCGGTGTCTTTAGGTACAGACACTAAAATTACACAAATAAATCGATTCAAAACCTCCTTTATTTGACTGGTTTGTTGACTTTGCAGTGGTTTTTGATTTAATATAACTATGAAGTTTTTTTTTGTAGATTGCCTTATGTTGACTTTGTATGAGCCAAAACAAATACTAATGTTGTGTAAATAGGAAGGATTTATTTACGGTATTGTGCATAATGCATGGTCAGATCAGGCTTTTGTATTTATGTAGTAGAGAACCGCCATCGTATTGTATAAATTTTTACATTGAAATAGAATAGAACCCATTAGAGGTAAATGATGTTGATGAGAACCACTATTTAGTATTGCTACTTTAATGGCAAAAAATCGAGTAAGACGTATAATTAACTCAAACGTTGTTACTTTGGTATGTCCGTTACTCGTAAGCATCCATAGCAATAAACATTATATCTGTTTATTTCTTAGCGTAGATATTCTTAACAGTTCGTGAAATCTTAGCCACAGTGACAAAATTTGAAAAAGGAATAGTTAACGTTGATACGGTAAATTATATGGTCTGTTTTTAATTTTGACCCCAGATTTTTTGCTAAAGCCTATCGTTTTACAAGGACTAAGAGGAGTAGGTGTAGTTTATGCAGTTACGATGATATTTAACCTACACTAAGCAAACGGTCGTCACCGCGTCACAAAATCTTGCAAACTGTGTTATTTGATAATGTTTTGATTTGTGCTCGCATTGTTAAACTGCATTACTTCTCAAGAAGTTTGCCGCTTCATGAACAATATGATAAACCGACGTAATAATCGGTACTCGATAATCGCTTTCGCATAATCTACAAAGCATATTGTGACACTTTTGTAACAATGAAATCATATGATGGGTTTTGAAACATGAATTCTTACACATGATTTCACGATCTTCATATATCTTCTAATATATAAAATTCTCGTGTCACAGTTTTCGTTGCCATACTCCTCCGAAACGGCTTGACCGATTTTGATGAAATTTTTTGTGCTTATCCGGTATCTATGAGAATCGGACAACATCTATTTTTTTTTTATTTATATGGCAAAACAACGTTTGCCGGGTCAGCTAGTAGTTATTATAAGTGTCACGTTGGTAGTGTATGAGAGCTTTGTTAGGGTGCCTTTCTGCGTTTATTGTACAGAAGGCAGCAGATCAAGCGTCACATTACTTGTCAAATTTCCCCAACTAATTTTATCTTAATGTCGAGGGCATAGAGTTCAGATTCAAGTAAAAAAATTTGACATATTTGTAACGCTTGATGTGCTGCCTTCTGTTCATATCGTCAAACAGATTCGTTTTATTGGCTAAGGATAAGCAGCGGGATTTTGTTATTTGACTTAGTGTTTGATTTCCCAGGGTTTACATGGGCGATGGTTTTTACTGAACAGGTTACTCCCATGCTCATTATCCTCTTATTGCATTGAAACTACTTCTTTTAGTATAAATATGAATAGGTACAGGGTGACTGGTGACAAATTTTAGATGAAGGAGAGTACTCTGTACTCGATTGTGCAGTGCTAGCACGGATCTTTTGTCGATCGTTAGTTTACGAATGCTCGTATAGTATGGAGTCGGTTGCAAGTTTTTAGTAACAATGTAATTTTTTATTTTACAGTTATATAAGAGTAGAACCTGTTAACAAATATTCAAAATTAACAAGGAACACATTTATTTAAGCTGACCGTGTGGCAATGGATAGATTTCAATTATTGCTTGCAAAACCGTCTCCATACTATACGAGCATTCGTAAACTTACGATCGACAAAAGATCCGTGCTAGCACTGCTGATCATAATTGTATAATAAAAGTAGGTACTTAATTTTTCACTTGATTTCCCTATAAGTAAATACTACTGTTACTATTTACTTTACATACAACTGAGTCGATCGCGGCACGTGACCTGGCGCGCGGATCGCTGCCAACGCTAGCGTAACCATGCGTTGATTTCAATTCTTGAACTTTCGGTTAAGTTTACTCAGTAAATAATTAATATTTATTTTTTATCATATTTTATCTCTAAATGTATGATTTCAAACTATCACGTCCTTGAATTCATCCTGTATAGTAATAAATTGAGTTTCAAATCTTGCAGACGTCAAAGACTAAGTTGAACCACAATTATATTTGTTTTTTTTTTTTACTTATTACCTAGTAAAAACGCAGTCAAGTTTTTGTAGAAACTGAGCAAAACAACACCTCTTTACCTTTATCTACCATCAGTATCAACTAAGCTTCTCTCCACAGGAATTCGTGCAATCCTTCTTCGACGGTAAACTGAAGCAGCACCTACTGAGCGAGGAGGTCCCCGACGACTGGTCCGCTAAGCCCGTCAAGGTGCTCGTCGCCAAGAACTTCGATGAAGTGGTCTTTGATGCCTCCAAGACGGTCCTTGTCGAGTTCTACGCCCCATGGTGAGTTGAAATATCAATTATTATTATTCATCATCACATCATCATCACAACTCCATGTAATGAGCCCACTGCTATGAGACTCTCTTCAGGGTGACGAGGAGGTTTATGCCGTAATCCACCAAGCTGGCGCTGTGCTGGTATGTGGATGTCAAAATTTTCAGGGTGCCGAAAGGGTTTCTGACAAACCCTAACGACTACTTTATACAGCAACCGGGACCGACTGCTTAACGTGCCCTCAGAAGCACGGAAGTCGTCGTGAGAAATAAATTATCGGCGGTCACCCATCCTAATACCTGCGATATCAGGATGGGTTACTGTGCATATCGTTTGATATGCACAGTAACCACGACGCCACAACAACTTCACTTCATTACTGTTGTTAGACATTTATTCACCCAGTCCAAATTAGGCCAACTCTGCGTTAGCATGGCGCGGTTCCATACAAGAATGTATGAAGTATTTCTATGAAGCCGCGTCCCGCACCCGCGTTTTTTTGGCCCAAAAGTAAGCTCATATGCTTGTGTTATAGGAACAGGATTACGGATATACATACATACATTTTATACTATTATTTTTTAGTAAATACAAACTCGTTCATGCACACTTATTAAGCTTTGTGTTTTTAATTACTAATTTCACACAACTAATAAAAGAAAAAATACAAAAATAAGAAAATAAGAACATAAATGAACAAAAGTATTATTTATTATACTTATTTTTAAAAGAATATTCTTCCAGTGAATTATGAAATCATAGAAATAAAATCAAATTACGAAGGTAGGTAAATCTGGCAAAAATAGATAAATTTAGCAGATTTTCCACAATCAAAACTTTAATAATAATATATAACAACCAATCAACTCTGAGTGATAATATCTAGAATGATCTTCATATTCATTAGTGACGCAAAATTATGATAATATTTGCTCAAGTGTTTATCATAAATTAAATATTCATTATTCCTCAAGTCACTGGTCCGTAAACAATTTTCGGATGAGTGTCAAAACTGACCTTCTCATCAGGATAGATAAATGTTAAATGATACAGAAATAATGATTTATTAATTTAATTTTTGTTTTTTCGTAAGAAGAAAATCATATTTCGGTGTAGCTCAACTTTAAAAAAAAATTAATCAGAGTTATATGCTTACTAAACTTTCGAAAATTACTATACTACTGATGAAATAAATGCCTATCGCAGATTTCAACGCTTGTTTTAATAGGATAATTTGTCCTACATAGAAGATTGATCGAAGTCAGGTCACTTCTGTTATAAGAAATAAAATATAAGTCATTCGAAGTATACCATACTTGCTGCGCACAGCGGGATTCTTCACATACGAGCTAATGGATTTTGATGTCGACACAACTTCATATTTAACACAACTGAAATACTATATCCAAAAGAAAAATGAAGGCTTATGTGAATATTGACAAGATTTTCGGTGAAATACAATGTAGCAACGTTAAATTAAGTGCGTGAAAAAATGCCAGTGTAAAGATTTATTATTAACGAGCGTTTGCCCGCGACTTCGTACACGCATAAACTTAAAAGCCCTATTTTCCGTTCCCGTGGGGATTCCGGGAATTCCTTCCATTATACAAACAGACACTTATTGAGGAACCTTTATACAAAGTATCACATCCGTGCACTCAAAGAATAAGATTTTATCATACAAACTAAAACCGTCAAATTATGGAATTCTCTGCCCGTTGCGATACGACATGCAAAATCTCTCCCAATATTTAAGTCACAAGTTTATAATTATTTCTTGTCAATGTCAGCTGCTATGGAATAATGTTTAAATATATCATGATATTTATTATTTCTTTGATATTGTATTGTATTTATGTATTATTATACCTATATATTGTATTATTATATAAATATACGCCGCACCACCTTATTACAACAATTTTAGTTATTCTTGTCCATCCTAAGGTTGCCTGGAAGAGATCGCTCTTAGCGATAAGGCCGCCCATTGTACCCTATTTTTTTTTTTTATGTTTTCATTCTTACTGTATTTTATAATATGTGGTGTGCAATAAAGAGTTTTGTATTGTATTGTATTGTATTGTATCATATATTTCCCGTTCCCGTGGGAATTTCGGGAATTCCTTTCATAACACAACCAGTCTCTTTTTTGAAAAACTTTTGTGCCATGTATCATATCCGTGCACTCAAGGAATAAGATTTTTCATACAAACTAAAAAGTCTAATAATTCCCGTTCCCATGGGAATTTCGGGAATTCCTTCCTTAGTGCACCCTTGCATCCCCTAAAGAATGTATGTTCCAAATTTCAGCTTTCTACGCCCAGTAGTTACGGCTATACGTTGTCTGTCAGTCACTCAGTACCTCAGTCACTCAGTCAGTAACGGATCAGTTTTATATATATTGATATAAGAAGAACTCCACTTGCACGGTAATAAATAAATATGCTGGACATTACTATTCATACACTTAGTTAGTTTTAATACATATAAAAATTTAATGTTTAAAAAAAATGGAGCAGTTTCAGACCAATAGACATTGCAATTTAATAATTTACAGAAATACAACTATAAATATACAGATAATCTACAGAAAACAAATTTAGGGTTGATACAAGAGGTGGTCTTATAGTTAAAAAAAGCAATCTCTTCCAGACAAACTTTAGGGTAGAGGATATTATATGCGTCAAAGGTATTTAGAATGAAACACAGAGAAATATGGTTATAAAAATATACTTACTTACTGATGTTTTTTAAGCATACTGAAATACCTTCTCATTTCATTACGACACATTTAAATATTAAACCTTTCTATAGCATCGATGATGACTAAAGATAGATTTCCTTTTAATTCTCAATTAATAAAGAACTATGAAAAAAATCTATAGTCTGTAGTGTGTGACGCTCCCGGTCCCAACATAACAACTTGAATGAATTATATAACCTCGTATCACCTATTACACCAATCTTCTCTTCGACCAGGTGCGGCCACTGCAAACAGCTGGTTCCGATCTACGACCAACTCGGTGAACACTTCGAGAAAGACGATGACATCATCATCGCCAAGATCGACGCCACCGCCAACGAATTGGAACACACCAAAATCACCTCCTTCCCCACTATCAAGCTCTATACTAAGGACAACCAGGTAAGTCGAGTGATTAGTGTAGTATGTAAAATAATAGAGGTTTTATTGGCGTTTTTGTGGGCGATAGGCTGACCCTCTGTTACTGCAATAGTCTCTCTCTGTCATTGTAATGCCTCCAAATTTGTCAAACGTGACATCAAATGCTTTTTATAGCCTCTGGTGTTCTGCCTACACCATAAGAGATACAGGCGTGAAGCTATGAATGTATGTGTATGTAAAATAATAAGTATGGGCAATATTAGTACAGTAAGTATACATTTTCATTGTACTTTGAACCTTATCACAATCGAATAAGTTGCAAAGTGTAAACATCTTATTACACATGACTGTATCACACAACAGAAATTGCGCCTTGTAGATGTTTAGTTCTGCTGTTTGGCTTGACAGGCGAACCCAATAGTCGCCTTTAACGATACCCTTATCCAAGGGTATTAGGGCTATTATAAGTCGACCCTGCGCGGAAAATGAGATTTTGGCTGAAGTTACAATCAAGTTTTACAGTTGACTCGGTTAGAGGACACCAATGAAAGCAAAATGTGACTTAAACGCCATGCCACGACGGCATCGCTACATTATTTACAGTTGACGTTCTACTATGTCGTGATATCTATCTTAATTCTACTGTGATCTAATGTCGTTGACTTTGTTGTTTAAACATGAAAGTCACGACGGTGCTCTCACAACATCTATTTAACAATTTAATATAGATAAAAGCTAAAGCGGAACCTTTGAAACAGAGACGATTTACATGCTATTATTATTCGTGTTGTGCACACTCACACATATAAGTTCAAACTTATCTATTTGCATTGAAACAGAATCAGACTTATAAAAATCTCCAAATGAGTGTATGCATAATCGTCACACCTCCAAGTTGAAAGTGGCCTTACTTTTACACACCATATAGTCAGCATACAAAAACACATGATAAAAAAAAACACTAGTATGAATAAGAAAAATGAACCTTAAATCTTTTTTATCACTAACATAACTGTCTTTTTGTACGAACTTATACTAAAATACATCACATCAAAAAACCTAACCGATATTATATTTTAATTTTCAGGTTCGCGATTACAACGGTGAAAGGACTTTGGCCGGTTTGACCAAGTTCGTCGAAAGCAACGGAGAGGCGGCTGACGCAGCACCAAATGTCGTAAGTGAACTCACTATGGATTTTTGGTGTTAGTGGGATTCCGTGAAAGTAGTAACTGTGGATACGTAGTTTAGGAAGCGAAATGTCTATCGAATATACTTACATAATTATTAAAATAAGAAACATAAAAACACAGAGATTTAAAAAATGGACTTGAAAATAGAATAACGCCATTAACTTAAGACTTTAAAAATTTTCTTTTATAACAAAGACAATACTACAACAAAAATATTTAGAAAACTTAATTACTTTTATATCTATGAATCTTTAAATTGATAAATATTGGTCCATTTAATTAAAACACATATAGAAAATTTTGAGATTGTTCTAATTTTTGTTGTTATTGTAGATAAGTTATGATGGAGGTTAACCATTGCAATTGTTCGTATTTACTGTAGACTGAGATAGTATTTTTTTAACTGTTTAGTTGAATATCTATATTTAGCGAGACATTATTGATTTAGAGCATTTAAAGCATCAATTCAAACAGCTTCCACGCTGGACTGGGAGCGACAAAAAAAACATAGAATGTGCCAGCTGCTTCTCTTGCCGGGCATACTGTAAAAGTCAGTTAACGGACGGAGGTTTTATTTGCGGATTCGGATTGGAAAGATTCGAATGTAAATATAAATAAATAAAATCCCCAGACAATCACACCAACTACATGGCCCACCAGTAAGCATAGCTTGTGCTATGGGTTACCATGTCGCGAACTAGGGGGAACCTAGTATATAAATAGATAAACACCTAGACACGGAACATTTTTTTTCTTGTTCCGTGCGGGAATCGAACCCGCAACCACTGGTGTCTGAGGCAGACAGGTTTACCCCATCTCCAAAGTGGTCGTCATTGAATGTAGTGCGTAACTGCTCTAATTGTTTGCTTCTAGACTTAATACACTGAATTTGCCTTATAAATAGGGCTATAGAAACAGAAATTTCTGTTTAGGCTTATCCTTCACCCAGTATAATCAAAAATCTTTTATGTAATGAAAGTTTAAGATGATATTGAAATGCAATATTTTTGTTTCAGACTGAATTCGACGAAGAAGACGAAGTGCCAGCTAAGGACGAGTTATAAATGCGTCGGCGCCGTACTTCCATAGCTATTAAGTCTTGTATAGATTTATTCCCTTTTTATACCGAATCTGAGTTTGCATTTCATTTAGACTGTTGATTTTCTAAATTGTGTTAAGGTTGTACTGTTATTTTTATTAAGTTGATAAGCACTTATTTGATATTTTAAGCAAAATACTCTGCACCTTTAATTAACGCCAGTTAACCAGATCTCCTTAGACTTGTGGCCAATTGTTTTAATTTAATAAAGTACATAATTTATTAATTAAATGATTGATAGCAGCATTGAAACTTAGTTTATGTATGTACGTACAATGTAACTATTAAGTGTATTTATAATTTCTGTATCATAATGGTATGATGTTTCACATTCCTTACTTTTTTACAAATTCATAGACGTGGTTGTTACAAAGAACAATCTATTCTTAGAATTATTTTTGTATTTATTTTGCATCACATGAAATAGTTTTTCTATTAAGCATTAATCTTATTCCTATGAAGTGAACGATATTTTTGTAATTTTAATATAATTTCATTGTTTTCTAGGTGTTGGATAAGGGTGCTGTTTCTTACATTAATGTATCTTAAAATATTTTCATATTGAAATGAATAGAATTACATTGAATGTCTTTCGCATGCTGTAAATAACAGTAAAAATGTTATTGCCAAACTTTTTGTATCTATTGTGGATACAGAAATTGATAAATAAACAATATTAAATATTATACCTGTGTTTTATTTTAGTCAATGTTTGATGACAACTGCCAAGTGATTAAATAATATATCGTCGGGGATAGCGCAATTCCGCGTAAATAACAGAGGTAGCAGCTGCGTATCTACACTCAACCTAATTTTACAGGATAAACAAAAAAACTGTATAAATTCTTTATTAATCCTGGTATCTCATTTTGTGACAGTAGACGTCAATAACGATGTGCTTCAGCCTTGTAAAAATAATGTAATATAAATATCGTTTATTTTGGCTTTACGCAAAGATATTATACTAGTTACAAGACGGAGCACTTTATTTTTTTTATGAATCAACTTTAGATCTTATTAAGACAGTGCAAAGTCGTTACCTAATACTTTGAATCTTCACATAACGACGGTATTAGTGAAAAGATAGCTACGGTCTTGTATCCTTGTCTAGAATCTCGCCATTCTTCAATTTTGGTATATAGGGTCCAATATATTTTGCACAAGCAAACGAGCCGAAAGTCAAATTCGAGCCGCCCGGGCCCGCGCATACTATGTTTGATTGAACCCACGCCACGCTCTCCGCTCGTCAGTCTGTCCAGAGATTCGCGCGCGCGAACACTAAATCGATAACCAACAAAAATGTCGAAATACGCGATTATGGTACGTTTAATCCACGTGTTACTGACGCCGGCAGACCTCGATTACTGGTTCACTCGATGAAGACGTGATGGAGTTTTTTGACCAGCATCCGATAGCCAGCACAAACGATGCGGCTCAGGTTTTCGACGTCAGCAGCTCGTGGGTGCGGCGCTTGCTGCGACGAGAGGGCTCAAGTCTTACCACTTTACGAAAGTGCAAGAACGGAAGCAAAGTGACTACCTATGCTCCGCGTGTTCAGTACTATGGTTGGTTGCTGTTGCAGATTCTATGGACTGACGAGTCCTCCTATCGCTGTTATCAAAACTGATAACGATACTTTATGGATAGTCAAAATTAATATGCTAAACATGAAAGATTTTGTGTTCAGTGAATCTAAACATTTCAAGGAAAGCGTGCGCGCGCTTTTACCTATCCTGATCTTAAAGCTCGCGCGTTATCTCGTTAGGTGAAAGGCCGCAGGCGCGAGCTTTCCTTGAAATGTTTAGAATTTTTTAAGGAAACGGTTTTTTTTAGTCGAATGGGGCAGACTAGATAGTATATACCATCATCGCAAATTAATACATGAATTTCGAATGCATTTTGTAACCATAAAAAAGGTTATTGTGACGCACTCATATGCATATGCTGTCGCAGATTTTTTTTCCAACTTTTGAACAGGAACAATTCCGTCATACATAATTTTTACGTAACTTTAAACGATTACGCAGCACATTCAATAACTTTCCCCGTTTTCGCAACATTTTCCTTTATAATTTCGCTCCTATTGGTCGCAGTGTAGTGGCGTGCGTCCGGCTGTCTGGACATTTTCTCGCAGAGCGTTGCTGCTTATCTAGGTGGCTAAGTCATCGTTTGTGACGACGATCTGTAAAGGTTTCATCGTTTGTGACGCTATAGTTTCCTCAAAAAATCGAAAAAACTTTGGCTAGCCAGCCAGAATTTCCCATTTTCCAGCATTCCAGATCTCAGCCCCCAGAGGGTTTTGAGGATCCAGCTGGTATATAAAGGTATGTGACGCGATATGTGACAGCAACTAAAGTGGTTTTATCAAGCAAAACGCCATAATTTTCGAGTTTACACGAAAAACAAGTGGCCAGCCAGCCGGACGTTTCTGGCTGAGTCACTTTGTTTTTTCTTTATATCTCAGTAATTAAAGCAATTAGAACTGAGTTTTAAGTCTAAAAGGAATGTGACGCGATATATGACAGACCTCATATAGTTTAAAACATACCTGACGCATGTGTTTAAGAGTTATTTCGATAAAGATTTTGATGACAGATGACAAATGTCCGGCTGGCTGAGCCACCCATTCCAGCGCTTGCAGACGGTCTAGAAAGCTAGATTCTTATCAAAAGGAATGTGACGGCGACGAAGACAACAAATCGTCGTATGTGACAGCTCTAAATACTGCCAAACAAAAAATATGAGCGATTGTTGACTCTTTCATACAAAGTCAATAAGGGTGACCATATTTTACTCTTGTACATTGTCATCCTTATAAAATACTTCCGCAAAATTTGTCAAACATGACAAATAACTTGATCATTACGTTGCTCTAATTAAGTGTAATTAAACTTACAAGGTGCTTGGTGTTGTTGAATATATCAATGGTGGTTCACTAGGGAATTATAAATGTCATTTTTATTGTAATGATAATGATTGGTTTTGCTATGACGATATGGATTACAAAATTAGGCAAAGCCTTAAAAAGCCAATGCTTCTACATTGTCTTGTTTATGTTTTGACAGACTGAACTGAGAGATGCATACCTACATTATTATGAAGATTTTTTTAAATTAGGTACTTAGGAACTTGTTTTATTAATGAGTATTTAATACGTTAAGGCTAATTGAAAATAATTAAGTATAACTCAAAAGACTGATTTATTAAAACATATCTTTATTTATTAAGTAATACTTATTTACACACAAATTAGTGTAAACAAACTGAATTAGATTCAATTATTAATTTAATGATTGCAGGTGGTTTGTTATGTGAAGTAAAGAATTGTAAAGTATATAATATTATTTGATTAACACTCATAAGTAATGCCATAATGTTAAGTGTAATTAAAAATAACGTTTTATTAAAAAGTAGTTATCAAGATTTCAAAAATTTTGATTATTTTCACAATTAAACAAAGTCAGAAAATACTTGCCAATTACCAAAGTGTACAATATGTGATACCTACTTATGTACTTACCTACCAATTAGATTTAGCAAATTGAACTAGATTTAATTATGTTGTCAGATTGTTTAATATGTGAAGGAAAAATAAAATATTTGATTTTAATTGTTACTCATGTTGCAAGGTTAACTTGTTACTAGGTTGTCGTATAATTTTTTTGTAAATAGTGTCTAATAGATAAACGGACCAGTACTGATTCAAAGCGATATCTGTGATTTTAATATGTACCTACATAATTTTTAAGTAAGCTTTTAATGATGTAAATAGAATTATCAGATGAAAAACTACCTTTTGTCCAGAATTGTATTTCTTTCATAAAGAAATTGTTACTTAGTTATTTGAATATGTTACATTAAACCCAGACTGATTTTATTAATGGGTACAAAAAAAAACATATATTTATAAATGAATATAAAATAAACATGGTATATCCATTATGTAACGATTTTTTTTCCCACTTAATCATTGAAAAGATGGAAAGAGAACTAAGTGATCAAATCAGTTTATAAAAGGCTTTTACTAAAACACCAGCAGCCAAGTCATTCCCAAAACACTACTTACATATAATATGTTGCATTATACAGGTTGACTGGTGACAAATTTTAGATACTGAAGGAGAGCACTATGTGCTACTCGACATACACATAATTATCGAGTAGTGCTATATGTCACTACTCGATAATTATGTAATAAAAGTAGGTACTCATTATTTTTTTATGTGTTTTTACAATGACCTGGCACGTGGATCGCTGCCAATGCTAGCGTAACCATGCGTTGCGTAATCACTTATTTAACTTTCGGTTAAGTTTACTCAGTAAATTTATAAATATTATTTTTACTTTTTATGCATGATTTCAAACTGTCACGTTGAATTTCTAAAGTAACCCACCAGTCACCCTGTATACCTACTTATAAGTTTTACGTTCTTGTGGTTTAATGTCAAGATTAAGAATAAAGTAATATATCAAGTCAAATGTTAAAAAGTTAAAGAAAAAGTTTGTTACTTACTTTTTTCAACATGTTACATTAATCCCAGACTGATTTTATTAATTTGTAAACACAAACAAAAAGTAAATTAATAAAAAATAAATACATGATGCATTATGAAATAATATTTTTATTTACCCACTTAATTAGAGCAACGTAATGATCAAGTTATTTGTCATGTTTGACAAATTTTGCGGAAGTATTTTATAAGGATATTGTCATCCTAGTACAAGAGTAAAATATGGTCACCCTAATTGACTTTGTATGAAAGAATCAACAATCGCTTATATTTTTTGTTTGGCAGTATTTAGAGCTGTCACATACGACGATTTGTTGTCTTCGTCGCCGTCACATTTCTTTTGATAAGAATCTAGCTTTCTAGACCGTCTGCAAGCGCTGGAATGGGTGGCTCAGCCAGCCGGACATTTGTCATCTGTCATCAAAATCTTTATCGAAATAACTCTTAAACACATGCGTCAGGTATGTTTTAAACTATATGAGGTCTGTCACATATCGCGTCACATTCCTTTTAGACTTAAAACTCAGTTCTAATTGCTTTAATTACTGAGATATAAAGAAAAAACAAAGTGGCTCAGCCAGAAACGTCCGGCTGGCTGGACAGCCGTGTTAACTCGAAAATTATGGCGTTTTGCTTGATAAAACCACTTTAGTTGCTGTCACATATCGCGTCACATACCTTTATATACCAGCTGGATCCTCAAAATCCTCTGGGGGCTGAGATCTGGAATGCTGGAAAATGCGAAATTCTGGCTGGCTGGCCAAAGTTTTTTCGATTTTTTGAGGAAACTATAGCGTCACAAACGATGAAACCTTTACAGATCGTCGTCACAAACGATAACTTAGCCACCTAGATAAGCAGCAACGCTCTGCGAGAAAATGTCCAGACAGCCGGACGCACGCGTGTAGTGTTGTATAGCCTATGTTCACACATAGTGCAGCTTTCCAACAGTGAAAGAAGTTTTTAAATTGGATCAGTAGTTTCAGAGCCTATTCGATGCAAGCAACCAAACAAAAAAACAAATCTTACCTCTTTATAATATTAGTATAGATAGGGAATTCTGGGGAAAAATTATGTAGGTACCTACTTTTATTGCATAATTATATTAATAGCTTTTAATACTATTTTCCTATCATTTGCAGATAAAAATCGATTTGTTTCATTTGAATTATAAGTCTACAGATAAATCCATCGTAACACCTTAGTCCTAGGTTTTATAATCAACCCAATAACAGTCAAGTAATTTGTCAGTTCAAAGTGGAAATGACAAATTACTTGACAATACCTAGGATCGGTTTTAGCGAGGTTTTAGCCATAAGAAGTCGTGGATTTTGGAAATATTTAAAGAAGAAAAAAACCGGAAGTGTAGAACGGCGCAGCCATAACTTTGAAACGGCGTATTTTCTAAAATAGTGATAATTTCTGAAGTTTTGTTTTTTTGACTAACTCACTCTTCCATTAACAAAAAAGACTAGATCTCTACCTCGTAGTTATCGTGATCTCCATGACCGCGCCAATCTCCGCGTTTCTATAGAAATAATTAAAATCGATAACTTTAGTATTTTTGCTTACACAATTTTTTTATTTGCACTCTCCGATCTTGACTTATTTCGCCGAAAATTTGGTGCTAGTAATATCGGGTTTTTTTTAACCAGTCACCCTGTATACTGGTAGCGGTAGGTAGGACACTTTAGGGTCCGACTGGCTGGCGATCACCCTTCATAAAAAATATTATGAAGAGTCAGGTTCAACCTAAGCCCGTGTGCAGTCATCTTCGACCTCATCTTCACTTTCCATCAGGTGACATTGAGGTCAAACGCGGGTTTAGTTAGCAATAAAAAAGGTAAGACAATATTTTTACAAATTATGTAGTAGGGGGAGAAATTTGTTTTATGGTCTTGCTGTTTTTGATAATGGAAGTCTTTTCAATAGATATTTTTACCGATTTTGTTGATGTCAAAAAAAATATAACTTATCTACCAACAATAGCCTACTTTGAGCCTCGGGAACTACTCTTGGACAGGTGCAAATCAGATCAAAATTCTGTTCAGTAGCTCCTAAGTTTAAATAAGATTAAGTGTCTTGTAATCTTCTTCCTCATCTGCACTTATCATCAGGAGAGACGGAGGTCAAAGGTGAGTTTAGTAAGCTGTAAAAAAAACATAGGTATACCTATTTCATGCTGGGCTGGGAGCGAAAGAAATACATAGAATGTACCAGCTGCTTCTTTTCTCGGGCATACTGTAGAAGTCTGTTATGGGACAGAGGTTTCATTGACGTTTTTGTGGGCGACTTTTTTTTTTTTGTAAATCTGGCCAGCGATTGTCGTCGACCCGCATAAAGCTAGTGTTTTTTTATAGGACAGAGCGATGGTGTTACTACACCAATCGATCGATGGTAGAATAGATTAGTCGTCGTCGATCGATAGTTTTTAGTTGACCAATCCGATCAGAAAAAGCAATGTCTGGTCTGTAGTGCGATCACAGAACTTTATCGAATCGTATATTAACGAATGTTTACGAATGCTCGTATAGTATGGAGTCGGTTGCAATTTTTGAGTAACATTGTAAGTTTTTATTTTACAGATGAGTAAAACAGGTTTACAAACATTCAAAATTAACAAAGCACACATTTATTTAAACTGGCCGTGCGGCAATGGATAGATTTCAATTTTTTCTTAAAAACCGTCTCCATACTATACGAACATTCGTTAACAAACGATTCGATAAAGTTCTGTGATCGCACTGCTGCAGTGTGAGCACGGATCATTTACGCGATCGTGTGCTACCCGTGGCTCTACGGTAGTTTATAACTCTAGTTTAAGAGGTATGATTTTTTTCAAAAATCCAAAAAGTTTTTGGGGTCTCTTAAGCATTTTTCATTTTGTGGGTTAGGGCAGGTATGCTTTTTACGTCGATATGTGTGGGTTTACAGCAGGTTCGCTTTTTACCGTCGATATTATTAGCTAGGCGCTACGAAAATAAAAGAAGCAAGTGGAATGATAGTTACTTTATTATCTTAAACATACAACGATTACAACGTAACGTAAATAATTAATAACATTAAGCTTGTTCCTTTATTACATATCACATCGACATCAAATTGTTACAATCTCATTAAATGGAATGATCATCTAAATACAAAAAGTTAAGTATAAAAGTCGAGTAACTTAGATTGATGATTGATCAATCAAAATTTTAACATGTAGGTAAGTTCATGTCCAATTTCAGAAATTGATAAAACAGTTGCAAGAGAGAATCGTAATTTTAATATACTATATTATCGAATCAACTGAATCATGCATGACCCATTTTGCTTATAATTCGTTTGAAACTGTCAAAATAGATAGTAAAAACATTTGACCTGCTAATAATCAGTATATCAAATTAAAGGGCAATAAATATAGATTAAAGTACTTCCTACCATTGTAATTTTTTTTTTAAATATATCTTTTCTTATGTTTTTATGACTCAATCTAAGTAATTCATGTGAAAAATTAACTGACAGATTTTTGATTAGCTGTCAGAAATATTTTCATAATTTTTTTTACATTTCTCCGGATTTCATAATATGGCTACAGCCCCAGAAAATATTGTAATAAAT
Source organism: Stenoptilia bipunctidactyla (assembly GCA_944452665.1). NCBI lineage: Eukaryota > Metazoa > Arthropoda > Insecta > Lepidoptera > Pterophoridae > Stenoptilia > Stenoptilia bipunctidactyla. The sequence goes on along the minus strand of OX101738.1, from coordinate 8,315,065 downwards.
AATAAACTAACTTTCTTAATTATAATGTTTAGCTGTTAGTTTTGTTCCTTTTTTTGACATTGATATAGTCAAAAGAAAACAACATGGTGACCTAATATTGATTTTTCGCAAGTTATTTGTTATTTTTTTACAAGACAGGGAAGTTTTAGGCGCAAAAGGTTACCCATGAGTTAATCAATTAAGTTTCTTAAAGAACTTGTGTTATGGATACTAGATAACTGATATACTTACTTAAGAAATATATAAACATACATATTGAATAAATACATATTTTTTATTAGAATAAACTTAAATAAACATATAAACGTCCATGACTTGACGCCTAATATCTGTTTTCTTCACACAAATATCCGCCGCCGCCGGGATTCGAACCCAGGACCATATAGAAGGCAATGTATGTTACCGCTACACCCGCCGGTCGTCGATTTAACGGTATTAGCATTTAACGGTTTGACAAAATGAGATTATGGTGAGTCATGAATCATGATTCAGTTGGTTCGATAGTACAGAAGGCAGTAGGTCAAGCGTTACATTACCTGTCAAATTTCCCCAACCAATTTTAACTAAATGTCGAGGGCATAGGGCTTCAAGTAGATTTTTTGACAGATTTGAAACGCTTGATGTGCTGCCTTCTGTACATTTGCAGAGCGCATTTCGACATTACCCTCCAACAGTTGCTGACAAAAACTGATTTTGAAGCTTTGACATTAGAGAGTCTTAAAAAAAGATATTGTATTGTCGAATACGGCCCAAATTATGCCATTACAGTCAAGTCTCAAGCTTCAAGTATAACTAGGCACAGTTACATTTCTCCATTAGGAAATAAGAAGCAAGTACTTTATTTAAATACTAGCAAAGAATGCTATTCACATAAGTAATTAATATGTTGGTAACAATATAAACGTATTATTTGTATTGTATACAGAATAAAAAAGCAATAAACTCGTCGATATTAAAAACTTTGGTTAATATAAACTCAATATGAAGTGCTAATTTCATTTAATTTTTTAAATTTGATTCAGAATTTTACAGAAAAACGTAATTTTAATAGCTCACTGATATCAGAAAAAACATTGGTGGGGTCAAAATTTTGAAATTTATAACAAAAAATATAAATAAAAATAAAACTTCGTTGAATTTAATCTTTAACAACATAAATTCCATTTATCACAATCAATTAATATAAAGAGTGAAAACACCGCTTACTGTTAATACGATAAGATTAGATAAAATAATTCAGTTAGTCTCGGTTTTGTACAGTCACGTTCTTTAATACGTACACACTTCGCAACTTACTCGGTTGCCATAAGGTTCAAATTTCAATGAAAATGTATACAACTTATTAGACGTTACTGTACAGTGTCGAGTCAATCGACATAAGAAACCATAACTAATTGCATCGTTCTGTTATGTTCTTCTTTAGCACGATGTAATTTATTTACTAGCGCGTATGTATCTGATACATAACCTGATATCCGATTGATTGATTGATTCCATTTCTTATGAGTTTGTATGATGAGTTCAATTTTATAAATCAAATATTACGATATTATAAAAAGTAATATACAAAATAATAACAACAATTTGTGAGACAACTGCAAGCTTTTCATGCCGTCTTTCTAATTAGAAATAAGTGTAACTTACATTTAAGTGAATCTATGCGATAAATTAAATTTCAATATTAAAATATGGATGGAGAAATATAGAATTTTAAAAGCAGGTTCAAACTAGCCAGAACAAAATATCCGAGTCTTTAGTGTAAAAAAAAACGCACAACCGAAAAATACTTTTATAACAATAAAAATAAATGAACTTATTAAATTTGTTAATATCAATTTACTGCAAAAATATTGTTGTGGGCCAGCTATCCTCATTCTGCATTGACATGATATCCAAAAAGATGAATGTTTTAAAACATGTCGAATGATGATAGAAAAACATATTTTTAGTATAATTACAAGTACCTAATTGCATTTTTTAACCATTTGTCATATGTTTCCGCGACTATCCAAATTAATTGATATTTCATAGAAAATTGTATGATTTTGTTGAATTACTAAAAGAGCATTAACTAGATAAAGTTGTATTATTTATTTATGGCCAGAAAGAAAAAAAATAGGCGGTTTCTTTGGCAAAGTAACTAATTAAGATCAATTTAATAGTAACTAAATATTTAATGTGCCTGAACTGACTTGTTTATTAATACTTATAAACATTATATCTTTAAAGTTTTAATTACTTTTTAAAACTTGTAATTTGTCTACTGCCTTTTCAATAATATTAGCTTTAAAAAAGAAGGTAATTAATGATATTGACCATCCATAATTTAATACAGGACTAATGCCTATCTCTAAAGCATACAAGCATTAAGTTAGTGAAGTCAGCTGCAACTATTATAGTGTACATTCACGTCTAAATATATGTATACACTTCGCAAATTATTCCGTTGTAATAAGGCTCAAAGTCCAATAAAAATGTATACATATTATTGCACGTAAGGTAAAAAGTTTATTTTCAGAATTATTTTATTGTAATGGTAGGTTTTACTATATTCTTATTATTATCTTCATAAAGAACCGGCTACACTGTTTAAAACCAAGGTTACTCCGATAGTTTACAACAGTGTTGACGGCTGTTTGCAACCAAATTTTGCTTGACCTTGGTGGTTTAGAGCTAACTTGTTTGGAAGCTTGTTTAAAACGTCGTTTACAACAGTGCGGATGAAACTCGGTGTCGATTGTAAACAAAAGTAACCTTAGTTTAAAGCCTTGTTTTAAACAGTCTAGCCGGGGCTTTAAACGGTCCTGATGTAAACTGATAGCAGCCATGACGAATGTAGCATGTATTTTAGTTAGTACCTAAACTTATTTAAAAAAAATCGTTAACAGTATGACTTGGCTATCGAAGGTTTTGCGTACGACACAGATACTTAATTGAGCCCAATCTTATGTGGCATACAAAAAAGTCATTGAAGAATACATTACAAAAAGTATTTACTATGGTTAAAAGTTGAGAGTATTGCAGGTCCATTACAATAAAAATCCTTAGTAGCTTGAACCAGGCACCATATGATACATTTTATTATTTAAAAAGTGCTTTACAATATCGAGCCCCTCTTTCAATTATAAATAATAAATAAATATATGATTCGATGCAAAATAACAATTAAATCTCAAAACTTTTGCAGAAATGTAAATATGCAGATGTAATCATGATTGATCAATCGTTATAAGATCATCAACAAAGGTTGCGTGTAAATAAAGACGAAAAAATATACCCCACATACTTACATTTCTGTAAAAACCAAGCACTTATCCATAATATTTATTTGATTTCAAATACACTCTTAAACACTATTGCACAAGAAAAAATATTAAAAATAAACCTTGGCAACATCAAATAAATACCTTAATGTGCTTACTAAATACATACCGATGACCATAGAGTTAAACACATCATAGAGCGAACATAGAGTCTTGTTCTTCCTTCTTAATCTGCCGATGTCGCGGTGTTTGCGAGGGCGTTTGTGACTTATCGTCGTTGGCATTAGGTAGGGTTTCGGCTGCAGCGGCCCGTTCGGCGAGGAATTTGTCGAAGTCACTACTGGTGACACTTTCTTGGGCACCACTCGCTTCGGACGCAGCCTAAAGTAAGTAATTAAGGAATTGAGAAACATATAAATGGATAGAATTGTTTTAGGTTTTTACGAATCAAAAAGATTATAAATATAAAAGTTATAGGCATCTTAAAAAAAGAAACCCTATACCCTAGCAAATAATTCAATGCAGTAAAGAGACAGTTCCAGTGTGCACACTTTAGGTAGGAAATAAAATAGTTGTGTTATTTAAGTGAATGAACGTAATTATTTTTTTATAATAATACCGTGATGTATGAAAAAAAATTTTTTATTGCTCACAATTTTTTTTTTTATGATTCTGTCATAATTAATATGTCTTTACTAATATAGCGAAACTGAAGGTTTTGTTTCAACGCCCTTATCTCAAAAACTACCATGCATATTTGGAAATATATTTTTGCTCTCAATAGCCCGGCTCTTGAGAAAGGTTTTATTGTGTCTATAAAAAAAAAACTTCGGGATCACAAATTACATAAAAACCAAATAAAAATCATAACTTCATAACATAACTTAAAGGCGCGCGCGGTATCTTGATAGGTGAAAGGTCGCGTGCTCGCGCTTTCCTTGAAATGTTCAGATTTTTTTATGGAAAAACTATAAGTTCAAACAAAAAACGGCTTTTTGTGGTCGCAAAAATTTATCTAGGTTATTTTTCTCCAAAATACTTTTTTGGAAACCCTGAATACAGGTTTGTTTTTTATAACTATCATTTATAGTAACGATTTAAAAAAAGGGTGTTTTTTTCGCAAGGAAATCAAAATATTCGCTTACATTATAAGCAAAGCGTGGTCACTGATGAATTAAAATGTTAAATAAAAAAAAAGTCATTAAAATAAAGACGACTACGCGCTTCTATAAAATATCTTGTAGTAAGTACTACGTCGTAGTATTATCAATGAAATGGCGTCGTAGTAGTTGTGTGCATCAACTTTGTAAAAAAAGTTTGTGAACCCAATTTTTTTTTACTTAGCGAAACTAGAATAAATTTGCAGGTACATATCAAACAATCAAACAAAATAACATTTAATTTTGGCTGGTGACTAAGGTCTATACAGGGTCCATTTATATTTCTAAAATATGTAAATTATATTTTAATAGCAGATAAAGAATGATGAGACTTCAATAAAAAAAAAAAAATACTATTTTTCATAAATTTAAGTTTCAAAATTCTCTTTATTCAGTAGGTAAAATTTAATTTTAAACTACATTTTATGACTACATACAATAAGATGGAAAAGTCTTCGAAAAATTTTGAAATTTTAATTAATGAAAAATAATTGTAAAGAATGTTTACTTACGTAATTTAGACCCACTCATTATTCTTAATCTGCTATTAAAATATAATTGACTATTATAGATGGACCCTATATATAACATTATGTATACAAAATATAAATAATACCATAGATATAATACAGCTGAAGTGATTGCTTATCTTCAAAACTGTCAATCAGATTTGAATGTTTGTTTTTACATTTGATCCCGCTCTTGCGGGATGTAGATACTGTGTATAATATGTAACATAAGTCGTAAATATTTTTGTTATGGCAAAGGTATTTAAGAGCTCGCATTTCGTACATTTTGCCATACAAACATAGAAGCCTCATGGCGTCAGTATTTGCAGTTAAGACTCAAAAAATGTATAATATAATTTGATCTTGTCGATGTTCAAGTTTGTTGCTAGTCAACATAGTTGTTACAGAAAATATTTTAAGATTATGATCATTGAAAAATTAATTTTAACGCAACTTTTCGCGTAAATAATTAGTATTTTTACAAGAAACTATTAACATTATATGGTCAACGGACCTGCTTTATTTATCACTTACTTTAAATAAGTAGTTTTTTTTCATATATGAGAAGTCAATTTTGTCATACGAACACAAGTCCTAAAAGCATTTTAAGATATTTTGAGTATCGATATCTGTAAGAATATGTCTTGCGTCTCACCAAACATGTCAGCCTGTGTTTGAAGCTTTTTGTTAGGTATGTGAATGTATAAAGATGATATTGTCATTAAAATGCTTCTTGTTCATATCTAAACTATTGGTGCAGACTTGATTTAATTTCTTAGAAACGATATCGGGATTTTCATTCCAAGTGGATGATAATAGTAGTCTATTGAGTAACTTAAGAGGGTAAAATATTAAAATCCTTGTTGCGGTTTCTAATTAATGATTTGGAGTTAACCGAACATAAGCTGTTATTCGCACTATATGTTGTTTTAATAAATTTCATGAGTTGTCAAAAATCTGACAGGTCAGCTATGAACATTACTCTTTATTGATAATAATTTTTAATAGCAAAACCGACCTAATGTTCTCCCTAATGATTAAACCTAGTCTCAAATAGCAAATATTGTGACAATGACACTCAATTCATTGAATACATTTTTTGAATTCATGAACAAACAAACAATGTTTGCCTGTTGTCATGTCCACATGTTTAAACTACAGTAAAACACATTTCTGTTTACGAATTATGTTTTCACCTTGTATATACATTATATCAAGAAATTCTCCCAGTCTCAAAATTCACGCTTCTTTCATTAAAACTATATGCAGCATATCAGCTAAAGTAATAGAAATATAAATAAAAATAAACAGAAATAATATTAAAAAGTCACCTTTTCCTGCGCTAACCAAGCGGAGATCTCATCGATCTCTCTCTCATTCATCTCAGCCGGCTGTAGGGGAGAAAGAGATAGACATATAACAAAAAATAAAAAGCACAGAACTATAAAACAACCATCTACTTCAAAGGAATTCGATGCGGGGGCAATACGGAAATTAAAATAGGGGCATGCACAATTTTTTACAATAGGAATGTTGTCAAAAAGTTTATAAACAAAGTTTTATTTACTATATATTTACACAAAATACTAAGGGCTAAAACAAGATAATTACGTGTCTTTCCACTATAATATCATTAACATTTTTTATTTTCGAATTGGAATTTCCAAATTCCATGCCCAGCAGCGAAATAGTAAGAAATATTTTTGAACATTATCAAAATGACAGTGTCGCTTGCAATAGCTAAAATAGAGAACTCAAAATACTTAAATATCAACAAATCTTAAAACACGTTAAGATCTTGTATCTAAAGTTTAAATTATGAGTCAGTCTGACAGACGTTAAAGAAAAAACACGTAAACATCTCGATTTAAGTTTCCAAATTCAAATACATCACTCAGTCATTAGCACGGACCTTGCCATAGCCAAAAATCGAAAACTTCAAAACAAAAAAACACGCTCTTTATCTAAACGTTCCAAATTCAAAAGGAAACTAAAACAGCACGGTTGGTATCTTATTTCTAAAGGTTCTAAATTCAAAAAATTTAAAACATTAGTTAAGGTAACAATTTCATTTCTGAAGGTTCTAAATTCAAATAGGTTCAAAACATGAGTGATGTATAAGTGTGTCTCACCGGTTGTCCCTGCGTGGGTCGCTGACTGGCCGCGGCGGCGAGGGAAGCGGTCGTTTGCTGCTCTAGATTGTCTGCGTAGCTACTGCCGCTATAAATAAACCGAGTATTTATTTACTTCCTTCCCTTTTTTGTGTGCTTTTGCTGTATGTTATTTGATGATTATGATTTTATTCGCAGAAGCTATTTTAGATGTGATTTCTCATATAAATTTAAATAAAATCGATGAAGTACTTTTTGAAAAAAAAAAATGTAAAAACTATATAGTTTCGTCATCACGTATATAAATTGGGGTTTGCCATTTCAGCGACCTGACAATTTTGAAATTCACCAATTAGCACCGGCTAGGTAGTTAATAGTTAATAGCCATCGCCCAAGAGAGAATTATTTAAAAAAAAGTTGCGATGATGACTTATAATTAGTTATAATATCAGGACTTATAGAATAGAATAGAATATATTTATTGGAACATAGAAGAAAATAAAAAAATTACAATCAACAGAGTTTAGATACAGATTTACCGATCTATGCCACCAATTGGTAACCACTCAGTTATGTAGCCATGGCATCGCAAGGATGCTATGACGCTGATTTTCATTGGCACCAGAAGTAGAAGATAGATTTTGTCATACAAGGAAGATTAGGTTAATATAAAAAAGTTACAAAAAAAATTTACACTTTTACAAGAGCCGACTTAACCCATTCAAAAAATACTGTTGCAACTCTTATCGAAAAGGTGACGTAAATAATTCATCTCAATAAACTTCCGACTTAACTGTGAAGATATGTTTGAATAACGTTAATTTTAAGTTACTTACCCAGTTTTGGAGGTTTCATAGGTAACGTTTCGGGATTGGGCGAACATGTCGAATTCATCCTTGGAGTTGCTGGGGGATTTCTCCACTTTGGGATCCTTTACGGCTGTAAAGAAAAATTATATAATTGTCTTCTTATTTTAGTGGTTGGATGTGACCTAAGGTTTAAAACGCGTATACAAATTCATCGTTTCATTAATCTTTATATTAAAAAAGGACACTATAACGATCTACAGGGTGACTGGTGACAAATTTTAGATACTGAAGGAGAGCACTCTGTACTCGATTCTAATCATTATTATCTAATAAAAGTAGGTACTTAATTTGTAACAAGAATTCCCAATAAATAAATACTACTATGTTACTATTTACTTTATCTACTCTCATATCATAATATTCAAAATATAAAACTCAGAACGAATTTATATTGACATACTTTTTAAAATAGTATAACGAAATGAAATTAAAAAATTTAATTATAACACACTACCTCGAACAATACAATGTTATAATAAAAATTTTTTTCATTCCGATACAGATAACAGACCATATATTTCATTTTTTTATCTGTGTCCTGCGAGCGCCGCGCTACGTTACATTCTGTGGCCGCGCGGCGCGTTTTGGCGCATGCGCGATAATGGCGGAAATAAATATCTTCAGTGTATGAGATTAGATAAAGTAGTGTATGAAACTGCACATAACTATACCATATTCGCCGAATGAACCAAGTACTGAGAATTTGCGCTTCCACGTAATTGGTTGCGGATAGGCCGCTTAGGCTGTGATCACAGTGCAAGTCATAATTAGTCTAGCGTTACACTTCGTACCGATCAGACGTCTCCCGCGTACCTGATTCATTGCGATCATATCTATTTATTTTGACCTGGCTTTTTTTTTCGGACTGTTGTTTTGTGCTCTTTGTGTGAACAAAACAGTGCTTCGCCTTCCGCCGTATCACTGCGAACTTAAACCGGTTGAGTTAATATATGCTCAAATAAAAGGAGACGTTGCTTCACGTAACACGACTTTCAAAATGGTTGATTTAAAAAATATATTTTATACAGCTGTTCAAAAAATAACACCTGAAAAATGGAAAAAATGTGTGAAGCACGTATAAAACGTAATAGAACCAAAATTGAACGAAATGGATCATAACTTTGAAGGGTTAAATGAAAGATTTATTATTAATGTAGGAAATAACAGTGATACGTTGGAAAGTGAAAGCGACTGAATAATTTATAGTTTCTTTTAAATACAGTTTCTTTTGCTTTTACTTTAATTTTAATTTTATTTGTATGTCGCTTTTATTTTATGACAAATAAAGACAAATTAACACGGTAGCTCTTATTTCATTTTAATAAATTTTGGTTTATAATTCCCTTTCAATAATAGGTATAACAATTCCTCACTGAAGCATTAGCAATATGAATGCACCCTATGATTTCAAACGGGTCGCATGCTCTCCTGGGCGGGGCTTGACCGTTTTTTATCTTTATCTATTGTACGCAAATGTGGGACAGAGACAGCGCTTTGCTTGGTTCACTCCGTGAATACGGTATAGGTATTATACACTCGCTTCGCTCGTTTTTTAAACTCACACTCGTATAATAAAAGTAGGTACTTAATTTGTTTAATTTAATTTAATACCCCTAATTATGTGACAGTTTCATAAACTACTATTACATACAACTGAGGTGTTCGCGGCACGTGACCTGGCGCGCGGATCGCTGCCAACGCTAGCGTAACCAATTCTTTAACTTTCGGTTAAGTTTACTCAGTAAATAATTAATATTTATTTTTTATTATATTTTTCTCTTCATGTATGATTTCAAACTATCACGTCCTTGAATTGAAAAAGTGACCCACAATTTTTTTTTATAAGTAAATAACGTTTTACCTCGCTTGTTAGCTAACATTAAAAATTATACCGGTGTATATTTTTTTGTATCGACAATGACATCAAAATCCCTCTAGATCTCTCAGGTCTAGTTTAATTTCGTAGCTGAGGTCCGCGAAATTTTACTTGTTGATGAAACACGGATCAAAAGTATAGGACTTTCAAAGGACTTCATTTCGACAAATATCGTAATTGGAACCAAATTGATTTGTTGGGTTTATGACTCATGTTGTATTAAGGATTGAACTATTCTGATGTTATAACTACATTATTTTACTCTACGTCAGAAAAAAATAATAAACTCAAAAGTTCAGCCAATACTCACTCAGTTTTGCAATATCCGGAATATCGTCACTCAGATCGATGAGTGAGTCATCTTCGCTTTTCTTGCCTATAAAAAAAAAACATTTTCAACAAATAGTCATTCAAATATACATTCACGCCTGTGTCCCTTATGGGGAGGGCATAACACCAGAGACCATCTGACATCACGTTTGACTTTGGAGGTATTATAATGATGGATAGAGACTATTGCAGTGACAGGGGGTCAGCTTATCACACTCAAAAACGCCTATAAAATATCTTTCCCTTAACTGACTTTTACAGTATGCCCGGGAAGAGAAGCAGCTGGCACATTCTAAGCTTTTCGTTCGCTCCCAGTCCAGCATAGAATTCAAATATCGAACTACGTTTTATCATTGTAGTTATAGGAATCATATAAAAATAAATAACGACTTTCAGAGGCTTCAGTCGGCATATCATATATCAGCATTTAAACAAATTATGTTTGATAAATAAATAGTTCTAAATTGAAATAATATGTATGAGCACGGAGAATATTTAGCTTGACGATTTTATCCTTCAGCCAAAGTTTTAGACGTGGAGTCGGTTTTTTTAATGCTCTGCATTAAATAAATAAATAAAGTCTCCAAACAATCACACCAACTACATTGCCTCAAAGTAAGCATTGCTTTTGTTATGAGATACCATGTAGCGAGAATATAAATACATATATAGATAAACGCCCAGACGCGAAATATTTTTTTTTCTAGTTCCGTGCGGGAATTGAACCTGCAACCACTGGCGTCTGAGGCAGATAGGTGCCAAAGTGGTCATTTTGTTTTTTTTTGTTTTTGTTTTCTTTGTTGTTTACGTCTAAGCTAAGCAGGCCGACAATAAATTCTACCCATGGCACGTAGATAAAACAGGAAAAAAGGGTTTTAAACTAACTAATATCTAAAACAAGAATCCAAATGATGTTTCTTACATACCCGCAGTGCCGGGCACTCCCATCGCCGCGCCGAGTATAGCTGAGGGAGTGTTGTTGCCCAGAGCCGCGCTCCTGTGGGAACAGCGAATTATAAATATAATATGGAAAGATCGATTTGTCGAGTGAAAATATGCATTCTTAACAGTATACCACAAACAGAGGAGGCTTAATGATGAATGTTCTTGTTGGATTGAATAATGAGAATTTTATATATACATACATACATACCTTCACGCCTGTATCCCGTATGGGGTAGGCAGAACACCAGAGGTAATAAAACCATCTGATGTCACATTTGACAAATTTGGAGGCATTATAATAGTAGAGAGAGACTATTACAGTGACAGGGAGTCAGCCTATAGTATGCCCGGGAAGAGACGCAGCTGGCATATTCTATGTTTTTCTTTGGCTCCCAGTCCAGCATAGAGGCATATATCTTATAAATTAAGAATGATAAAATATTTGGGATCAGTACAGCACATAATATTAGAGGAGAAAAGTTTAGACAGGGTTCATTTTAATAAGCGCATCACCTCTCCACATCAATCCTAAAATCCCAACAATATGCCACGCACCTTGCGCAGTAAAATATAGCTTAAAAATAATAGGTACTTCTTAAAAAAAATGTTTTTATTTTTTATGTTATTTGTCAAGATTTGTAAAGTCGTAGAAATGTTGTTGGGATTGATGTGGAAAGGCTGCCCGCAAGAGGTGATGCATTAATTAAAATTAACCCTGTATGTATACCTACCTACATATATTTTTTGACCATGTCAAAGAAATAAAGTGAACGAGTAAAAACGCAGAAGTACAGAAACAATCGATGTTGGAGAAAGCAAAATACATCGTGTAACATAATGAAGAGATAATACTTAAGGTGATTGTATGTTATGTGATGTAGTTTATAAGTAACAGTAACATAAATTTGTTATCCTTACGGTTCGGCCGAAAAACAAGTTCAAAGTTTAGATCAAAATATCTAAGTGTCAACCCTAAAAACAACTGTTAGCTTTTGATGAAATCTATTCTATAACAGAGTGCGTAAGAATAAAGTGATGGGTAACTAAGATAGATACTACAAAGTTCAGCCGGTGCAGGAAAGGTCATAAGGTCACTGACTGCGGCACAAGTCTTGTAGCTTATTAAGTTGACTAGAGTTGTCAAAATATTGTGTTGTAAAATAATTAAATAAATTTGTATGAAAGTCTATACCAGCACTGATCATGATAATTCTTTTACTGTATATTCTACGTTTGGTTTTTTTTTTTTTTTTTTATATTGTAAGGATAGGACGTTTGTCTTCCATGCCACCTGATGGAAAGTGCGCATGAAGACTATGGTGTTACACGTCCATCCACGAGAAACCTATTCACTCGACACTTAAAAGTTCCAGGACTGTAGTGGTCAGGAAAAACAGACGCAGGCAGATTGTTCCACACCTTGGCAATCCGTACCAAAAAGGAACTATCGAAGCGTTTTGTTCGACTTCTTGGTATATCCACTATATACGGATGGAAGTTCTGTCTGCGTCTGGTAGTCCGGTGGTAAAAAGGGGTGGGTTCAATTTGGTCAAAAAGAGCACTCGCACACTCACCAAAATGTAGCCGATAAAATACTGTCAAACAAGCAACCTTACGACGATGCTCCAGCGTCTGCAATTTTTTATTTGTAAGGTTGTTGTTATTTATGAGTTTTCGGGCTCTTCGGTCAACAGAGTCTAGCGCTTCGAGCTGGTATTTGGCAGAACCATCCCAAAGGTGACTACAGTACTCCATGCAAGACCTCACTTGGGCTGTGTATAAGTTGAGGAGCCGTTCAGGGCTGAAGTACCGCCGGACCTTCGAGATGATACCCAATTTTTTGGAAGCCGTTTTTGCCATAGACTCAATTTGTTGTCCGAAGTTTAATTTGGACGTTATAGTGACGCCCAAAAGCCCTAGTTGATCGGTGATGGGAACAGATACATTCTGGAAAGTGGGCGTAAGAGTAAAGGTGCTCTTTTTTGCGGAGAATAGACACGCTTGTGTTTTGGAGGCGTTGAATTTGACCAGGTTAGATTCGCCCCAATCGGACACATTCCGCAAGGTCGAATCAACGCGCTCAATCATAGACTCTCTCAAAACCTGGATTTCATGGGCGCTCGTTCGCGCATTAGATATATATCTCTCAACAACAGTGCTGTCATCAGCATATCCAATAATGTCTGGTGTTAGGAGGTCATTAATGTGCAGCAAGAATAAAGTTGCAGAGAGAACAGATCCCTGAGGTACCCCGGCATTAATTGCCATTAGGTCAGAGGAGTAGCCATCTAAGACTACTCGAATCGACCGTTCCCTCAGAAAATCAGATATCCAGTCGCAGAGCCCGGTCGGTATGCCATATGCTGGAAGCTTGCTTAAGAGACCATCATGCCAGACCCTGTCAAAGGCCTTGGAGATGTCTAAGGATACAGCTATTGCTTCACCATGACCCTCCAAGGCCTCACTCCATAAGTGTGTGGCATACACGAGAAGATCGCCGGTCGAGCGTCCACTGCGGAAACCATATTGGCTATCGCTTAGGAGCTCGTTGGTCTCAAGGTATGCCAGGAGTCGATTGTTCAATACACGTTCCATGACTTTACAAAGTATGGAGGTGATTGAAATTGGTCGATAGTTGACAGGATCAGCACGGCTTCCCTTCTTCGGTACTGGTTGTACGTTAGCCAGCTTCCAGGATTTGGGGACTTTACCAGATTCCAAAGAGAGTCTATAGAGACGCGTCAAAACGGGAGACAACTCAGCTGCGCAGCGTTTCAACACCACTGCAGGAATACCGTCTGGACCGCTAGCCTTATTCTCGTCTAGGTGCAGCAAGCACTTAAGTAAGAACCTCCTTTTGGCGAATATGAACGGTACCCATTGTAGGACCGAACTGAGGTAATTGGGGTGGGATTTTACCTTGGCTATCTAGACGAGAATTTTCCGCAAAGATACTGGCAAATAAATCCGCCTTTTCCTTAGCGGTGTGGGCCAGAGCACCGTCAGGTTTCCGCAGAGGCGGCAGCGACGGGCGACAAAAGTTCGTTTCGACCGACTTGGCGAGGGACCAGAAAGCTTTACTTCCCGAGGGGTATGAGGCTATTCTGTCTCCGATACAGCCTATGTGGGCGAAACGAGCTCTCTTGATCACCTTTTTGCAGGACTTGGCGGCAGCATTGTACCTCTTTTTGTGTTCATGCGAATCCACGGCTTTGCTTCTGCGAGCGGTTGCCCAGGCTTTGTACGCTTCTCGCTTACGCTTTTCAGCGGAAAAGCATTCAGCACTAAACCATGGGAGAGCTTTGGTTTCAAGGGATAGATCAGCGTAGGGAATGAAGAACTCCATTGCTTGACCTATCACACTTGAGACTGCATCAGCGCAGCACGATGGATCGGTTGATGTAAAACAAGCTTGCCGCCACGGATAAGATGCGAAGAAATGTCGCATTTCATCCCAATCTGCCGACTTGTAACGCCGTACTCGCCTAGAACCACTTGGTCGGGTGTCAGGTGGCGAGTACTGCGATACAGATTTCACCAGACAGTGATCGGATGTCCCTAAGGGTGCAGTGACGGACACCGAATATCTGTCCGGATCGGTTGTCAGCAGAAGGTCCAGGCAGTAAGCAGTGTGGCCAGCAACGTCTGGGATGCGCGTAGGCTCGTCAACAAGCTGAGAGAGGCCATGAGTGAGCGAAAACTTAAAAGCCTCTCTACCAGCATGGTCAGTGTCCTGAAACGGGTATAACCACTGTCCGTGGTGTGCGTTAAAATCCCCCAGGAACACCAACTGCGCTGTGGGAAAACGTTGCTGAACCTTGTCCGCTGTACTGCTGAGATAGTCCATAAGCCTCGTTGTCTCCCGATCTCCGCTGTGTGACCGATAAATACCAGCGTATACCATTTGGTCTAGGCCGGTATCTATGTGAACCCACATAACTGAAAGGTCCGGCACTTCTAAGTAACGGAGACGCTGACAACAGATCTTGTCACTGGCATACATGCACACCCCGGCGTGCGGGTGGAATTTGGACTCCAGGATGTAACCTGGGTAACAAAGGTATGCCGAGTCTGACGGATCACAGATCTGCGTCTCCGTTAGGAAGAGTAGGTGGGGTCTCTCCGTCTCGAGGTGGTGGTGGACATCATTGAGATTGGAGTGCACTCCTCGGATGTTACAGAAGTGCAATTTAAACGAGAGGAAGTGCAACCGCTGTGTTACCTTACTCTTCTTTGGACCTTTCATTAGTTTTGGAGTGGAGTGAATAGGGAGGAGAACAGAAGTTGAGTGAAGCGCTGCAAATGGAACTAAGCAACTCGATAGGGGTGACGCACCATTGGGAAACTCGCTTGGAGACTGCGGGGACGCCCGGACTCCCCCGAGGTCGCCATCGGGTCCTCTCTAACCGGTCGCCAACCGGCACGATGGAGCCTCCCGGGATTTTTCGCGAGGTGGCGGGGCAGCCTTTCGCCTGTGGCTGGCCCCCTTGGGCCCCCTACTACCTGCGGTCGGCCAGCGGTGCACCGTGCTTCGGATCCCGCTACCCTCCAAAACGAGTTACCCGGTGAGTCATTATCCTACGAGTTGTAAACAGTTCTCCGATGCAGCACGATTACTCAGACCTATCCTCCTCAATGGCTACACTAGACATCATGCCGGAACGCAACTAGGTTACTTGGCGGCATGGTTTTGTCTAGTGGGTGGTGACAAGCCACGGCCGAAGCCTACCACCAGATGATACCGCTCGTTTAGCACCACCCAGGGACCACGTACAAGGCATCGAGGGCTAAACCTTGCGGACGCGAGCAGTTTCCAGTCCCCATTTCCCCGTTTCCAGGTATAGAAGCTAACCCCTAAGTTTTATCTCTCCATTTTGTTACACAATGTATACAAATATTCGTTAAATAACTAATTACATTTTTTTATTCATTATGACCAAATTGGTGACATACTTTGGCGTTCTCAAGTCTCTGCCTACCCCAAAGGGAGGAATGCGTGAAGTTAGGCATTTTATTATAATGCTCACCTATTATTAATAAGTCTCGCGTGTCTCAGCAACAAATTGTTAAGTCTGTCGTTAGCGTCGAGCAGTTCTCCGCACAGCGGAGTCTCCACGTTTAGTCGCGCGACCAACTCGGCGACGCGACTTTGCATCGCTCGAAGTGTGTTCGCTAGCTCCTGTGGGAATTTGGGAAGGATTAAGTTTGGTTATAAATGCCATCATAAATTTATAAATACAAATATATCTCTGACATTCACACAACATTATCTAACCTTAAAGAACTTGCGTTATAGATACTAGACAACGGGTAATAAAATTACGAAATATATAAACATACATTCGAATAAATTCATATATTTCTTTTATTAAATAAACTTATAAACTTAATATCCAGGACTTAACGGTTAATATCTGTGTTCATAGCACTAACATCTAAAGCCACCGAGATCCAAACCCAGGACCTCTGGCATAGAAGGAAATGTATGTTACCACTACATCATCATTTATTTATCAAGTCCACATAGCCCTCAGATATGCACACCGCCAGTTACGAACGTACTTTTGTATAAGCTAAACGTTTCAATTATTTCTTTTGTACTTATAAGTATTTGAATACATTGTACATGGTAAGTGTAATATGGTAGTTTGGATCCTGTATATGAAACTTCATATAATTTTACGTCAGTTTTATGTTTTAAACTTATTGAATTTGTTGATAACTAATCCAGCCTAAACTTAACCATTCCCCATATATTTAAAAGGTAATTTATTAGCATCATCATCATTATCATCACAACTCTTTGTAATGAGCCCACTGTAGGGCATGAGTCTCTCCCCTGGGTGAAGAGGAGGTATAGACCATAATCCACCAAGCTGGCCCAGTGCTGGGTGGTGGATGCAAAAATTTTCAGGGCGCCAAGATAGCTTCTGACAAACCCTAACGACTACTATATACAATTATACAGCACCGGGACCGACTGCTTAACGTGCCCTCCGAAGCACGGAAGTCGTCGTGAGAAATTAATGATCGGCGGTCACCCATCCAAGTACCGACCGCGCCGAACGTTGCTTAACCTGTGATATCGTATGATACACACAGTAACCACGGCGCCACGGCGACTTTCTTATTATGCGATACAATGAAGGGCCCTATTAAGTTAGATTAACTTTATTAAACTTGTTTAAAAACTAATCACATTTGAAATCAAAATCTTCATAAAACAAGTACTTCAAAAGTTCTGGTTCATTACATTTTCGCCATACAACTTAGAGCCAACGCTTCGCCACGCGTGTCTACGTGCGTACCGTACGTCCGTATCGTACGCGCGTACGACACGTGAGACGCAATTTCGCTAGTAAAATTACATAAGTGTGTTTGTACAGTCGTGTCAATGAAATACTTAACCTCTTACTATTTGGCTAAAGTTTAGAATTGAAAAACGAAGTACGCGCGTGTAGTCTACGCGGGGGCTTTTTGTAATTTTTTTTTATGCAGTTTTGTATGAATACGCGCAAAGACACGCGTGAGTCGCGTGACGCAGCGTTGGCCTTTAATTCTTAAGTATCTCCTACCTAAACGTGTAAACTGATTTGCATGTTTCAAATTGATAAATTGGTTTTATACCTGGAGCTTTCATTTGACACCAAAATCGTAAAGATATTTCAACAAACAAAAATAATATTTTCAAGTTGCTCTCGTAATTATCCAATATGTATGAAACGCAAAACAATAAAAAATATATGCATTGCAAATTCAATCCATGTTCAAATAGTTAAGCATTGCAAAGTACTTCTTTGCTTTTTGTAACTATCTATTTTAAAATATTGGTAAAGTAGGTAGGTATTTAAAGAAAATAGGGCGCGCGTCTGTCTTTCCCGTCTTGCTTGTTGAATTCCCTTTTAAATTGACCGCCTGTAGTGGGCCGATCACGTGGTCACGCTTGCGATACTTACACAGCGAGTGAAACAGGCCTACTAAAACAGACAGATTGATTTTGAAACGTATCAGGAAGAAGCAAGGTTCAACTTACGTTGAGCAGGTCGATGTCACACTGGTGGTGCTGCGCCGGCGGCTGCGCGGTCAGTTCGTTCAGCATGTCCGCCATTACGGTCATATTGCCTTCCACCACGCCGAGGTCGGCGCGGAGCTTGCTTGTCTGACTCTCTGAGAGGATCACCTGGAAATTTATATGAACTAAATACTATGCGCGAAGTTTTACAACTTTATTTTATATTCCAGGGGCCCGATTCTGTAACTTTTGACATTATGTAAGGTGACGTGCCTGTTGTTCACCGATGGTTCTCCTAGTGAGATTGTACTGGCAGAATACTGAAAAATTTCACATGTTAACACAATGCGTATTATGTATGTAACATGTGGTTATTACATAATCGGGGCCCGTTTGTTTTATTACGAAATTATGTATCAACTTTTGTGAAGTAATAATAATATGTTTTTTTGGAAATATTACGAATTTAAAAAACTAAGCCAGCGCTTGACCTCAATCTCAATTGAAGGTAAAAGATGATAAGGTCGCAGATGAAAGCACGCGGGCCTAGGGAAAAACTGGCTCTTCATAAAATATTACCGAAACTAATCACCGTTGGAGCGGTAACACTTTTTTTTGGTTAACACGGGGGGAAATCTTGAAAAAATCGTGGGCCAGCCTACCCGTTTATAAAGAGACCCCGGGATCTTGGAGATCGCACCGGTGCCTCTTTAACGTTTACTTTACGCACGTCCTCTTCTTATCCTTCCTCCCTGATGTTGTCCATTCCTCTCTGCCCAACCAATCAGTTCTCATTTTGTTGGCCGGTGACGAACCGGGCTCACTGTACCTTCGGGTTAGTCGCGTTTTACGACACGCTTTACACACTAGCCAGTCGGATCCTGACGGGATCCTACCACTAAGCTTCTTCTAAATAGACCTACTTTTCAACCGACTCCCAAAAAAGGAGGAGGTTCTCAATTCGTCTGTATGTTTTTTTGTGTGTCTTTGTTACACGATATTTCGAAAATTGTTATTTCGTATGACAGAGGATACTTCATAGTTGGTCCCATATAAATTTCATCGAAATCGGTTAGGTACTTCATTAAAAATGTCAAACTTTTGAAAAAATATGTAAGATTTCGGAGAATGTTTACGTTGATGACATTTCCAACTCAGCCAAAGTTTTGACGTGAAGTCGGTTTTTTTAATGGTCTGCATTCGTTGATTATTTAAGTAGTCATAGATTATTTTTTATTTTAATGTGCAGGTAAATAATGTGACTTATTTTAGTACCATCTAACCAACTGAATCATGATCCATTTTGCTGAAATGAATTTGAAACTGTCAAACTTATAAGGTCTATCGCTTATACTGCACTTATGACTTATTAAAGTATGGCCGATGGGAGTTTGCGTTCCTGACAGCTGTCAAAAGCATAGCTTTTTGCCCCTTCGAATCGGAAATGAACTTTATTCAGTGGACATAAGGAGCTGTCAGGAACGCATTCTCTCAACGGCCGCACTCTAGATACTGTACGAACTCTGTGCTCATTAAATGTCAGTGTCGAATGAAATGATAATAGGAAACCTATCTTTAAGGAAATTTCGACCTACTAGCATTTAGACGATTTGCCAAAATGAACTTGTTGTGGGTTATTCAGTTGGTTCGATAGTACACTTATAGATGTATCTTCTACGAAATAAAGGTTTTTTGTCTTTAGACTTTGAGATTTTACTTTTGACTTATATTCTAACTTGCAACTTCGACTCAGCTACTTACAGTGCCCGAGCTCTCTGGCGGGTGACTCGGCGAGTTCTGCGGCAGTACTGCTCTTTGCGGTGACCCAATTATTGGCTCGCCGGAGTCTGGCACGCTCTGAAAAGTTATATCAGGACTTTCATGAAGTTTGTGTATGTAAGTTTAATTGATTCGAATTAACCCAGCTCTAGGGGAAGGTGGTTGAAGCAAAGAAAGAATATTTAAGAAAATTAAGTTCAAAATACCAGAAATCCAGGGTTTAACCCTGCTAGAAATGCCCAAACCCCCTTACCTCCCCCCCAAATCAAAGATAAACCACTAAAAAGAGTAGAATGGATATGAAACAACAAATATCATCCCTCTTGAACAACGCAGAACCCAACTGGAGCAAGTTACATTGTACAAGATTGTTAATAATAAGTTTGATTGTTCTGAGCTCATTAGCAGTCTTGATTTCCGCGTTTCAAACAAAAACCTAAGATCAAAAAGTTTATTCTCAACAAATT
Source organism: Stenoptilia bipunctidactyla (assembly GCA_944452665.1). Lineage (NCBI taxonomy): Eukaryota > Metazoa > Arthropoda > Insecta > Lepidoptera > Pterophoridae > Stenoptilia > Stenoptilia bipunctidactyla. The sequence goes on along the minus strand of OX101738.1, from coordinate 8,294,744 downwards.
TTTGCCGAACTAATGCAAAACGATCATCTATTACCAGTATGTGCGATAGATATAATGAGCTGTTCACAGGCCTAGACTTATTTAACAAACACATAAATAAATATAGAAAAGAAATTATTAATATCTTGAAAAATATAGATGTATAATTAGAAGTATACAACAACGGTGAGCCTTACATTTTTTATTTTTTATTTATTTATAGCTATATGTATTTATATATTAAATGTATTTTTGTTTATATGTATGTATGTATATGTACGTGTATGAATGTACTTATATATTTATTTAGTCCTTTATGAACAAATTTAATTACATAAGTGACAACCGTAAACTTGTAAATTTTGTAATTTAATTGTGGATCATGTTGTTGGGATGTACAAAAACATATTTAAATTATTATAATTGTAAACATCTTAGTACATTACTGTTTGTGATCTCCTGAATATTAATAAAAAAAAAAGAGACCAGCAAAGTATAAAAGATTAAGGATCGTTAAAAACTGGGACTCCCGCTTTCCGGGCGGGTGCTCTTTCTACTTAGTTAAGTCCTTTTCGGTTGTTTTATTCAACATATTTTTCAGTTATTTAAGAATAATTGATGGTTATTAAATGCAAAAATTTTGAAATATTATTTATGAAATAAAATAGTACATTGCGCAATAAAGTAAAATTTACTCGATTTGTTTTCTTTTAGTGAGCCGTCCTCGAAATTTCAGCCTACCAGCGCAGTTTCCTCTCGTATTCACAATGTAAAATATATAAACGTAAACGATGTTTATAATAATAATGGTATGGTTGTATAGGTGCTTACTCTTTGTGGCGTGAAGATGGGAGCCATGGCGTCTAAGTCTGTCATTGGGAACTCGACGCCTTTGGATTTAAGCTCGTTGTAGATTTGACCAACCCCCTGTAAAATAGAAAGTTCATTTTATTTTACAACTCCAGGTCAAAGTATACCTACTGATGATAGGTTTGAGATTCTTCCACGCCTTATTAGTACGATCAGCTCATTTCTGCGCACAAATAATTTTCTGTCGTACAGGGAACAGCTAGATCGTTTAAAAATAAATTTAAAAATTTTCCAGCGATTTTCATCTGTCTTGTATGTGATCTTTTCTGATGATAGGTTAAATATTTTTTTACAATTACTGTGGTCCAATTCAACTTTGCTCTATTTCATTGTGGGACCTCAGAAATATTTTTTTTTCAAACCAAATTATATGAACATAACTTATATGAATTTTAGAATTAAATTATGGAATTTGTGTTTTCACGGCCAAGGATTTTTTTGGTTGTAGAATTTTTTATATTTCTAATAATGTCTTAATTTTTTTTCTTTGTCAGTAAATTCATACATTGGTCCGTTTAATATAGCGTGGCGTACCAAGCTATACTATGAACATTTCAAACATCTAGAAATTCTTTCCAAATAGATAAGACTAGAAAATTGCGCAACGGTACATGCCGCGTACTGCAGCGTTCAGATCCATTAAACACAGTATGACGTTGTATAATATTGCACGAAAAACCTTCAGTTTTTACTTATTATGTTATAATTGTTTTGATAATTCTGAACAACTTTGTTGAATAATCATTGACAAAAGAAGGTTTAAGATTATACAAGATTACAAACCAAACTACGGGTTTACAAATGTATTTTAATTTTTAGATGCACCTGAATATCGCACTAACTTCATTTTAAATAACAAACAAAAATTACGGCGTCGTGTTATCGATTGACTATAAGATAGAAAAGTCGATAGGTAACCAAATCGGACTCATGAGACGCTACAAACATTCTACACGTCTATCGATAAGACCAAATTAAGATATTCATGCTCTTTGTGTTTCTATTGAATCCTAGGTATTTCAGTACGTAGCTATTTTCAAAATTTTATTCAAAAATATCTTAGTCAATACTTTTACGATCATCGGACAATTTACAGTTGAGCACATAAATTCATTCAATGGATGCATTTAAATTCGCACGGTATCATTACCTTTGGAATGATCTGCTTTTGGTCGTTTAAGACCATCGCTACTTTTAAAAAACTCTGGTTGCAGGCATAATATTGCTATTGTGTGATGTATTAAATTAATTTTTTCGTATTTCATAAGACTACAAATAGTTGTAATATAGCCATTTTTGTTTCTTTTTTTTAAGTATGTTAATGCCCCATCTACTTATTATTTTTCGGTTACCTGCTCGAAATCACTCAATAGCGATAAGGCAGCTTATTATTTTATGTTTTCTTCCTACTAATAAATCAAAATAACAATATTTTTTGTGTACACATAAAGGACAAATAAAAAAGATACGCTTATCATTGCAATTTATGAGTTTTCTTTGATTATTCTGATAAACTTTTACTGAAATAGGTAGTCGTAAGTATTTTCACAGTACACGATACTTTTTAACATGCGAATACAATTGACAATTTAAATTTTAATCGCCTTACATAGCTCATACTTTAAGGATATTCTCCCTAAGAACAAGAAGTAATACGTTATACTGATTCCCTTTGGGTGTTCCTTAGTGCCAACAACGCTGCGTTACGCGTTCGAACGCGTATACCGTACGTCCGTATCATACGCGTAACGCAGCGTTGCTAGTACAATGTCATAAGTGTGCTTGCACAGTCGTACGTCGAAAATCGAACAGTCGAACGTCCGTTGCAGTTTTGTATGAAAGAAATGCGCGTTCGGACGCGTGACGCGTCCCACTTAGTGAACGCCCACGCGTTGGCACTTAGTGATGGGCGTTTGGGCGAGTGTCCTTGACTTTCAATCACAGAACTCAAATATTTTTATACTTGAGACTTTAAACAAATATTTTTTTATGAAAAAATCCTGTATTCACACCATAACCATCTCGTTGTTGAATGACATTTCAAGATTAGCGCATTCAAACTACACAACAAATAAACTTTCCAGGTTTAATATATTATAATAACAAATAAACAAAAGCAATGTTACTAAACTATTTTTGTCAATCAACACAGTCTAGGTCAGCGCCACATAATTTAACACCCGATCTAGTCTCAATTAAATACCGCTCATTGGATATCTAGGTCTAGATGCAGACACTCATGTTGTCCTAGTTACTAACCTCATGGTGAGAAGGCAACCTACTTTGGTTTACCACCGGACATAGCGTGTGGCGCCTTAACAATAAACGCTTTCAAGCACAGAACAGTTAAAAAAGGTTTTTTAACTTTTTTGACTGTTCTGTGCATTCAAGTAAGGCTTGCTGGAAGAAATCGCTTGGAGTGATACGACCGCACACATTGTCCTTATTTGTATTATAAAAACATGTAATGTGTTTCATTTCCGATTCACAATTACGTGTATTATAATATAACTTTGTGAAATAATATATAGAATATTCTGTCAAAAATATTTATTTTGGAAAATTCCGATGGTGAAAAATTACGCAGGTGAAACCGACAATACTTTTTTAAAAATAAATATGAAGATAACAACAACAATGTAACATTGAAACCTTTCAAATACGGATTTTGTTTACTTGAACAGCGGTATTTAAAATAAAAAAACCAAGAGTTGATATCAAAAGATTGTTTTCAAAATAGAAAAACCGGTCTTAATTATCATATTGATTATTTTAACATCTTCGTCACCCGGTAATACTGGTCTGAATAATATGGAGCATTGGTAAATAACTTAACATTCTAGCAATGTTAGTGACTAATCTCAAAGACGCTATCGTGTTACATGTATAAGTTAATTGTATAAGTAGCACTAGTCATTAACTACAGTACTTTATGTCTGGCTATAAACTAACCCATACGTACAGTCAAGGATAATGAATTGTATACACTTCGCATCTTATTCAGTTGTAATAAAGTTAAAAGTTGGAAGTGACTGTGTATTTATCGCCCTTCCAGTAAGGCTTTCATAATTCCTTGACTTTGGAATCCATTAATAGAGTTATCAACTTGAGGATACTTGAGTAATAGAGCAATTTAGCGCGGTTTTACCCGAATCTCGATCCGTAAAGAATTTCTTGATAAAATATTGCCTATCTTTAATAAATCGCATGAAGTGAAAAATAATATGAGTGGTAGCGGTTGGATTTTGAAAATTCAAAAATTTAAATTTTCCGCTTTCGGATAAGCTTTCATAGGGTCGTTGATAAAATATAAAAGAATAAGGAAAACTTACTATAGACCACAAAACGACATTCTTGCCTATATCTTAACCTTAAGTCTATCGGAGCAATCAGAATTACTGTAAGCTACTTTGAACTAGTATAGATTGATGGATGAGTCACAATAATAACAAACTTAATGATTGACATAAACATACAGATTTCCATCATAATATAGACATTAGATAAACCTGTGTCTATAATGTACCTGCTTTCAGCTATTACTTATTACCTGTATTTTTCCCTTGATTATGATGAAGAAGGCGACATTTTTTTCTTTTTTTTATTATGACAAAGCCCGCGTTTTACCTAAGTCTTACCTAAGCGATGAAGAAAGCACACGGGCCTAGGAAAAAAAGAACTGGCTGTTCTAAAAATATTTCCGGAACACATTACCGCCGCCGGAGCGGTAATATTTGGCGGAAGATATTATATGAATAATATCTTCCGCCAAATCAAAAAAATCTATCTCATGCATATTATATGAAGGGAGGTCGCTAGCCAGTCGGACCCTACCACCAAGTGTAACTATTGCACAAGCAAATTGTTAGTGAAATTTTCGACGAAAAAATATTTTTTTTATCGAAGATTTGATAGAGGTAATAAATGTATTAATTCAAAGAAGAAAACATTGTGAAAGGAAAATATTTGTGGAAAATATTTGTGAGTTTTTTTTATGATTTGACGCGGAGAAAACTTTTTTGTAACATTTTGATATGTTAAAAACGTCTAATCACATTATTCACCCCTGATTTAATTTAAAATCACAACATAATTAAATTGAGCAACATAATTAAATTACTACATTATGAGGAGAAACATAAGAACGTAATTTAGGTCAAGTGGAAGTTCAAATGAGAAACCAATGAGGTGTGAAATCACATTTTCCACGACTTGATAAATAAGCAAAGCATTTCAGGAATAGTTCTATCAAAATTTTGTCAAGAATAACAAAATCTTTGTTAAGTTGTTTGTTTTTTGATAGTTTTATTTTTTGAGTTGAATATTTATAAGGATGTTACATGTCCTTCAATGTTACATGTAAGCCCATTCACTTTTAAATTAAAATTATGATTGTAAAATTTTTCTTTATTAGGTAATCATCTATACTTATATATAAAGCTGAAGAGTTATTTTGTTTGTTTGTTTGTTTGAACGCGCTAATCTCAGAATCTACAAGTGGGGTTTGAAAAATTATTTTTGCAATTGATAGCCCAACTCTTGAGGAAGGTTATAGGCTATATTTTATCCCGAAATTCCCACGGGATCAAAAGTTACGCGGGTAAAACCGCGCGCGGTGGCTAGTGTGTTATAATTTCAAGCCAATGTTTGACGACAATCTCCCTTTATTAGTGACGAACATTCTGACCAAATATCAATTAACATCATATTGTGAAATACTATACAGAGTGTCGCAGAACTCAACGTCAAGCCAAAACGGGGTGACAGGATGGACTGTAACCATCATGAGAAAAATCTGAAAAAAATTTATCTCATGCAGTTTGAAAATTATAGGTATTTAAGGAAAACCTGGAAATTTGGTCAAACTGTAACCATTTTTCGGTTAATGTGGTTAATTTTTATTATTTTTATTAATTTAAACTTTGAAACCTTAACCGTAAATAACATTTCTAGAACCTAGGTTAATAATAATGACACAATTGCCCCAACTACTACTATTTGTTACTTCTAGAAAACTTGGGGCAATTCTACGCGTTTCGGCTTGACGTTAAGTTTTGGGACACCCCGTATATCGTGGGTACACCTAGATAGATCGTGAAGGAGTTTAAAGCTTGCGGTAAACGAATTAGCCGTTAGTTTTATGTGTACGACTCGCTTCATTACGGAGGAAATAGAATATTCTAGTCTATTGATGCACTTTCAAGGTTCAGAGCAGTATGTGACACTTCAGTATATGTTGGTATTTAATACAGCTTAATACTATTACATAATTATTAATTTGTAAGTAGTATAAAAATAACCTTAGATATAAATGTTAATGCAACTTAAATATGTAAATGCAACATAAAAATAGAGTCTAGATCACTACACCACAAAAACCGTCATGTATCATGCCATGCACAATCCCCACATGCTCACACTCATTGGTCCAAGGTGGTCATGTTCCTGGTGTAGTCTGTACATGTGCAATGGTGACTACTTGCAATCATGCAGTTTACATGTGCAATTGCCCCCTATTAAATCATAAAAAACTTGTTGAATAATTAATAAATTACCTGCAGCTCTGCTTGATTCTGGAATGCATCCGCCCAACATTGTATTAGACTCAATACTTTCTCTTGCACAACAGTTGGCGGGTCATTCTTGGGGCCAATTAATTTTACCTGAAAATCATCCTCGCATTATCCTTCAACTCTTTATTCAAAAAATCCTATAAAGAAGCATTAGTTATTTTTTTCTTACCACATTCTATTCAGTTACTGATCATATGTGATCCGGTCATGTTTTTGCTAGTTACAGATTTACAGTAAAATTAACATTAGTTTGTTCCAAGAATACACTTGTCCTTAGTTGTATTTATTCAAAAATACAGGATCATTTTGTTGAAATACAAACAAGGACAACAAATAGAATAATATCATTCCCAAAATAATAAATGCAGAGTCATGGTTATTTTTATATACAAGAAAATATTGGCAAAGTTTCATAAATTGCAAAAATATGTGAAATTAAGATCTTGTTAATTCAAAAGAATGAGAAATCAATAAAGTTAAAATAAAATAAATAATAAAATCCCCACACAATCAGACCAACTACATGGCCCCAAAGTAAGCATAGCTTGTGTTATGGGTAGCGAGCGAACTAGGGGGAACCTAGAATATAAATACAAAAATGGATAAACACCCAGACACGGAACATTATTTTCTTTCTTGTTCTATGGGGGAATTGAACCCGCAACCACTGGCATCTGAGGTGACAGGTTTACCCCACCGCCAAAGTTTATTTTAAATCTAGAACGTTCCTCTAGAAAGGTTCCTTATTCTTATCACTTCCAATATCAAACACTAAACATAGTAAAATGATAATTGTTAAGATTTATTAAGGTCTTTTGACACACTACTATTATTTATATGTACCTATATGTAGTGAAATAGGAAAATTGAAATAGTGAAGTTTGTTGAAATTGATTTTGTTCACCAAACATTTCGGGACCAAGAAGGTTGATAAATTAACTGGTTGATGAAGTTATGCAAGCCAAATACCCACTTAAAATTTTAAATAAATTAACATTTTCACATAATAAAATTTAAATAATTCAGTATATGTACTCTCAGGCCTTAAAGTAATTGGTGGGCAGTACATGAATGGCCCGCATGCTGTCTGCTGGATGGCCCTGTTCTAGTTGATTCCGAGAAAGAAATTTTTATGATATCTTATTATATTGTATACCATAAATATATATTTTTCATTATATTACTAATGAACAACATCATCTTTGTCTTATTTTAATGATCCACATTATTAAAAAATGTGGTCTGTGGTTTGATAAGACGAATACCTCATAGTAGTTTTATGATATAAGATAAGATGAAAACAAAAACCTGTTTGTTGCAAAACAAAATACAATGTTGTTTACTTTGAACTAAAATGTTGATGTGTCTGGCTTTGTGTAGCTAATACTTATTTAATTCTATTCATATAATTATGAACCTTTTGGTCAAAAGTTAAATTAAGTTTAATAATAATTTAGATATGAGGCGGATCGTAAAAAAAAAATTACATTCTGCAGGTCACTTTGATATTCCTAGGGTCACACGGTAGAAACCAGTAATTTGAAGGAAAGTGGTGTGGACAATTTTGACCATTATGAAAATATATACAATACTTAGTATTTTAATCATAGATAAGGAGGTTGTTGGCCTTATCAAAGATAAAGTTATCTATATGTACTCACCAAATCTGAGATGAATTCTTTGTTGCAAACCAAAACATGAAACCCTTTTCCACAGTTTTTGACACAAGTTTCCAGAACAGTCAATGTGTACATGACCACAGTGTAGTTCTTCCCTGCACTCTGAGTCAGTCTTTTTCTGATTGCTTTTATAGCATCTTTAGGTCCATCAGCTGAACTATTAACTATATCACAAATTTCCATGTTCAAACCCCAGTTTTCTGACGGTAACGATCCATCTGTAGCTTGTTCTGGGTAAATAATTAAAAGGTCAGAATAATTTATCGAAATGACTATAATTGACTCAATTTAAAATTAGGTAGGTATCTTGATAATGTTATCAACTTTGCAGCAACATAATAATAGACGGTTTATAACATAACGATCGAAAAAATTGTATTGATAATTAAAATAATATGCTAGAACAGCACTTAGCAATTCCAAACAAAAAGAAAGTTTAAACTTTGTATCAATTTACACAGAGATGATAAACAAATTACCTATTTTTTGACCAACCGGCGTAGCAAATGGATTTCCTACCCCAAAGAAGGACATTTTGAAAGAAACTGTAGGTTGTTTATTAAAATAATGTATTTAATTCCGCTGCGACAGCACAGCAAGCAAACAACACAATTCGCGACAAAATATAGTTTACTTGCAAACTGTCAATGTCAGTCAAATTTTCATTGTCACTGTTAATAAAACTACGTTCATAATATCAAAACATTCATAAACATAGACTATAATTAAATAAGTTCCCCGTAACCGATTTATGGTTTCATAGCAACGCTTATTTATTTACTAATAAACGAATGTAGAAATCGGTTGAAATTTAACTTATTTATTGTATTTCTTAGAAGTAACAATCTTTATAACAATATGGAAGAGACTAAAAAAGAAAAGAAAAGTCTATACAGCCTCATAATACATCCAGATATTGAGCCTGGAGTTATAGACAATGCAATGCTCACAAGATGTATACTAGAGTATGGTAAGACTTTATTTCATAAAATAAACACATATGTTTTCATAGCGAAACTTCTCATATATTCTAAGTAAGCTCTGTTTTGTAATGTACCTAGTAGTACTGCTTATTTGTAAACGACAATCACAAAGTTGTCCGTAAAGAACAACGTGGATTTTGTTAATTAATATATACACACAGTTGTTATTATATAATTCAATATATTTAAAACTGTTCCGTTACTGACTGAGTGACTGAGGTACTGAGTGATTGACAGATAACGTACAGCCGTAACTAATGGGCGTAGAGAGCTGAAATTTGGAACATACATTCTTTAGGGGATGTAGGGGTGCACTAAGGAAGGAATTTCCGAAATTTTTTTACGGAAACGGGAAATATAGGACTTTTTAGTTTGTATGAAAAATCTTATTCCTTGAGTGCACCGATGTGAAACTTGGTGTAAGGGTTTTTCAAAGTGTGTTTGGTTGTGTTATGAAAGGAATTCCCGAAATTCCCACGGGAACGGGAAATATATGATGTTTTAGTTTGTATGAAAAAATCCCATCCCTTGAGTGCACGGATGTGATACTTGATATAAAGGTTCCTCAATAAGTGTCTGTTTGTATTATGGAAGGAATTCCCGAAATTCCCACGGGAAAGGGGTTGGACTTTTTAGTTTGTATGAAAAATCTTATTCCTTGAGTGCACCGATGTGAAACTTGGTGTAAGGGTTTTTCAATGTGTGTTTAGTTGTGTTATGAAAGGAATTCCCGAAATTCCCACGGGAACGGGAAATATATGATGTTTTAGTTTGTATGAAAAAATCCCATCCCTTGAGTGCACGGATGTGATACTTGATATAAAGGTTCCTCAATAAGTGACTGTTTGTATTATGGAAGGAATTCCCGAAATTCCCACGGGAAAGGGGTTGGACTTTTTAGTTTGTATGAAAAATCTTATTCCTTGAGTGTATAGATGTGATACTTGGCATGAAGGTTCTTCAAAGAGTGACTGGTTGTGGTACGAAAAAAATTCCCACGGGCACGGGAAGTATATGATTTTTAGTTTGTATGAAAAAAGCTTATTCCTTGGGTGCATGGGTGTGATACTTACTTGGTATAAAGGTTATTTCAGTGAGTGTCTGGTTATATAGTTTCTGAAATTTCCACGAGAAGGGTAGAGTCTGACCATTGAAAGCTGTCCAAGAAAAAAGGAGGTAATTTTAAAAATCATGTTGCGCCTCCTAGCTTCACGCTGCTTAAACGAAGTTAATACCTACTATTGCACATACATCGAATAAATATCGTCCTCTTTAATTAAAGTCGATAAATAAATAGTATCAACTTCATTTGGGCAGGGTCAAACTAGCATTGCCTTATCTTGACTTTTCGAAATTCTCGCGTTTTTTCGTGGACAGCTTTCTTTCATTGGTCAGACTCTAGCTAGTTAATATATATACTAATTATATTGCTGGACTGGGACCGAAAGAAAAACGTAGAATGTGCCAGCTGCTTGTCTTCCCGGGCATACTGTAAAGCTCAGTTAACGGACAGAGGTTTTAAAGTCGTTTTTGTGGGCGAAAAGGCTGACCCTCTGTCACTACAATAGTCTCTTTCCACCTCCAAATTTGTCAAACGTGACATCAGATAGTCTTGTAACCTCTGGTGTTCTGCCTATCCCATAAGGGATACAGGCGTGACGTTATGTATGTATGTATGTATTAACAAAGCAGACGTGGAGAACCTTGTAGGAGGCCTATGTGCAGCATCATCATCATCAGCTTTACCAGGCTGATGATGACGATGAAACAAAGGAGAATGAATACTTTTCTCGCCTACATAATATAATACTTAAAAATAAATGAATGTTGGAAAGACGAAAGTCATTGTTATGGAGAGGAATGAAGATATGACGAAATGCAATGTTATGATGGAGACGAAAAAGTGGAACAAGATAAAGGCAGCAAATTTTTTTTTTTCTCACAAAAACTAGTGAATACTTGTTTTGACTTACTCTATAACCCCTTCACAGATACGGAACCAATTAATAATGACCATGTCTAATTTAAAATTTTAGGACCCAAAGAGGAAGCTGGCAGACTTTTTGCTGAAGAAGGAGTCCACATAGATGAAGCAAAATCAGTTCGCCTGGAGTTTCAAAACATATTACGTATCGACCATCTCTGGATGCTAAAATCTCTAACTAAACTTACGTTAGCACACAACGTTATAGAGAAAATAGAAAACTTGGAACAGCTTACGTTACTAAATGAATTAGACCTATCCTTTAACCAAATTGAAAGGATTGAAAACCTAGACACATTAGTCAATTTGGAAGTGCTGACACTTTTTCATAACAAAATAAGAAAACTTGAAAATATGGACACTCTTGAGAATTTGTTAGTTTTCAGCATTGGAGACAACCTTATTGAAGACTACAAAGAGGTAGGCTGAGATGTTTTACTTAGTTGTGATAGACAGACTTAGTGGTATAGTAATGTCTTTGTATCGCATTGATTTATTCCCGGATTACCGTTTTGTGCAGGTACCTACACATTTTTTCCATGTAGGGTGGGCATAAAGTATCCCCTGCGTGTAAGCGACTTATTCAAGCGGTCTTCCGATTGGTAGTAGTAGGTACCTCCTTCAGGGCATACCTGGCTCTGATGCCTGGTGTGACATAAGTATATCATCCACAGTCTCCCACAAAATAGCACCGCTCCGGCGCGGCGAGGAGAACTGATGTTTTATGCGCCCATGTTTTATGAAGATCCAGTTCTTTCTAAGCCCATCTTCGACCTCATCTGCACTTACCATCAGGTGAGATGGAGGTTGAACGTTGGGTTTCTAACCGATAAAAAAGCATTGTATTTCAGGTGATATATTTACGAATGTTTCGTAAGCTTCGTTCCGTCAGCTTTAAGGGCAATCCCTGCTGTGACGACCCTATGGCGTACCATTTTTTACGAGCTGCTCTCACCAGGGTCACCTACATAGATTATAGAACGGTTACCGTAGAAGACCGAGAGAATGGACAAGCATTCTTTAGGTAAGCATTGTTGAGTATAAAATAAGCCCTACTGTATAAAATCCTGCTGTCCCTAGCTATTTTCAAAATTACTTTAGCTATCTTCATGAGCAACATAGTCGTTATTTACGATCTTCTGACAATTTGATGCTCAGTACACCGGCTCATTCAACCGACCTATTCGGCGATGCATTTAAAGTTCGCGCAGTATCCTACCACTGGAATCAGCTACCACTTTGTATTAAGTCAGCTAAGAAAATTGCCACATTTAAAAAGCTTTTCAAAAAACACTACTTATCCTTAACTGAAGAAGTCAATGTTTGGTATATGTATGTATATCTTATATTCGAATGTAGGTATGTATGTTTATATATAAATCAAGAATTCCTGAATGTCTGTAACAAATAGTAAAAAAATAAAATAATCGATAATAGTCGATATATTTTTGTTTTTTTTTTTTTGAATTTCTTTTTGTTTTGTATGTAAACCCCATCTGTTGAATTTTACTTTATCATGTAATTTTGGTTGCCTGCCAGAGATCGCTTACTAACGATAAGGCCGCTGCTTGTGTTTTCTTTTTTTAATGTTCTTTATTTTCTATTTTGTGTAAGTAGGTACAATGAAGAGTAAATAAATAAAGCCAATACCTAAATATTTCTATTAATCTAACCACGATATCTAGTCCAATTTAAGTTTCTTAAAAAACTTTTGTGGCGATGGATAAATAAAGTTAAGAAATATGCTAGGGTTTTATTGTTGTCACCGGCCAAATTTTTTTACACAATTCATTATTATAGTTATATCATTCATTATTATAGAAACGATTTTTGCTAAACATAGTATTCTTACAAGTTAATTAATATATTCGCTAACATAATACGTTGGGGAAAAAGTCTTTTCGCATTATAGTATGTATGAACTTGTAATAAAATCTCTTTGGCTATAGTATTTGTATCTGGCTGGGTTTGGTATCATTGAAAGTAAAAATTTTAAAGAACATAATTCCAAATTCAAATTAGGAAAATGTGTGATTTTCATTTGTTTTTCGTACTGTCAAGATGAGTGAATCTAATGAAGAAATTCGATACATTTTAAAATTTTACAACAAAAAAGGTAAAAATGCAACGCAAGCCGCGAAAAAAATTTGCGATGTTTATGGACCTAGTACAGTGTCTGTGAGAGTAGCACAAATTTGGTGTAAATGTTTTCAGTCCGGAAATTTTGATGTCAAAGATGCACCTCGCTCTGGTCGCCCTATTACGGGTAAAATGGATGCCATTTTTGAAAAAGTGGAGCAAGATCGACATATTAGTAGTTACGAAGTAGCTGAAGAACTGGGAATTGACCACAAAACAGTTTTGGCGCATTTGAAGAAAACTGGGTACACAAAAAGCTCGATATTTGGGTACCTCACGAGTTCACTGAAAGAAACCTAATGAACCGTGTACTCATTTGTGATTCTTTATAACGACGTAACGAAACCGAATCATTTTTGAAGAAGCTGATAACTGGTGATAAAAACTGGATCACGTACGACAAGAACGTGCGAAAAAGGTCGTGGTCAAAGGCCGGTCAGGCTTCACAGACTGGCGAAACCCGGGTTAACTCGCAATAAGGTGATGTTGTGTGTGTGGTGGGATTGGAAGGGCATTATTCATTATGAGCTGTTACCACCAGGCAGGACTATCGATTCTGAACTCTACTGCGAACAACTTATGAGATTAAAACAAGAAGTTGAGAGAAAGCGGCCGGAATTGATCAACAGAAGGGGTGTGGTGTTTCATCATGATAACGCTAGACCTCACACATCTATAGCCACCCAGCAAAAATTAAGAAAGTTTGGCTGGGAGGTGTTAATGCATCCGCCGTATAGTCCTGACCTTGCACCTTTAGATTTCCACCTGTTTCGGTCTCTTCAGAATTCTTTAGGCAGTGTTAGGTTATCACCACGAGAGGACTGTCAAATCCACTTGTCGCGGTATTTTGATGAGAGGTCCCAAATTTTTTATAGCAATGGGATCATGTCCCTACCTACAAGATGGCAAAAGGTTATCGAACAAAATGGTACATACATACTTTAGTTAAATGTCAATAAACTATATTAAAAAATGTTTTGAATTTTCTTAAAAAATGCGAAGAAACTTTTTCCCCAACCCAATATTAAGCAAAGCGTGGTCACTCTAAATTATGAATGAACACCATTAAAATAAAAATGACTACGTGCTACTACATAACATCTTAAAGTACTACGTCGTAGTATTAACACTGAAATGCCGCGTCGTAGTAACTGTATTCATCAACAGCGACTATTTGTAAAACAGTTATATATTCTACTAAAGGTTACTAAAATAAATTTAATACCATTAAAATAAAGACGACTACGTGCTACTACATAACATCTTGAAGTAATACGTCGTAGTATTAACAATGAAATGCCGCTTCGTAGTAAATGTATTCTTCAACAGCGACTATTTTTAAAACAGTTATATTTTTTTACTAAACGTTACTAAAATAAATATTTAGGTATGGTAAAAATATGTATTTATTCAATATGTATGTTTATATATTTCTTAAGTATATCAGTTATCTAGTATCCATAACACAAGTTCTTTAAGAAACTTATTTTGGGATAGATAATGTTGTATGAGTGTCAGAAATATTTATTTATTTTACTTACTCCTCGGCGAAATGTCTTAGCGAAGCTCTTGCCATTAGACTGAATAGGTACAATAATTCTAATATACAATAATAAAGTATTGATTTATGAAAGCACACGTAATGAAAAAACATGCGATGATATCATACTTTGGGTAACGTAAAACATATCATGCGATCTTTATTCGGTATTAATCTTCGGCGAAATTTCTTAGCTAAGCTCTCGCAGTGTAGAAAAATATAGTATTTATTTTTGAAAACAATCGAAACGGAAAAACACGAATGAAATCAAAGAACAGACATATCATAGAGGTGGGTGCGATCTCACCTTTTTCAGTTACTAAGACCTATCCAACGGTGTGTTTATTGGATTTTTAAGTCATAGATGATATCATTGAAACTGTCATTGCAAAAGGAAATGCCTCTTGTATGTAATGAATTGCAATGTATGTATGTATATGAATTCGTTAATTCGTAATAATATTAGGAATAGAGCGCGCATATTGCGTAGCGTAGGCAGATGAATATTATGATACTGAGGCCACACTACCTTACCGTCTACCGGGCTGTTACCGCAATAATTATAACATTAAATTACCGTATAAATTACTGCATGAATTGGTGTGGTTCCACTAGAGTTTACCTAGATATGTCAATAAATTTGGCGTAAAATATAACCTTTTCAAGATGGAGGTCGAAGCTGCAGCGGTGTTGTGTTTTATGAGTGCCAATTATTTTTACATGAATCTTTTAAATTTCAACGAAGCTAATAGAAGACAATAAGGGTATCCCAAAGAGACGGTTTGGATTGGAATAATTCTAAAAACTCGAGCGCTTTTTCATTTGACCACTCCATGTCGGTCGATACCTACGTGCGTCGCCGGTGAGCTCATATTGCACACTGGACAAACGGTAGTGTGGCCACAAACGCAATAATTACTACTGCGGTAATCTTCTTTAATGTGCGAAAAAAGACCGCCGCCGGAGCTATTGCCTACCACCATTTGCTATATTGATTAGCATTGTAAAATTATGGCCATAAATCGTGGCAATAATTATTGGCATATCACGGCAGGGTGGCCTCAGCATTACAGACAGGGTTGTGAATCTTATACAAAAATGTTAATCATTTTATTGATAACGCTTCGAATGCATGACCTTACTGTGTCTCATACAGAATAATTTTAAAAAGGATATTGGTTATTACAAATAAAATATATACTTATTACCTCATCAATTTACTTTTTTATTTTTTACTTCAAGTAGATAGTTTTATATGTTTTCGTTGATTTTATGATATTTTAGATTAATAACATTTTTATTTAACGCGAGGCAAAAATTAATTTCTTAAGCAACAATAATACCTGGGTACTGACAGCACAATAAATTAGATGCGTAGATGATAACGATTTTACGAAATCGTGCAATACATTATGCGACAGTACTTTGATATGATTGTTGTGCGAATAACACCAGCGCGATATCCTAGGTACCTAGTAAAATGAATTAAGGCGGTTCACGCATACTACATTCTAACAACCACTGACTGGGCAATATTTTTTAAAATATAACGACATTTAAAAAAAGAGTGAGTTCGTATAATTTACTATTTTTATGTCAAAATTCATCTAAACTCATTGATTTCTACCTTCAAAGCTTTTTTAAACCCATTTTGTATTTCAAAAAATAGACAGTCGTGGCCCAAGTTTATTAACTATTTTGTACAACTCTATCCAGTAGTAAAGCCTTGAAAGTGTAACCGTTAAACAGAGAGACAGACAGATGGACTTTCGCATTGAAACTATTAGTTTGGATATGTAGGTACTGTTTTTTGAAATGTGCGTTATATTTAATATTAAATCATAAAACTACTGCATCGAATAAATTATTAACTATATCTTTTTACTAAAAAACTTAATCATGTGATTTAAATTTTATATCAGCCAATCGTACGCACAACAAAGTGTTAAAGATTCAAAGATAATACCACAGAATAAGTAATAGTTGGTACAGAAGAATTACTCCGCAAGAAGATCTAAATAAATTCGAGTCTTGCTACGACGCGATACGGTGGAATTCAGCTTTACGTACCTGCAAATTTATATACCTAGAAGTTTTGTCTCTTTCTATCGCATGCCTCTTATCTTTTCTAACGCTGTTAGGGTTGCTGCCTAGTGAAGAATAATTAATCTCCTTATTTGTAATTAAGTATCTACTGATGTAGGTATTACTGTTATTCTACCTTTGTAAAAAATATCTTTTCAACTTACCTAAAGTACAAAATGAAAAAAAAGTTACTACGAATAATTAGTAATACTACAGGCTATGTTTTGTTTGCTAAATTGAACATAATCAAATCTAAACATATTCTAATTGAATACTAGTTTCTTTTTATGTCCATTTTTAAATACTATTTGCGACCTCGATCATAGAATTACTGTGAATGCTATTAGGTAGGTAGGTATCTACAACGCGCGCGCGTGACACACGAGCCATTCGAAATCCGCCAGCGGAGCGCTCCGCTGTAGGTAAATAAAGGATGTACCGCGCGGAGTGAGCCAGGCCTGATAATACGTAGCTATAATTAATTATATTATATATATATATAATTATATTAATTATATAATTGACGACCGGCTGGTGTAGCGGTAACATACATTGCCTTCTATGCCAGAGGTCCTGGGTTCGAATCCCGGCGGCGGCGGATATTTGTGTGATGAACACAGATATTAGTCGTCAAGTCATGGACGTTTATATGTTTATTTAAGTTTATTCAAATAAAAAATGTGTATTTATTCAATATGTTTGTTTATATATTTCTTAAGTATAACAGTTATCTAGTATCCATAACACAAGTTCTTTAGGAAACTTAATTTGGGCTAGATAATGTTGTGTGAGTGTCAGAAATATTTATTTATTTATTTATTTATTTATAATAACTAAATAGGTATTTGATGCAAAAGTTAGAGAAAAAATTGTTATAAGGTTACAAAGTCTCGAGGACGAGGCAAAATTACATCAGATATTTTTTTTACATTGCAATAATACTAGTACTTGCGGTGACAAGACAGCGTTGTTCTCACCCGTGCCTACTGTTCCTACTAGGTTATGCGTGCTCTATACTTTATTATTATTACTCTAAGCATAAAAATCTTGTTTATCATGTCATGTCATGAAAGAACCGTAATAGGCCCGCAGGTCTCGTACAAAGTTATGCATCGTCCTTTGGCTGGTGACTAAAAAACAACCCTGTATAAACTTACATATTGGATATATAAATATTAGAAATAAACTTACATAAACATTTTGACATGCAATATTTAACAGCTTACCTACTTATCTGTTTTCGCCACAATATGTCCGCCAAATATCTAACCCAGGTAACGAACTTCTGGTAAATGAGGCATTTTTACCGCCGCATGAGCCGACCGCTACAATAGTAATAAAACTTTTGCAAAAATTAAATGTTCATATCTATTATATTTAAAAATGCAAGTAACAAAATCTCCCTTACGCAGCATACCTGTGCCACGGTACAGGTATCTACAGTAATTCAACTCTGCCGCATCTCTGAAATAAATGCCTACAGCACCGCGGTGCGGTCCGTTCCGTTCACATGTGCATTAAAATTACATTTGCCTACTTTGTGTTTACTTCCATTTAGTTTTGTAACTGCAAATATGGGGTTTCCAAATACAGGCATTACTTGCTTAACTGGGACACTAATCTATATTTGTAATTAGACTAAGATTTGACGGAAATAAATTATTATTATTAAATATATAGTTTTCTTTATATGAACAAATAAAATACTTTGTAAATTGAAAAAAAAACATGATTACGATTGAATAACAAATCGGTCTTTAAAATTTGCGACCCAAAAATACTTGCGCCACGCTGAGACGCACGAAATGATGTATTATTAAATTTTAAAGTATAAACAATCCGTATATTAACGTAAAGCTCAATCAACAATTGTTTCGGCATGCAGACACTCGCGACTGTCCGCGTGCCGAGATCGAGCCGCGTAGGTATAGCTCGCGATTCGTCCGTTTGTATGAAGTTGAATTACTGTATATGTAAGTATCACCGTGCCTGTGCTGCAGTACCTCTGATAGGCAAAACACAATTCTGATTTTCAGCGACCGTCAAAGACTAAAATTGGAGCGCAACTCTACTCCAAGAAACATCAACACTTTCTTTCTACCTAAGTACTACGAAAACAGATGCACAGAACGTAAAAATATACACACCGGCACAATTAGCGGAACACAAAAAAAAAACAGGATTTTAAAATATTTTACTTGAGGAACTGGCCAGTTATGATATTTTTTTGATTTATTGTCAAATTTGAAAATAGAAAATTAGATGACATGCACTTTTTTTGATTCATTTGTTTTATTTTCCCGAACAATACATTTTGTCAACTTGTTCGAGTAATAACTACGTAATTGTAATTTTTTTGAAAAATTGCACTTAATGTTTTTTTATAAATTTGTTATTCTATAGGCAATTTTGTTTATTAAAAGCTCTTTATTATGCCTGACTTAACATCACTGGAAATCATTAGGGCTGATGAAATGAGAAGAAATGGCCATACCTACAGATCGATTGCCTCAAGGCTTCGTCGACCAGTATCAACGATTCATCGCAGCATCCAGCGGTACAGATCGTCTAATTCTCTTGTGAGGAGGAGGGGTAAAGGTAGAAAAAGATGTACATCAAGGCGAGATGACAGTTTTTTACAACTTGGAGTTCGTAGGAATACGCGATTAACGGCTGTACAAGCTCGAAATGAACTGGAAGACGTTCGAGGAGTACGAGTAAGTGAGCGTACAGTTCGCAGGAGATTTGAAGAAGTTGGTTTAGGGTCGTATATACCTGCCAAAGGCCCAAAACTTGAGAGACGTCACCGCGTAAACCGATTAAGCTATGCGCGAGAACATCGTCATTGGGATTTGAACGAATGGCAGCAGGTTCTCTTTACTGATGAGTGCAGAGTTCTTTTAAAACAGATCGATGGGAGACAGCGACTATGGAGACGCAAAGGAGAACGCCACATACAGTCTAATTTTGAACACACAGTGGCTTATGGTGGCGGCTCGATTATGGTTTGGGGAGGGATATGTTTGGGAGCTCGCACGGAGTTAGCGATAGTCACAGGAGGGACCATGACAGCAGATCGATACATCAGAGACATTTTAGAAGAACTTGTTGTACCATTTGCCCCATTTATTGGTGACGACTTTATTCTAATGCAAGATAATGCTCGTGCTCATAGTGCACAATCGGTACAGGCATATCTGAGCCACGTAGGTATACCGGTGATGCAGTGGCCAGCAAATTCCCCCGATATGAATCCGATAGAGCATGTCTGGGACTTGCTAAAAAGAAGGGTTAAATCCAGAATGCCACCCCCCAACAATCAGAATGAACTTGGAAACGCATTACTTGAGGAGTGGGAGCGGTTGCCTCAAGAAATCATCGATAACATAATCTGTAGCATGCCCAGACGAATGGAAACCGTAATCAGAGCAAGAGGGGGAAACACTCGTTATTAAGTTTGCTTTAATTTTATTGTTAAATCATTTAATGCTAACTTTTTTTTATTTTTTGTGATGGTTCATAATCATCGAAAAATTTCACTTATTTCAAATTTCTTTATTTTTCAATAAAAAATAACGAAGACTTTTCAAAATCTTTGTTAAAAGATGTTAATCAATTTGTTATTTTGTGTCTAATTACATTTTCGTCAAATATATGCGTTATTATCTCATAGTCTCACTTTTTTTTCTGTTCCGCTAATTGTGCCGGTGTGTATATAATTGTTTATCCATAACTAGGCTAACTACTAACATCTAAAACAAAATCGTTGTAATTCAGATATTGTTTAAGTTACGAAACCCTTTTATGATTATTATGTCTCCTCTTACTTCTATAAACTATTAAGACTGGCTTATCTCTGGCAGAGGTCTACTGAGAAAATTGGACGATGCAGAAGAAATATCTGAAAAAGAGCGAATAGCGAAAGAAGAATACGACGCTAAAGTGAAATTCTATGCACTTTCATTTGTTGAATATCTCAGTGGTCCGGAGCTTTTAGAATCCATGTTCGAGAAAGATCCAGATGGGTCTCTGCTTCTCAAAGTTGGAGGAGAATTAGTACAACATTACGATGAGTAAGAACAATCTCGATATTATTTAAACAAGACATTCCGTACCTTCCATGCTGGACTGGGAGCGAAAGAAAAACATAGAATATGCCAGCTCCTTCTCTTCCCGGGCATACTGTAAAAGTCAGTTAAGGGACGGAGGTTTTTTTGACGTTTTTGTGGGCGATAGGCTGACCCCCTTTTACTACAAGTCTCTCTCCATCATTATAATGCCCCCTAGTTTGTCAAACGTGACATCAGATGGTTTTTAGCCTCTGTTGTTCTGCCTACCCCATTAGGGATACAGGCGTGACGTTATGTATGTATGTATGTGTATGTAAGACATTCCGTAGCCATTTTTGTGGAACGTCACCTTGGTGTGACAGCCCATTATTAATTCTTCTATTTGTAGGTACCTTGTTTAATTTGGAACCAAATAGTTATGTTAGATACGCGGGATCAGAGTTCTTAGTCTCAAAACAAGATTTTTGTCGCGAGACAACTCCGCCACCATTCCTTAATTAGGTACACTAGCCAACCCAAAAAAATCTTTGAAGAAATTCAAAATAAGTACTTACCTACTTATTTGATAATGTAAACTTTTTTTTAGATATAAAGAACAGTACGTTGAGACTATGGCAGCTTTAGTAGAATTTGCCCAAGGAGCTTATAAGGACAGGCAAAATGAAATTGCTCTGTTTAAGAACTTAGTCGACAGTGCCTTGGAAGAAAGTGTTAAAACGAGTAAACAGTAAGTTTTCAGAATAGAAATTGTAAGCACAATCAAACAAAAAAACACGTGCCTGGACGAGATCCTTTGGTCGCAATCTCGTCCGGGGAACCTCAAATAATTATTTATGTATGACTCACAATTTTCAGATACCATGTCGAATTTGTTAGAAATTAAGCTAAATTAAATTAATAAAAAGTTCAATTGACGGTTAAGATGATGAACATTTTGTGTTCGGCTTAATCTTTTAGGTTTTTTTAGGTTACCCACTTTTAAAATTTCTTCAGCTGATATTGATGTTCATGATAGAAATTATAAAATTATTCGGCTGAAATCAATGCCTACACAGTATCAGTTCTTTGTTAAAACGTGGTGAAGCCTTACTGAAACAGACCAAATATCGTTACTTTTGAATACGTATTTTGCTACACTTTCGTAAAGGATTTAGGTACCTATCACAGTGCCTTGGAAGAAAGTGTTAAAACGAGTAAACAGTAAGTTTTCAGAATAGAAATTGTAAGCACAATCAAACAAAAAAACACGTGCCTGGACGAGATCCTTTGGTCGCAATCTCGTCCGGGGAACCTCAAATAATTATTTATGTATGACTCACAATTTTCAGATACCATGTCGAAGTTGTTAGAAATTAAGCTAAATTAAATTAATAAAAAGTTCAATTGACGGTTAAGATGATGAACATTTTGTGTTCGGCTTAATCTTTTAGGTTTTTTTAGGTTACCCACTTTAAAAATTTCTTCAGCTGATATTGATGTTCATGATAGAAATTATAAAATTATTCGGCTGAAATCAATGCCTACACAGTATCAGTTCTTTGTTAAAACGTGGTGAAGCCTTACTGAAACAGACCAAATATCGTTACTTTTGAATACGTATTTTGCTACACTTTCGTAAAGGATTTAGGTACCTATCAACGGGCCACGGAAAAAGTTATTAGCCCAACAGCCCCTTTGGTTCATGAAAGTAAACGAGTGCACAACGAAAGGCATTCCTAAAAGTTAAAGTGTTAACCATACCTAATAAGTAGTAAGTATGTAAAAACACTGTCCAGTCTAATTATATCCATAGGAAGGTAGAGAGGAGAATTTCAAAAGGAGAAATTTAAAAAAAGAAAATCTGTTAAATTCTAATAGCATCTGGTAAAATAAAAAATAAATGGTAATTTTCATTGAAACTTCTTAGCCCAGAAGTGTTCCATAACCAGCTTTTTCACCCCAGCTGATTTCATCTTGTGTGGGGTAGCCACTCTACGGGTACCTAACTTTTTGATATGCTCTATCTTTATGCGAAATTTTCGCTCAATCTGACAAATCATTCAGATGTGAGAGTGTTTCGGTATGACAGTTTACTATTTAAGGACATCGGACCTCTTAGGGCGGCTTAAAATTAGAAGCGCGGCTGCAACACAGCTATTACCCGGTTAATTTGAACGAGCCCTTAAGGGTGCTCTTCCATTGACGCGGAGCGAGTTGCAGACTGTGTCTAACCAGTGGCGTGGAGCGAGGCTACAGAGCGGAGCGCGCGAGTATTGCGGAACAGTTTTGTGGCTGGTGCGAAGCTAGGCCGAATTCACACAAAGAACCTCGCTCCGCAGCTTCTTACCGCTACCACCACGCACCGCTTCCGAAAATATATGAATTTTTAAACTAGCTCGCAAATTACTGTTCACTGGAGCTGTGCCGAGATTTGGTGCAATCCTATTGGTAAATATTTCTCCCTTTCAATAACACCAAACCAAAGTAGCTGTTGGACTGACAGCCTATAGGGCTCGGCGAAAGAATTTAAGTTAATGATGCTATCATTCAACCAAAGTACCTATGTCTGTTTAATTTAATGTTTTTCATTTTCAATCCAATTTTCCTGACAAGTAGTAAGCTTAATTTCGTTATATTTTATCCTTTACAATATGGACTGGAAACTTTGC
Organism: Stenoptilia bipunctidactyla; assembly: GCA_944452665.1. Lineage (NCBI taxonomy): Eukaryota > Metazoa > Arthropoda > Insecta > Lepidoptera > Pterophoridae > Stenoptilia > Stenoptilia bipunctidactyla. The sequence continues at coordinate 8,271,194 of OX101738.1, read as the reverse complement.
TTTGCTATGCCAGCTACTAAGTCTTTACTACCTTTACTTATTATTAACCTTAATGTAACTAACTGTGATTTTACTTAAAGAGTTGTCGAAGAATTCGAAGAGAAAAAAGTTGGGCTATACGACCAGTTGAATGAACTCATCATGAAGTACAACTCCAAATCGGAAACTCTGGAACAACTGGAGCCTCGGCTGGTAGATCTGACAGATGCCTTCAACGAGCTCGTATATGAACTCTGGAAAAAGTTGATGACAATTGAGATGAATCTTTACGAGCAGTGCGAGGTAAGGCAGTGCAAAATACAGGCATAGTTCCTGCTATATTTCATATGATTGATCGTAGATAATTACTTAGATGCAGACCATAATATAAAATCTGCCGCCAAATATAACCACTCCATCCATCTAACTCGTACGCATCCAATTATTATGAAAACTGCCAGGTTGATACAGCAAATAATACTTCATTTCACATTATTCAGGATTCCCGCGTCCAATTCGCCGTCAACATTGAAGAAATGATCACCAAACTTCTAGAAAATTCCCGAATGGCGTTTGGAGCTTGGCGAGAACATGAATCAAGTTGGTCTACGCGACAGTTTGAATCGCTGACCAAGTTGCTGGGCAATAAACTAATGCTTGGTGACTGTCCCCAAGATCTGTTTGATGTAAATACTACCTATAATTAACTACCTATTGCCTTATGTGCCTATATGTAAATCTGAAAGTTTAACTTATGTGCCTATTATATGCCTGTTAGTGATGAAAGAGACCACCTATATTGTTTCCTTTTGTAGTGCTGTTTTTGATTTTTGTTACTTACAAAAATCATAATCACTACCTGAAAAGAACAAAATTTAAATCAGACATTTATTTTTATTTATTAACCCATAAGGGATAATGATAATTATACAGGGTGACTGGTGGGTCATTTTCAAAATTCCAGGACGTGATAGTTTGAGATCATACATGAAAAAACAAATATTAATTATTTAGGTACTGAGTAAACTTAACCGAAGGTTAGAGAACTCATTACGTAACGTATAAGCGTAATGCAATACATACATACATACTTAGCGGGTGGTGGTGTGCGTCTGGCAGGAACACTGCTGTGTGCGTGTTGACTGAGGCAGCGCATCGGGAAAAGTGTAGTAAGGTCTACTTATTTATTTAAAGGGATTTCTGGTGACAAAATTAAATACTTCTTTAATCACATGATTACGGTATCTCTCCTTCGGTATCTAAAATTTGTCACCAGTCAAGGAGAGCAGTATGTACTCGATTCTGGTCATAATTAGGTAATTAAAGTAGGTATTTAATTTTTCACCAGAAAGCACGCGTGCGGAAAAGGTAAAGAAAAAGCACGAGTGTGTAATAGCCCACATTCTGAACGCTAAACGTCCCTGCAATACGCCACTTTCTGAGCAACTGTATTAAAAAGTCCTTTTAGGCGTTTAAGTTGTTTTAGTCTATAAGGCTAACTGACTGAGTCGTATTATTATTTAAGACTAACAGCTAAAGTCCTAATTTGAAAGCAAAGCTGTGTAAAAAGAGGCTAGTCTTATTTTAAACGACTTAAAGGACTGACGCCCGAATACTGGAAAGTCACTCAAATGTATCAATCAGCTGAAGGGCATTTAAATGTAAGCGTCTCCCATATTTAACTGATATACACAAACGCCACTCAGACGATTTGTTATGATGCTCACGTAAGTGGCCCTGTGAGTAGCCGTCAAATATTTACATCAAAGCAACATTTACAGTGTTTCATTTTACGCCAGATCTAACTTGATTGTACAAATTAAAAGATTACTAAAAACCTTTTAATGCCGTTTACTATTTGTTGTCATTAAATATATTTAAATAAATTTAAGACTTGACAATGTTCAATTTAATTTTCTGGTTATGTAATTACAATAGAAAATCCGAAATCGTGACTGACATCTGAGAAGGCGCGAATCAACATCAATTTCAAAACATTTTGTTGGACAAAAAGAAACTGTATTCTAATTATAATAATATATTATGGAGACAATTAAAAAGAAACGTGGCTATAACTAAAGGTACTAGCTCGGAAAAGAATATGCTGTTAGAATTTGTTAAAAAGTGAGTAAAAGTAACATTATTATCAATATACTATTTTCATAAAAATGTAGTTAGGTACATTGACTACTTATTTACAAAAGTTAACCGCAAAGTTTTAAGTATTTGGTCTATTGGCTGGCAAGCTCTACTTCTCCTAGTAGGCGGTTTTATCGACTCCCCAAACACGGACTCCAAGTAGGTATAGCACGGTTTCTTTAGAAACACGAAAGCGCGCACGAAACTCAGCATCGTTGTATTTTTCAAATGCATTGAGCATTTTGATTATTTCGGCGGCGACCCACGTTCGGCGTTTCATGGTCTGAAAGATTAGATAGGGACGATAAAGACATTATTTTAACTTTATAGTACACACTTTTCACCGCAATTATAGATTTAGGAGACCTCTTGACCACTCTTAAACACAAGCGACGCTTAAATCAGTTTGACAGATCATTTAACAGCTAAAAAAAGTTGAGTGACCATCGAGTATAAGAAGTGGTGCTCATGTGGAGCCTGAGTACAACTTATTGTGAGGTCAACTTAAAACTAACTGGATCTTAAAATTTGCGTTAGAGAATACGAATTTTTCGTATGAGTGGTACTCAAAAATTTAAGCAGCATTTAAATATTTGAGAGACTTTCCAGTATTCGGGCATGAGTCTCTTTCATCACATAGCAGGATAAGCAACGTTCGGCCGAACTCGAAATCAAAATTATCTGTAAGTACTTACTTCGTAATAAGTCATATTTTTTACCTTCATACACTGGATTAATAGAAGTTGTACTTAGATTGTACAAATTGGCCGTTTTCTGTCGGTTTTAGCGTATTGGTGTACCACTTCGTTAAGGCTTGTCAGAATTTTCTCAACCTGAAAATTCTGTCCAACCAGCTTGATGGATTGCGGCCTAAAAACCCCTTCGTCATCACCTCGTGGTGGACATATTTAAAAGGATTTTAAGTATGATATTCATACAAAAACGACTTATATACAGAAATATTTCATACATAGGTGATGATGGACCGTGACATGATGATGAATCTGGTCGCCCAATCATCGGACAATCACATGCGGTTCATCGACGCACGGGAAGATCTGCTCATGACAAGAGCCAACACCTGGCGAGAGGATCTCGTACAAAGCACTAATGAGTAAGTTTGGCTATATATAGGTTGTATCTTTAAATCAAAGTCATTCATTTTTGAACATTTTATATAGCGAAATTGCATATTAGTGAGCACTGTGAAGGCGCCAGCTTTAGTTAACCGGCCAGTATCTACAGTAATTCAACTCGGCCGCATCTTTGAAATAAATGCTTCCAGCAACGCCGCGGTTCGTTCACATGTGACAGGGCTGCCCGCCTTCAGCGTTTAAATTACATTTGCCTAATTTGTGTTTACTTCACAAGTAAAATACTTTGTAAATAGTAATAGGAAGTGTTCAACAAAAATACGTTTTGTGTCAAAAAACCATGTTAACGTTTGAATAACAAATCGGTCTTATAAATTAGCGTCCGATAAATTCTTGGGCCTCGACTGAGACGCACGAAAAGATGTTTTATTAAATTTTAAAGTAAAAACAGTCCGCATATTAACGCACAGCTAAATCAACAATTGTTTCGGCATGCAGACACTCGTAACTGGCCGCATGCTGAGGGCATGCCGAGATCGAGCCGCGTAGGCATAGCTCGTGTTTCGTCCGTTTGTATGAAATTGAATTACTGTACCTGATACCTATCTAGCTTTAGCAGGCAGACAATACAAATGATAGTTTTTTTATGGCACGTATTGAGCATTATTATAATCTACCTAATAATATTGATAGTAAAAGTCCTAAGCGTTTCATAGGTAATACCAATAACTAAACACCTAATTATTATTTTCTACACAAGTCAAATCTTTGGAAATAATGTGTTTGCACACTTATCATCTCTACGTACTTCTAAATTATGCTAAAAGAAGTATATTCCTCAGAGGAATAATTTGTATAATGTACCTATACGTAATACTTTGACAGCCTCGATGCGCAGAGGTTGAGTGTTCGGCTGAGACGTGGAAGGTTCTAGAAGTTCTAGGTTCTGGGAGTTATGTGAGATTTTCACTCACTGCTACTCCAGGTGGTAAATTAACAGCACTATATTCAATGTTCCATAGTAGAGGTCCAAGTAGGTACTGAACCCTATAGAACCCCACAATAGACCCATTCTCGCCAAGTGCTTTTGTCTTTTCCTGTTCATTCTATAAATCGTTCGGTAAGGTATGAAGCCGGCATAGTTTGTAATGAATTGGTACATTGTGGTAGTTCAATGATTCCCTTATTATCGAGCAAGGGAGAGAGTTGAATGCATTGACGATATCGATGCTTACAGCCAGAACCGCCTTGCCGTCTGCGTTTGCTTGTTCTGTAAAGCGGCGTATTCGCAGTAGGGTCTATCGTTAATCGTTTGCGGTGAAACCGAACTGTCTGTCTAAAACATACAGACGAATTGAGAACCTCCTCCGTTTTTGGAAGTCGGTTAAAAATATCGGGGCCTTCAACGGTAATATGTGTATTAATTCGCTCAGAACTTATCCAATCAAAGAGTTTGCCGAAATCGTTGAGCATAATGGTCTGAAGCTGGATGGGTAATTACTAGGTCTTCCACCTTTCATTAGCTGTACTAATTTGGCAATTTTCCATGGACCCGGAAAATTACCAGAGTGTAAACCATGCATAAATAGCCAACTAAGAATATCACCTAAGTACTCTAATACTTCCGCTAATAATTCCGCTGTGTGATCTCCATAATACAAGCTTATGTGTATAAAAGTTTACTTTGGCGCCACATATTTGGTGTGTCAGTTTGGTTAAAACCTATACGCGTCACCGGAGCAGATGCTAATCATTTTGTGCCAACCGCACAGTTAAAAATACCAAGCGGCCGATGGGACTTGATCTGTGCCATCCATCCCGGTAAGCACTGCGCCAGGGTCGAACCTTCCGGGAACGACGAAACATTTTTCCCGACTGTCCCGTTGCCGTTACTCGTCAGTTTAGGTAATTCATTGATTATTATCTTGCTATTTGCTTATTATTTTTAGCAACGAGGTAAAACGCAACCGGGACCGCATCCTCGAGATAAACTACTTCATCGATAACCAGCGAGAGGACTGGCAGGACATGCAGGCGCAGCTCGGCGACACAGTGGACCCGGAGACGGCCGCGCTGCTGGGCGACGAGTTCCTCAACTACTGAATATAGCTTTGGGAAATGATTGTTGTTTGATTTATGTTCTGTTGCAAGGAGCTACCTGTTCTTTTACTAAATTATTTATTTAAATCTATAAAGTAATGAATACCGCACCAAGCATCATTTGCAATGGACAAAAATAAAACAGGGGAAAGACGGAAAGGTGACGGGGAAAGATCAAAGTATTTTCTAAAATCGTTTAAGAGAATGACATACATTCGTGGTCAATACTAGTCTATGGAAAGTAATGCCCTGAAAACAAAATAACAGCTCAAGCGTCAAAACGCCTAAGGAAGCAAAGACAAGACAAATATTTTGATTTTTGTATTTCAATCTTACCCCACCGGGGGAAGATCGAAGTGGATGTTCTCAAACATTGCTGAGCGATTGTTTAAAGTAAAATTGATGATAAAAGTTAAAGGCAAAATCAGCCACAAACAAAAAATCTGATTATGTTACATTTGTCATATTTGGTAGCATACCTAATAATTTTCCAAATATCTTACTCGAAAATTGAAGAATCTATCCAAAAGAATCGGTTGTACCTAGCTTTTAATGAAAGTTACAGGATGCGGGGTAAGATAAAAATACTTGAAGAAACACGCAAAAAGTCAGATTGTATAATTTTCTTTGCAATAACCTTCAAGCATTGATCATGGCATAGGAGAAAATTAAATGGCGGCTTAAACAGTGCTACAAACACTTAAAAAACTCTGCTAGATGTGGCGTTATTGTTGACATTCTGTCTTACCCCGTTTTTCATCTTCCCCCCACTCACCTTATACTAGATTGAATTTGAGGTGTGTAGGTACTATATCTTTAAAGTAACTGTAATGAAAATAATTAATTACCAAACATAGATTGTGTTTTAAAACGGTTCCAGTAGAAGTAAAATTGACTTTATAACTTCTTGCTTTTTTTAATTTGTTTTGTCGTTAAAAATAAAATTTCAAGGATAGTTGCCCTTCGCTAACAGCACAATAGAAAAAGAAAAATCTTATGAGCCAAAATATTTTTTTTCCATACATTTAAAAAATAATTACATTCATTCACTTAAACCACATCACTATTTTTTTTCTTCCCTAAAGTGGGCACTGGAACTGTCAATTTACTGCATTGAATTATTTGCCAGAGTATAGGTGTAAATCCATGTGTAAATTGAGCGAATTCCAGTTGTGATTTACTTCCTTAAGTTTTAATTTTTTATAATAATACAAACTAACTAACTGAAAAATAGCAGACAAACATTAATTTTCCAGAATTTAATTTCTGTTATTTATTATCAATAGGTATATTTAAAGTAAAAGAAAGAAATAAAGACAACTACAATTAGTAGGTATACTTAATACTTTATTATCTGATAACAAATTCAATAGTTTCACTCAGTAAATTGATATAAGTTTAAAACAATAAAATTGATTTCAATAAATGTATATAAAAGTTTTTCTTAATATCTATAAGGCTCTGATCAGTCACAATATGATTCAATTTTTCACTAATCTACTTAGTATTTATCGATACTTTATCTTATATTGTATAAGCTACCTACTCAAATTTGAACTGTACTTAAGTATAGATTTTGTGTCCTTTCTGTATACAGAGTTTACAGCAAATCTATGCTTGATCATGATCAACGCTTAACACACTTTCATAGTACTGACTAAGGTGTTTGTGCTATATAACAACAATTTACTTCTTTGCTTTTTGCTTCAGCATGTGTATATACATTTCCAGACCTTGCTGTACTTGCGGATTCTTCAAATAAGTCAGGAACTCTTCAACATCCGCTTTGCGGTTTTTAATCAAATTAGCTATTGGACGTTGCCTTATTCTTTGCTTCGTATATGCTCTGGCCATTGGAGATATGCCATTAAATCTTTCAAAGAATGCCTTGCTTTTTTCTATAGCATCAGCTTTGTCTTTGGCTACTTCGTCTATCATACCCACCTGAAAGTGTGTTGAACAAATATTAGGTATGTGCTTTTTGAAAATGATATGCCATACAGCTTCACATTAGATTTAGACCCAAACAGGGCAGGTTGGTATATTGGAAACAGATAGAATATTGAAGAACTTTTATTTGTCAATATAATCCATACTAGCGTAAAAAATTAATTAAGTGAAACCTATAAATATCGCAAATATTACTTTTTTGTATGTTCTTTTATAAAGGTCTGAATTTTAATTAACGTGTTGATGCCAAATGACTCAAAAAAAGTGTAATTTCAGCTCTTAAACAAGTTTGCATTGGCCTTGGTGAAGTTACGAAGAAACAAATTTGTTGTATGTTCTTTTTTTGTTTTCTGAGAACAGAAAAAAAACAATGTGCTGTTTCACAAGGTATGTCCAGAAACTACTGAATATTTTAAATTTCGCAGGTTAGGAGAGTACCCGTGTATTATTGTAAACATTTTCTACACTTATTCCTGTGAAGTATAATAAATTTGGTTTTTTAGAAAATCCCATGATGTTAAGAACAAATTTTTGTTTTTATAAACTTGCCTTTAAAGCTTCATCAACAGAAAACAGCTTGCCAGTAGTAAGAGCGAGTTCAGCTTGTCTCACGGGTATAGTGTGAGTCATGGTGTCCATAAACCAAGACGGTGCTACAATACCAAGTGCTGTCTCATTGAGCCCGATGGTAAACTTGCCCCCGACCATGGTCCTATACTCACAAGACATGGATAGGAGACAACCACCAGCTGGTGCGTGACCCTGGAAAGTCCAAAGCAGGAATTAGGGAATGAAAAACATCTGTTTAGTATATAGCACAAGTAATAAAAAACACAATAATAAACAATTTTTTGAAAATGTCACATTTAGGAATTATGTAAATACAGTCATGCTTATTTATATCTATGACCATCATAAACTGCTGGAGACTAAGCATAGTATGCTTTGATTCAAATTAAAAAAAAATACAATTAAGAAAAAAAAATAACAGACTCAGAACTCGTTCATACTGATTGTATAGTAATTTAGTTATTTGAAATAGAAAATGAGGATAGAAGCTTTTTTCATTCAAATTAAATATATCCACAAATAAGCTTTATCTGCTGTGTCACAAGACACAAACCACCAATATTTTAGGGTTATATGCAAGAAGTTAGCGTGTTAGCCCAGGTAATCCATATTTAGGATTACCTACACAATATTTTGAGGAATTTGAAATTTGCTTACATTGATAGCTGCAGCTGTTGGAAATGAAGAACCAAAGAGTTTTAGCCAGACATCTTGTAATGTTGTCCAGAATGCTTCCGCTCGTTTCATATCAGGTTTGTACATTTCCATGATGTCCAAGCCGGCAGAGAATACTGTAGGTGATGCCTGAAATGGATAAATGAAAATAAGCATTGACACAACTATTTATAGGTAACATAAAAAATCCATACATATAAAGTAAAATTTTGTTGCTTAACTACCCACAAGTTTTAATCCATCCTTCATAATAAATAATTACCGAAGTTAAGATCATTCCTTGACATTCTTCTTTCGATAGCTTGTCCAAAGCACTGCTTAATCCTTGTAGTAAATCTAAGTTAAGACTGTTGACAGGCAGTCTCTGCATAGTAACAGTTGCAATACCATCATCATCAACAGCAACGTCTACAACTGGCGGTTTTGATGACAGCAGCCTAGCTGCACATGGACTTACTAGTCTTACTTGGTTAACTAATCGACGAACAGGCAACATTCTGAAATGTTATCATTTTTTATTTTTTATTAAGTTTAAAAAAACATTTGATAGCTAAGTTTTTATAACAATTTAAATAAAACACAGGAACAGTGAAAAACATTGGTATTTTTAAATTTAATCTCAACTGAATTTAATAACTGAAGATGAGGGCAAAAATCTGCTCATTAAAGATTCAAGTTGCATTTATAGGCGATATTTTACAAATGTGAAGTAAAAGTAATAACTTATAAGTGCTTACAAATTAAGTTCAAACAAATTACCTGGTTTACTTAACTCCAGTGGACTGTATAGTCTGTGAATTAATTACGATTTTAGTCTATGAATGCGCTATCCACCCACACTGTAAGCTGGAATCGATGCGAGGGGCAAAAGGAAAATGCGAATTCACCACTTAACACGGTCGTGAAAGTCCAGCCGCGCGGCACTATTACACTCGCAAGTACGCCACAAGCACACTCTATTACTCTTCCCGCACTCTTCTATTACTGTATTCTGCCTTCAGTCTTCTGTTTTTCTGTATTCTGTCTTGTGACTTCTGGCTTCTATTAAGAGTCTTCGGGCTTGAGAGATTCACTGTTCACTGTTGCTTGAGGCTTCTTTCTTCGGAGGCTTCTTTCTTCCGGAGATCTTCTTTCTTCGGGATCTTTTCGGCGAATCCCTTGCGAATGAATCGCTGGCGTAGTGTGGCGCATTCTTAAGTGATTTTGTGCAGGCGCGCAAGGATACCGCACAAGAGAGAGTAATGCAAGCGTGCGAGCGGGACACACATATGTCTGTCTCGCTCGAATCTAATTCGAACTTTCTAGACTTTTCTAATAAGATTCTAACTAGATTCGACTATTCTTGTTAGATCTTTACTATATTCTAATAGGAAAACTATTTATGAAATCTATTATCTATTTAGATCTCTCTCTCTATGTGCGGGAATGATAAGACTTTCAAAACCATCTCTAAATTTCCAAATCAGCCCTAATACAAATCAAGCTATTTTAAACTATAATCACGTAAGTTTTCATTTCATTATTATAGCAGTTATTGATTAATCAAATTACAATCAAATTCCAAAGATACGAACGATTAAGCAAACACTTTTAAGCTATAAACTGTTACAAAACACTGTTATAAAACACTATTTCTTATATCTAACACTTATAAACGTGACACGATTAACTATAAAACACTAAATTTAAACGTTCTTAGCTCTTTTTAACACTATAATACACTATCTATATACACTGTTTAAGTTTATATAACTGTCTTTAACTGTCTTATCGTCACTGTTCTGCACAAATAGTTTCGTCGAAAACCAACTAAGTTTAATATTCACAACAATTATTAAAGACAAAATAGGCGATGGCTTTCACTATCCGAATTGCAAGTTGGAATACGACACTTACGTAATTGAGGCATTGTGTAAGTTGGTCACTTTAACTCGTAGATAGCTAGCAAATGGATTATTAAGATCTCAACTCAAAGTCTTAAACCGAGGAGTAAACATAATAATCCGGCGTCCTACAACTACACACGAGAAACAAACAGCGAGCGACTGACCGTTGCTGGCCAGATTAATCTGTTGGATGTCAACAGGTTGATACTTTTGACAGTGACAACAAAAACGAACAAACGCCCTCAGCACCGTGTGTAAACTATGGAACTATAACTGTCACAATCCTGGACTGCGATGATGTACTGCGCAGCTAGCTACTTGCGCGAGCGTAACATAACCAAGTTGTACGACAATGAGCGAGAGCGAGAACGAAACATGCACATCAAGTTGTCGGATTTAGTCAGGTTGGCTTTACAAAATATCACGTAGTAATATTTTAACATCCTGAGGTCATTTTTAGTAATTAGGAAAAATATTCGTCTTAAAATATGATTTTAATTTTACTCGTTATTTCCATTTTCCCGTTGTTATGCACTAAAATAACTATACAATATTAAATATGATTTATAAATGTTTTGGTTTGTGTTCGCGACTTTAAAAAAAGCGGGTAAAAAACACCCAATGTTCTTTAAGTTTCAAGAATATTCCTGCTAACATTTTTTTGCACAACGTACTCATGGTCTTTAATTATTATAGTAAACCTTTTATACTTATTATTGACCTCCTTATTATTAACCGCCACATTTTGATTTTGCATAAATCTGAGTGAGATATTTTTTTTTTTTTTGGTACTGCTTAGTTAGTTATATATTTTATCCATATATTTTATTGCAGCCAGAATAGAACAGCTATCAAATATCTAATGAATATGGATTTGTGGAAAAACAATAATTCTGTATAATAAAACCATACCATAATCATCATCCATAATCAAATAAGTTTATGATCAATCAGTACAAAGATTGATGACAAATTGATAGCTGAGCTTTCCGTCATTAGCTGTCGTCACCATTATGTCATTGTCATGTCATATCATAGGTACTGTCAATCTTCTCAAATAAGAGGTGACTGAAATGTAATCCGTGAAGATCTGAGAGTTAGAATTTGTGCTCTGCCGGCTTGTTTACTCCATTAATTAAATAAGATACTGACAAAAAAGTGGCGAATCCTTTGTACGTTGGTTTAATACACTGCTGTACAACTCATCTGAATAGTTGACATTCTTTCATTATGTAGTTAGTTTATTTATCAAATTGGAAGACTACTTTGATATAGAAATGTCTCTAGAACAAACAGCATGTGACGGTAAGTTATGTTGTTTTATTTAAAGCACATTTTATATTCATGGTGGACCTCCATCCTTAAGAGTTATTTATGATTTCAGATTTAAAGGCTTTCGAACGTCGACTTACAGAAGTAATTGCTTGTCTTCAGCCTGCAACTCTTCGATGGAGGAGTATGTATTTTCTTTTTATATTCTTACAACTAGGAACCTTAACAAAGAGATAGAATCAACAGTCATAGTGTGTATGTTTATCATAATCATCCTAGACTACACTGCACACTTTTGAGCACAGTAAAGTTGAAAAGGCCATTGTGTAATTGAAAGGAAAGAATCTTTACTTACAGTTCTGAATGAAATTAGATGTCTTGCTAGAACTTTGTTGGGTAAATACAAATATTTAGTAGAAAAACTTTTTTAGATAATCTTAATTCTTTCTTTCTGGAGAGAGCACTGAAATAATATTGTTAATCAGAGTACATTTTTTAATCTTTTGTTATATAACTTAGTTACTTTAAGGTGTGTCATCTGTTGGCAACTCATTTGATAATTAAAAATCGGACTAACTATATAAAAAGATTAACCATTACTTTTTATATAGTTTAAGACTATTATATGGTTTAGATTACACATAATTTTAATTTAATTCTCATTTAATTATTTATAATAATATCTAAAAATATGTGTAATGATTTTTATTTCCTTTTTAGTTGCATTAGCAGTGGTGTCAGTTTGTACAGCTATTGCGGCTTGGCACTGGCTGGCAGATCCCATGACTCCAGTTGTTTCTTTGACTCAGTCTCTCTGGAACCATCCATTTTTTGCCTTCACATCAACTTTTCTAGGTAAGCAATTTTTTTATAGATAAATTTGGCTTCAGTGTGATATTCCTATTCTGCCCTAATTTGCTGATATATATCAATTGTTTTTTCCTGTCATCTGGACTAAAAATTTTGGAGATTAATGTTTACCCTTGCAACACACAGAGAATAACTACAATTCAGAATAATTTAGATTGTTTTCCAAAATGGCAAACTCATTTAAAGAGTTGGGTAAATTGTTAATTAAAAAAGTATTTCTCAAATCAACACTAAATAATTCTTTTGTTACTTGTTAAAAGTTTTTTAAATAGTTAATGTAGTAATAATTTGATACTTATTTTATTTTACAACTTCCTTTTAAAAAATGAAGCTTGTACCTAATCCCAATACAGAATGAAATTCGTTTCTTTTTCTTTGCTGGGATATATATCTGATATATCAAAAAATCGTTTTTTTTCGAACCCTGATTTGATCAGAACTTTTACTCAATGTTTCCTTCCATTGCTTTCTATTTGACCATTTTACTTAATTTTTTTGCAAAACCCATCTTTTCGAGAATGTCTTCATTGATTTATTTATGTATTTCTTTTGCAGTGCTCCTTTTTATGATGGGAATTCATAGAAAAGTAATAGCGCCAAGTATCATCACAGCTAGAACGAGGTCTGTGTTAAATGACTTCAACATGTCTTGTGATGAAACAGGCAAACTAATCCTCAAACCACGGCCTGCCAATACTTAACCCTACCCCTAGTGTCAATTTGTAAATATATTTTTTAAGAATAATTTTTATTCTAAATGTATTGTTGAAAATAAAACAATGAGTACAAGATTTTATTCAATTTATTTATCCATAACTTTGGTGTATTTATTCAATTTTACAATAAATAAAATGTTCAACTAGAAAATAGGATTACCATACATATTGGCTTAAACTTAACAGAAATGTGTATATGAATGCATAATCAACAATCAGATAACTATATGAGTTATATCTACTATCAATGAGTCCATGGAGAAAATTCACTACTTGATTCATTTAAATTTTACAGTTATTCATATTTTTTTTTAAATAGAAAATTACACCCAAAACAGAACAGTTATTTGAAATGGTTGAAAATAAGAATTTAGAATGTACCTTATTTATTACTGTTTGTTGTATCAAAAATATGTTAAACGCATCACAACCTATGCAGATGTGTACTTAAGCTCTTATAAAATTTTCGAATATATTTTTAATGACAACATGAATCAACTTTGTTCAAGTAGTGAATGAATGTGTTAATCTACATTTAGTCTGACCTTTACATTAATTATAATCATATGTGATTTATTTATTCAACTACTAAACCAATTTAAACTAGGTTTAGTTTACTGGAATATTGATGTGGAATTTTTATCCTTACATCATAGAAAGTACATTTCTTTGCGCAGTGAGCGTCATAAAATGATGTACCTACAATTAATATAAACTCATAAATCAATTCAATTCCATGATTAGTTTTAACAATACCTTTTTAAATATTTTTATCTACTTTTTATTTTTTACAAATAAAGTTATTAAAATCCCAAAACATTTTTACTAATAAATAGCAATAATCAAAATTTGTGCATACTGTGAATTAAATATTTGTCTAATAATTTAAATCGTTATGTTGGCATCAAATCTGTTTGGTAATAACTAACCCAAAATCTAAGTTGGTTTTACCAAATAAAATTCCTACCATTTTCTAATTTTCGCAAGAAGATATTTTTCCTAGTATAATAACAGTGCTATAGTGTAATACAACAATAATAAAATTTCGTTACCTAAACTTTTATGTGTTACCTATTTGTTTACTTGTTAAATTAAACCTCTATTTTATTATGAAGGTATTTTCGTGCAGAATACACATATATTTGAGCTCCTAAAGCGGCTACAATCACTAAATAAAAGTATATCTTTGTGTTATCTAGCATCGATTGGACTAAACATTTTGTATAGGTATTTTACATTACTTAATTTGAATACCAAAAATACGCATCAATACGCATTTAACTTTTTCGCTTTATAAATGCATCATTTTGACTAATATTAACAATAGGTATAATATTATATAATTACATTTATATTATTTACTTTATCATAAGGTTAATTTTAGGTGACGCGATATAAAATCAGTTTAAAATTATCTTTATTAATATAACAGGAAAGGCAGTGGGTGGTTATATCGCATTATTTCATAATATGCTTCATTAAAATTACAGCATTTATATTAGTTATTCACATTGCCTTATACATAACATTATTCTTAAAATATGTATAATTGAGGTTTACTTTAGTGTTGTGAAAAAGTTTAAAAGGTTAACCATTTGTTCAGCATAGAGCATTATATTTCAGTCTTCTATAGCGAAATATAATAAATAAGTATTCTCATTCAAAAAACATTACTTTAAATGGAACAATAGATTTTATAAAAACAATTATTATGTAAGCATTACGTAAAAATCACTTTACCGTAAATTATTATACAACACTGGTAATAAAAACATACAACAACGCTGGGTTCAATATAATTGTATAATAACATATTGCACAGTCTGAGGTGTGGTAACCAATTAAAGTGTAAGGCAGAATTACTTAAAGATTAGTTAGTAATTTTACATTTTAAATAATACTTATTTTTTTCTTATTAATGAAATAATCAAGGTTGGTGCACCCTTCATAAAGAGTCAGGAGCAACAGCTACAGGTTCAAAACCTTGCAGCTGAAGTGAGGAATAGGGGACAGATTTCTCAGCTAATATACAATACAATTTCTAAGAAAATATTCGCCATATGTTGCTCTTTTATGTAGGTAATCTTATCATTATTAGCAGTTTGATTAGACTTTATGCTCACACGAACGTACATATATTTGAATAACATGTCCGTTTAGACATTTCAAGGCAATTAGATTTATTTGTCGGAAAGGAAATAACTAAAAAAGATACGAAGTTCTAAATTCAAACTGAAAGAAAAAAATGCTCAAAAGAGTTTCATCAACAAATTAAAAAAGAAGTAAAACTAGCGCGTCATCGAGAAATCCCCAACAAGTTTTATTGTCTCAATCCCCACAACAGCATGCAAAGCTTGAGTGCTGCCCTCACGCAGCCAAGAGCGTCTTTATATTCTTTGGCGTCGTCTGATGGTTCAAATGCTTCGTCGTGTATCTGAGCGCGTTGAGCAAAGGTTCAGCTTTGGCTGGCGGCTGCTGCTGTAGAAACTTGACGCAGCCTTTGACGTCCACGGAAGACGACCGACAGAATGCTCCTGAAGGATGCACCCAGTCGTAGAGAATGATCAGACCGACCATTACACGTAGAACTAGCAGAGACGTTTCCTCGCGGCTGAATTGTGCTACTAGTTTACTGAAAGAGAAAGAAAATTTATTGTTAGTAACAGAATTAGAACAGTTTTTTTTGTTTCTAGGTCTAGATAAAAAAGTAGATTAATGATTTTTTTGGGATGGATTTAGATTGAATGTGGGTTTAGTTTCTGATATATAAAAACGCATGGTAAAACTTTCTTCAATTAAGACAGAGATTGAGGACGGTTTTTCTATATTGGTGCGTACAGATGCAACTAATAATGTAACATTCTGCGCACGTTGCATATTTGGATATTTACACGTTTCATTAGAGCAATTTTGAATTTATACGCACCATAAGCGAGATACCGGGAACCAAACCCTGCACGCATAAAATTTTGTGTAAAATTAAAAAAGGTAGAGTTTAAAAATAAATTTCTTAAGATACAGAAGGCAGCACATCAAGCGTTACATTACCTGTCGAATATCCTCAACCAATTTTAACTTAATGTCGAGGGCATAGAGTTCAGATTCAAGTAAAAAAAATTAACAGATTTGTAACGCTTGATATGCTGCCTTCTGTACTACTAGAATCATGCTTCTAGCACGTTATATAGTTCAAATTAAGTAAATACGACTGTTTCGGTACGAAAAGCAGGAATAGTTTCCAAGATTCTCCACACAGCTGTCACAAGAGTTGCTTTAGGAATTTGAAAGCAGAAGCAGTTAGTTTTTGACCACCGAACTGATGCATACCAACCCGTTAGCGAAGCGGGTCCGACACTACCTTTCCTTTTGGGATAATCCGTGCATAACAAAGACAAAACATATAAATTAGCCTATCTAGAGAAGGAGGCAAAATAAACGCATTTTTTCCAATTCCAAATATAACTGCATTTAAATAAAACACTTTTTAACCGGATTTATCGCGTATATTTACATTTTAAATTTTGACTCGACGCGACGTTTCGGTGTCTTTTCAGACCCCGTGGTCACGAGCGACTGACTGAATGTCGCTCGTGACCACGGGGTCTGAAAAGACACCGAAACGTCGAGTCAAAATTTAAAATGTAAATATACGCGATAAATCCGGTTAAAAAGTGTTTTATTTAATAGTATGAATCGCGAAAACTTAAGACAATATTATAACTGCATTTAACCAAACGAACTTTTTAGTTTTGTCGACATAAGTAGGTATATAGCTTTAGGTATATTCAAGATTTTAATTCCAATTATTTTTTCAAACAAATTTAATTCCCTATTTTAAGATTGCTACAATACCTACTTACATCACGACATTCAAATTGATTCCGACCTTAAAAGCTATAAAACATCTCCCAACCACTTTAACAAGCTAATGAAATACAATACGCAGCAAAGCGTTAAACCAACGTTACTTTACGTTGTTTATAGTCAGTTAACATAACTAATTGTAACAGGATTCCTGTTACGAAATCAGTGCGTGCACACAAAGAGCAACTCACACTATAACCCGCTGCCGTGTCATATCCGTTCATGCCATGTGTTAGGTGGATCACGTCATAACTATGCTAGGACACTACCGATAAAGGCTCGTTTATATTAGTAGCAACAGACAGCGTGGATGCTGGCTATTTTCTTTTATTAAATTGAGAACTTCTTCTAACATGAGAACTTTACAAGATTTCAGAGACAGGATGTATAAAGAAGCGTCGATACCTGCTTTTTTTCTCAACTAAAACTATAAATACTGAAGAAAGCTTACATAAGTTTTTTTCTGAAGAACACCAGCGGAATTAATCCCAGTATGTACTTAGTTACGATTCACTTTAAAAGTTAATTTTTCGACTGGGACTTTAAAACCAGAAGAATCATCAATAAGTATCTAATTAATAATGTTTTTAAGTTTTTGCATTTATAATGCTCAATTATTCTTAAATAACCGAAAAAATGTGATATATAAAAATTACCCGGCCAGGACTCGAACCTGAGACCCCTCGTTTGCCGGACGAGAGCTCTTCCACTGAGCCACCGGGGCCTGGCGGTACGCCTCGAAACTTTTATTTTCTTTATTTATCACATTTTTTCGGTTATTTAAGTATCTAATTGTTTAGCTTTTAATGAACCATTAGTTTCTCTCCTGGGAGTCCAGAGGTTTTGGTTTGGCAAATAGCCAAGCTGGCTTAGTGCTGGTTGGTGAATGACGGATTTTCAGGTCTCCTCAATTGCTGACAAACCCTCATGATGTCTGCACACAAGTCCACAACAGCACTCAGAACCAAGGCTCCGACCGAAGCACGGAAGTGGTCGTGTGAAATGAATGGTAAGCGGTGAATCATCCTCGTATCGACTCGCCCGACAATGATTAAATCTGCTGTGAAGTACCTATGATGTACCGTCGAGCCACTAGGTACGCCAAGAAAATCTTTTCACTAATTAGCTATTCGTATTTGAATTTAATTTAGTTTATACGATTGACACGTTAAAAAAAACAATTATCAACTGTTCCAAAAACATAGACTTAACATGAATTACTTTTTCAATTGTCAGGACGATAGTGCTTATCACTCTTTCAACCGTAACAATTCTTACATATCGACACCTCAGGACACAATCGTCGTATGAATAAGATAACTTTAAAGTTTTTTATGACAATTGAAACTAGAGGTGTCGATTTTCTATGAATGTGAAGTGTCTAACAATAATTCTATTCCTATCATTATCAGGCCCCACAATGTACACTAGTCTTAGCCCGAGTGCATGCCAATGTAACGACCTGAGCGGAGCGAGATAAACTCGGAAAGTAGGCGTCAGATAACAACTGATATAGGCTCTATCTACAGATTTGTGTGTTTTGTGTGCGCTTTCACTGCTATATTTAAGAGGTATCGGGTTTTTTGGTAATGGCAATGTCGTAAAAACACGAATTTATTGCTATGCTACGCAGAACGCAACTTTAAAAGTAAATTAAAATGTAATTCTTGTTGCATCATACTTGTTAAGGGGTTCTCTTAAACTCTCCTTATTAGGACGAAAGCCTTTATCTGTATAAAGTTATCTTGACACGACCACATAATTTGTTCATATATCAAACAATAACCGACGTACGCCCACTATTACGATAACAATAGTGGTGTTGATATACTGTAATTATGATTAGACTAATTGAAGTCAAGTTATGTAGCATACGACAGTTTTTTGTCACTCATCATTAGAGTTTCAATATTGTACCTCAACAGTAGAATCTGAAATAAATCTGTTATCTTTCCATGTAGCTACCAGCAAATAGGTTACAAGCACAGTTTGGGAATACGATCAGTGTAGATTTACGACCCTATAAACCTGCGTACGAGTTTATGGGACGCCAGATCCTATACGGAAAGCACTAAAACATATGTGACTACTGTTGGATCCGACCTGACACTGAACGCTTTTTATAGGCAACCTTTTTATGTAGCGAGGCTATAACTAAGGAGGTTCATAACAATGTTTTCATATTCAATTGCAAAGAGGTCAATAATACTTTGGTACTTTCCGGTATCGAATCTTTGATTATTTGATTGCTTTTGATTGTTTTACCGTTTTAGACTGTTTTTTATACGTTAGGTTACTGGTTAGATTAAGATGGTATTTGCCGATGACGCAGATGACGGAAAAGAATGGTTCATGAAAGGAATTTGACGAAAAATATGGCAGTATAGGTACTATATTCAGACATATGGACTGTGAAACGACCAGGCGCGGAAATTGAACTGAAATTTTGGGGGGGGTCACGACAATTTTTTTTGTATCAGAAGTTTCTTTTTCTTCCTCCTTCTCTTTTAAGGGGTTCATCTTTTCATGATTTTGGGGGAGTCATGTCCCCTGTGACCGCGCCTGAAATGGACCCTACCACCAAGCCAAGGTCATTCGATTAAGTCGTCTTTGGAAAATTAAGACAGTTACGGCTCCATTTCAACTGGATATTAATACCTAAAATTTTATTTACGTTACTCACAAACCAAATATCAGCCATAATTGTTTTCTTTCGTAGAAAGTTACTTAGTAAATTCATTACATTTATTATCATTAATTCCTATTGATTTGTTATTATACAAATCCTTCTTGTTCCATTGTTACATGCTTATTTTGTAAAGAAACCTTGACTATTGTATATTATTTCGTAAATACAACCGAGGGGCCTACCCACTCATCATTATCATTCAAGTTACCGATTAAAAACAATTCATCGGCTATAATACTAGACCATGTTATCAAAAACCTAAGTGTCATGTTTATTGTTATTCATTTCGCATTCTGCCATTGTCACTTTCAATGGGTGACTCCTTCTATTTGATCTAAATCACAATGGGAACTTGCGCTTCTGTAAAAACAGGGTTATAGTTAAAAAGATAAGGTTTAGATTGCGTCGTCGTCGCATCCTGGGTTTGGTAAGGAACTGCGTATATGTAAACGTCGTTTTGCTATGGATACATATGGACAGGGAACGTGCGTCCTGGACAGAATCGCGTGTACATTTTGAGGTGCGGCGTGCATAGTTTTGAATATAATGTTTTACTTGTTGAGAATCATTTCTAAAGAACTTGGTAGGATGGATGAGCTCAAACATTATGAAATTATTAATTTAATTGGCTGCCTAATTATACCTTTCAAATTATAGGTACTGGTATTTCTACTGGTTATATCTTCATATGGTTAACAAAGGTTTCGGCATGTAAAGGTACTGACATGGTAGAGCCCGTAGAGATGCGAGCATGAAGTAGGGGAGCATCATATCGAAGTAAGAATGGCCTTTGAGGCAGAAAAGTTCTTGGAGGGGCAATCACTTTGAGAAGGACGGTTGGGCCCTCAAAAATTGAACCGGCGCGGCGATCGATTCGGTGAAGTTTCATTATTGTTTATACACAAAATCCAATTTCACCAGAAACTGCTTATAAAATGGCAAAAGCTAGGTATCAAGACGTATGAATACTGGATGCCTAGGCTATTTAAAACTTTAATTGTACCCAATAATAACGTTGACCACTATGTTGTCAAACCAGATTCTCGCTTTAACCTAAGAAGTGCTTGTAGGTGCTTTACTGAATGTGGGAAACGTAAAATCAGGTACAATACAAAATTATTTGCAGATCTTGCAAAAAATGGCCTGCTATTTGTCTAGTGCAAATATTTCATGGCTATACCCGAGATATAAACTTGGACTTGGCCGTCCGAATCTATACTAAATATAATGAATCTACAGAATTGTATTGTTTTGACGTGACGACGTGACGAGTCAAAACAAAAAATATTTTTATATTTTATCAAGAAATTCTAAAGGTATCAAAAGTGACGCATGTAAACCGCACGATACTGCTAGTCGGGTATACAATAAAATAGTTACGATTGGTCATTCGATTTGTACTGATATTCCAGCAATTCTTGTTTGTATACCTTATTTAACAAGCCCTAAGCTCCTAAATTCCTAGCCATTATATTCCTCAATCAAGTGTCTTAAACAGTTAATACAATTGTCAGATAGTATAACACAACCAGATAAGTCAATAATCGTAACCGTATTGATCGTCTAATATATCGATGGCCAGCTGTTATCGGAAACTAGACTCATATTTACATAAAATTAGCTGCGAAGTGAGTGAAACGCGATAACCTTCGATCGAAATCGTTCTTCACACCTGCCAGATCTAAAATTCAAATAAAATATTTTACAACCAAGTGAAACGACGGACGAACAAAGTTAAGAACGGATAGGTAGTGCATGAATTGCTATTTTTCTTATACAGCGTGTTTTACCTTATCTACAGTAATCTTAAAAGAAAGTGTGACATTTTTCGTTTTTCGCTACATCAAATAAAAGGGAAACGTATGAAAAAATATTTATTTGCCAGAAACATGATTCACAAAAAACACAAAAATATCTAGTGGTTGCTTCACTATGCCATAGCCTGTATCGAAGCAATAATTTCTGGTACTTTTAATTATAAAGGAACCCTTTTGTATATTAACTGTATACAATGTTTATTTGAAAGTGCACCAGTTAATTTATTTGATTCTTTCTTTAATAATTTTTAAAAGGTCTTCTTGCTCTTTTTGCATAATTAATTTAGCTTTTAATATTTTCTTGTTCCTTAAGTCACAATTTAATAAAATCACCAAACCGTTGCGCAAAACTGGTATTCACTGCTGGCCGATTGATTCTATATGTCCGGCGGTTAGCACTGTGTTGATAGTCAGGTAAGAATAACTTTTGAGTCTTAAGAGCAGTCCTAAGGATAAAAAAGTGCCGTATATTCCGGATAATAATAAAAATAATCTCTTCTGCCCTAAAACTCGACGGACTACAACAGGCCGGAACAAATATCGGTTTGAAAAACTTCAGCTGCGAAGACAGCAACAAATAAAAGACAAACTGCACCCGAGCGAAATTCTTAAGGGACACCCTGTATAAATGATGTTAACACATTTCTTAATTTACCCTGAAATCGTTGTACACTCAGGTCAGTCTTTTAACAAATGGGACTTTTAACTTGACAGAACAAAACATTTTTTCCCAACAAATAAGTTGTTAACAAGGCATCACCAGGTAGGTTGTAGTTTTTACAGGTGTAGTTTTTGTAAGGTTCCGTACCAGAAAAGAAGTAAAATACTTCCATAAGGCGATTTTTTTCTGTCTGTCACATCATTCCATCTCAAGAAAGAAGATTATAACATCGAGGGAAACAGCTGTACTAATTTTATAAACAAATCAACGAACCTTTGTCAATGGTGGTTGTTAAAGTGGTTAATGATAAAACAATTGCTCAAATTTAGACGCTTCAGGAATAAATCAACATCCAGCCATATTTGATGACTCAAAAGATTTGTTAATTCTCAGCATTTATCCACCCTAAATCCCATTTATCTGCGATAAATCGGACAGACGAAGGGCCACAATAATGCTGGGAAACAGGATAAATTTCTTTGTATCTGTAATTGTAACACAAGTTTTTATCAAAACTAAATTTGAACTTGGTGTAAATGTTAGAAATGCACTACCAATACATATCAAATCTTCTTGCAAACATAACTTGGTCGAATTTCAAAGTTTGAAACTCAACGACAGAAATAGGTTATGCAGCGTTCGGAAGCACAACTCAGTAAATGCAACAAAGTTTTAAGTTTGGCATCCCCAAGATTGCATCCACCTGCAGGTCATACACATGACAACTGCAAGTATAGGTCATGGGTTGGCATCATTTACGAAGCACTGTCTTATCTATCTGCATGGATCTGCTTTGTAAATGCACTCTATTTTGCCGTCAGAACTTTAATTTACAATACCGCAATGAATGCTAAATGGATAAAATGGCTTTTAAATGGGTCAAGTCTTTTAATGTAGAGGGAGTTAAATTTATTATCAGCTTTGAAAATATTGCTTAATTTTAATTAATCTTATTCAGCAAGAAAACCCGACTAAGGAGTCGCGCACTTTATGTCCTTTAAAAGGGATGCCAAATAGAACTTAGTACGATGTCTTAAATAACCAGAGCACGATAAATACGCTTTTGAAAATAACTCGTGAAGAAATAAGACTGACTAGATTAGAAGTAAAGCGAGACAGAATGAACTACGTGGCCCCAAAGTAAGCTCTTCATGTGTGGATACCACACTGCGGAACTAGGGTAGGGTGGCCAACCATACTGTTAAAAAGAGTATTTTACTGTTTTTGACTACATTATACTTTTTACTGTTGAACAAAAATAAAGTATACAAAATACTGTTTATTACACTTACACTTTACACTTTGTGTGTTAGACTTAAATTAATAATTTGTGAAAGAATAGGTTTTATGGGCGTTTTTGCTGGCGATAGGCTGACTTCCTGTCACTGCAATAGTCTCTAACAATATAATACGTCCAAATTTGTCAAATGTGACATCAGATGGTTTAACAGCCTTTGGTGTTCTGCCTACCCCATCAGATATTTTTTCAGACCCAAACATACTTTATTTCTAGAAAAAAAAATTGACAACCCTAAACTAGGGTAACCTAGTAAACACTCAGATTCGAGCCAGTCCAATGCAGCACGGTGCTGTAAATGAGAGGCTTATGGCTTCGCTGTAGTAGCCTAAAACATTTTTTTGTTTCGAAAATATTGATTGTAATTCGATCTTATACATGCAAAAATGCAACTGTAGTTGTCATACAAACATGGCTGGAACTGGTGCAGCAATATTGCGGTGTCATTTGACATCTGTGCGGCCCGGCCGTGCTGTTGCCAGTGTTATTATTACACGATTGCACGTAATTCAGGGTTTTGTGTTCTATGTATTATTATTCATATTTAAAAAACTGTGTTTCTTTAAAAACAAACTCAACGTGGATTGGCATATTAGGTATATCAAGTATGTGTGGTCGTAAGCCGCGATTTAGTTAAAGATGTTAATTTATAACCATTGGTCAAAATACAGGGTTAATTTTAATAAGCACATTACCTCTTGCAGGCAGCCTCTCCACATCAATCCCAACAACATTTGTTCTACAACTTTTTAAAAGTAACAGTTTTTTTTTATTTTAGTTTTCCTATAATAAAATTTTATAGCCTCGGTTTAGAGGTGCAACTCATTTACTCTGAGCGTAGGTAAGCCATGCACCTTGCATAGTAAAGTATCGCTTCATAATAATAATAGGTAATTCTTACAAAATGTAGAGTAAGGAGGAACATTAATTTGTTTTTAATTTTTGTGTTATTTATCAAGATTTGTAAAAAGTCGTAGAACATGTGTTAGGATTGATGTAGAGAGGCTGTCTGCAAGAGGTCATGGGCTATTAAAAATTAACCCTGTTTCTTACTCCGATGTTTCTACCTCGAAAGCATCATTCATAATAATAAACATGTCTTATTATTAAATTACATTGAACCGACCATTAAGATACCAATATTTAAAAAATTGATCACAATACACAAGTGAAATTCTTCCAAATAGGCGGATATTTCCAGAAAATTTCAACTTCAAAGCCAACAAACTAAGTGGTACCTTAAGAGTTCTTTTTGTACAACTTTGTACGGAATCCAAAGAAACTTTCTAACTTCGTCCAAAAATTACGAGAAGTCGAGACGGTTAAGAGTGTTTGGTGTTTCCGAAAGGATAATTAAATGTCTGCAGTTATGACAAGATCATTTTGCGGGTACGATATTTATGGCCATATTAATTTGGTGAATCATTTTGTTAACCTGTTTTTTTGCAAGGGAGCATGGGTTACCTGGTGTTAAGTAATCATCAGAACACATAGGCAGGATGCGTAGTCCTTGTGATTTTAGTTGTTAATTTCCGGTGCCAGTATTAACACTGCCTATTCTGTCCATCTATCCAGAATACAGAATTGCTGTCTTGCGGTGGAAACAAGCAGGATTGTGGTTCCTTCGCCGACGAGCACGCTTCATATAAACGTAATATACAGCATCGTGGCGCAATGATAAAACGTGATGGGTAACATCAAAATCTCTGTGTTTGATAAAACTTCATAATAAGACGTTTGGCTACTAGATGATCAAACTAAAATTAAATATCGGATGAGAATGTTTTTAAAGTTAGAATAAAAATGAACATATTTTCAAATGTTTTTTGCAAAAGAGGTTTTACTCATTCTTTTTTTTATTTAAAGAAAGCAACCTCGCATTACTCTTCGTTATAAAATGTACATGGCTATTTTTCAATGCGTCTGTCGTCATTTGTTTTTAACAAATTTATGCGTCACTGCGTTTACAAACGGGGTTCAAGTAATATGAAAATAATGTTACGATAATATTGCAAAGCTGTTTCAGGTGAGTATTTTCCTTCGTTAGTCACATATTGGTTGAAATAATTCAAACGAAGCCTAGCTCGAGGCAGAGAAGGTCAACTGCGGTTAATGTCTTACGTAGCTATTGCAATGTCATCATAGAGGACTGACTAGTAAAGATGATTCGCAAAATCACACATTGAGTGATTTAGGCTGTCCTAAAAATATCGCGGGTTGAAAGCCATAATAACCATACCCTAAAATATACCGAAAATCAACAAGCTCTGGGTCAGCTTGGTGGTAATCAGGGCCCTGATGTTAGCATTAGCAATACTTTGACTAATTTATTGGAATTTACATCTAGATACGATCGGAGTGATTCAACGATTTTAAATTCTACATATGAAGTATTATCATAAGCACTTTTACAAACCGCTGCCAGTTCTTTCCTAATACCTTGTTTGGTCTTCGTCTTAACTAACCATGAAGGGAAATTTAGACTGATGGTGGATATCGAAATAAAAACATTGATTTTGCGCTCCATTTCTCACATTATACCGAGTTTAATACTAAAACAGTTAAATTCGTACGTGCTGGAGAGAACAATTTACACGTGCGGGGTTGCGGGCTGACCTCTCTGTTATGTTATACAAATGTTTGTCTGCAAACATTTGAAATTGGTCTGATCGTTTTTCTCTGAAGTAGTTCTATAGGTACAGTTACGTCTAATAATTTGAATAAATTTTTATTGGAATTTGAACCTTCACACCCGAATAAGTTGCGACGTGTATACATGCTGGACTGGGAGCGAAAGAAAAACATAGAATGTGCCAGCTGCTTCTCTTCCCGGGCATACTTTAAAAGTCAGTTAAGGGATGGAGGTTTATTGACGTTTTCGTGGGCGATAGGCTGACCCCCTATCACTGCAAGTCTCTCTCCATCATCACAATACCTCCAAATTTGTCAAACGTGACATCAGATGGTTTTATAGCGTCTGGTGTTCCGCCTAGGTACCACATTAGGGATACAGGCGTGACGTTATGTATGTATGTATGTGTATACATCTTATTACACGTGACTGTACATTTAAATAAGTATCATATCCGTTACTGCATTGAGTAAAGATTAGTCTATTTTAGGGCGAGATACTCAATTATTTATATGTCACAACCCTTTAAAGAGAGGTTTAGGCCATAATTCACCAAGCTGACCCTGTGGGTTATAAGCAGTTTGCAGGGGAAAATTCAATTCAGTGACTCATTCTTTACCGACCAGGCCAAACGTTGCTTAACCTACTCTATCAGATATACACAAACGCAGCACTTCGCCACGACAACCTCGTATTACTTATCTGACTTACTATAAATGCACAAGATATTATACATTGTCCTATATCATACACAACAAGATATCATATGTTCATTCCTAGTCCTTAGAGATATACGATTCTAATATGAAATGAATACGCCTTCATTGGTGCGGCAAGGATACCGCTGTACAAAGGACTACTAATCAAAGATTACAATGAACAATTGCATATTCAAGTTTCACCACAACTGATTTAACTGAATAAAAGTTAGCTCTGACTATACTTATCAAATGTATAGATGAGTGATAGGTTAATCATAGTTATGTTGGGGTTTAGATTGATTTTGTGTTAGACGTGTAGGATAAAAAATCGACTGGCTATCGTTTGGTGACTTCATTATATTTAAAAATTATTATGTTTTATAAAAAATTTATGAACTAAAAAAATATTTTCACAGATATCTTCCAATGTTAGTTTGTTCATGATTACAGTATAGCTACAAATATAAAGTTATAGAATTCGATAACGCATTTTGTTAGTTTCGTTTCGAGTGTAGTTTCTATCGCTAATTAGATCGCTAAATCGCTAATTGTAGTTTTTAACGACTAAATCGAGTGAATCTCGTTTTGTGGGTTGCAAAACCTCTTCCGAGTTTACCTGGCTATTTACCTATCTATACTAATATTATAAAGAGGAAACCTTTGTATTTTTGTATGATTGTATTGAATAGGCTCAAAAACTACTGGACCGATCTCAAAATTTCTTTTACCATTATTTAGAAACCGAAACCGTATAGGCTACTTATCCCGAAAATCCCGCGGGAATCGAAATTGCGCGGGTAAAACCGCGCGCAACAGCTAGTGATAAATAAAATCCCCAGACAATCACACCAACTACATTGCCTCAAACTAAGCAATGCTTGCGTTATGAGATACCATGTAGCGAACTAGGGGGACCCCATATATAGATAAACGCCCAGACCTGGAACATTTTTTAATCTTGTTCCGTGCGGGTCTCGAACCTGCAACCACTACTGGCATCTGAGGCAGATAGGTTTACCCCATCGCCAAAGTGGTATATGAAGGGTTTACAAAACTTCATCACCGTATATTATCAAATCGACTATTTTACTACTCCTAATTCCTATCCTCAACGTCATTTCAGGCCATTTTGGGTAGATTTTTATTTATAAATACGAAATACGAAAAATGTGAATCGCTAAAAATATAACCCGCAAAATGGCGGATATTTTAAACAGGGGAGTTTATCACCGTTTTGGGTTTAATCGAGACATGCACAGTGCACGAGACACAACTTTTTTGGCAACCGTTCCGATAGTCTGCCAGTTTTATTGTCTTTCCGTGGTTACTTTTAAAATGCGTGAAGTAATGACTGTGTATGGCTGAGCGAGATAAATGACTGTCTCGTGCATACGTAGGGTTTTAGATTTCGGAGAAACAAAAGCTGGACGTGAGCGCCTTTTGTATGAAAATAAAAATGGCAAAGTGTCATCCTTGTTATTTTGGGTTTAGACAAAGAAAATATTGAATAGCTGAATTGTCTAGACGATCGATTAATCAACTTGAGTCATCGGGCTAGTCAAAATGAGTACACATACATACATACATAACTTCACGCCTGTATCCCTTATGGGGTAGGCAGAACACCAGAGGTTGTATGAACATCTGATGTCACGTTTGACAAGTGAGGTATTATAATGATAGATAGATGCTATTGCAGTGACAGGGGGTCAGCCTATCGCCCACAAAAATGCCAATAAAACCTCTGTCCCTTAACTGACTTTTACAGTATGCCCGAGAAGAGAAGCAAGAGTGATTGTCTGAGGTTTTTCTTTCGCTCTCAGTCCAGCATGGTCAAAATGAGCAAAATTTGATAAAAGTTTGTTAATATCATGTATTGCCATTTTTAGGATTCTTCAACAATTTATTATACAAGAATTTAAATTAACTTTAGTTATACCAATAATCAATATGTTTTTATTATATATCATCTTATTACAAGCTTTGTCATCACGAGCGACACTGTATAGTCATGGCGATATATAAAAGCAGAATTATAAAAGTTCAAAAACCGAGTTGCGTACTAGTTAAGTTCCTTGGTGCTATTTCAAAATATAAAAAAAAAAACAAACAAACTTACGGGTTCTCCAGCATCCGCAAACAAACTTTCGCCATCGTGCTCAACGTCTCCGTAGTATTCTCTAAATCCTGCTGGTTGTCATTAACAAACTGGCTGGTAGCCTCCGACAGGACTTTCAGCATCGGCGTCGCCTGCGCATAGAAGAGTGACATTCTGTTCGCGACTTCTGCTCCTATGTGAGGTTCTTCCCCGGAAGGGAGGTCGGCGTTGATGAGCCCGCCGCGTGAGACGCTCCGTCGGTAGTAGCTGAAGTCGTTTTGTATTGCTGGCGTTTTCATCTGTTGTTGAAAATATTTCTAAGTGAATTAAAGAAGTTCAAACAATGTTTTTAATGGGCTGTGACAATCTGGTTCAATCAAATCTATAGGAATTTTGAAAACACTGGTTTGTTTTTAGCGGTAATTAGCCTGTTTTTGATCTGAATATCAATTGATAGTTATTGAAGATGAAATGCGGTTTCAGGAAGGTATTCGCTATCGATAAACATTACCGGCATACCTATTGTTAAGGCGACAACCAACACCAATTAGAAAAAAATATTGGGCATTATTCATTAATTTTAGGTTAAACTTTTATAGTGCTTCCAACTACCATCGTATCCATAATATCCATTAGCAGTTTACGCTTTAAAATCCGCCCTTAAACTTTCGCTGCAGTGCCTTAGGAGTTGTAAAGGGTGCTGAAAAATACTCAGAATCCGGAACCGTTCCGTACCAAGTGGTTTTATTTGGCGGCCCAAACAATCGGAGTCCAAGTAATTACGATTCCAAATTGACTTCGTTAATGGATTGGACCTGATGCTATGAATATGCAATTCGCCATATTTGCATTTTGCTGAGCGGTCTCCATGAGTGGTTTCCATTACTTTACTGTGATCTTTTAAAATCTGTATAATTTGATTCATTGATTGATATAAAAATGCGTTCTTAAGTTTGTCGAAACATTGGACAGCTGTTTGAGAAGCGTATCTATAAACAGAGCTCAGTTCTGAGAGGGATCTTAAGTTACGTTGAACGCATGAAAACCTATCCAAGGTTTTCCTAAGAATTGAGCGCGTTTTATAAATACGCACTTTATACCTTCACCTGTCAATCGTTTCGGAAAACTGTTCTGATCTGACTGTTCATATCTCCTCTTGGTAGATAATAGGTTTGGTTTTAGCCCTTATAATAACAGTTTGCGTTGTTTGCTCTTGTTAAAGGTAAGGAACAGACAGTGCAATATTAGATCAAAACAGTTCCAATTTAACTATAGCTTAGGGTCGATAATGCAACATTGATTTTTTACAATTTTGATTTATGAAGTCTGCAAAGTACAGACCCGAATGGCGCTGAACGTCTGCTGTATTGTAGCGCTCTTTTTAATATTCATAGAAAATACATATAAAGGCATTTCAAAGGATATCATCTATACATTATTACTATACCTACAAAGTATGTGGAAACTTATGCAATTAGGTAAATATTTGCATTGCAAAACCTGATTAGTGAAAGTTAATTGACCCCTTTAAAGAAAGCAGGTCAGTCTTTTGTTTGTTTTTGAAAATGAGTTCCTTGATATGCAATCTACTCTTTTCCGTGTTCATGAAGATTATAATTGAATTATATGTCAAGTATAAACATTATTAACCGAACATATGTGAACGAGATTATTCTAAGCTCTGTGTTTTAACGTCTGAGATCAACTGAGTCTTTTTCACTTATTTTTTTAATAATTTGCCGATTAAGAAAGCTCTCTATGGGCGTTATGGCTAGCTTTTAACATCTACGAGTTACGTCTGCTTAGCGGTAGGAGCTGATCTGGGTTAACTTTAACTTAACTTTAGGTTATGGTTCATTATAAAAGCCAGGTGAGACGACGGTCAAACCAAGCATTAGTCACGTCATAAAAAAAACACAACAAGAATTACCCAGAATTAACCTATCAACAAAACAAGGAAATAACCAATCCACTCGCCTCAAATACACTTACACATCGAAGTCTTATCAATTCAATAAACGCAAATAATTCAGTATGCAATTACTTCGTAGCCCTCTGACCTAGCCTTGAAGTGCCGTTGCCCGGTACTCGTTACAAGATCCAACTTATTTATAAACCTGACAAGAGCACTTCCAGTTGACAGTTTGACCTTTGAGTAGCTCTTATTGCAACCGCATAGTGCACTGTTTAATAAATAGTGAGAATGTGGTGGAAGCTTTGTA
Organism: Stenoptilia bipunctidactyla; assembly: GCA_944452665.1. NCBI lineage: Eukaryota > Metazoa > Arthropoda > Insecta > Lepidoptera > Pterophoridae > Stenoptilia > Stenoptilia bipunctidactyla. The sequence continues at coordinate 8,239,962 of OX101738.1, read as the reverse complement.
AGTAACTATTGGGCTGAATTGTCTTGGAGAGACTAAAAGAGGATAATGGAGTCCTACTTAGTCTGATTTTGGTTGGGTTGATTCGATGCTGAATTTTATTTTTGTTCTGATTTTCAATCTTAATAATTTACAGCAGAATTCAAATTTGGTTTCAAATTTTTTAAGGATTTTTCAACTTTAATTTACATTTGTCCACACACATCTACCAACGTTCTCACTCTTTTGCGAAATGAAAACTGAACGAATCAGGAAATAGCATAAGTAGACTATATCCTGGTTTAAGACATCGGATACTTTTTCACACGATTCTGGAATTTAACGGGGGAAAGTCAGGGGATCTATCAACCAGGACTGGGCTAGCTTGGGGGTGTACAGCCTAGAGCTCCCCGTCACCCAGGCGAGAGACTCATAACTCTGCAATCAACTCATTACAAAGAGTTGTGATGATAAGTCTATAAAAAGAGTAACTTTATAAATGGGCTATAAATCAACAGCTATCCCATATACCTACAGCTTAAATTCTAAGCATCTATTTCCAACACTACCTGGTAGGACGACTTTTGGGACTTTATCAGAAGTTAGTGACTGTTTCACGAGCTTTGCTACTAGAAAATACAATAAAAGCAATAATTGTATTTTTGAAATACTGAGTGACAGTGACTTACAGCCACGGTACCTGAAAGCACCAGAACGTAGAAAACAAATCTATGCAAACATGATTCTGAAGCCGAAGAGCTTCTTGATTTGAACGCGTTTATCTCAAAAAAAAATATACAAGGTGAGTGGTGGGTCACTTTTGTTATTCAAGAACGTGATAGTTTGAGATCATACATGAAGAGAAAACATATAATAAAAAATAAATATATTTTTTTACTGAGTAAACTTAACCGAAAGTTAAAAAATTGATTACGCAACGCATGGTTACACTAGCGTTGGCAGCGATCCGCGTGCCAGGTCATGTGCCGCGATTGACTCAATTGTATGTAAAGTAAATAGTAACATAATAGTATTTATTTATAGGGAATTCTAGTGAAAAATTAAGTATCTACTTTTATTACATAATTATGATCGGAATCGAGTGCAGAGTGCTCATTCAGTATCTAAAATATGACATCAGTCACCCTGTATAAGAACCTCATAGCCTAACGCTTGACAACGATTATATTAGGCTTTACATACGTACATAACGTCACGCCTGTATTCCTAATGGGGTAGACAGAACAACAGAGGCTATAAAACCATCTGATGTCACGTTTGACAAATTTGGGGACATTATAATGATGGAGAGAGACTTGCAGTGATAGGGGGTCAGCCTATCGCCCACAAAAACGTCAAAAAAATCTCCGTCCCTTAACTGACTTTTACAGTATGCCCGGGAAGAGAAGCAGCATTCAAACAAGAAAAACATTCCATGTTTTTCTTTCGCTCCCAGTCCAGAATGGACTATACTTTTTCAAAAAATTCCTTGAGGGTAACTCGTGTAAAAACCACGTAAAGCTGCTTATCCTGCTAATATTATAAAAGCGAAAAGTTGTATGAATGGATGTTTGTTACAGTTTCACGCCAAAATGGGTAGACGTATCTGGATAAAATTTAGTACAGATAGAGATTGTAGTCTGGAATAACACATAGGATACTTTTTCTCCCGATTTTTCTGTGGGGATAGATGAACAGCGGGTAAAACCGCGTGAAAACGCTTGTGCTTAATATAAGCCAATCGCAAAAAAAACAACTTCTGTTTAAATACTGAATCTTGAAAAGTCAAGACAATACAAAAAAATACAATATAGAACTATTTTTAAATCTGTTTCTTCTATTATTATCGTATAATAATATTTACAATTGCATAGGTACCAGCCAGCCCATTCCGATCAAATTTCTATAGTTTGTTAAATAATGAGTAGGTGTTTGGATTATCGCTTCCAACAAAAAAAGAACTGTGGGAATTTTTCAATCTGTTTTTCATTCGTCAATGGAGTTCTCTTTACAATATCCGTTTGTAACTTATGGTTTAAATATTGCTGTAAAGAATTTACCTTCTTTACTTGCGAAGTGTTTCATTGTGAAATATTGGTTGAATTTTATAGGAATAAGTTTAATGAAGTGCAAGGCAACAGATTTAGTAAAGTGAATTAAAACACAGTTCACCATAGTCCTGGCTTTTCATATAATACTATCAGTTTACATGATGGTATTTGGCAGTGAACTTTATTTGAAGGTTGCTCGTTAGTCGGAAGGGACCTATGATTGGGCACAACCACTTTAAATATAGGTGCTATATCTTAACTGATACTGACTATAATAGTTAAATATGAAACTGACAAATACGTTGTATCCCGCCTCCTCAACATTATTTAGACATTTTGACCTTTCATATTTTATGCAGAAGTTATTCAGACACGAAACCCTAACTCGGAAAACTATTAAAACAAGACGTGCCTTAAGGTCGGCCTAGTTATATGAAAGCTATGCTAGATTTATTGAGGCCATCACATTTTTAATACCTGAAAGCTAGTAGCACAATCTACCTAGCAAATTATGCTGAGTTGGTATTTTTGGGCCTTCTTTTTTGTTCCTGTTCGTATTTCTAAACCAGAATATAGTTTTCCCTGCAGATTTTGGTTATCCCCATACTTAACACAGTAATGTCAAAATTAAGAATGTGCAATGGATTAAGACTCAAATTTCACCAGTTTGAGAAATCAAACAAAATTTTTTTTGCTTATTTTAATTACAAGGACTTTGGGTCATCTATGCTGTTACAATGTCAGTTTCATCTAGGGTTGCTAACTTTTTTTCTAGAAATTAAGTATACATATTTGAGTCTGAAAAGAATATCAAACAGTATTTAGGAAAAATAAACAGTACAATACAATACACTTTATTGCCAGAATCAAAAGGATACAAACATATTAACATATTAAATAAATGAAAAATGTGATAAATAAAAATTACCCGACCAGGATTCGAACCTGGGACCTCTCGTTTGCCGGACGAGTGCTCTTCCAACTGAGCTACCGGGGCCTGGCGCTACGCCTCGCCTTTTATTTATCACATTTTTCATTTATTTAAGAATAATTGAGCATTTTAAATGCAAAAAAAAAAACTTAAAAACAATATTAACATATTGTTCATAGAAGGAAAACTGGATTCAAGACAATGTAGGCTGCCTTATCACTCATGAGCGATCTTTTTCAGGCAACCTTTTGTACTAGACGGTATTCAATTTATTTAATTTTTGTTCAACAGTATACAGTACCTATAATATAGTGAAAAACAGTATAATACTGTTAAAAACAGTATAGTTGGCAAGCCTAGTCTCATCGTAACTTAAGCTTACATGGCTATATGTTTTTGTAAACGAAACACTTTGAGTAGCATCAACTTGCAATAGAATCGGTATCAAGGCATAAAGTATGTCTTTCCCTAGTAGAGTTTGTAATGAGTAATGAAAGTTCATGACTGTATTATACTTATACTTAATGTACCTATTAATTAAACGTATTAATTTATTTATTTATTTGTATCTATGTTATAATTCTGTGTAAAAACTTATATACCTTATTTTGTCACTCATATTAATCTAACTAACTTATAGAACTAAAAATATTACACACACACGCACACACACGCTCACACACACGCACGCACACACGCACAACACCGCTCGTATTGATTGATATTGATATTAATAATTTATGTTCTGTTTTTAAATCTTACCTATTGTTATGCATTCAATATTTCTAGAACTAATAATTACCATATTTCAAATTTTTTATTTAATTTATTTATTTAGTGTACTTTTGTTTGATTACCTACTCTAAAAAGAAAAAAATATGTGTAAAAATTGTGAACCTTTTATTGGCAGTAACTTTTATGTATCTGATTCTTTCTATTGTAATCTAAAGTGCTGTTGGTTCTGTGAGAATTAAATAAATAGATATATCCCGGGGTTGCTTATAGCAACCATCACCCAGGCTACGTATTTCGTTTTCAAGTCTGAGTAATTGACAAATTTAATTCAAGCAATTGTGAATACCAAAATGCAATGGCTTCAATCAATCATAACTGCTTAGTCACCAGTTAAAAACCCGTCCAAATATAGAAGCTGCGTATCAAAACGACCTGGCTATAGAAAGCGAGTGGCCTCGCCGCGGAACCTGTGACTCACACAATTTTGCATGCTATAAGGCTTTCTGAACAGGGAACAAGGCCAGTAAAGATTATGTGGGTAGGGCGAGTTATGTCGGATTTCGGAATTAATATTGCAGGTATTACATGAGTAAGATGCAATAGTATATTTCATTACGAGTGCGGAAAGCCTGTCATTGCAAAGAGTTCCGACAAATGTCTACACGAGCCGAGGCGCAGCCGAAGGCGAGGGTTGACAGTCGGAACGAGTTGCAATGACGGTTCCGCACGTGTACTGAACGACTATTTTTAATACAGTTGCGAAAAAATTAAGCAATTTTATAAAATATACAAAATGGCGCCAGCCGTGAAAGATTATAAACAGAGATTTTTTTTTGTTTACCCATTCTGGGTAGGCAAAGGGAACTATGCCCATACAGCCAAGTCTTTAGTAGATTTTTTGTATTGACATGAAATGAAAATGAATTTAATGAGATAAAATGAAATGAAACCTAACCTAACTCATTGCATCAAATCATTATATCTGATATTGAAACAAATTAGTAGCTTCTTTTCAGAAATATTTGCATGAATCGTAAAAACTTCTAAAAATTTTTTTAGTAAAAACTTCGTGGTTGATTTTTTCTTTTTAATAGACATTATTTTGACAGTTGGGAAAGAGAACGCACGAGTGCGGAAAAGGTAAAGAAAAAGCACAAGTGTGTAATAGCCCACATCCCGAACGCTAAACGTCCCTGCAATACGCCACTTTTTGAGCAACTGTATTAAAAAATATTTTCCATAGTTTTATATTACGATCTGACGTTTGGGAAGTTTTGATTGTGTATCATAAAAGTCATGTGTATTGGTAAAAGCTAGTATTTTAGGAACGTATGTAAATGTTGATATATCTCACTCATGGTATTTAACTATAGACATTTTATGAAAGAAACCTCCTTACCAAGGAAAATGGCAATGAAATGAAATGAAATCTTTACCATTTGGAAACCGATATATCATGAAGTAATGTTATTTCCGCTTACCGGTCGCTAGAGAAGCAACCGTGATTCATGAAATAGAATAAGTTTGATTTTTGCATCAGCCACGTATATGATGAAATGTGTTGTAAAATAGATATTTTTGCTGTAAGCACAAAATAATAAAAATAGTGTCAAACTCAAACTCAACTCAAGTACCTAATTTTTGCGTTAAAAAGTTCTGACAAATTATACGTAAAAAGTGTCGACTTATTCAATTATCCCATCTTCCCTAACTTGCGTCAAAATACCACAAATCGGTAATAATATGTACCTACTGACATGACACTAACACGATGGACCTCGCCGATAAAACGAAAAATCATGCTAACATATTTCACAGATAAAAAAAGACAATCTAGCTATAACACGACCAAGTTTTATTGATGTTGCCCAGCAGATCTTCGTGTTGTGTCACACAAAGTAAACAGACAACGACACGGTGTCGGTTCACATCACATAAATCACCAATGATCGTACCACTTACTGGAAGGTTTAGTTTATAATTGTTGGTTATTGTTCCATTGGCGAAGCTTGAAGAGTCTTTTTCTGATTGTTTCGCTCGTTTTGATAAAGTTATTAGATGACTCTTTCATTCTCCGTGTGGACTTAAGGCCAACGCTGCGCCACGAGTGTCTACGTGCGTACCGTACGTCCGTATCGTAGGCGCGTACGGCACGCGTGACACAATTTCGCTAGTAAAATTTCATTAGTGTGCTTGCACCTACAATCGTGTCAATGAAATACTTAACCTCTTACATACATAAATAACTTCACGCCTGTATTCCTTATGGGGAAGACAGAATACCAGAGTCTATAAATGCATCTGAAGTCACGTTTGACAATTTTGGAGGTATAATGATGGAGAGAGACTATTGCAGTGACAGCCAATCGCCCACAAAAAAGCTAATAAAACCTCTTACTATTTGGCTAAACTTCGATTAAAATCGAAAAACGATGTACAAATGTGTATAGTACAAGCGGGAGCTAGCCACATCCCACGCGCGTAGTGCATTCTGTACGTCCGGACCGTACGCGCGTAGCAGTTTAGTATGAATCCGCGCGTAGACACACGTGACCTTAGAAAAGTCCCGCCGCTTTTGGAAAGGCGTGTTGAAATAGGTCAGAGGAGTCTTTGAGAGTAAGCCTGATTAAGCCGATAACGCTCAGGCTGCGGTGATATGTTGTGGCAATATTTTATGACGATTTGGTACTTCGGAAAGACTATCATCGTCCTCAAAGGTATTCTGAGAGGAGATTACGGTCTTCGATTGTGTTTGGTTAGAAAAAAAGTGTTCATCATCTGCATTTATCATCAGGTGATATGGATGTCGAACGCAGGTTTATATAAAATATATATGCAAATCCTAGATGATGAAACTAAATATGTTCATGTATTTTATCTTTTGAAAGAGAATGATGCTTTGCGCTCTTATCTCCGCACGGAAAAAACAAGTTATCTCTGTATTATTGTCAGTAGATTAAATTAGTTTCCCAGCTTATCAAAAATCTAAATTCTATGACTATGATATCTCTTGAAGATACAAGAAATAAAATTAGAAAATTGTACTCTATACTATTATAATGAAGTCAAAGAGTTCATTATCCTTTATCCCTAAAATCACCAGTGAGATTTGATAACCGCTGTGTCAATTGGGTATCCTAATCTGCCGCAGACGTCAGGGCGTGGATTTATCTCTACAGTACGGCGCCGTATGCCGTGTAACTCCACGGCGCCGCCGTTGCCGTGGCACAGCGCGGCGCCGTACCAATCCACGGCGTCGTGCACGGCGCACCGCTCAGCACTTCATATTTACTCTTAAAATTATCTCCATTATGGAATAGTGCGGCGGCGCGCCGTGCCACGGCACGGATAGATCCGCGCCCTCAGTGGGCGCCAGTTCGAACCCCGTACCGTGCAAATGTTTGTGAGCACGAGCATCATGTTTGCATGTACTATCAAACCAAATGAATCATGAACCATTTTCTATCGCATACAATGCACTTAGGACATTTTATATACTGCACGAATTCTGTCCTCAGTACATGTCAGTGTCGAATGAAACGATACCTAGTTCGTCACCTAGAAAACTTATATCTTCAAGCGAATTTCGACCAACTAGCATTAAGACAGTTTGCCAAAATGAGCTTAAGGTGGGTCAGGATTCAATTGGTTCGATAGTACCTACTTATAAAAAAAATACATGCAATTTTCACCCGCCATACAAAGAAATTTCAAATTCATTTAAGACTTGAAAAAATAGCCAGCCTAGCTTAGCAGGATTGAAGTGCATAATTTGTGCATCTAAATTGATTTATTTATTTCCTTTATTGGAGACAAAACAGAAATAAACAAAAGAACAGATTCTATAATTGTTTTAAACTATCGCGGTTATTTTCACTTTGATTTAATGTATTTACGGGATTCTTACCACGATTTTCGATTTTATTACAACTCTATACTCTGACGTAATGAACCTGTATGCATCTGAGTCGAATCCAGCAATCTCCGTCCAAGTACGAAAGCATTCATGCTCATAAAAACATTGCATTTTTCCGCCATTATGAAAACATGCTTCAACATCGTCTGTTCTAGCTTAACGTGCAATGTGAAAGTATGTAGGAAAGTAAGTATGAAAACAAATTCAGCAGTTTTCAGACAGACTGAGCTCGCCATTCATGTATTATATACATTTGTGCATTTTTGATTACACTGTAAGTATTCGAGTTTAAAAATGTTTTATAAATGTGAAGAAAATAGAGTTTGGATTTGCTTGGTTTGTTTTTATGGCGTGTTTGGAATTACATACAGAATACAAATACAAGTATTATTTTTTATATCATACTTATTTTCATATTGATCTGTGCCCGATGTTTCACAGGCGTTAAATTTGACGTAGGATGAAATAGCTTTGCGACTGCAAGGCCGCTTGAAATTAGGGTCACCACTTTGGCGATGGGGTAACACTGTCTGCTCAGACGCCAGTGGTCGCGGGTTCGATTCCAACACGGAACAAGAAAAAAAATTTCGGGTCTGGGCGTTTATCAATACATTTATTTATATTCTAGGTTGCCCTATAGTTCGCTACATGGTATCCCATAACACAAGCTCTGCTTACTTTGGGGCCATGTAGTTGGTGTGATTGTCTGGGGATTTTTTTTTGTTTTCTCTAAACTGATCAGGGTTTTTTACATTGATATCACTGCATACAATGAATTTAATAATAAGTAAATAATATATCAATAGCCTTACATAAAACATAATTTAGATTTCTCCGCCAATCGTCAACCGAATTCAATGTATTTTTCAAATACCTACCTAAGTAAGTAAGATCTAGACAATGTGTCATCATTTCAGTGAAAAACATTTTAATAAAGAAAAACCCCCAAGGGTGCAAAAATGGAGGATACAATTTTAAATAGCGAGATATCTTTACCGGGAACCGATCTATGATGTAATGTTATTTCAACTAACCGGTTGCTAGGAAGCCAAATTTGATAAAATAGGATAAGGAATTTTATTGACGCATAAGCCACGGATATGATGAAACTAAATTCACGCATCCCGAACATTATAAGGAAAACTAAATAAAAGGACCTTGACCTCATCGGAGTTATTAATAATTTATTTGACCGATAAGTTAAGTAGGCATGTATATTTTTCAAATTTGGAATATTTGATTCGTTTTATTACCCTACTTATTATTATACAGTTTGTTAGTATATTTTTGGTGACACGCCAAATCCTATAGAATAAAACTAATTAGTTTATTTGCTTCATACTGGACTGGGAGCGAAAGAAAAACATAGAATGTACTAGCTGCTACTTTTCCCGGGCATACTGTAAAAGTCAGTTAAGGGACAGAGTTTTTATTGGCGTTTTTGTGAGCGAAAGGCTGTACCGCAATAGTCTCTATCCATCATTTTAAGACCTCCAAAGTCAATCGTGACATCAGATGGTTTTATAGCCTCTGGTGTTATGCCTACTCCATAAGGGATACAAGTGTGAAGTTATGTATATTTATTTGAACGCATTAAGCTCTAAAACTGCCAGTCAGATCTGTAAGATAGCTTTACTCTTAAAGAAGGTTGTATAAGCTTTTTTATTTTACGACTATACAGGGTCAAAAGTTAACCCAAATGATTACTACGAAGTCCAAAGAAGAAAGGTTTTAGTTAACTTTTTATGGGGACTATAAAGAGAATATCGTATTATAGCAAATAAGCGTGTCGTAAAGGCGATTATTGCTTGTAGGTAACCATAGCTTGCTGGTCAGCTCATATTAAGTCAGCCATGATGTTTACCAGCATTTTTATTTACGAAGAGCTGGTTTATTCCTAAACGGATAACCTCATCTTCACTAAAAATTTGATGAGGTTGAGGCGAATTTTATAGAAATTATGAGGATTTATTTATTTAATGTATAGGAGAAGTCGCTTTTCAAACTAGAATCTCTAGCGCGGCAAGCAAATACTCAAATTCATAATGCTAGTACTATCATAACTTTTTACTCAACCTTGTATCAAATGAAGACCTTTAACTTCCAAGCGAAAACCAACCTTATGCTCATCAAACTTGAGTACAAACTCGAGGATCTCCGCGAACTGCTTGACTAGGGCTTGCTGCTGCTCGAGGTGCTGTGTTGGGCTCATGGAGCCACCCACGAGAGAGCCCAGAAGTCGCGGAACCACCTGCCAAACAAGAATATGTCGATAAATTAAATAGTCAACGAGCAGAGCGTTAAAAAAATCGACTTCACATCAAAACTTTGGATGAATTATAATGTCATCAAGGTATACATTCTCTGAATTCATACATATTTTTTTCAAAAATAGTTGAATTCTTTTGCCGTGATTGAAGAACAAACATCCATACATCCACACATCCATACATCCAAACTTTCACATTTACAATATTAGTGAGATGTGACAAAAAGTCGTTATAAACTTTAATGTAAAATGATAAATGTTCTCTACTCTACCCACGAGCTAGGTAGGCTAGCAAATTCAAAAAGATTTTTTCGAATCCGACTCGGTAATTTCTGAGATTAGCACATTTAAACCAAACAAACAAGCTTTATTATATCAGTGTAGATAATAACACATCTCTGGGTGGTCTCCATAACACGAGCTTAATAAATCGTTCTGAAGCCCTAAGCTTCTGTTTGGATAATTTATTTAATTGAATGACGAAGACCTTTCATTCCATAATTTACGTATTTAACTATAACTGAGTTCAAATGCTGGAAATTTGTGTCTGAACGATAATTGATTTTTGCATCAAATAACATGTACTTAAGTCAGACCTCATAAATTATTACCACTTTGGCGTTGGAGTAAACCTATCTGCCTAAGACGCCAGTGGTTGCGGGTTCGATCCCCGCACGGAACCAGAAAAAACAATGTTCCGTGTCTGGGTGTTTATCTATTTATGTATTTATATTCTAGGTTCCCCCCTAGTTCGCTATATGGTATCCAATAACACAAGCTATGCTTACTTTGGGGCCATGTAGGTAGTTGGTGATTGTCTGGGGATTTTATTTATTTATATAAAAATAAAAGAATAACATCTTCATAAGTTCAAGTTCAAGTTCATTTATTCATAAAACAATTTACATTGTATGCGAATGTCTTAAAATTAAAGGTAAACATAAATTGACTTCCACCCCGAAAACTCCAAGCGAAACTATTTAATGATTGCGAAGAAAACTAGAAAGTGCGCGATAGACAGAAACTCCAAGTTAATGTCTGAATACGAATAAGCTTTTTGAATTTTTGAGAAACCCGCCTCAACACACAGCACAGGTGATGAATAATCCAAAGAGTGGTAGAAAATAAAGCTGGTTTACTTGAAGAGACAAGTTTAATAGAGGGAATAAGGGATAAGTGACAGGAATATTCAAAAGTATAAAATTTTTTACAATGGATTTGAATATCTATTAGTGTTTGTAATATTTCTCAACCGTGGGTCTTAGATTTAAAACACGCTCGCATAATAGGGCAGAACAGGCAGGATAGATAGGATTCTAAAAAAAAAAGATTTTTTTACACGACATGTAGAGCCTTGGACTTCTATCATAATATTCCGCAGGAAAAGTTGGTAAAATATCAACGGCGCGGCGGCGGCGGCGCGGTGTGATATTACGGAGTGTCATTTTATGACAGACTTATTAAACAATGTCTATCCCACGAAGGTCGATAAAAGCTCTTAGGCGAAGAATTTTTAAAAACGAGCAATTGAATTTCTGGCTATTCTTTGCGAGACTAGCTAAGAAGTGATGGTAAGACTATTTTAATTCAAAAATATTGTGAAGAATCCAACTTATCAAAGTATACTTTTGAAATGAAAAATATTACTGTGACATCTAGAGTAGGTACAATATACTTATTGGTTAAATTGAAGCTATGTTGAGATATCGCAGGTGCTCATAAGATTAGACGTAAATCTCCATAATAAGCGGATTTTATAGCCTAATTCAAAACACCTCGTTATAATATAACAACAATAACAGTTTTAATCGAAAAATGTCCGGTACAATGAAATCGCGAATGTAGGCAAGTGATTTCAAAACAATTACATACAATGTCCGGATTTAGTGACAAGCTAACCGTAGCGTCAACCTTATGATGAAGGAGTTGATTAATAAAAACCTTATTACAAAGCTATAACAACTACGATAACCACATTCCACTTCAATTTATGTATTTCACGTTCACAACTTGCTATTAGTTTTAAACCTTTAGCAAAAGCTTGTAGAGTTCAGAATCAATCGGTATGTTGATATTAAGTTTTGCAATTCCCGATGGATGGACCCGGGATGACTGGTATTTGGACCCCTCTATGGGTTTAATTCATTATCATTTTCAATTAAGGATTTCCTGATGCATGAGTGATCCTGGAAGTGTGGTGAAATGTCAAAATGTTTTGTTGTTACTCATTGCTGCCCTGTGCTCAAAAGCAAAGGATGCAACTCAATATTGCTAATAAGTTAATGGCCAACTAAGAGGCCCTACTTCCTCTAGATCAGAGGTTCCCAAACTTTTTTAGTCGTAGACCCTTTGCTATGTTTACGGTATTGGGTAGACCCCCTACTTACCTGATCCTTTGATTACCATCCTACACCTTGGAAAACTTAATTTACTTTATAAGTACTTTTGTGAATACTGTTTATGACCCCTTGCAGTTTGTCCACTTTGGGAATCACTGCTCTAGCTAGATCATAATCAGATTAATTTGAGCTCAGCAATTACTCTATCAGGATTGACCTAGTTAGCGACCATCCATAATAATCTAGCACCAAATTCGTGTGTTCGGCGATGGTGATTTCTGGTAAATATTTCATTATGAGACACTTCATTTCTGAACGATCTAATTGTGCGATCCATTTTTGACCTCAAAGTCAATGACCACCAAGCGATGACACTAACAGGTTGATGTCTAATACATGTTTAGAGTTTACATCTAAAAAATTAACTAATAGTTACTGATATATGTTTAACTGTTTTTTTTTATTTATAATTCAATAAACTCACTAGGGTACGCCAGTAAAGCTCTCAAACGGAAAGAATCATACCGTTCTTTCTTCTCAAATTTTCGAGCTCTTTTATTCGTAGATTTTTTTATCTGCAGCCCAGTGCAAATATCTGCAACCTCGCGCATTAGCCCACTCGCTCACTGCGGCACGTATTTGCAAAATAAACGATACACCATTAAACTCTATACTATTTAAATATTCAATGTTGCCAGTACAAAAATACACTTTTTTCTTTAGTTTCTGTCTTTGACGAGGTTGTCTACCTATTTAACCTATTCTTGTGCAAGCATGTTTACATAAGGAAGCAGTAAAACGGGCAACACAGTAGGTTTTGTTTACATTGGTTCATTTACTTCTAAATAAATACGGGATTTATTTTTATCCTAACCTTCACGAGGAATGGTTGGGATATCTACACCTCATTTTGTCTTTGTACCAAAATGAATTTACCTGTAGTGTATGAGTAGAAGTATTACGCATGTTTTTTTGTTTTGTGAAAAGGCTAAGAATAAACCCTTGAAACCTTGGAAAAGTGTGTTGCATGGGGCAATAATTAAAATTAGCTTTAAAATAAAAGAAGTTTGCTTCCCATTTATCTCTTGTTTTAAGAAAAAATTAAAGTTTTAATAAAACATGAAAGTACAAGAAAACTAGAACTACTCCCAAGTATACCTTTAGTTTCCTAAGTAAACTATATACCACGTACTGTTTTTTTTCTTCGCGCATATTTTACTACATTTTTACTTCGATCATTATCAGCATTTTTGAAATAATTTAAACATATTCCTTAGCAAGCGTTTTAATGACTGACTCATACCAGTAGCGAGTAATAGAACACAAATGATTCACTGGAAAATCGAAAACAAAGACAAGATAGTTTTTTTTTTGTCCTAGCGTAACTAACGATTGGTTAGGGTTCTTTCGAAGTGACGTAATGTTCCAAATTTAAATAGTTTTAACGTTGCACGATGTGACGTCAAATAATTATATTGATTATAGAAATTATTAGTAATCGCCCCGGCTTCGCACGGGTACAATTTACTAACAATGAAAGGAGTATGACAATTATTTCATAATAATGGCTTCGAGTTTCCTCGATATTTTCAACCGACTTCCAAAAAAGGAGGAGGTTCTCAATTCGTCTGTATGTATTTTTGCTTTTTTTTGTGTTTTTGTTACATGATATTCCGGACAATTATGAATCGATTTTTAAAATTCTTTCATATGATAGAGGATACTTCATAGTTGGTCCCATATAAATTTCAGTTCAAAAATCGGTTGAGTACTCTATTGAAAATTTGAAATTAAAAACAATATGTATGCATGATTTCGGAGAATGTTTACGTTGATGACATTATAACTCAGCCAAAGTTTCGACGTGAAGTCGGTTTTTTTAATGTTCTGCATTCGTTGATTATTTAATATATAAAATAAAATAGTTTTTAATCGGATTTAAGAAAATATAAAATATTTATTTCACATCTGACGTCAAATATAGTCGTGGGCTTAACTTTTGCCCTAAGACCGATATTTTTCTAGAATATTGATGATTCTCGAAAAATTTGGAAAGCGTTAAGCTTTGAAAGCCGACGAAAACCGTTTTGTTTTTAAATACCGTCTTTTTCATTAAAAAAATATATCACAGAAATCTTCCTTGATTATCACTCTTTCTATTACTTACTGAAGACTGTTTCAAAATCGGTTGAGTAGTTTACAAGAAATAAGCAAAGAAACAGTCAGGAGGCCGAACCAACTTTCTGTACTTACTGTTTACATATTAATTACTTTACAAACACGTCATAAAAAATACTTTAACTGCCGTAAAGGAGCCTAAGCGGGCAGTATACGGTTAAAATGTTTATTTATAGGTAGGTAAACAGTATGATATTAATTAATCAGTATGGGTAAGCACCACAGAGCTATGCATGAATCAGCATTTCATATTCCACTTAACAAATAATAAATGCCTTTACTTCCTCAAAAGCGCATAAAAAGCAAACTAACTAAATTAAGCGATCAACCGTGATCTACTAACGGTCGGTTATTTAATTAGCCCTAGTTACAGGCCAATTGCGAGATTTCATCCAGAGCTCACCAGATGTGAACTACAAAGCCACGGTACAGATATCTACAGTAATTCAACCCGGCCGCATCTTTGAAATAAATTTTTATTTTTGTGACTGCAAATATACTTTTTTATATAAACAAATATAATACTTTGTAAATTGAATAGGAAGTGTTCATCAAAAATAGGTACGTTTCGTGTCAAAAAATCATGTTTACGTTTGAATAACAAATTGGTCTTATAAATTAGCAACCAAAAAATACTTGCGCCTCAACTGAGACGTACGAAGAGATGTATTATAAAGTAGGAACAATCCACATATTAACGTAAAGCTCAATCAACAATTGTTTCGGCATGCAGACAATCGCGACTGGCCGCATGCCGAAATCGAGGCACGTAGGTATAGCTCGCGTTTGTATGAAGTTGAATTACTGTAAATATCTGTACCGTGACAGAGCGGTTTATAAAAACTCGCTAATGACTAAGACGCGGGTGTCATCCCCTTTATTTATATCTGTAGATCTTTATTATTTCTTTTGTCTCAGCTCTGGGACAATTTTGTTTTCATTCAACTTAAATTTCCTTTTAACTGCGTTTTGGAGGATGACGGACGTTTTAATTAGCACAGCGCAAGATAACCAGATTTAAAGATGTTTTACGAAGATATGCCGGTTATTGTTAACGGGATTTAATGTTAATTATACAGTAGGTGGTAAATAATTTCGGAAGCATCTTGTGTGATATCGCAATGAGGTGCGAACAAAGATAAAGTAAACAAACACAAGGAACATGAGAAGAGTGTATGAAGCGAATACACTTTACGTCGAAAATAAGTTATTTATTTGTCAAGTCCATTGACTTTTCTTACCAAAGAGCTACGTCCAAATACAAAGAAATCTTTTTTACGGCTCTCGTTTTTTCACCCTGGTTACGGTAGGTACTTTTAACTATGATTACTAAGTAATAAGTTAATACTTAAGACTAGTAAGCCATTGTATTATATTTCGTACACATGCTGGACAGGGAGCAAAGGAAAAACATAGAATGTGCCAGCTGCTTCTCATCCCGGGCATACTGTATGAGTCAGTAAAGGGACGGGTTTTATGGAAGGTTTTTTTCTGGGCGATAAGCTAACCCTCTGTAACTGCAATAGTCTCTCTCCATCATTATAAGAATTAAGCCTTGACATTTGTCAAACGTGACATCAGATGGTTTATAGCCTCTGGGTGTTCTGCCTACTCCATTAGGGATAAAGGCGTGACGTATGTAGGTATGTATGTATCCGTATAGTCTTTTTTGGGTGTAAGAATAACAAAAATCTTCCTATACATCCTAACAAACTATGTTATTGTAAGCATTTTAATGAAAATTAAGTACCTAGTGGCTACTTTTCACATTAATAAACTCCATAAATGATTTTTCATGTTTAAGATTATAATAATGCACACTATTTTTAAAGCACGCTATCTAGGGCTTATATTAAAACAATAACTTATACTAGGTAGGTACAGCCAGATACAAAATATGACTCACACATTGAAATTTGAAAAGTCGTTATCACCATATTGTGCCTAAATAACGACTTATACACTATGTATAGTTGTAATAATAAAACATAGAAGTTAGTCAATATTAGTAGTTATTTAGGCACAATATGGTGAAAACGACTTTGAAAATTTTAAATGTGTTAATCAACTTTTGTAGCTGACTGCCCTTATTTTCACCATTCAACCCTAATTACGCGAAAGTTTTTGAGTATGGATGGATGGAATTTTGTTTATCTTTCACGAAAAAACAGATTGACGGATTTGGATAAAATTTGTTACAGAAATAGATGGAATAGTCTGAAATAACACATAAGTAGGATACTTTTTATCCAAATATTCCCGCGGGCTTAGAAATTGGGGACAAAATTGCGTGCGACTACTACTATTAAAAGAAGTATTTAACAAGTGAGTCACTAGTAATCGCGGGACCAGTTACTACCCCGAAACCTCTGCTTACAATGTGTGAATTTGTCTTATTCAAGATGAATTTATAGCCAATAACAAATTAATCTCTATTACCTACATACATACATCCGATCAACAAGTATTCCAAGCACCTTCTTTACATGCTCACATACATCTTGTCAAGAGCAATGTACCAGCAATCTTATATAGATGCATGCACCATTAATTCTGTTCCAGACTATAGGCACGTGGACTTAGAAGAGCCCAGTTAGATGTCCGTGAATTTATTTATTTATTCACCTCACCGTATTGTCAATACGATCACGGTTGAATACTTAACTTGTTTTTGTATTAATTCCCCTGCTCTCTGGGACTAACAGAATACTCCTGGCATATGCTGAGTTAGTCCTTTTCACATGATTATATTATTATATAAAATTGCGGCATAAGTGAATGTATTGCCTTTTGTGTGAATAGATTTTCTTTTTATTCTATTCTAATTTTGAGTTGGAAATAAATGGAGCCGGATCGATCTGCGGTGAGGAAAACCCTTGAGTCGATTCAGTGCTGAACTTTTAACAACTCATTTGAAATGAGTTGCGGCTGAACGTGATAAACGGTTTAACAGAGCAATATTGATGTTTGTATTCATGTGTTACATTTAGTTAATACCTATATTAAGTATGTGTGCATGGATATTATAAAAGCCGTGGTATTATTAACCTATTAGTGACACTATAATAACAGGGTCACTTTAATTAAAACAATCTAACATAACCTAAGTAATATTATGAACTAATGAGTTTTGTCAATTTCCGAGCGATGAACCCTTAAAATAATATAAGCTTAATATTGTCTTAAGTTTTCGCGATTCATATTATTAAATAAAACACTTTTTCACCGGATTTATCGCGTATATTTACATTTTAAATTTTAACTCGTGGTCACGAGCGACTGATGTGTCAAGCGTCGGATTGATAGATTGAAAAAGTTATACATCATCATCTCGATCTGTTTCTCAGTCTTCGAGCGTAGCGTTCTGGATTGACACAAAACGAGCTGACAGTATCTCGAGTTTCAGGTAATGCAGCAGTCGTTAGCTGCAAAACACCCTAATTTCAATAGAGAAGATGGTTGGAAACTATCACCGACATGGGACCCTATCCTGAAAAACATTAAATCTAACATCCAGCAAGCTGCACGACCACGTCAGCAAAGACACCGAAACGTCGAGTTAAAATTTAAAATACGCGATAAATCCGGTTAAAAAGTGTTTTATTTAATAGTATGAATCGCGAAAACTTAGACAATATTAAGTAATACCTATTATGAACCAATGAGTTTTGTCAATTTTCGATTGATGAGCCCTTAAAATAATATAAGCTTAGTCGGCTTCATTGTTTCTGGATGTTTTGACTTGCTGGAAGAAATTTCTTTCAGAAAACCTGTGTATATTGTAGACTGTTTAGGTCATAAAAACAAATTCTTGTGTTTACATAAAATTTTAATACATAAATAAAGATTCGCTTCAGTCTTTTTGAAGCAATCTACAGTGATAGTTATAATCTTATCGGAACATTTCGTACTTAAATAAATATATCAGATATGAAGTCATTCGCACATTAACAGTATAAACAATGTGAAATTTGAACCAATTTAGTTTGATGTGAATGATTTCTTGCATGAAGGGTTTTATGCCTTGTACACAAGTAAAGTTTAGACCCGGCACATAAACATATTATAGTATGAAGGATTTTCTCAAGCGCATCGAACCGGTCATGATCTCAAGACCTAACAAGATAAATTATTGTAGAAACTCTATGAAAACTATTATATTGTAGCGGATATTTTCTTACTGCGGTGGATATTATTTATGGTTATTTTTTCACCAGCAACCCGCTCCGTCTTCGCACGAGTTACAGGCATGATTTATTGACGATATCTATAACTACCATTTCCATGTATCTTCTTACAGCTTACTCAAAACCTCACTAAATTATAAAGATAAATAAATAATAATGAAAAATCCAGACTATCATACCAACTACATGGCCCTAAAGTAAGCACAGCTTGTGCTATGGGATACCATGTAGCGAACTAGGGGAACCTAGAATATAAATACATAAATAGATAAACACCCATACACGGGACATTTTTTTTTCTTGTTCCGTGCGGGAATCAACCTCGCAATCAATGGCGTCTGAGGCAGATAGGTTTACCCCATCGCTGATGTGATCGTCAAAGATGGGTTTTCATAATTTGTAAATCCTTCAAAATTTATTATAAAAGACCTTTTTAACCAGATAATTGCGTTTAACACTCGTGCCTGTAAGTTACTGAAACGTAGTCAAAATGTATCCATAAAAAATCAAAAATCGGTTTAAGAATCGTGAAAAGATAGTAATTTTTGAGTTTGTCAAGTACAGACAGCTACACAGATTCGGTAGGGTTACTTTCATCCATAACAAGTTTATATTGCATGTCTTCCAAAGCCATAATATAATAAAACCAAGCGCGTAACAGGTGTTTTTTAATTAACTGTTCTTTATACCTCATTGGGTTCCAAGGTTGTGGAAAAGGTGCCCTAAGCCCTTTTTACACGGCTGACCTTTCCATGCGCTATAAATAGGCTGAATCCTGTCATATTATCATCAGCTGCAACAGGTTGCTTGCAGCCTCGTATGTCAATTATATTCACGTTTTAAACGCTATTGTACGGAGCTTATTCGTGCCCGTGTAGCAGATGTTACTTTTGAAGTTATGTCGTCCATTTTTGTTAATCTTCGTCATTTAATATGGAAGAGGTTTTTGTATTAAATGTGTTTTTTTTTGGTACGATTGTTTCGCAATCTTTTTGGATATTTAAATATCGTATCAAATCTTATGAAATAATGGCATATACTATCAATACTGACGAAGATTTTTGGATCACTCAATAGAGAGCAGAGTCGTTTTTTAATTAATTCACTGTGCTTCCAAATTGTTACATATTTTGCACCCCGAAGTCAGACAAACAGTCTGTATTCCAAATATTTCTTTGCATAATTATTCAGTAAACCTTTAAAAAGTCTTGCTTGCTAAAAGCTGCATTATTTGTTATGGTTTCACAATGATAGAACAAAGACCGATTATCCTTTGTTTCTTTCATTTATCTAAATAAGTTATTTGTGTGTGCATTTCACGGAAGCGGAATCACTATGGTAGTAACTAGTAACCATTAAAAAAATTTAATAATCTAAGTTTTACGTGAAAGAATGGCTCCGGTATATTTTTTGGTTTGCCAAATCTCAAGGCTCTTCCTTTAAACTTCAATCGCGACGATTGCAAAAATAGGAAAATAGGATAAATATTGTATATTGTTAACTTTCCTGTTTTCGAAATCGTAAGATTCAAAAGCTGGCAATCCATCGAATACCCCTTCTATTTAATTTGTTTTCTAAGAAACAAAGGCAAATAATTGCAAACTTAAAATACAATCATTCAAGAGATCTTAATATACCTAACCAGTGACTAAATCAAAAGGAACGATCTTTACCATACTCAATAGAATTTTTAATTGTCCATTGGCACGAATTTCCTACATTTCCTCACTCCTATATCTCTTGCTGCAAAAACCGGCGTAATTATGTTTTTCCGATGAACGCGCCATGGTTGCAATAAATTACGTGCGCTGTTGTTGGCATGCGACGGCTATTTTCAAACTAGAAAATAGCCTGCATGCAAATGAGAAAAAGCTTTATCGCTTGCATCGCGAATATTTTCTGGAGATAAGGATTGTAGGTTGTTAGTTTGAAGTTTCAGAAAGAGGAAAATGTATGAATGTTATAATAATCAGTTTCGATTATTACAGTTTCTTATATGTATTATTTTCATCCAACTTCCAAAATGAGGAGGTAGTCAATTTGTGTATGTTTTTTTTTTGTCTTTGTTACACGATTCTTTGGACAATTATGAATTGATTTTAAATATTCTTGTTTCATATGATAGAGGTGGTCCCAAATACATTTCATCGTTATCGATTGAGTAGGTACTTCAGGACAAATTTATTTTTTTGAAAACGGTTTAGGAGTACGGAGAATATTTACATTGACGACCTTATACTTCAGCCAAAGTTTTGACGTGAAGTCGGTTTTTTTAAAGCTCTACATTCGTTGATTATATTTGATTACTAAGTGTAACAACGGCATGGCATTAAGTTTTGGCTAAGTTTCTAACTTCTTAGTTGCAGTCTTTTCAAATCAATTTTTACCGAGTTCGTTGTCAAAAACCGTAACAGCTCAGCTCGAAAGTAATCGCCATGTTTTATAGTCTTTATTGAGATCAACTATTCTTAAACTGGTGCAAACCGAATCAAAATCAGTTCAATAGTTCAGGAGATTATTCCTAACATAGACAGACATTCCTTTTAATATGATTCCTAGTTGAGATATAATAATGCGTTGGTCAAGAAGCAGATTAAGTAAAGGTCATTCACAGCTAATAGAACAATCGTTTTTATTCAGCCTGAACTCGCATTATTGAGGTAGGTCGAGTGCATTCGCGATCCGTAAAGCCTCTCTTTGTGTTCGAAGGCTTGGCAAGCTATCACGTTGCGAAACAGAACGCTATTCTACGTAAAGAGCCGGAATTGATAAAGTACACTATTCAATTTAAACGTATTCCTATTGGGCATACAAAGCCGGCCTCAGTTGAATAGAGATATCTTTGTCCTTTTATAGAAGTTGATTTAGATTCTGAGTTAGTCACTAAATACCAAGGCTTCTATGTGGCGTTGAAATGGATCTCCCAGGAGTGATGTATTTTTGTGGTCTGGGTTTTGTAATATGTTCTTTAGTACTTTTGACTCAAAGTTGAAATTTAGGGTTTTCCAAAAGTATAACTAATTAGGTAATCTTAGGCAATTACATATTTGTTAGTGCTAATAACTTTTGGTCAAGATTAAGAAAAGGTTTCATTTATTTACAAACACAGAATTACAAATTCAAAGAACTATGATTTATTAAGAAGATAAAATATAGTGCACAGCTTGACTAATAAAAAGATTAAAAAAAAGTGTATTCTAAGGAAAATACAAGTACCTATTTAAAGTCAATTTAGATAAAAGCATAATATAAAACAGATAAAAAGATCATCATAACGGTAAAAGGAATTTGAAATTCTAAAATTAAAGTATTGGAACAGTTTAAAAATTCTTATACTATTGTAAAGCTACAATATCAAGGGATATATAACATAGATAACCATATTAAAAATTTTAATATATTATTAGATTAGTTGTTTCTAACAACAGCGAATCTATTCCCGTCTCACATTTTAAAGAGAAAGTTAAATTTTATTAACCCTTCAAATGAAAGAGCTATCACTTCTCAATTGATAGTTACATTACATTGCCCCTAGCAGAAAGGATGTTTAGAGAATTCACATGCTCTTGTTACTTTTTATTGGATGATTGTCATATTATAACAGGAGCGGGAGTTCAGGAGTTTTTTATTTGAATGCACTGAGTATGTACTCAAACATATGCTCAAAATAATAATCCAGGCTGGTTTTTATATGAATATGTTTTCATATGTTGAAATAAAGATCATATTTCATAAGAGATAATATTACAATAGTGATAGGTTACTTTTTATAAATAATTTTGCTATAAACAACAATTTAATGTTTCTATGAAGTTTTCATTGAGGGTATAGATAGATGAATGGTAGTTTTTTTTATTCACTTTTTGTAAGTTTTTGTATGTACCTGTTTTTAGTTTAAAGTTAAATATGAACATTTTAGTAATATTTTGTTTTGCATTCTATTATAATTATTGGATAGTTCTGATGTTAACCAATTCTTATTTTCTGATAAAATCATAACATTGTAAGTACGGGATATTTTTTTAAGCTAAAAATATTTTATGTTTATGACTTTTAAGTTGAACAAGAATTATAAAATTCTGCATTCATGCATGAAAAAGCCATTGTCTGTTTGTTACATAGCTTGGATAAAAATATGTAATTCAGCACTATGCAATTTGCTCATTACTGTTATGTTTATTTTCGCAGCTTGCCAGTAACCCCTTTACAGTTTCTTTGTAACAGGTGCTCTTTATGTATTATAAACAACAATTTAATTTAATTATTCTACACAGCAAGTCTTATATCTTACATATAATAATGGTTGCCTGGAAGAAATTGCTTGCAGCGATAAGCCCTCCTACTTGTCAATATGTGTATAATTCATTGTAATTTTAATATTGTATTTAATTTGGCAATAAAGGCCTTTATATTACAAACAATATTATAGTAAGGGAAATGTTTATACTTTTAAGAGTTGTACCCGATAAACCCTGTAACTACACCCATATAGATCTAAATTCTGCAGGACTTTCAGAACTAAACTATTCTATGTGTTACTCCGGGACATACCATGCCTGTGAGAGGAATTTTAACTTCATCATCATCATCATCCACACAAAGGGTTTTCTAATAAGGTTGAAAGTAGCATAAGGTTTTAATATTAAAAGGCGACTTACCCGCTGGAGTTCTAAGGAGTGGTTGTAGCATCGAAGTAATTTATTAACAAGAGGTTTGATCGCTCGCCACGCTCTCTCCTGGGATATTCGAGATGGATCTGCTATTGCTTCTCGTATCTCTTTACCAGCCCCTTTATAACATTGTATTTCTTCTAAAATCTTCTCCGACTCTAGCAAAACCCTCTGAACTTCTTCATAAACATTTTTTTCAGTTTCTGTTGGAGCTGCATTCTCAAAGTCTAAAAATATATCGTACCTCGGCGATGAACAACAGTTTGATTCATCTCGAGAAAGCAGACTCAGTAGTTTACCCATTTTGTTTTATAAATCACAATTTATTGGCGAAATCTTATCAACGACCACTGCATAGCTCACTAACAGTTAATAATACACGAATGCGCACATGTTAAAAATTATAAAAAGGAATGTAATCATGTAATATATGTTAGTTTATTTAATGAAACGAATAAAATAACCAACTCCGCCCAAAGCAACAATAAAATCTGCACTAAGAAAGAACGTTCCTCCCTATGCCTCCGACCGACTGCGACAAACGAACTGTCCTGTCTGTCATTTAAGTAACAGGGTTACCGAGTTAGCGTTTTACTAATCCAATGTTTTCAAACATAATAAAATGATAAATTATTTAAACCAAAATACATGTAATCTCTCAAATGCTATTAGATGCTATTATTTACTGAAATTTTAGAGTTGTTCGCTTAAGAATGGATTGGTAATTTTATTTGGAACATATACCTTGCAAATAAAGAAAATAACTAGATTTTTAACTAATTTTGTTTTCCTGATACAGGCAGAATATTATTGTAACCCCCAGCTTGTTTATCATATGGATATTTTTGTAAATTGGTATAGCTACCTAGTCGTACAACTGTCATATCTTAGAAATGTTGGTTTGACGAATAATTTATCTGTAATATATAAAAATCTTCCGTTGAGTGAATGACAGACAACGTACAGCCAAAACTACTGGCCGTAGAGAGCTGAAATTTGGAACATACAATGCTTAGTGGTTGTGGGGTAGCACTAAGGAAGGCAAAGCACGAAGGAATTTAGTTTGTATGAAAAATCTTATTCCTTGAGTGCACGGATGTGATACTTGGTATAAAGGTTCTTCAATGAATGTCTGGTTGTATTATGGAAGAAGTTTCTGAAATTCCCACAGAAAGGGTAGTTTAGCGTGTACGAAGTTGCGCGAAAAAGCTCGATATATATAATAACATACTATAAGTTATCTTAATTTTACTGTCAAAAATATGATTCACTAAAATTCCTTCCTCTTTTTTACAATTTACTTATTGTTTACGGTAGTATTTTAACTGCAATTATTAATGTTTTCCATCAGTTTGGTATCCCGTGTTATACGAAGTGAATCGAGTGAGTGATGCGCGCAAAGAAACGATAAACTCGTATGTAATACTTGTTTGATACAATCACTTTGCCTCCAAAATTATACCAAATTAAGAACATCAATTACAAAATGACATATTTTTAATTTTGTAGCAGTCGATTGTATCCTTGTATAAATAATCTCCACAAAATAACTATGAGCATCTCCATCAAAAGCTATAAGGAAAAGCAAAAAAACAATACACAGAAAAAAAAACTATTAGGGATTTATACAGAGTTGAGAGGAACTGTGTCCAAAAGTTAACGTAATATCGATACTTATGGTATTTGGTGTAAACTTTAGTCAATTTCATATATTATTTCCCCTAATTAAATGGATATTTGGTATCAGGCTTTATGTAAAACTACTAACATCAGAAGTAGTATTTTTTTTAAACTATCGATATACTCTTTTGAATGCTGTAGCACTATTTAGTTCCAAATTTATACCACTGCAGCGTTATGGCATTCGTTACATTGGCATCTGAACAGATGGCGGCGCTACTTAACAAATGTGACGTTTAGTATTTAAGTATTTAGTTTTAGTACCTATTTCATAGATGAATATAAGTTATTAAACTCCGTATTGCAGAAATAAAATATATTTTGTTAAGTTATGATACATAATTTATCTGTTTATACATTTTTAGTGAAATACCTATAATCATCACATATCTACTTCCCGTGTGAGTGTTAAATTCTCTTGGAGTGTGTGTAAGTACGTTTGTACCAATGAAACTATGCTTCTAATTTGTGGTACCTACATATTAATGATGTAGTAAGCGTAAACGTCAAAGTTTTATAAAAAAGATAAACCATTATTTCTGACTCGAAATCTGAGTCTTTGAACGACAACATATCAAAGTTTTACACTACAATATAGATTTGTTTGTTAAATGTAAATGCCATTAAGTATGTGGTTTACTTAATTGAAAGATTTTTTTTTATAAGTAGGTAAGTGGATAAAAATAACGTGATGTATGGAAAAAAAATATTTGACTCACAATTTTTCTTTTGATTATGATGCAAAGGGCAACATTTTTTTAAATTTCATTTCTAAAGAAATGAAATTGAAATTAAATGAAATGAATTTCTAGACTGTTGGAAACAAAACATGAAACCAAGGTTAAGTAAGGTAAGTACTTTGCGAGTTAAAAAATAAAGAAGTATCAAGACGATTTTCATCCTAAGTACTGTAACCGTTTTAAAGCAGTAGGTATATTGGGTGATTAATTATTTTCATTAAAGTTACTTTGAAGATAAAGTACCTACACACTTTAAACTCAATTATTTAATACAATGCTTTAAAATTTTATGAATAACGAATGACAAAGATTCATTCATTTCCAATCATCACTTCTTACACTAGGTACGAAGTTTTTAACTGGTATTATTATTTTTCTTTTTTTTAGCTTTGATTATTTGCCAAGGTTTATGCTTAAATTGCAAGCTTGCCGCTTGTTGAAACTCGTTAAGTAGGTAGGTACTTCTAACCGTAGTGCATTCTTTTATCTGCATTAGGATTCTAAGTACAGGGCTGTTTTTTAGTCACCCCGGTCAATTTTTTTAAAAAAGCATGCGTGATTTATAGAAATGATTGTTGCAAAAAAAGTATCTTTTTTATATATTTGCTAAAATATTTAGTAAAGCGTGGTTACTCTTTATTGTGAATGAATACCATTAAAATAAAGATGAATACGTACTACTTCTACTACTATTATCAAACGTTATCAACGAAATGTCGCGTCGTCGTAGTAGATGTGTTCATCAACAGCGACAAATTGTTAAAAAGTTTGCATTTTTTTCCATTTAGCGATACCTACTAAAATAAATATGAAGTATTTTTTCATCGTATCACAGAAACTAAGGCTGTGTCCTCAGTAGGCAAAAAAGTTAGCGCCTAGCGGCCAACTGAGTTTGTGGTGGCGTATCGATTTAGTACGCCCTTCCATATATTTGAAATGGAATGTCCACGTTTTCCATTTTACCATTGTCCATTGTCCGCGACGTACGAAAATTGATCAGAGTTTGCAGCTACTTTTTTCAATTCGACACAAAGAGTCAACTTATGAAATGTATTAAAACAACATTTCAACGTTTCTCCTTCGTCCATTCTGAAGATACGCTATGCCGAGCACATAAACGTACTCTCTTATATATAAAACCTCATAAAACCGATTTCTTTTCCTACTCCTTCAATATACATGCTGTTAGATTGTGGAATTCATTACCATTCGAAATACGTGAGTCAAAAACCATAACAATTTTTAGAAAAAGAGTAAGGGAGCATTACCTCTCTCATGATAAAATAACATAAAAGTCAAATACTAATCAACGAATATAACTTGTAATATTGTATTACATGTATGTACATGTTTAGTATATAGTTAAGTATGTGTTTATTTATTGATAGTATTTAGTAATAGTATATTCTAATGGAATATTATTTCTATTAGGTACGCACTAATTTTGCTTCGTTTACAACTCTCCATTCACAGGTCTGCTGGTAGAAATTTCTTTTAGAAATAAGCAGTACCTTTGTACATATGTTAGATTTAAGTAACCCTGTATTTTTACATCAGTGTGTACATAAAATAATTAAATAAAAAAAATAATAATAACATATACTTAGTGCAAATATTAGCTCGTGTTCTGTTAATTTCAAGTCATTTATTTATATTATTTATGTACCGCAGCAAGGATTTTAATATTTCACCCTCTCAAGTTACTCAATAGACTACACGTATCATCCACTTGAAATGCAAATCCCGATATCGTTTCTAACCCAATATTTCAGATATAAACAGGCAGCATTTCAATGACAATATCATCTGTAAACATTCACATACCTAACAAAAAGTAGTTTGACAGGTCAGAGACTATGGACATTGAGACTGTGCGAACATTACTCGTTGCGGCTCACTCAGTCGGCCGCTAACAGTTTGTCTATACTGGGGACGCAGTGGCTGGTGACATAAAATAGCCCTGTATATCAGTGGCGGCGGCCTCCGTGGTGCAGTGGTCTTAAGACGCTACAACGCAAATCGTGTGGTTCGATTCCCGCACGGAAAAGTGTTACAATTTCTGTGTTTATCTATTTATTTATTTATATTCTAGGTTGCCCACAAATTTGCAGTTTGGGACCATGTACCTAGTTGGTGTGTCTGGGGATTTTTGAAATACCTATACAGAAATCCACAATCTACTTATATTATTTCGGGCTTAGTATACGCATTACAAAGGAGTTTCACTCTGTTATCTAGTGCAGTTAGTAAGCAATTATTAAATTTTGCACTAACTTATCTGTAGATGAAATAAAACACTTTTTAACCGGATTTATCGCGTATTTACATTTTAAATTTTGACTCGACGTTTCGGTGTCTTTGCAGACTCCGTGGTCAGTCGCTCGTGAAAAAAGTGTTTTATTTAATAGTGTGAATCGCGAAAACTTAAGACTACATTACCTGTCGATGGTTTTATTCAATTAAAGAATAACATATCAGGCATAATTTATTTATTTATAAGTGTATAACATCAACACATTGCCATTAAACATTATGATTGTACAAATAAAATTTTATTTCTCTATTATTTACAATAGTCGTCCCCTGAGATACAACATTAAGTACATCTCAAAGCTGATTTCTGAGCAACGTTGAGGTAATACAATCTATTACATTTTACTAACTTCGAATAATTGAAATGAAGTAGCTAAGTCCCCTGTATAAAATGTTACCAGTTTTTTATTATAAAGAAGTGGACAGAGCAAGATATTTATATAGTAAGTATCCGTATTATAAAGTAAGTTAGTACATAACTACAAATAAAAAAAGATACTTTGTGTAACTTATCAATAAGTTTCATGATCATCGTATAATATTTTAAAGTTCAGTCTAACATTCGATAAAATTTACATCTTCGACTTTTTCTAAGTAACATTTAAATACTCAAGGCTATGGGGCCAATGTAGATTGGCCTCATATATTTCTATATTTCTAGTTACATATTTCTTAAAGTATAATATGTACCTATTTTATGAGACAGATTTACAGTCTTAGTATATATAAATCCCTTTGAATTATTATTTAAATCTTAGTCATTATGCAACCTCAGTGTGATTTGAAAATACGTCTAAAACATCGCAGTGATTACCATGCAAAGTGGTACATACAAATGATAACTTCTAAGTTAACCACTTTGCAGGATTAGATTCAATGTTTTTAATTCATTTAGGTACTTAAAGGTTCACTAATTACTTATACGTAAACTTTATAACCGTTCCTACAGTAGATACTTAGAGAAAAATCAATTGAAAAGCCGTGCCTGGTTAATATCAGTAGGGGTTTGTATTTGTAAAATGTATACTAATAATCATAAAGCAATTTTTTTTTGTGAGTATAAAGTATAGAAAATCTAGTGACACAAAAAGACAGTGATTGCACTTTGTTCTATAACAAAACCATATCAAGTATCTATAGATCGCGCCAAACATCTATACTCTGGCAAATAATTCACTGCAGTAAACTGACAGTTTACTGCAGTGAATTTTATATTTAATGTAAAATAGAAAAATAATGATACCAGTTAAAAACTTCGTAGTGTAAGTACTGAATGAGAATGTTTGAACACGAACGAGTATTTGTCATTCGTTTTGCATAAAACTTTGTGTACTTTAACTTTAAAGTATCTTTAATTAAAATAATTAATCACCAAAAATGTGATTTAAATCGGTTCAACAAGAAAAAGATCGACTTGATAACTTTTTAATTTTTAAACTCGTTTTGTTGTTAAAAATGAAATTTCAAGAATAGTTGCCCTTCACTAATAGCACCATAAAAAAAGAAAAATCTTCTGAGTCAAAATATTTTTTCCATACATTATGATATTATTATTTAAAAAATAGTTACATTAATTCAGTTAACCACATCACTATTTTTTTTCTTCCCTAAAGTGGGCATACTAGAACTGTCATTTTACTGCATTGAATTGTTTGCCAGAGTATAGACGATTCGCGCAGGTTTTTTGCGAGATAAACACCTGCGCGAAAAAAACTTCAGAGGGGAGTAGATGTTCGGCGCTATCTCTATCTAGGTTATTTACCATTACAAGTATTTCTTTCCAGTAGGTAAGCGAGTAAGTACCTAAGTAGTAGTAAGTTATCGCTTATGTAATTAGAGAACGCTACTTAAAAACTTTCAAAAGTATATAAAAAGAACCCGTTTAAAGTAAACAGTATTTTCTTTCTTACAGTAATTAAATAAACGTGTAATAAAGGCGTCAAATCACAACGCAAATAGAGATACGTTGTAAGTGGGACATAAATCCTTTGACATCCATCGTTAGTTACACAAAACAACGACGGTACCATTACCTAACATCTATGTTATCTACTGATTCTATTCTTTCCTTAAATTACTTGGTGTAAAAATCCGCCTCAAAGACACATGATTTACTGCCTTAATTGGTTTTCACCTACTTAAATAATTATAGTAAATTTTCTAAATATGGACAATTCCTTCAATTTATTCGCAAGCCTATGCGTTGAATTTAAATCATCCAAAATAAAATTTCAATCGAATACATAAATCTAAACATAAGTATTACAAGTTTAACTTGGAATACCAGGGAGATCGTGCAACCGAAAAGAGTGTACGATTCTTCATATTTTACCTATTTAGATACATACATAACTTCATGCCCGTATCCCTTATGGGGTAGGCAGAGCACCAGAGGCTTTAATAAAACCATCTGATGTCACGTTTGAATTTGTGTACTCTGTAAGTTATTATTAATAAATATTTTTATAACTAAATAATTTCAGTAAGTAGAAAGTACCGATAATATGAAATCTGAAAGAAAACAAAGATGCCAGACCAAGTTACCTCAAAACGATATAAATTTCGCGGTCGCGCGGAATTGATGTCGCTCGCGTACGGCCTAGCCCCTTAATAGTCACAGTAACATAATAAAAATCAATCTTCGTGAAAGGAATTATTTTGGCGTCGTCGTTTAGAACATTTTCCATTCCTTTAGGTCCATATCAAATGGACATCAAAGGCACCGAATATTGGTAACTTCGCAGTTACATTCCATATTTAGAAAACTTACTAAGTATATCAGTGTAGTCATAAAATATAGCCTAATACAATTAGGAAACCACAATATATCACCTTTGTCACAAACAGTACCTAGCTGCGTTTTTGTGACTGATTTCGTAATTTTTATCAAATCTAAAGAAGAGTTAGAAAAAGAAGATAGGTTTGAAATACGAATACGTGAAAACCCTGGTTTACCTGAGAAAGGGTACTTATAAGTTTGGGCGGGAAATGACTGATTGGAAATGTGTAAGCCCTCTTAAAATTAAATTTAACATAAAACAACAAACAATAACTTACTTTAAAATACAGTTAGCCCGTTCTTATAATATTAAGATGGAGACATTCATAAAAAAATAATGTTGCCATTCCAGACCTTAAAAAATCTTGTACGGACATTACAAATCAAGAAAAACGTACTAAAAGCAAAAATTCTAATATACATATAAATTTCCATATCTAATTTACAAACACATAAAATTACATGAATCTTATTTATCTTTACGAAAATCGCAAACCACACAAAACAAATAAATGTTGAAATGCAAAACACAAAATGCGAAACAAACTCATTTTAACAAACGTGGTGATTCACATTCAAATATCGAAGGTTTATCTGAAGTATTTCAAGGCGGAGACGAGGAGGAATTTCTCTATGAATAGATCGGAGTCTAATGCAGCGATATGGGCTGCCCTGCCGACCAAGGCGCTGGCCGTGTGGGGCAAGGCATGCTGCACGTCGTAGCGGACGACGGCCACTGCTGAGGCTCGGGCGGCTAGAGGGGACACCATGTTGTGGACCTGAAAGGGAAGATATTTCTTTAGTCCATCAGTCATCTTTAACCTTTTGTTCACTTACCACGATGTAAGATTAAGATCAAACGCGGATATAGCCATATTAAAAGATAATAATAGGATGCGAAAAGTCGATTAATCGATGCATTTAACAACGCTGGACACTTACAATGCCAGGGGAACTGCCGGTGTCTTGCCAATCCTGAGACATTGGACGTTACGTCCCCGAAACTACTGTTTTAAAGTACTGACTACGCTTCCTCGGTATTCGTAATACAGCAAAGCTGTCTTGTAGTTAAAATAAGTGGAAACTTAAGAATCTACGTTCACAAAGCGAAGTCTAGCTTGCACACATTTTCTTTGCGTATAATATGCATAATTTGAAAGTTAATATTGAGTGTTTGCATTTTCAGACCACAAATTGTCCATGAGCTAGTGGTAATTGGTTTCAGGTTAATACTTATTCTACAGCTTATTTCATTGGAAAAACCCACCATTTCTCTGTAAGCTTGTCCCAACAACGATGTGTCTTTTGCTGCAGCCTTGCACAGCTCCAACCTAGCTGAATGCAGAGGCACATATCTATCCTGCCCAGAGCCACACAGCAGAATATGTTTGAACTGGTGCAGTTGGCTTCTCTCACTGAGGCGGTAAAGGAATGATCTCCGCGGGTCGGAAGCATCACGCAGAGATAGCTGCAGTAGGGATCCGGATTTCTTCCATTTCTGCATGAACCATAAGCCTGAAAACGATGATTTTATGTCACACTTCAAACAATAAGAAATACAATAAAAGATATATTGTTCAAAAGTTTTACTTTTCTAGAGCTCTTTAATCACAAAATTTTTTAGGTCTAGTAAATAATTCAAACTCCGATGAAAAGCCAAATTAAGGTCTTTATTGTACCACCTCATCGTTGATTTAAAATACCCTATCAACGCGTCATATGTGTCTTGCTAAAACTACGCTAAAGTGCAGTTGGGCCCAAAGTGATTTTAATGCCACAACCACCACTCTCCTGCACTTGAAATAACACTTTATTATTCTAATACTAGCTGCTGCCCGCGACGTCGTCTGCGTGAACGCTATGCAGCACCAAACGCACCTACGATTATAACACTGCTAGCGTGATAATATGTAGCCTATATGTTGACCCGACTTCTTAACTATCTTCATGCCAAATTTGAAGTAAATCCATGCAGTACTTTTTGAGTTTATCCCGGAAAGAAAAACAGACAAAAATTCTAAAAACTATATTTTTTGTTTCTGTTTCGATTGTAGATCATACCCCAAGTATTCTTTTAAAAAAATATTCAATGTACAGTTTTGACTTTCCTACCATTTTATTATATGTATAGATTAGGTTGTAAGTAACGAATATTCATAAGTCTTTAAGTCATTATGTGTTTTTATTTGTTGAAGTAGACGTAATTTAGCACTGAGACACTTTTTGTAATTAATTTATAGCTGATAGTGCATAGTGATGGGTATTCTAAATCGATGTGACTCATACAAAACCACCATCCATTTCCAACCACCATATTTTTCAACTATCAAAAACTAATAGTGAATAATATGGTTGTCTGGTAGAAATCGCTACTCAGCGATAAGACCGCCAAGTTTTTATGTTTAATGTAAGTGTTCTTTTTTCTTTTACTGTACCTTTATAAACTGAAGTGTAAATAAATAAATAAATATGTAATAGCCATCAAAGGTCTACTTACCCGCATTAACTAGTCCACTAGAATTGTACAGGGTTCCCAAGTGCGGCCCACTTAGAGAAAGGAAAGTATGAAGTTTATTCAAGTATGGCTTCATTTGTGGTCTAGCCAATGCTGATCTTATAATAATGGTTCCTAAAGAATGCCCAACGAAACTTATCCTTGCAGGATCACTGGAGTTTTGGATGTGCGCTATTATTTCTTGGACAAGTCTGAAACAAATAAATATTTTATCTTACATAATAAGCATTTACTAAAAATAGATTAGACATAAGAATTAAAAAAGTCATGCTGTATCTTACCTGTCAGTCATAGTATCAAAATCTGAAAATGTATCTCCTTGATTTCTTTCAGACATCAAAAAGTCTAACCTAGCACCTGGTAAGCCAAGCTCTAAATATGTTTTGACAAGTCGTAGATCAGCTGCATTTCCATCTAATCCATGAACACAGATGATCAGATGTAAACCTGCAAAGATAAAAGTAGAATCATTATTCGCTTTCTATACTGAGACAAAGTTTTATTTTATCAGAGAACTCAATGCTGACTGGGTAACCATCAATACGTATTCAATAAAATAAACCGAAGGGTGAAATTTAACGATTTGACAGTTCCTTATTTACGGGACGATAAAGTGTGGAATGCTCTACCTACAATTATAGTTTCTAAATGTGTAGGCGATAAACACCTCTTTATCGCTTTTCGGCAGTTTACCTAATTGATAAACGAACGTTTAATCCACGTATAGGACATAATTAATTGTTGGTTTAATGAGGCGTCATATTAAGCCGAAAGAGACTATTGCTTCTTCAATTTCACTGGGTGATCCGTCCTTTCATCCGAGAATTCCGAGATATAACTTCGTTTACACGTAACTATTGCGTGGTTTTCAAACTTTGAAATAGTAAGGTATAACCCACCCAGGTGGCCCTGAACAGATTAAGAATTTATTATAATAAATACACTAGCATATATTACCTTCAGGATTAAACATTCTGTATTCATCACTGATATGGAAGTATGGAAGGGAATTGTCCACTGGAGGGAAATCTGAGTAAATAGCTCCAGGATATTTGACACTCTGTCTGAATTCTTCTCTACATTTCAAAAATAGTCGTTCGGATTCCGCAAGCCCAAATATGCTGATAAGATTACTTTCTCTAGGTTCTGTAAAATAATGATTTTATAATTAGCATTAAAATAAAATAGTTTGTTGTAATACAAAAATTATTTCGAATAAATTCAATCAATTTTTATTTAAGGATATTTCTTAAGTTTTGCGTTCCAATAATCACCTTTATTTCCATGCTCATTTCTAGAAGCTAGTTCACCAGTACTCTGGCTTTTGTTTAGGGTACCAGAATTGGGCGCTGCTGAGCTATTTATTGATTGATGAGTTCGCCGTTTTCGCCTCTCCATCATACCTGGTGTAAAGCCAATAATAGCAAATATGTGTTAGTGGCAAAAGCTGCTTAGCTAATTTAATTTAAAGTGACACAGACTAAGAATTGGAATTTGATTACAAGGCGAATATCTTACCTTCGCATACGTGATACAGAGGGTTATCAAGTTGTAGCAGCTGTGGTTGAGTGTTTGAAGTCTTTGATGGTGTTGATGATTTACTACTTTGCCGACTTAACTTGGGTGACTTGGAAGGTGGATCCTGAAATTATTTAAATAGGTAGTACTTATTTAACTATTTTGTAGTTTTCCTACGGTGATAATGTTTGTATAAATTGATAAAAACCTTAAACTCATCAGGAGGAGGCGGTGCATCTCTGAATTGTTGAGGCGGAGGTAAATGATCGTAATCTTTGTCTGCTATATAATGAGATAGATCGATTACTGATTTGGACTTTTCATATCTTTGTCCTAAAGCAGGTCCTGGTGGATTATTAACACGTGGCTTACAACGGTCCGAAGCTAGATGACGAATTTCAGCTGCTATTAATTTTTCAGTATATTGAATCCGGTCTTTTAATTTAGTTTTGTCAAGAGTGTTTGATTTTACCAGTACTGGCTGGGCTTTTGGAGATATTTCTTTGCGGATGTATGGATGCATATTGTCACTAACTGTTTGTGACTTTTTCACCGAATTTTCATTTGGACTTCTGGTAAGTGAACTGTAATTTTTTCCCTGTCCCGCACTAAATGAGTTATGCCTTTGATTGCTTTTCATTGAACTCAAGTCTGCATATTGTAGACACGAGGCATTACATGTATCTGAGTTACAGCCTGCATCAATACCATTATTGTGCATTAATTTGTTATATTCACACTGACTATCCGTACATATCGAATCGCTACATATAGTACACTCCTCACATACTTCTTTATCACAGCACTCAATTTTTTCAGATGAATTACTTTGCGCGACCTTTACAGCCAATTTAAGGAGTCGTTCTCTAAGTTGCTCTCCGTTTAATATAGTGCGCTTAAAATCATTTATTTTTTCACCCTCAACTTCTTTTTTAGGTGGTCGTTCTTCTACAGGTTCTTCTTTTGTAGGAAGTTTTGTTGTTTTAAGGACAGGAGGTGGAGAGAACTTTTGATTATTTTGACAGCTTCCATCGGGTGAAGAAGGAGCGGTACTACGACCACTAGACACCCATCCGCTTTGTTCACTAATACTTGAAGTTGAATTACTTCTGGGTCTTTTTTCTTCCTTACTAAGGAATCTTTCAGGTGGTAATATAGTGAAATCTTTATCCCCTATATCTATGGATGGTGAATCAAAAGCTGCTGGGGGTGCTAAATTTGGTAAGGATTCTGAACCAAATGCATTATTTAGATTTGGTTCATCTAAGACAGAAGCAGCACTTCTACAATGTCTTAAAAGTTCTGGTCCGTGATCGAGACTGTATGGTACGCTAGTTGATGACTCCAGTCGTCTTAGTTCATACGGAATGCTTTCATTGCTTGATGAAGATGCTGCTTCAGACATAAGTTGGGACATTTTTTCCGAAGGCTTATGTTTTGATCGCTTTTCGTGCTTTCCACTCGATCTACCACTTTTTGGTGTAGCCATTCCCGATTTAGGAGTTGCCCTTCCAGACTTTGGTGTAGCTAGACCTGATCGTGGTGTAACACCACCTGATTTTGGAGTTGCTTTTCCCGATCTAGGGGTAGCTCTATCAGATCTGGGAGTACTTCTTTCCGACTTTGAAATATTTTTATCAGATTTACTTTCTTTAGATCTAACAGAGTGATGACTGCTTAGAGAATCTCTACTCGAATTTATTTTTGAAGATTCTTTTGCAGCATTATTTAGTTTAGCCTCTCGTGATCTACTTTTTTTATGTCTTACCGAAGGCATAGTTGAATGTGGTGTTGACGGCGGTGTCTTAGAATAATTCGATTTAGAATCACTACTTTTATCAATGTTCATAACAAATCCACTGTCATCACTACTTTTACTCGACTTTTTATGGTGATTTTGTACTAGATTTCCAGTATTTAAATCATAGCTCCAATCACCTTTTTGTAAATAATAATTCAGTTCATGTCTTAATTGATTGCGGGCTGCTTCAATATCAATGTGTTGCTGATTGTCTATACTCTGATGAAAAACATGCGTCGAATTTGATCTATGAACATGTTTATTAGAAACTAAGTTGCTTCGATCAGTCACTTGAGATTTACCACTTATAGGTGGGTAAGAGTTACGAGGAGGTAAAATAGGACGGGGTAAATTTACACTGTAGCCTCTTTGGAATTCTAATGGATTACGAATTACATTATTCACTTGCATATTACCCTGGTTACCGAAAGCGTATCCATAAATTTGATTTGAAGGAATCTGCATCATACCATTATATCCTATATGATGGAACACTTCATTGTTAGTGCCATGATTTAAACCCATGTTGCATGGATTTTTAAATTTCTCTCGGAATTCGTTTATGTTTCTTCTATAATCTTCACCTTTAGATCCACATCGCCCTGTAGTGCTCGTAGGATAAGCAGTTGTTGTAACACTTCGTGGCAGCGTTGTCGGTTTAACTTGCTGCTGTGGTGGTAAATACTGTTTTGCGTAGTTAACTGAAACATTGGACCCATTTTTTAAGTTCTTAGTTGTGTTCGGCACTGGATTAGATGGCGTTATTTGTGCAACCCCTCTTAGCTGATCCAATGATTTACTATGTCTTGCCGGTAAAGTGCTCACACCACTAGTAACTTCATGTTTATGTCTAAACACCTCGTTATTATCTTCGATATCTTTTCCTACTCGGGAAATATTAACGTTACTTTTGGTCATATTCATATCTAAAAGTGTCGGTATTGAAAGCCGTGACATCTGTTGTCCTTGTTGTAATTCGCAAGAAGCAAAAGCAATATTAGGTGACAGTTGTATTTCACTTATTTGGTTGTTTTGCACGATATATCTAGTCCTGCCTGTTATTTCTAGTTGTTTATTATGTGGTTTAGCCAATTCCACAGTATTTTGTTTCACTGGCGCTCTTTTCGGGGATCCTCGAGCTGATTTTTGGGGAGCTAATGTCAGTGAAGCTTGGACAACGTTCATATTGGCTTTAGGGGTATTAAAATGTGGTTCCATTACACCCATGATCGTTTTGGGCAGTGTAAGCGTGACACGCGAAGCTTCAGATGATGGCCTTCTCGAATCCATGAGTGAACTCACACTACACGCACAGTCGTTGATCATGGGTTCCGAACACAAGAACGGATCTGAAAGGATAATAAAAACATATTAGCTAAAGTATCATTTTTTCATTAAAAATTACATGGATTAAATTTTATAAAAATGTTTATCAGTTTTGTAATAATTCGTTTACGGAATAAAATAATAATTACCACTTCCAGATTTACTAGCATTTGAATTCAAAAATGATCTTCGTCTAGCAAACTCTGCAGTATCCTGATATCTAAAAGAAAAATAAACGTTTATAATAAACAAATATTACAAGGCAATAAAAGAAATAAAAAGATTGAAATGTATTTACCTGTCTTCAAAAATAATTGGCATAATATGCGGGTCTCCATCAAGAGCTATGCAATGGACTGGCAAAGGCGGTAGTAGTGCCAGATAGCGTGACCTCCTTGCTACTTCTCCTATACTTTGGTAAGACTGGTAGTTGCTATCGTAGCATCCAGCAAGCGAGTGGCGAGGGTTGTCGAGAACGAAAAAACATTCTGCGAAGCGCTTGATCCTGAAAGAAAACATGATTTTAATTAATATTTGATACTATTGTATCGAAATTCTGTGCCAGAGTAAGAGTATTTTATTAAACATAGCTTTGTTTGAATATGAAAGGATGTAGGAACTTTTAATTTGAATTTCATAAGCTAAAAACTAAAAAAAATTCAGATGTTTTATTTTTGTTTTGTTTTGACACCAGGATTTAATTTTCAACGAAGAGCCTTACTATTACTAAAACAGTTTCGGCAGCGTAGAGTCAGATGACATTATCTGTGCCGTTCCTGGATAGATAACCATGTCCTAAAAGGGAGCCTCCAAATGACGCCAGCTTAGTGGAAGGGTTACCCTAGCAAGTGACCACCCCAAATTAAATGTCTACGCTAATTGTTACCGCTCCGGCGTCGATGTGCTCCGGCAATGTTTTAAAAAGAGACAGTTCTTTTTCTAACCCGTGTGCCATCATTTTCGACCTCATCTGCATTAAGAATCCGGTAAGATAGAGTTCAAATGTAAGTTTAGTTACCAATAAAAAATATTACCGTAACGCATGATGTCTTGCAGCCAGCGTGTGGTGCACGTGCGGTCTGTCCGTCGTGTGCTGCAGGAATGAGCGCCAGCGCAGCGTCACGTCCGCGCAGAGGCGAGCGATGTCGTGCGCAGCGCCCATCGCCCATTCTTCTTCTTCACCAGCTTCAGATTTCTTAAAAATAATAATTAACGAAATTACTAACACTGCCACTTCAATATGAAAAACCAAAGAAAACTTTATTGATCTGGAGTCACACAGTGAAAAGTCAAAAGAAAAATAAGTTGCAAATCAATTGTTATGTTGCCAATTAAAAAACTAGATTTCACATTAATGTTTACTAGTAAGTGATGAAATATTCTTGAATTTTCCGAGCAAAGCTATGATATCTGTGGTTGAATATCGCGCAGGAAGCGGATGGCCGGAAGAGGAAATCGGCATGCTCAGATTACTGGCCGTACATTTAATTGGACAAAATTGTTATACTCTTATACAAACAGAGAATTATAGGATTATTAATGAATGTATATAAAAATAAAAGATGAAATTTATCGCTGTTAAGGTGAGATTGTCTTCCAGTTTGACTAGTAGAGCATGCAAGTAAATGAAATCAAAGATTTCTCAACTGTTCTGGTTGTCGTAGTGGATTTCGCTGATTCAAAGATAGTCTCACAATCTGTTTTTATATGTTCATATGTATTAATATTGTAGGTCACCCATAGTCCGCTACATGGCATCTCATGACACAAACTTTGCTTACTTTGAGGCCACGTAGTTGGTGTGATTGTCTGGGTATTTTATTTTGTTTTTATTTTGGATATTACAGGAACGCATATACATGATGAATGTTTTTTATGATATAGCAATTAATTGAATATGTAATTCACTTCACTGTAATCACGTAACTAGCGATTATTACTCAGCAGGTTAACTCGTATACACTGTTACCCTTTTTACCATATGAAAATAAATAATTTGAATTCATACCAGAGATAGAGCAATAAAAGTAACACCTACTTTCCCAAGGTCACTGAGATCCTTGATTCTTTGGGCTACTTCTTCCACGCCGTTATTTGCTGTAGACTCATCTGGCGTCAGCATCACACCAGTGGAGCCGCATATTGACACCGCATTTTGCAGACCTTCAAGCGATCCCAAAAGTATTCCGCAAACTTCTGCATGAACTTGTCTGAAAAACAATAGAAGGATGGTTTTCTTAGATATATTGTTTATCTCGTTGAATGTTCCAGTTTATGGAACAACACGTATTGGCAGTATGTAAAAGAACATGAGACAGTTTTAAAACTTCTTGGGAACTGTCCATCAATAATCGAGTATCGTCTTATAAACCATTGATATTCTACGATGATGTTTAGTAGTGCCCCACGAATAACAAAACCAATCCAAGAGTTGGAGAGCAGCATTTTTCTACGTAGATAACCATCTTCTTAAAATTATACATTTCAATTGAAATTAAGTTGCTGTAAGGAATATTTATACATGTTTGAATTATTCGGTTTATAAATTACCCTATAGAACTATCGCGGGCAGTCGAGGTTAGACGCCTTAAACTTCCACATATATTTATTTGTTTGTGCTCTTTTTTGTACACAAAGAAAATCATCATTCACGCAACCAGTGGATCGTTCAAATCTTTATATTTAAGTAGGTACGTAGTGATAATCAGAAGTTGCCTCTCACCTCGCATGTGCAATTTTGCTTGAATTTCCTCCAGTACATTTACCGCCGCCGCCTGAGCCAAATAGTATGTTCTCGAAACTTCCGGAAGCGTTGAAATTGGATCCTGCACTCTTGACCAACTTTCCCCATTGTTTGCTTGCTCGTGGAGTGCTACAAATAGAATTGGCAGTCAATTTACAATTCAAAATTTAATACGTTCATTTCTTTTCTTTATAGCTTAAAGATTTCTTACCAGCTTTGAACGTAGCTCATAATGCTTTTCCTTCAAGGACAGACATGGAAGAAGTTCCTTTATTTTTAGTGTTGCCTATGAGAAAATCGATAGAAGTTCACTTAATTTAATCATGCAACGAATATTACACGTTGGAGGTTTCGAGTTTAATACTTTGATGAATATTTTACCTAGTCATGCCATCTATTATAAGTTTGGTTTTCTGGAAAATTATAGAGGCTTAATTTTTTCTTTCTCGCTCGTTATGGATGATGCGCTTAGCTTTTTGTACTTATGTAAACTGACAAATAGAAACTATACATTAAGAAGTGGTTTCTTAAAGTGAATTAGTATATAGTAATGGACATGCCTTTATAATATGTACAAATTGATATAAAAATACGAACTAATCAATAACATAAACTAAGTCAAAGAATTTCCCTCTTTACGAAACCTATAAAAACCATTACAGATCAATCAAAGTTAAATAACCGAAAAGTGTGAGAAATAAAAAAATTACCCGGCCAGGACTCGAATCTGGGACTCCTCGTTTGCCGGACGAGTGCTCTTCCACTGAGCTACCGGGGCCTCAGTGCTCAGTGGAAGAGCACTCGTCCGGCAAACGAGGGGTCCCAGGTTCGAGTCCTGGCCGGGTAATTTTTACTTATCACATTTTTTTTATTATTTAAGAATAATCGAGCAAAAAAATTAGCAATCAAAGTTTTTAAAATGGCCTAGAAAAAACACATCCCATAAACTTAAATCATAATTCCCCTAATAAACTTACTTTATATACGGCTGATGCAGGGCTACCAAACACGCATGTATAGTAAGCGACACCGACGACAGATGGAAGTAGTCGAATAAGACAGGCAGGTGGTAATGCAGACCCTGGGCTGGTTGGAAGTGCAGCTTCAGCACGCGGCAGGAGACAGGAGTCAGGGTGTTCGATTGAGCAGTCTCGCTGCACCAGAGCTCCACGCCGAGACTCCATTCCGCTCGTTCTAAGGATTCTTTTAGATTACGGCTATCAACTGAAACCAAAAAATGAGGTCGTTAGTTTGTGGTTATTTTTGTTTTGATTGTGTTGTTGATGCCTAAGGTACACGTTCGCGTTATAACCGCGTGGGGTCAGTTAACAAAGCCCTACTGCCCTTGTGTCGCAAAAGCTTCGTGGTAGGGACCCCTCCAGGGATAGCCACCACTCTTCAATTATTTTTTTCCGCCATAAAAAGCCAGTTACTTTATTATAATAATAATAATGTAATAACAATAATAATATCAACAACAGTCGATCCCCGACCGACTGGTCAAATTGTCGGGTCTTTCCGCCGAAAGGCGTGTAGCTTTAAGTATACATAATAACAATAATATTGTTATTATTATTATTGGTCTTATTGTCGGGTCTTTTCCGCCGAAAGGCGAGTTGATTTTGACATAACAATAATAACTTTTATTTTCATTAAAACAAGTTTTACAGGGTTATCATCTGGGGCCCTCTGTTTAGCTCAAAATGACTGTGTTAGAGGGTCCCGCTCTTCCGTACATTATTTTAAATACAAGTTATATTTACTTGTTTTACAATTACCTATATACAAAAAAGAAAAACAAAAATAATAATAGTAATGAAATGACATTAATACATAAATGGCAAATTTTAGCTCGTAAAAATAACATTATATGTAACTTATTAATTCTAACTTATTTCAGTGATTATTTACAAATTGAGAAAATAAATCAATTATTCTAACTTTTAAGAGTGAAAGCTTAGAGATAATATTTTTTAAAGGTAAATTTACAAATATAATTTAATAAAAATATATATATATATATATATATATATTTTTTTTTTTATATAAAATATTGATTTTGTATTTCACAATAATAATTATTTTATATTAGATATACGTTAACAACCCCCTCGATTGTGAGCGTGCGTGTTTGTGTGTGCGTTTGTGTGAGAGTGTATGTGAGTGTGAGTTTGCGTGTGTTGTGTGTAATGTCATGAGTGAACATAAGTTATAGTATGGGTCTCAATATTTGTAATATTTGTTCGCATTCCTCATAGTTTAAAGATTTTAGCCTGTACGCGGTTCGTACTGAGCGGCAGAATTTGAATAAAGCGTGGTTGGTAAGTCAGGCGAACTCTGATGGGGTCCAATCACCAAGGTTGGATTAGGCGTCGCTTATGACACACTCGCCCACGGCGTTCTTTTTAACTCTTAAAACATCAAAAATACCAACCTAGTAAATGCGCTCTAAAATGCACAATATCCCTCAGCGTGATCTCCTCGTTCCTGTACATGATCTGGAAGGCTCTAGAAGCTGCCAGGCCACCGACCAGCGACGCATTGGCCGCCGGTCGCCCGGTGCGGGCTGCGCCATTGCTGCTGGAGACGGAGGCTTCGATGTGCACCGGGACCTTTGGAGACACCCGGAGACCCACTCGCACTTGGTATAAACTGTAATTAAAGATAGATGTATTAGAACATTAAAAAGATAAGGAAAACTATCTATAGTCATGTAAAGTCGAAGGGTTTGTTTTTTTTCAAACTACAAGAAGGAAGGGACACGCGCACGCTAAGTCGGGCCGAAAAGCAACTGTCACTGGTATACCTACATTTTATATGAGCTGCTGCCTGCTCCAACTCGGCGGCATAGTGTTCGTACTTCATATAAAATGTATACTCTCACAAGTGGATTTTTACGCTACAATTTTTAAAGAAGAATCCTTGTGCCGCATTCATCTCAATGACACTCCTCACTAAACGTAATTTATTTAAAAAAAATATATAAAGAACGCATTCTCTAATTTTATGTTTCTCTAAAGTCGCACTCAAAGAATACAATTTTTTTTTTCTGACACCCACAGAACATTATCTAGCCCAAATTAAGTTTCTTAAAGAACTTTTGTTATGGATACTAGATAACTGATATACTTAAGAAATATATAAACATACATATTGAATAAATACTTATTTTTTATCCACGACGGGACGGAGACGGTATATGCGTTTGGGGTGAGAGGGTGTTTGTGCAAACCAATGTTACCATTTATCTCCAGAACCACTAGTCCGATTTTAATGCGGTTTTCAGTAATCGCTTTGGATTTGATTGGTGCATGTTCTTAGATAGGTGTAGTGGTAACAACTTACCAGGGGGCGCTGCAGTAAACATTTGTTTGTAAAAGCCAATGTTACCGTTCATCTGCAAAACCATTGGTCC
The DNA here is from genome assembly GCA_944452665.1 of Stenoptilia bipunctidactyla. Lineage (NCBI taxonomy): Eukaryota > Metazoa > Arthropoda > Insecta > Lepidoptera > Pterophoridae > Stenoptilia > Stenoptilia bipunctidactyla. The sequence continues at coordinate 8,195,880 of OX101738.1, read as the reverse complement.
GATTTAAATGCTGTTTTCAGTGATCGCTTTGGATTTGATTAGCGCATGTTCTGAGATAGGTGTTACGGTAACAACTCACCAGGGGGCGCTGCAGTAAATATTTGTTTGCAAACCATTGGTCCGATTTGAATGCCGTTTTCAATTATCGCTTTGGATTTGATTGGTATAATGTTCTTAAATAGGTTTAACGGTAACAACTCATCAGTAATACTTCACTATATATTTAAATAAACTACATGGGTTTTCCAGTGGTGGTGGGGACATTAGAGGGCTGATGAGGAACGAGGTGTTGTGTAATGTAATGTATGGTACCTATATTATGCTCTTTAAAAAGTTTGAAATAAAAAACAAAATAAAAATTTTGAAAAACCCACGACGCGACGGTTAAAAAGTAATTGAAAAAGAATAAAATAATTTAAAATCCTCCGACTGAAATGATTTATGTGACGAGAGATAATTAACGTGAAAAGCTTTTTAAAAGTTCACTTGATCTCACACACAGTCGGTCATATTATGAACAACATACTATTCGTTTTCATAGCACTTCACTACGCTTACCTATTCGGTTCTCGAAGATGTAGATGTCGCAATAACATAGGTATTCAACTCCCTATGAACTTTATAAGAAGAGCAAGAAAATCCGTCGAGGGCTGCCATCAATATTTTAAATTTCAATATAAAACTACAAAACGAATTCATTCAATGGCAGCCCTCGACGGATTTTCTTGCTCTTCTTATAAAGTTCATAGGGAGTTGAATACCTATGTTATTGCGACATCTACATCTTCGAGAACCGAATAGGTAAGCGTAGGGAAGTGCTATGAAAACGAATAGTATGTTGTTCATAATATGACCGACTGTGTGTGAGATCAAGTGAACTTTTAAAAAGCTTTTCACGTTAATTATCTCTCGTCACATAAATCATTTCAGTCGGAGGATTTTAAATTATTTTATTCTTTTTCAATTACTTTTTAACCGTCGCGTCGTGGGTTTTTCAAAATTTTTATTTTGTTTTTTATTATTAGAATAAACTTAAATAAACATATAAACATCCATGACTTGACGACTAATATCTGTGTTCATCACACAAATATCCGCCGCCGCCGGGATTCGAACCCAGGACCTCTGGCATAGAAGACAATTTACGTTACCGCTACACCAGCCGGTCGCCATTAGTATTTGTATCGATGAATGTGATCTATCTACACATTCAAAAATATTGTCGCGTCATAAAGTTACTCACTATTTAATCATTTAATTTAATTAACTGAACCTTTTTCCTCAATTTTGCACAACTACGCCATAATTAAACCAGTTTACTCAAACCCTTAATTAATTAAACTTTCCGAAACTTTTCCATGAACCCATGGGTTAATTCTAGCTTCTTTAAACTTCTAAAAGTTGTTTAACTGTGAATAATTATTATAGTCACCCTCTGACCTTTATCTATTCTCTATGCATAATATCAAGTCACTGCACTGCGACGTTTGAATGTGAAAAGAGGATGAACAAATGAAAAGCGAACAAAACTCAATTCCGCGTTTATAAAATTAATATGAAGCTCTCAGAGATTTTCCCGTCATTGTTCTGTTTTCCATTAAACTCAAGTAAGCAACGAATTTTGCATTAAAAAACCGACTTGATTCATATTTCCTAGTGTTTTTAACTAGCCAAAACTTTGGAACATAATTAAATCTCTTTATAGTTTCAAAGCGTTGTATTGATTTTGATTAGATTTTCATGCGATCCCCGCTGGATTATCAAATGATAAGAATAATCAAAATAAATTTCAAATTGACGAAATAATCGAAACTAATAAAAATTAATGTTACAGTCTCTGGAAAACGAACTAAAGCATAGTGTTCAGCTTCTATCAGGATAGTGTATTTCATCGCCTTCAGAAGTATGTTGATGAAAATAGTTCACGCCTTGACAGGTGAAGCAAGCAAAACTCTGTGTAGAGTAAGCCTTTGGGTCTATTGAGTCAAGATTTTTCAGTGTTCAATTTCAAATAGATTTACTTAGTTATACTTATGTACTTATATTCAATATGAACGCCATATTTTTTTCGGGTACACCTATTATAGTAGAACTTTTTAAGTAATAATTTTTTATTGCATAACAACTAATAGCATAAACCTCTTTTCGCAGAATATCGTTGGGCATTAACTCATTTAGCATACATTGAAACCCATAATTCTGTAAGTCAGAATTATCTGTACGCATAATTTTGGTATCCATAATAATCACAATGTATAATCATCACATCGCAGAAAGTTCAAAACCAGATTCATCTTATGGCATATATTTCTTATCCATAACAATTTAAAAGTAGAACCATCATTTCGCATAATGCTTACAGCAAGAATCATCTTTTATACTTTTAGCCGGCTAAAACTAGGTGCAGCCGGCCACATGTGGTTAAACCTAGGTGTATCCATTTCGGGGTTGTGGTGGCCGATCACCTCGCTGCGCTCGGATGATCGTCGCCTCGCTACGCTCGGCTTTTTATATACACTCTTGAGTCGATGGTAACTATGGCAAAGCCAGGTTAAGGGGTCATGGTTAAGGGGGTTGTGATTAGGCTACACCTAGGTTTAGCCACCGGTGTGCAGCTGCACCTAGTTCTAGCCGCTATGATGAAGGCTAAACCTAGTTCTAAGGGTGTTATTTTTTTATATCCTTGCCCATGAGAGCATGTTCGTTTCTGGGTCACAAAACTAACCTAACCTAACCTACGCATTTTTAAAGAAGAAAGTAACCCAATCTATATTATTCTAATTGAAATTCTATGATCTTCATAGTATGCCTAGTCAAAGTATGCCAAATAATCTGTACTCTAAATGAACGTTATGCTAAATGATATTATACAAAATTTTAACTATGCCAAAGGTAAATATGCAAATAAAAATTCTACTATCTTAAATGTATGCCATTCTAAATTCGGTCATAAGCACATTATGCCTAAAAATATTTATGTCAAATATTTTTTATGCCTAATTAATGATCGACTAAAGAAGTTTCTGCGAAGTCAGTTATCCCAAATAGGTTTCGGAGTATCAAGTTTCTACCAAATAGACCGCACCCAATTTTTTTCACATTGCTGTGCGGAGTATTATTTTCGGGACGCAAAAAGTATACTCATATCCCTATTGGTTTGTAAATATTGTTTTTTTTTTTAAGTCGCCGCCGCGCACGTAATGTCTCGGTTTCGTTGTAGTGTGCGGAATAAGTAGCACTAAGGCTGGTCAGTGCCAGGCTGGCCTTTAGGGTTTCTTAGAGCCGTTTCAGTGCCCTGAAAACTCTTGGAATCCAACTACTTGGCCTTGGTGGTATATGGCTCAAACTGCCTCGTTATCCAAGCTTAAGCTTAGTAATGGGCTCATTGAAAATCATCCTTTTTTTTAACTTCTGCGTAGCGAGTTAAAAAAAAAAGAAATTTTACACTTATGCAGGGAGACAAATTTTACTCTGTACTCGATTGTGATCATAATTATGTAATAAAAGTAGGTACTTATTTTTACATTAGAATTCCCTATTAATAATTATAGAGACATACTATACTTTTACCGACGCGCCCGCGCCGCCTCAGTCAACACGCTCACAGTAGTGTTCCCGCCACACGCACACCACCACCCGCTATGTCTCTATTGTATTACGCTTATGTAACCACGCGTTGCATAGTTAATTTTTTAACTTTCGGTTAAGTTTACTCAGTAAACAATTAAAATTTATTTTATTTTTTCTCTTGATGTATGATCTCAAACTATCACGTCCTCGAATTTCGAAAGTGACCACCCTGTACATGCTAGATGCTAGTTATAGCTTATTTTGACAACCTAGAAAGTTAATAACAAAGAAAAGTCATAACTATCAGACAATAACGACCCTGAAGGTTATTTTTATTACAACACCATCGTAACAAAAGGATTCGCAAAATCATCCTTAAATACAAAATAAGATAACTAATTGTATTAATTGAAGCTCGACTGAAAAGAGTGTATAGATTCCATTACACTTAATGCGATACGTTCCGCTCCTCTGATCTAGTTTGACTACGTCCTTTAACGCGACATACGAGACAGTATTAAGGCGACATTCTAGAAATTAAATGCGTCGACAGTCAGCTTCAGACCTCTTAATTCGTAAGAATGACGTTTCTTGGGAAATTGCCAACTTCAGTGCCTTATAAACAAAGCTATGGAAACGCTATTTTGAACAATAGAGATGCTTCCACGTTGGACTGGGAGCGAAAGAAAAACATAGAATATGCCAGCTGCTTCTCTTCCCGGACATACTGTAAAAGTCAGTCAAGGGACAGAGGTTTTATTGGCGTTTTTGCGGGCGATAGGTTGACCACCTGTCACTGCAATAGTCTCTGTCCATCATTTTAATACTTCCAAATTTGTCAAATGTGACATCAGATGGTTTTATAGCCTCTGGTGTTCTGCCTACCCCATAAGGGAACAGGCGTAAAGCTATGTATACAAGGTGTTCCTGTTGATTTTTTAATGGGATCATGTAATAGAATCAAATAACATGAGAATAATTTTTCTATTTAAATTTTTTTTGTTTTTATTTTTCATGCAAAATAATTCAATTAAGTCAAAACATCTTATGTAAAACACCTTAGCGTTGTACATTGTATGCAACGCTCCTCAACGTTTAAAATGTTTTTGTTGTTTATTGTATCGCTTCAGTGAGACGCGTCTATTGAATGAATGTTAAAGAAATTTTACAAGGGTGATAATTTATGAATTCATTATATTAAGATTGATGATATCTTGGAAATAATGCACTTTTGAACCACATATTCGTTGGCAAAAAGTATTGTTTTTTAGTAAGGAACAAAACCTTAAAGTAATGGCAAATCAACAAGAACACCTTGTATATGTATTGAAAAAAAAAAACATTATTACACGTCCTTTTACTTGGACCTGACCTTACTTTTATACAGGGTTGATTTGTGGTCATCGGCCAAATTTTTTTTACACAATAAATATCATCTATAGAAACGATTTTTGCAAAAAAAAGTATTTATTTTTTTAACAAGGAAATTAATATATCCGCTAACAAGTTAAACAAAGCATGATCACTCTTAATTACCATTAAAATAAAGACTACGCGCTACTAAAAAACATCTCGTAGAACTACGTCGTATTATTGCCAATGAAATTCCGCGTCGTAGTAACTATGTTCATCAACAGCGACTATTTTTAAAAACGTTTGTGGTTCTATATTTCTACTTTTTTGTACTGAGCGAAGCTAAAATAAATATGCAGGTACGTTTATATTGTATCAAAGAAACTAATATTTGAATTTGGCTGGTGACCAAAAAACAACCCTGTATACTGATTAGGTATTATCGAGAGCTATAAAATTTAGCTCTTTTGACTTCTCTTACCTAATAGGAGAGGAGATCGCACTGCAGCAACAAGACCGCCTTACTAAACTTAAAAACTTAAAAATAACTTCTATACATGTCTCGAACAGTTTTTACAATTAAAATAAATAAACTGCTAAATATTCAACGTATGTTTTAAGACACGACATTCTTATCACACTAACAAGAAATCCTCTATGCATTTCGTGTCGTTTTATATTTCTTCTTTTTACATAAACACTTACTCATCAAAATAAAAATTAACATGATTTCGCTCATGTTTTTCAAAGGTACATTCATTACCTCGACACTTAACGTATGTTTCAATTAAGTTGTATGTCATAAAAAGCGATTAGATTAATGTTATTAAGTGAAGATCTAGGTTCGCGTGTTTATCGCAATTTTGTCGTTATTACAAATTGTTAGACTAATCATTTAAGTAAACGATTATTTTTAATAGGAGTTTTAAGACGTAAAAGTCCTTATAATAAATTAATTGTTTTGGAAACTGTTATTACTGCTTATTTAAGGGGATGAGACTATCGGAGCAGGCTGTCAGCACAGTGGGAACTTCTATTCTTCGATCTATTTTTCTATTGTATACTTCTACAACTCACCTTTCACTTCGACAGATTCTAGGAATTTAACGATTTTCCTGACGGTGGTAGATCCATTTCATATATATCCATGTGGGCGGAGTATTTGTGCATGACTGCTGTCGACACCCCCATTATTATAAAAATCCTTACGTAGAAACATCACATATTACATTGCTTTTGGCTAAGCGATGTAGAGCAATCGATTAAACAAATTCGGTGAAGGCTTTTCAGGTCACGCTTTTCCATAACCATTGTACAGAATCCGCTAAATATTCTTTAGATTCCTTTAGTATTTAGGAAGGGATTTAAGTGGGGTTTTATGATTTAATTAATATCCAATAACTCCGGCTTTGTAAGAGTAGCAGACTGTTAGGGTGCAAACTGGACGGCGGCGACATCGACAGCAAGAGCGACAGCAGCGGCGCGGTAAATGCCAAATCAACAAAATTACTACTTGTTAGCGCACTTATAGTTCCCATCATTGATTACGCTGATGTATGCTGCTCAGTCCTCAATGAAGTTTACCTCACAAAATTAGATCGTCTCCTTAACAATTGTATTCGTTTTGTCTTTGGCTTACGTAAGTACGATCATGTATCCATATTTCGAGAACAACTAAGGTGGCTTCCCATTCGACAACGTAGGCATCTCCGAATACTCTGATAGGGAATGCAATCTCGACTCGAGATTGACAAATCGAGATCTCGCGCCATAATCATTGGATCGAGATTGGCCCATTCGAGATCTCGATCGCAACCGAGTCGAGATCTCGCGAGATTTCAATATTATCGAGATCACAAAAAAAAATGTACCTTATACAAAATTTTATATTCTCTGTATAAAAATCATGGACAAATAAGATAAATAAAACTAAAATGTCATTGATGTGATGTTTTGTAAATAAAACTAATATTTTACTTTTAAATCACTATTAAATCCTTTATGTAATATAATCTGAACATTTAATCCGGTTGGTGATCCTTTTGTGCACTTACGAATAACGTTACAAAGCTTGCATTTAGCGCTGTAACCATCCGCAGATTTAATAAAATATCTCCACACCGCCAAATTGCTTCTTGTAACTTCCATAAACACATGTTTTGAATTGTTCTTTGACATATTTATTACTCTTTAATTGTCACAGCGTTAAAAATCTTCTAATTTTACTCTAAACAATAATAATTGCAGGGTTGAAAGGTCAATTATCACTTAACACAAGTAACTACTAAAACTTCAAAACTACTAAGCAATAAATATAAACAAATACGCAGTCGCAAAATCTCGATAATCTCGAGCAATATTGTCGAAATCTCGATCGATATCATATCTCCGCATGCTTTATTCTATTCTAAATGATCCATTGAATTTTTAAAATGTAAATTCCAGTATCTTGGTTCATCACATGATAGATATCTCCGATCTTCTGATAACCTTAGCCTGCATATTCCTTTACACCATTCTGGATTTCTTTCAAACTCTTTTGTTATTCAGGCAATAAGGCTGTGGGAAAAGTTACCTGTATTCCTACGAAAACCCCTAGCAAACTGGCATTTAAACAATGCGTCAGAGCTCACTTTTTCAAGATAACAAATGCATCATCCTAATTTTCACTTTGTTTTTATTTTCATATATGTTTAATAGCTTTTGTGTTTACATTTCATACATATTATAGTATAGAGTATATATGTATATGTATTTATGTAGTTGTGTATTATTAATTATGTAAGTATATATTATAGTTTTTAATATAATCTGCACCACTTATTCTGCTTTTGTGGTGGTTGACTGGTAGAGAATGCCAAATGGCATTAAGTCCGCCCATTGTACTCCAATTATTTGTTCATAAAGTTTTAAATAAATAAAGAATTATAAAATGCGAGCAACGCTTTTAAAAATAAGAACCAAATTATTTATTATTTTTATTTATTAATATATCACTGGACTGGAAGCGAAAGAAAAACGTAGAATGTGCCAGCTGCTTCTCTTTCCGGGCATACTGTAAAATCAGTTAAGGGACAGAGGTTTTAAAGGCGTTTTTGTGGGCAATAGGCTGACCCCCTGTCACTACAATAGTCTCTTTCTTTGTCAAACGTGACATCAGATGGTCTTGTAACCTCTGGTGTTCTGCCTAACCCATAAAGGATACAGGCGTGACGTTATGTATGTATGTATGTAATATATCAAAATATATATATTTTTTTCATTGTATTTCATTCAATTTACACAAATCCCGTCATTACCTCCGGATTGATATGGATCATTGATGGAAACTGCATGAAAATATATTTTTCAACACACTTGCTCGTAAAGTGAGCGTTATTCTATTGAATTTAGAACTATAAGCTGTGCTATAAGTCACGCGTGCATAATATATTATACCCTAGTGCACAATATAATGAATCCTACAAAGTTGAATTGTACCTTTGTGCAAATTACATGCGAGTAAACAGAGCATATTTTATTGGTCCGGGTTATACATTAAATATTTTCAGAAACAACAAAGAGATTTTATACCACTTCAAATCCATATACATTTTTAAATGTTTGCACCTTATATTAGTAAAACAAATTTGTATATCAAACAAATTATTCACAATTTACAATAATTTGTTATAAAATATTAAAATATTTGCATTTACCACTCCAAATTAAACATTTTCACTTAAAATAGGCTATATATGCTATACAGACATTGACACATTTGGCGGAAAAAAAATCTACGCGCATGCGCGAGGTTCGGCGCCATTTTTCAATTACAATTCACAGCTTTGTTATCAAATGTGTTTGTTATTTTATGACCACGTATGTCTATCTTTTACTCACAAGTGTGTTGAAAAACGTCGTATGTAACTCGTGAGCGTTGCTAATTACAGTCTCGGCTCAAATCACAGCCTCGACTGTAATTTGCAACTTAGCTCACTTGTTACATAATATACTATAATTGTTTTTTGAGTATCTTGCGTTCAGACAGAAAAAGACGGCGAGGGGATTTTGCGGATGAGGGGACTTTAATTCATAATAATGTAGGAATAAACCAATGTTGACATACCGTCTATGTGTACCCTTGTTCCTGTGTGCCAATCCATACTAATCAAAATCCGGATTTCTATTTTACATGAAATAATCTTAGATTTAAAATTTCGATTAAATGTAAAAATCCGCTATAAATCAAAATTTAAATTTATACAGCCCTTGTCATAAGGATGCATTTAAATTCACTAAATCACTAATGACTAGAGGCGACGACGAGCATGGGTGGGATATCGAAAACTTTTATTGGAAAAGTTTTTCATGAAATTCATATTAAGGTTATGTATGCCAATATTAATAAGCAGTGGGTCGCTGTGCCGTACGTTTTATAGAGTTCCTCCACGTTATTGCTATAATAGAATCGGTATATCGTTGTTTTGTAGATTTAGTATAATATTGTCTTACCTAAGTTTTCGCGATTAATAATTGTTTAGGGTTGAAATTTAAAATAATATATAATTATACTTTCGCTATAAATCTGGTTAAAAGTGTTTTATTTCAAGCACGAAAGCATGCTTTCATTGACAACTTGCTTGAATTGAGCATCTGTGTCGGAATGTTGCTCAAAATAAGCATGGTCAGTTCGAGCACGCTCGTGAATCGACTGGCTTGCGATTTTTGAGCATGCCACCAGCGGCGCGGTTGGAACTCTGTGTGCTTTAAGTGCGTCTTAACAGGTTTGGTTATTCAGCATTCTAGTATCGGTCAGTTGTTCATACTTAAATATATAGGGTTGTTTTTTAGTCACCAGCCAGATTTAAATGTTATTTTATACGATACGAGGTTTTACCTGCAACTTCGTACGTGCTAAACTGTGAGGATTTCCGAAACTCTAAAAATATAACCATACACCCATTGAAGAACCTTTATACTTAGTATTACATCCGTGCAGTAAAGGAATAAGATTTTTCATAAAAACTAAAAAGTTCTATATTTCCCGATCCCGTGGGAATACTGGCCGGTTAACTAAAGCTGGCGCCTTCACAGTACTCACACATATGCAATTTTGCGCGCGAAACAGCTACTTAGTATGAGTTTCAAAATATAAAATTTATAATGTTACTAGCTATTTCGCGCGGTTTTACCTGCGCAATTCCGAAACCCGCGGGAATTTCGGGATAAAAAGTAGCCCAAGTGCTATTCCAAACTGTACACTATCACTATGTCAAATTTCATCCAAATCCGTTCAGCCGTTCTCCCGTGATTGAGGAAGAAACATGCATCTATACATCCAAACTTTCACATTTATAATATTAGTAAGATACATAAATCTATTAAAGGGATTCAAACTATTTATTGTTTCCCAATACCTAGATGAGTATCGAAAAGATGTAATATTATATTATCAAATTTCTACACCGGATAGAAATAAAGTTACGCGAACATTTTAAGCCTATGCTATTCATGAACATAATGCATAAGAGGCATGGCCTGAGGTCGTGACATGAAGAGCATCGAATCTACGACCACGTCAACAAGAGTCAATGATGAACTCAACAGGCAATTAACTGCTGTCAAGAGATATTGAGTGGAACTTTCGCATATAGGCTGTAAAATATTTTTTATCCTATTTGAAATTTTTCAATCAGATCAGGTGGAATACCAAGCAAAGCGGCGGTGATATATTTGATTACAATTTCACAGTGTAAAGAATAAAGTGTCATCAGTATAACAGGGTGACTAGTTAGAAACTTGCAAATTTCGAGGACTGATATGTTGAGATCATCAAGAGAAAAAAATTAAGTTGTTGCAGTACTAAACTTGTTCGAAACTAGGTTAACTAATCACACAACGCATGGTCATATTAGCAGACATGGCCACATACGACAAAAAAAGTTCAAAAAATATAACCAGCGGACAGTGAAGAGGCTTCATTTGTCCGACACCTCATTTGTCCAATTATGATTACTCGTTTAGAAGTTCTGAGGGAACAGATGAACATCCATACCCACATACATACATACACGTCAAAATCATAACCCCTCCTTTTTGATTCGCCGTAGTCGGGTAAAAGTTGGGTCAAAACAAAAGTTGAACTCATTCCGCTAAAGACAAATTCGTCGTTTAGCTTTAAAAAAATCTTGTTACTCGTGTTTACAGCACGATAATACTCTTACAGAAATCGAACACAAAATATAAAGGGTTGATTAGTAGTCACCAATCAAATTTCAATGTTAGTTTCTTCGATACGATATAAACATACCTGCATATTTATTTTAGTATAGCTCAGTACAAAAAAATAAAGATATGGCACCACAAACTTTTATGCAAATAGTCGCTGTTGATGAACAAAGCTAATACGACGCGGCATTTCTTTGATAATACCACAGAATAAGTAATAGTACCGTTGGTAATAATACTACGACGTAGTACTACAAGATGCTTTGTAGAAGCGCGTAGTTATCTTTATTTTAATGGTAATTTAGAGTGACCATGGTTTGCTTAATATGTCAGGAGGTATATTTATTTCTTTGTAAAAAAAATAGACTTTTTTTTTGCAAAAAATAGTTTCTATACATTATCACTGTGTAAAAAAATTTGGCCGGTGACTACAAATCAACCCTGTATTAAAAAACTTTCATCATACTTGGGCTCATAATTACTTAGTTAGTTTTTATCCAAAAATAAACTGATTTGAACCAATTGATAAATGAACTTGGCTGATTGCTACATTAACTTCTGTAATATCTTCATATCACTAAAAATAAATTATTGACTATAAAAGTTGCTTAGCCTAACCCTAAACCTAAGAGGTAAAAATATGGATTTCTCAAGGACCATAATTTCATAATACATTCGATTAGCATTATGCTCACTCACTAGTAGTAAGTTTAAATATCGGAATAAAGAAGCTATGGGGCTCCGTAGTTTGTATGAAAAATAAAATGTATGGTTAAGCAGAATTTTGGTCTAGTGGGTTTAATGCCAAATAGATTAGGGTTTCCGAGTTTGTTAGCTGTATTTGTCGAAGCTGTATTGTTCCCATTGTTATTCAAGGGTCAAAGGTTAATTAATACGTTACTGTTGATACTCCTGTAGGGGTCAACTGCAGACGGCAATAAGTTAGCTTTTGTTTTGGGAATGTTAAAAGTTTCACTGATTTTCATGCTTTAACACAATTTTGTATAACCTGGATGGATATTTGGACATTTGCCGTGCTGAGATAAATAATAGGCGCCATAACTGAAACACGAATATACCTATTCATATAATACCCAAGTAGGTGGCATTGCAAAGCAGTAAATAAGAATGATATCGTAATAAAAACTAAAATTTACTAAATATTTTACAATAGGATTATACGAGCTCTATTAATTAGAGAGCTTAATTTATTATGTGGCTAGGTTGCAGTCTAAGGGAAGTTTAAATTAAACGTCCTAAAATCTGGATTTTATATAGGTACCTTATACGATTTTCAAGACATTAACGGGGAAAAATGATTTAGTGTGCAATCTCTGATGTACAATCTACGAAACGAAATAAAAAGAATCATGAAAAACAACATGCAAAAAATCTCCTCCTTTTTGAAGTCGTTTTAAAAGAACAAAGTTGTTATTGAATTTAAAAATATTGACTTTTGTAATTTGCATAGCAAAGGAGCCTGCAATTGACGTATTGGTTAATGGCAGTAACAGGCATAACGAGCATCTCATCGTAAGTGTATTAAGGGAAATGCAAGCTCCAAGCACCAACACCAAGTTATATGACACCATTAATTGCAGGGTAGTTCTCAAACAATTTTCACTATCAGTCACAATATTTTTATTAGGTACTCGATCACTCTTTACTAAAATTACTTTACCTTTAATTAATTTTAGTTAATTTTGATTTTGATGAGATATCGTCGAAATTCCGACCGAGAATGATTATAAAAAAGTATTCGATTTGGAGGCAAAATAATTTGTGATACAATGTTTAAAGTATAGTGCTTATTTGCGTACCAACTTATCTGAATATTCTTTTAAAATTTAAATGTGAAACTTTGGATGGATATATGTTTGTTCCGCAATCACGGCAGAATGGCTTAGCGGACCTTGATGTAATTTTGCAAAGAAATAGTTAATAGTCTGCAATAGCATATAGGTCACCTACTTTATAGCCTGGAAAAATACTCGTTTTATAATCTATCCGGGCCAGATTTGTTAGCTTTTAACTTCACGCTTAGACATAAGATGGCGCATTAAGTATTTTAAATCGCTCAGTTAACTTTTTAAAGCACTCAAAATGTGAGATCCCACTGATACTAATGTAAACTTTTACGCGAACGAAATCGCGGCCAGCAGCTAGTATAACAAAAGTAATTTATGGAAATTAAAAAGAGAGAAAAGATAACTGGGGCCCTATCTTGAAAGGTTTCTACAAGTATGAGTAAACTTACAGAATATAAGCCTTAAATAACTACTGTACAAATTAAGGTATAAATATATGTAAATGTACGGACGAGCCAGCAGTGACTGCACTAAGTAACCTCTGACATATTACTACTGACATTATTATTATACCTTAATCAAAGCAAATATGTTACCTCCAGTATCAGTTTGTATTTCAAAGCTTTAATGTATCAACGTAGGTATCCATGCACAAAGCTAAACAAGATCCGTTGCTTTGTGTCGAAGATTTCGCAGGAAAATCAATCTATAAATAACTATTTTAGTGCTCTGAGATGAGATTTAGAACTGATAGAGTAGGTATCTAGGTCAGGTATAAAATCGAACAAGAAACCTATGTTTTATGTTAACGACTGAAAAGTAAAATTATGAGTTTCGTTGTTCATATCCTACTTTATAACCTACGTGTTTCTATCACTTAGCATCTTATTTTATTTTATTTTATTTGGGTGGCCAACAGCTTTCACTTAAAAACTAGGTTTAACATATAATGTCGAGTAAGCCATTAACAAGCCACCGCAGATACATCTTATCGCTTTTAGCAAAAAGCGGGCACACTGCAATTAAAGATAACACTCGGAGACTGCCGCGGTAAAGCTATTGCATAGCATTTTTTATCAACTTATGCAATTATAATTATTTATTTATTTTATTAATGCAGTAATGTTTGATCTAATATGAAGTTCCACAAGTTCCTAGTAGATGGCGCTGATTGTTTATTAAAGCCCGCATGTAAAGTTATGAAATCAAAGTATCACCGCTGTGCCGGTCGGAGTGGAGGGTGTTAGGTTTTTTTCGTTACGGAATTTCTGGATTCGGTCGCCACGCCTAAGCCCGCGATAGAAGCTATGCAATAGCTTTAAAACTTGTGAGCCGCGTAGGATCAATGGGTTTAGAATAGCCTCTGGATAAGCACATCGTAAAAGGCAACCAATCCTAGAAACCCCTACTTAGTGGCAGGACTTTTTTATGAACAGGGTTGTTTTTTAGTTACCAGCCAAATTTAAATGTTAGTTTCTTTTATACGATATAAACATACCTGCAAATTAATTTTAGCGTCGCTCAGTACAAAAAAGTATAAATATGGAACCACAAACTTATTTAAAAATAGTCGCTGTTGATGAATATAGCTACTACGAAGAGGTATTTCATTGATAATACTACCACGTAGTAGGTACTATAAAATGTTTTGTAGAAGCTGATAGCGCTTCTAGTTGATATTGGGATGGTTCAGCCAAATATCAACTAGAAGCGCTGGACTCCGTTGACCGAAGAGCCCGTAATCTAATTAACAACGTCGACCTTACGACCAAAAAAGTACAGACCCTAGAGCATCGTCGTAAGGTTGCTTGTTTAACCGTGTACTACAGGATACATTTTGGTGAGTGCGCGAGTGCTCTGTTTGAGCAAATTGAACCATCACCCTTTTACCATCGGACTACTAGACGCAGACAGAACTTCCATCCGTATGTGGTTGATATTCCGAAAAGTCGAACTAAGCGCTTTGACAGTTCCTTTTTGATACGGGTCGCCAAGGTTTGGAATGAACTGCCTGCGTCTATTTTCCCTGACCAGTATAGTCCTAGTACTTTTAAGCGTCGAGTGAATAGGTTTCTCGTGGATGGACGTGTACCACCTTAGTCTTCATGTTCACTTAACATCAGGTGTCATGGAAGACAAACGTCCCATCCATATTTTATAAAAAAAAAAAGCATGTAGTCGTCTTCATTTCAATCGTAAATTAGAGTGACCATGGTTTGCTTAATATATTAGGGGATATATCGATTTCTTTGTAAAAAATAAATACTTTTTTTTGCAAACAGTTTATGTAAATTATACTTAGGTAATGTGTAAAAAAAAAATGACCTATGTCTACAAATCAACCCTGTATACGGGGTAGTTTTTTAGTCACTGGTCAAATTGTTTTTATACAATAAGTATCACTTGTAGAAAAGATTTTTGCAAAATAAAAGGTATGTATTTTATTACAAGGAAATTAATATATTCGCAAACATATTCAGCACTCTAAATTATGAATGAACAGCATTAAAATAAAGACGACTACGCGCTATTACAAAACATCTTGTAGTACTTCTTCGTAGTATTATCAATCCTACTTCTCAATCTACGTAGGTAACAACGAAATGTTAGATTTTCGTAAATGTGCAGATTTTTGACGTAAACTTAAATTTAGGGCGGAATACTAGAAGAACCCTTGAGAATTTATTGTTAACCAAACGTGAGTGTGACCTTTACCTCACTACACGCAAGTTTACGATACAACTGGATCTTCATACAATATTTATACTAATTTTACGACCGGCTGGCGTAGCGGTAAAACATTGCCTTCTGTGTCAGAGGTCCTGGCTTCGAATCCCTGCGGGATATTTTCGTGATGAATAAAGTCATGGATGTTATTAATTTTATTTAAGTTATTTTCTAACATTTATATGTTCAATTTGTACTTCAGTACATTTTTAAGCTCATTTATCCGTTATCTACAAGACAAAAGAAACATTGACTAGAGAATGCGTTGTATTATTAGAAATGTGGTATTTATTTTTATCTACAGCAAAAATGTAACACACAAAAGTACAACCACGTGCAAAAGCGTAAAAAGCTTTTAATCAATGGCGGTTTCCCTAAATGGTACAGTTGTAAAATGTACCATTTAATTTGCACTGTTGTTGTCGTGTTTGTTTCTGTCGACCTCAATCAATCTGGTGCGTCCCGGATACGGTCCCAACTTGGGGTTCCAGGTACCTGTAGTACTCTACAATGAAAGGAATTCGTTATGCGTCATTTAAATAAGTATAGCTTATTGGTTTTAGGGTTATTTTGAGTCTTGTTTCCAAATAAAATAAAGCTGATTTTAGTTTTTTTTTTGTGTAAAACAAGGACATGGTGCAATTTAAAAAATATTTTTGCATGAATAACAAAAAGCGAACTCTTTGAAAAGGTATATTTTATAAAGATTTTTTTCTGGTATCTAAACTCAAGCGGGATATTAAACAGTTTAGTGCTGGCATGGTGCTGGTAGTTTTTAGCGACTTTCCGCTAGCCCCCAAGTCACGGGCCAGTCCCCCCTCCAAGCCACAGGCCTGGGACAAACCTGGCCTGGGGCAAAACATCGAACTCATGGCGATCAATCCCAGCTGCATGACAAACTTGGTTTCTGCTATTACAGTTTGTGTTGCCATAACAACCAAAACCTAGATAACTTTATTCTTTGAAAGAATTTTAGATCGCAATTTTATAGTTTTATCTTATATTTATAGATCTACAATTTATTATTAGTACTCTGTCTAGTTCAGGGGTCAGAGACTTCACTTAAGTTTGTAACACTTTGCTGAGTAAATAAATTCTTATTCTTATAGTATTATAAGGAGAAAAAAAAATATTTTTTTGTAACACATACACAATTTCACGCTTGTATACCTTAGGTATGGGGTAGGCAGAACAACAAGGGCTTTTGGGTAGGCGAAAACCATCTGATGTCACGTTTGACACGTTAAAAGGAATTATAAAGATGTTGAAAAACTATTGTAGTGACAGGGGGTCAGCCTATCGCTCACAAAAACGTCAATAAAACCTCAGTCCCTTAACTGACTTTTACAGTATGCCGGGGAAGAGAGGCAGCTGGTACATTCTATGTTTTTCTTTCACTCGCAGTCCAGCATGGAAGAAGCGGGTGAAACGCAAAACTGATACTATCAAATATAAAAGTAAAAATATCACAAACGTGATCTAAAAATCAAAGTAGATGCGTATTTTCTCGACTTGTCAACAAATTACAAAAAGTATGCGTCATGCCCTTTAATCAACAGTCTGAAAGGGCGAATCACATTTTACCCCTATTTGTAAAGGTCTATGGGCTTTAATTGTAGGGTGCAAACCTTTGATTTTCCGATTAAAGCCCGGAAATGCGTAAACGAATATTTGAATAAAATAATTACCTGTTCAATGTTTACCTAAATGTTTTGTTAATGTATCATCAAGTTATACAAACTTAAGTACATTAGGAAAGAATCTCTCGGCACTTACATATGTCAATAGCGCTTATTTAGCAGATATACGTACGTACAGAAGGCAGCACATCAAGCGTTACAAATCTGTCAAAAATGTTTACTTGAATCTGAACCCTTGACATTAAGTTAAAATTGGTTGGGGAAATTCGACAGGTAATGTAACGCTTGATTTTCTGCCTTATGTACATATATTAATTAAGAATACTTCAAGGTTATTCGTGTGTGCTAATGTGTCAAGTCACAGCCGAGTTGCTTACACTGAGTGACATTTATCTAATATTTAGAATTAACCTGTAGAGACATCAAACCCACGCTCTCATCTCAATAATCTTTGATTTTATGGTAATCTGCTTGACGTAATATTTCCCACATTTCTTGATTTTTATTTTATACGTCAGGGGGGATTGAGTTGGGATGAATTTTTTATTTTATTATTTATAACTGCGTATTTACGAACGATTTACTGCTTTTCACCCGATTTTGGTAGTTCACGGTCTTTTGTATTCGTAACATAATAACAGTAATTGTGGTTACCTTGTCTTGTTTCTTTACACAATGCATTTATAAATACATAAATATATTAAGATAGATTCAAGATCGTAAAAACCACTGTGACTTCTCCATAAAACATGCTTAATATACTTTTGGATAGTTTATGAATTAAAATTTATAGTTCAAAATCTAATTTTACTTTTTGGAACCGTCTGTATAATTTAAATATTTTTGTAGTAGATTCAATTGTAATTCAAACCTTGCCTTTAAAATACAAACATGTATAAAATATTAGGTAGGGTCTGTCGTAATGAACGGATAATCTGTTAGGTATCTGTAGTTGGTCCGGATGTAAGGCTGCAAGAAAATCGTATCTATTTGGCGGAATACTCAGCCATATAAAAATGGTGGAGACTTTTATACTTTTTCATAAATTTTCCGAATTCTTCCATTTGTTTCGCTGCCATTTCATCAAATTTAAGTATTTTTGTTTAGCTTCTACTGAATTATATTCCTTAAGAATTGTTTTACCTAATTTTTATAAAATTTTAGGTTTTCTCAACGTAGAACATTTTCAAAATTGTCGTTTTAGGGCAATTTTTTTCAACTTTAATCGTAGTGTCGACTTTGATAATCTACTGTGACTTTCGTTACATTATTCTCGTGGAGATACGTTATTTTTATTCCATAAATCAGCCTGGTTTTCTTCAGAGTATCCTAATTAGTGGCTGAATAGTGCTTATATGAAGTATCTTGATATAATATACCATAACGACCAAGTTTTGCAACAATTAAAACATTACTTGAAAAATTAAAAATTCTGACCTTGATCAGTGTTCTCGCTCCTGTAATTTAATTTTGCTGGTAATCCACACATTGTTTTTTTAGAATTCACACATACTAGACAAGTTTTTAATATTATGGGCAGCTAAAGCTCCATACTTTTTTGTCACAGTAGATGATCAAAGTTGACACTATGAAAAAAGCTGAAAAAAATTGCCTTAAAACGACCATTTTGAAAATGTTTCAAGTTAAGAACACCTAAAATTGTATAAAAATTAGGTAAAGCAATTGTTCAGGAATATAATCCAGTAGAAATTAAATAAAAATAAACCTAAATTTGATGAAATGGCAGCGAAACAAATGGAAGAATTCGGGAAATTTATGAAAAAGTATAAAAGTCTCCACCATTTTTATATGGCTGAGTATTCCGACAAATAGATACGATTTTCTTACAGTCTTACATCCGGACCAACTCCAGATAACGGGTTATCCATTCATTACGACAGACCCTGTATAAAAGTATTAACTGGATTTTATCGCCTAAGTTACAAATATTTTAAATATAATTTATGTATTTCAAATAATATCTACATATATATTATGTGTTTAAAATAATTAATTATTCATCGTTTATAATGTTTTACAATATTTAATTTGCCATAATGGAAAATGTAAAAAAAACTGCATTTGTTTATTCAAAATAATGATGAACTAATGAACAAAACAAAATAATTAATTAATGAACTTGAGTAATTATAACGTTCAAGATATTTGAAATATAACTTATTTCAAATCACACATACCTATGTTTTATTATTCGTCGTGTAAAAAGTTGAATATAATAAAAAAAAACTGCATTTGATTTTTTAACACAGTAAGGGTGGGACGTTGTGAGTGGCTCTTTTTCCTTAAATTTGTTGTTTAATATCTTAATGATTATTTGTCTAGAGTTAAATCACCAGATTCATTTACGTAGAAATGCCGGAATACCCTATATCCTTTTTAATTCATTTTTCAGTTAACTAAGTCGTGTCAGCGGTTAATCTATACTTATAATAAATCTGTAGAGAGGTCAATTCTGTACATGAAATATATTTTCAAAATAACTATCAGGGGGTGATTAGTGATCGATACTGATGCCAAAAATGCAATCAATAAAATTTTTGTCTGTCTGTCTGTCTGTATGTTCCTTATAGAAACAAAAACTACTCGACAGATTTTAACGAAACTTGGTAAAATTATTCTTCATACTCCTGGGCAGGTTATAATATACTTATTATCACGCTACAATCAATAGGAGCAGAGCAGTGCAGGGAAATGTTGGGAAAACGGGAGAAATTACTTCATTTTTTAAGCTTCCGTCGCGTGTGCAGCTTAATGGTTAAAGCTACATAGAAATCAGGTCTGACAGAAATATTCTTCATAAAGTTATATAAAAAATATCACACAACAGTATATGTCTATATTTTATGGTTGACTCACAATAACACGTGTAAATCCCGATAGCTTAGCAGTTCGGAGCTTTCTGATTATATTTGTTTACGTTTATACTACTCTCACACATCCCTAATTAAAAAAAATAACAATATTACCTATTCTATAAAAAAAGAATCATAGAAATCGGTATAGAAACACCAAACTTATACATGAAATACGCTAATAACCCATCGCGCGTGAATACTGAATGATATAAGGATTATTTTTGCGTAACGGTTGCCGTGCTCGACGCGGCTCGCGGGGCGGTAGGGTATAAAAAGACGGGAGGCGAGCGCAAGCTTTATAATTCATTCAATATTTGGCTGTTGATGCGTTCAGAGCGTTCGACTTTATTGACAGACAATAATTGATATTGTAAACCGTGCTTATCAGCGCGACTTTTAGTCTTTAAATAGTTTATTTGAATTGCTTTCGTTGTTACTTTATATTATAGGTACTTATTAGTTGTTTTTATTAAATAGGTAAAATTTGGAAATTGAATATTCGGTCAAATTTCAAATTTTGGCTAAATGTTCAGTTTTTTTTTTGTATTTTTTAGGTAAAAGCGTAGGTACTTTTATTAATTATTTTAGTTATAGGTATTTATTTTTAAGTGAAGTAGGTATAGGTAGATAGCATTGCACAGGCGTTTCAGCTTTATTTTCATTTCTTTTTCTGTTGTGAGTTGTACATATTTCTGGGTATAATTCTATTTGGATATCTCAAATTTTAACAGGTTGCGGTGCAGGAGAAACCGTCTTTGTTCCCAGAATTCCCATAATAGCAAATAATTTTCCATTCCCATTTAAAAGAACGCAATTCCCAGTATCGGTGTGTTTTGCAATGACAATTAATAAGGCTCAAGGGCAGACTTTTCGTGTTGCTGCAGTAGATCTCGGTGTCAGTTATTTCTCGCATGGTCAGTTATACGTCGCTCTTTCCCGGTTTAGCAGTTCTAGAAATCTTCATGTTCACGTGCCGGACGGGTCAACTTTCGATATAGTTTACTCGGAAGCTTTGCGCTGAAGTATTTTCGTTCCATAGTACTTAAGCTTCATGTGAAAGTGATCTAAACAATTAATTGTCAAATATTATAAAATGTCAATCCTTATCCTTACTAATATTATAAATATGAAAGCGTGGATATTTGTTCAGCTTTCACGCAAAAACTACTCGACGAATCATCAGAGGTACTAGAAGTAACATAGGATACTTTTTATCCCGAAATTATCGCGAGCGAAGCCGCGGGCACAGCTAGTTTTTACTAAATCTTTAGATGCGATTGGAATACAACAGATAAACTGACTAATAAAATGTAATCTGATTGTTGTCAAACTCATTTAAAAACAGTATTTTATGGACGAATTAACACGTTAAAAAATACATACATATATAGCTTCACGCCTTTATCCCTAAGGGGGTAGGCAGAACTTCAGAGGCTATAAAAACCATCTGATGACACTTTTGACAAATTTGGAGGTATTATAATGATGTAAAGAGAGACTATTGCATCGACAGGGGGTCAGCCTATCGCCCGTAACGTCAATAAAACCTCTGTCCCTTAACTGACTTTTACAGTATGTCCGGGAAGAGAAGCAGTTAGCACATTCTTTGTTTTTATTTCACTCCCAGTCCAGCATGGAACTTGGAAAAATAAATGGAAAAGGAATAATGATAATTTTTTGTGCCTTACAGTAGATACATTTGGAAATTTGTAGGACTGTTACGAATTATAGGAATACCTTAACGATTATTTCCAGTAGTAGCTAAAGTTTTATTGACACGTATCCAAACACCGAAGCGTTAATTCATAGTTTCTGATAAATCCGGTTGAATGTTTCAATATATTTTCATTTCGTAAAATGAGACGTTTTTGACAAGAGAACTGACGGATACGTGCCACACTAATCATTAACACCTTATTTACAAGCTGACATCCCACATGCTCACAATCATGCATCATTTCTTTAACATCTACGTAAGCCGCCAATTGTTATTGTTTTTATTTTGATTATATTTTATCCCTAGTTCCAACATTTTAGTGTAAACTCATCTTACATCTTCAACAAAAATAGATATGCAAGAAATGATTCTAAAACTAAGAAGGCCGATTTACTTATTTCTTTTTAATTTGAGACCATTTCATCGATTATAAATACAACGTATTTGACGTTATAAAAAAAAAAATAAGATAAATAAAAATAAATAAATATTTTTGACACTCACGAAATATATAAACATACATATTGAATAAAATACATATTTTTTATTAGAATAAACTTAAATAAACATATAAACATCCATGACTTGACGACTAATATCTGTGTTCATCACACAAATATCCGCCGCAGCCGCCGGGATTCGAACCCAGGACCTCTGGCATAGAAGGCAATGTATGTTACCGCTACACCAGCCGGTCGTCAAATCATTGAACATAATAGTTCGTTGATAAATCGATATTCTTATTTTAAGTTGCCTTGAACTTTATGACACTTCAGAAAAAGTCTTATTTTTAATTCACTTCATGATTTAACATTGTTTCGTCCAATCGTAGCTAAAATTGCAAAACTTTGGCCTATTTAACTCAAAAGGAATGGTTACATGAAGATATAACTGTCTGTGGTCCTTAAGTGTTTGTTAATCTTACAATGACAATTCCCTCGGTGCTCACCGGTTATACGTGCCGGTTAGATGTCTGCGTCCTATTGTTTATGCAAGTAAGTAGTCTGCAAGTTATGTAACTAGAAAAACTGGGTTAGCCGGCTCTTGGCCACGGCCGGATTTGTGGTTTTGCGAACGGAATGCGCAAATCTTGAGTGCGTTTAAATTTAAATCACGAACCTGCATTTCTTTTTTAATAGAGCACGGAAATTGCAAAGATAATCTGATTGTCTGTTTGATTTCACATATAGATTGTGCTGAGATTCATTGCGAGCGGAACTGTACGAAAACAATATAATCAATAACAGTGATAACAGACACCACGGTGTGATACCTCGAGTTTACGTTCCAATAGTTTTTATAACCTTTTTTTTTGTATATTCCGTTTTATCACTTATTTATCATCAACAAATTTATATTAAATATCAAGATTTTCTAGTAACTGTAAAGTAAAAAAAAACAAAACACTGTAACGGAAAGTTTGAGTAACATCGCTCACCCTCTCTGAAAGAGGTCGACATTGTAGAACTTGTAGAGTTCCACTGAGAACTCGAAGGTAGCCTGTAGGTCCGTCATGGCGTCGGGAAAGCGCGGGGGTCGTGTCGCGCCATGCCGTGGCTAGCACAGCTGCATGGCCCGGCCACACCCAGCACGGAAGCTCGCGGCTCGGCTCAGCGCGGGCTCGGGACGCGGCGCCGACGGGCGTGCGGCTCACAGTGCGCCCACAGACGATTTATTTTTTATCAAACCCCAGTACGCATGCGCCTCGCGCCGCCGCGCCGCACCGCTCGCCACCTATACAGGTGCTCTAATACCGACTCGCCAGCCCGCCGCCACCTAGACACCATGCGCTTCCAACCTCCCAGGAGAACTCAAAGGTCAATCGACACGTAACCTTTGTCGTTAACATTTTACAACATTAATTTCACAGCGACCTTTATGCTTATCTTTACGATGGAACTTTTGCTTGTGTCAAGTCGGGCGAGCTAGGCATGTATTTTCAGCACGTTACCACACGTGCTGAGCTATTTTTAGATTTTACAAATATCGCGTAAGAGTAAGCGTTATTTGCGTTCAGGTTACGGTTAAGAACAAGATATATTCTTAGGTGGCAATGTGTTGAATTTACGAGCGAAGCAGTAATCGCTCTTATAAACATTTTGATGTTGAAATGACGTATAAAACTTTAGAGCAGAAGATTAAAATACACCTACATATGTCTGCGGTTGATTCCATATTATTAAATTTAAATTACCCACGTACTATTGGTACAGAAATAAACCGAAAATAGATGTTTGCTGAAATTCTAAAATAGTACAAATTGGTTTGGTTCGCGGTTTCGGGGCTTGACAGCCTAAAGGCTTGTTTACACTGCGTCTCAATTTATTACTGAGTTAAACAGACAGTGAGCTGTTGGATTTTCTATTTTAATATTTAACCAAAGACGCTTTTAATTACTGACCTCTTCTATCGGTTAGTTATGATTAATATTGATTTAAATTTAACATTGATAAGTCAATTAAACTGAGTTAACAGGACCTGCATACGTAGTTGAAATTGCATTTAATAAATATTTATTGCCTTTAAACTTCTTTAAGAAACTCTATATAAATGTTTAATGTATGCTGTTAAAAAAATCATGTCTAATCAATTAGAAAACTAAAAGAGATACTAAACTTTATCCGAAAAATAACTTAACGCTCTCTATTGATATTAGCTTATAATTTGAAAAAAAAAACATTATAATGCTTCGGCATAGACCCAACATCTGTGTTTTAATTAGGCTCAAAATGTACACCACCTGAAAAATTGCTGTTGCCAAAGTAACTTACTGACGATAATAATATGTAAGGCTGGTTTCATAGTGTAAGCTATTGTAGAGCACGAGCATAGGTACTTACTGTCTTATATTTTCACGATCTTGTAAGCAAAAAGTTGTAAAATAAAATAAAATGCTTTTTTAACTGTATATTACAATTCATTTTTCATTTCTACTCGAAGTTTCGGTATCTATACAGATTCCGTGATTACGAGCGACTTTGTCTCGTTTTGCACCTGGCAGTGAAACCGCTTCAATGCAATGCAATATTTGTGAAACTGAGGCAAATACATAAATACATATATGGGGAAATCAGTATAACATCCATCATTCTACCAACACAAAATTTTTCATTTACCTATACAAATATAACAAAGCTGAAGAGTTCGTTTCTTTGGGTCAAACGTTATCTACGCGGGTTACACCGCCCGAAGCTGCTAGCTTATAAATAATATATGTAGGATCTACACAACAATGATGAAATAAGTCATAAGAAAGAGACTTATGAAACCAATAACTTACGAATGTTTTTAGTTGGAATTTTAAGCAAAGTCAGAAAATCTTTATTTCGTAGGTACATACAGTTGAAATAAGTCAAATTATTTATCGCTTGGACTGAATCTCATACTCCAACACCAAATTTTACCCACTTTTCGTTGTTTGTAGTTTTCATACTATACAGTCCGTTTTATGTTGGCAACGGGCATTAGTGTATTAAATAATACAAGACATCAAAAACTGACAGGGTAAAATTGAATTTTAGGGGTAAGTAATAGAGCTTATAGTGTTCTCAAGGGATATTATTCAACAACTCCCTTAAGGCATGTTTAACTTCGTTACTTGCTTTATTCAGAAATGTAAAAAATGCGAGTCAAATTAGCTCTTATCCTTTTTTAATAAGAACTATGTTCCTGTCATATGTTACGGTTGAAGCTTTTTCATTTAAAAAAATGAATGTTTTAGTTGTTTATAATCTAAATAACACCCCTGGTTGCCTGGTTGTTTCGAAGATATCGCTTACTAGCGATAAGACCGCCAACTGTGTTACTATTGAATTATACAGGGTAACTGGTGACAAATTTTCAATACTGAAGTAGAGAACTCTGTACTCGATTCTGATCATAATTATGTAATAAAAGTAGGTACTTTATTTTTCACCAGAAATTCCTATGAATAAATAAAGAGACCTTACTACACTTTTCCCGACGCGTTGCCTCAGTCAATATGAACACAGCAGAGTTCCCGCCACAAGCACACCACCACCTGCTAAGTATTTATTATACTACGCTAATGTAACCATGCGTTGCGTAATGAATTCTTTAACATTCGGAGAAGTTTACTCGGTAAATAATTAATATTTATTTTTTAATTTATTTTTTCTCTTCATGTATGATCTTAAACTATCACGTTCTGGAATTTTGAAAGTGACCCACCAGTCACCCTGTGTAATTTCCTTTTTTTATTTATTTTATAATGGTAGGTAATGCATTAAAGTGTAAATAAATAAATATTAGTTGACATCTATCTGGGTATGTAAGTTTAAGCACTCAATATAAAGGTTTCTTATTAATTAATTCAATCTTGTCCTGAATTTATTGGTCGTTTCTAAGTCCAGTGTGCACACCGCCTTAGTCTCCATTAAAGGGCATAGGTCACTACAGGGATGGTCGATAAAGGGTTAAGGAACGCTTTGTCAAAAGATTCCGAAATCCGGTAACCGTGCCCTTTGAGTTTCTAAGTTTTGGCTTGGTTCGACCTTTTTGGCAGTTTCTTGAATTCTGACTATTTTATGTTTGATCGCAATTTCATTGCTAAAGTTGAGAAAGGGGTTTGAAAATTTTTGTATGGAGCCTGGCACACCTACTGTCCGCCATTTTGATTTTTTTTCGATTTTGCGTCGCACTATAAAACTTGTATATTTCGATTGCTAACATAAAGATGAGCAAAAAATGTTATATAACATATGGGTCTAAAACGTCACGTTTTAGAGATAATATGGAAAACAATTTTGCTAAATAATTACAATTTTTCATATATTTAATCGTTGAAATACCTCTCAGAATGTATTAAATTAGCATGAATGTTTGTAGTATTATCTTGCACATTAGTTAAGAGTAAAAATAACTTGTTTCTACACCTACCTATCTGAAACCTGACAATGCCATATCAACCCGGCAACGCCGCCGCGCCGCACCGCGCTCCCAGCCGGCTAGACGCGTTAAAATGGATTGTGCTCATAGAGCGCAACGCCTCTGTGGCAATTCAGATTGTGTAGGTATCTATAACTAATTGTTATTGAATGCAGATATAGCTAATTTAGCAAAAAAAAATAGTACTTACATACTTAATTACCTACTCTTAATGGAGTTCTGGAGTTTTAATTCCCAGTAAGTATTAATTATTGAGGCTATGGCGCGAGGACTAGAATAGACAAGAAAAATAATTTATTTCTTGGGAATATTACAATATTCTCCTGAAACTCATGAAATGTCAGTGAAAATAATACACAACGACTTTTTCTCCAGTTCAGACCCGTGCACTCTCAGGGTGCGTACAAATTGGTAGTAATGCAACTAGTAATGTAATATCCAGCGTCCGATTCCTGCGCTCGGTGTATTTGTACGTGTATTCCGCGAGCATTCAATACGGGCATCCTAATGGTGCGTACAGATTGCTAGTAATGCAACTAGTAATGTAACATTCTGCGCACGTTGCGTATTTGGACGTGTAGTGCGCAGAATGTTACATTACAAGTTCCATTACAGCAATCTGTACGCATCATAAGTAAGTTTTTTTCCATATTTCGTCGCGAGCACGGTCCGTCGCCACACACGTTCTTTTCAACCGACTTCCAAAAGGAAGAGGTTATCAAATCGTGTGTATGTTTGTTACTTGATTAATTGGTCAATTATGAATCGATTTGCATGATTCTTATTTCATTTGATAGATCACAATAAGTCAGAGGTGGCCCATTGAAGTTTAATGAAATCGACTCAGTACCTACTTAAAAAAAATATGTACGAAAGCGGAGGATATTTTCCTACGTAGGTGACATTTCACTTCAGCCAAAGTTTGACAAGGATTTAAAAATGTTAGTGATGTTGGTTTTTTAATGCTCTGCATTTCATAATACCTATCTCCGCGACACTTCACAAAATTAATAGATCACACGGGATATAGAGTCCGAAGACCTCATTCGTGCTCTAATTTTTATCAGAGCTTTATCAGTATCATACATACCTATATTAAAACTCGCCTGAGTGACTGATAGACAAAGTACAGCCATAACTACTAGGCGTAGAGAGCTGAAGCTTAAACATACATTCCTAGGGAGATGTTGGGGTGCACCAAGATAAGTAACTCGAAATTCCCACGGGAACGGAAAACATATGACTTTTAATTTGTATGAAAAACTTATTCACTAAGTACACCCATGTGAAACTTTGACGACCGGCTGGTGTAGTGGTAATACACACGATTTGATACATCTTCCTTTTGGAAGTCGGTTGAAAAAAACGTGTGCGGTGACGGACCGTGCTCGCGACGAAATACGGAAAAAATCTTACTCAGGATGCCCGTATTGAATGCTCAGTTCGGCGCAATACACGTCCAAATACAGCGAGCGCAGGCATCGGACGCTGGATATTACATTACTAGTTACATTACTAGCAATTTGTACGCACCCTTATACAAATACCTACAACATATCTTTATTTAAAAACAAAATAATTTTACACAGCCGGGCTGGAGACCACTGTTAAGTATAAAAATACCTGTATTAGTGGACCCCGCTTTTCCACAATAGTACATCACTAATATTAACAGTATTATTTAACTAGTATGTAAACTATTAGTTTAACAATTTAATTAAATTTAATTAGTTAATTATTTAGTTTAGTGTGAGGTGTGGGAGTCTACTCTGGAGAAGAATTGGAGATAAAGAAACTCCAGAAACACTTTACAATCTACTTTATAACTTACATTATAATCACTTATATATAAGTCTCACATTTGGCAAAGAGCTGGGCGTTTTTTTCACATCCGTGGCTCCTTTTCATTTAAGAAGTCATCCTTTTTTTTTTTTTTTGTTTTTCCGCCACAGAAAATTTGGGCACCCCCTAAAACAAGCTTTAACCAGTAAAGCAAGCTTTAGCGGGAGGAGGATGAATCCTATTACGGACGAATGGGCATTCTATAAGCTGTTAACCCCAGTGGCTAACGGCAAATAGAATGCCCAGACAGTGTGGAGACTCACTCAGTGAAGCCGAGCATACCCACTAAACATCCCCCTTTACTGACTCACCTTGATTGAGGCCATTAGTCTTCATCGGAGCGACAGACAATTGGAGAGAGAGGCTGCGCAGTGAGCGGCATCCAGACGGCTGCCACCAAAAGGAACTGAAAGTGAGAAAAAAACAAAGCTAAGATTAGCAGAAATGACAAAGCTGAAACTAAGATATTATCTAGAGTGATCAGACTCACTCTGAGATAGGAATGCTGGAAAGAAGGACTACGTTTAGAAACGTTGAGCTTGCTGGAGTTTCCTGATAAGGGGAGCGAACTTGGTTAGGACCGGAAGAGCACCGTTGAAACCCTCTGGGCTGGCGTCGAGAGCGGCGCCGAAAGCCAGGATCTCGTCGATGGGAGCGAGCTGGATCCAGAACGCCATGCGGTCTTGAGAACCATTTGCATTCTGGCACTGGGAAGCCGATTTGGCGGCCGGTTGCGATTGAGTCGCGACCCGGCTGCGCTGACCTGGAACGATAGAAGTAAAGGCCTTAGGGGCCTTTGAACTGACTGGAGGGGCGTCCGAGCTAGGCTGCGGTCGCTCTCTCCAGTTCTCGATGGGCTTCACGGTAGCCCTGGCAGCACGCGGTGCCTTGGGGCAGCCGCGAAAGTTTGCTGCGTGGCCTGACTGGCCGCACAAGACGCAGGACGGAGCGGTGGGCGATTCGGGAGTGCGAGAGCACTCCTTAGTCCCATGCGGTTCTAGGCACTTGACGCACCTAGGGGAAGCATGACAATTTGCCGCCGCATGACCATACAATTGGCAGCGGTGGCACTGACCTGGAAAACCACGCTTGTGTGGTACCTCGACGCGGATGTTGGAGAGACCGCACACGGTGAGCTTGCCTCTGAAAATGGACTGCCCTTGCGGGCTCCTCGCTAGGATTACTAGCGCTAGTGGGAACTGCTTGCCTCGGCGGCTGTGCATTTTGTGCACAGATTCGACGGGGAAGCCTTGAGAAGACAAGTCCTCTTGGATTTGCTCGTTCGAGAGCTCGAACGGCACGTTCCTGAGGACGGCACGAATCTTACGCTCCTCAGGGAGGGCGTAAGTGTGGTACTCGAGCTTTTGATCAGCAAGAAGCCGAGTGAGATTCCTGAAATCGGGAATGGAATTGACAACGACCTTAATAGAGTCACCCACGTTGGATGCCTTATTATACTGGATCTTGGGATTGTGTCTACCGCAGAGAGCTGAGACCTCGGTCCAGCGGCTCTTGTCCCGTAGAAAGACGGGGGGCGGAGACTTGACTTTCGGCGGAGCCGAATCTGATTGCGACGCAGGCTGGGACGCCGGGATCGCTGAAACAAAAGGCGCAGGAGCAGACGCCGGTGCGACATTTTGCGGAGCAGGAACAGCGGCTGGAGCAGCTGAAACGGATGGAGATAAAGTCGAAGAAGCATCTTGCTTCTTCTTCTTAGACTTGGACTTTTTGCGAACCTCGGTGAACGGGGCAGGAGATTCTGGAACTAAGGGAGCGGAGTCGGAATCACTACCCGGAGGGGTAGTTTTCCGTTTGCATGCGGAGGAGTCTACCAACATACTACCGGCTTGCTCAGAAGGGTCTGGCGACGCTGGAGAGTCAGTGGGGAAGCTCGGAGGAATCGGAGCTGGAGCTTGGCGGACTTGGGCCTGAAGGGCCTGAAGGGCCAGAAGGATCGAATTAAGATTCGAATTAAGATTTTTATCCACCTGATTCAGTTGATATGTAAAACGGACTTCCTGCTCTTGGAGCAGGGACAAAATCTTGGGGTCAATGGAAGAATCCATCGAGCACAAGTGACAGGACTGTGCTGAAAGAAAGAATTAGACGAATCCTAAGTGCCGGTGAACGGCTGCACAACTGCGCTGAAAAAGAGAACGACCTAGTACGGACCTATTGCCGGTGAACGGCGGACGATCAGGCTTCGTTGGCACGGTTACGTATCCACCTGACCAGCGATGCTTCGGCCGGCAGCAGTCGGGTCCGCCCTGAAAAGGGCAGATGAATTAGCCCCGACACCACACAGCCTCCACAAGAGAAAACTTTCCGAAAGAGCTTAACTTGGCACCTGACCCGCACGAGTGCGGGGGAGGGAACAAGGGCAGCGCAATACGAACACTCGGGAGCGGCCGCAGACACGACCGTTCGGGAGCGAACGCAAACGGGAAGAGGAAGTCATCCAGTTTATAGTTTCCTTTTTTACGTAAGTTCCTGTATGTCATGGGGAACCGTGTTGTAGAAGTGTATATGTCGCAGTCATCTGGTTGAATCAGCCACTCAATTGGACGCCTAGGCCAAATCAACGGCCTAGGCCGATAGTTGATTGAACTTGAAACACTCAACGTTTGACAACTTGGCGTGTTGAAAGTTAGCCCTTTGAAGATGGCTGACCAAAATTCAGCCAAGTGATTCAAATTTGGTACGGTTTTGGATAAAGTAAGGTCATGGTAAAATTATCCGTCATGACGGAAAAACCAGTCAACCAAAATTTTTTTATATTAGATCTTATTTTTTAGTTTATTTCAATTACAAGAAATTAAACCCATTGTGGCGCATCGCCGGGTGCTGCCGCACCACGCTCGTTTCGCTCGCTCGGCTCGCGCTTAAATATAAATATCATAAATATTATAAAATAAGTTCCGTTTTAATGTTTTAATATTAAAAAAATATATATCGGGTTTTTATATAAAAACTATTAAGTATCTTCTTTTATGGACAACAATCACAACACCCTAACCAAACATCATAAATTTAACAATATCCAATTTAACTAAATGGCTAAACAACGTTAAGCCAACTGGTTAAACGTTGCGATCAACGACTTGACTAATTGTCCTTAAGCCAGTTGAAACGGCCTAGGCGTCCAATTGAGTGGCTAATTTAACCAGTTGGCTACGACATATACACAAGCACATCTTCTTCTTCTCGTGTGGGCTATAAGTATTTAAAGACAGACTTAAATATTATAGGGCGTTGAAATGACGCGTCTTTCTCTATCCCGCATTTCCGAATAGGTACAAGCAAATGTAAAAGAATTCTAAAAAAGAAAACTCTTAATCATATCATTACACGTAGTAACCCTTTAGTAATCTGTGTCATTACTTCTTGTAAGTTACTAGAATAATATAGTTAAGTACGTACCTACAGCGCCGGCTTTGCCGAGTTAATATGGCATTGTCAAGTTTTAGATAGGTAGGTGTAAAAACCAGTTATTTTTACTCTTAACTAATGTGCAAGATAATACTACAAACATTCATGCTAATTTGATACATTCTGAGAGGTATTTCAATGATTAAATAAATGAAAAATTGGAATTATTTAGCAAAATTGTTTTCCATAATATCTCTAAAACGTGACGTTTTAGACTCATATGTTATATAACATTTTTTGCTCGTCTGTATGTCAGCAATCGAAATATACAAGTTTTATAGTGCGACGCAAAATCGAAAAAAAATCAAAATGGCGGACAGAAGGTGCACCAAAAATTTTCAAACCCCTTTCCGGTTTGTCTTTTCATATAACCTGATACACAAAAAATGTTTTCAGTCCTTTAGATATTTGTCACTGCGGTATTTGGGACGAGAAGATTGAGCTTCCCGAACGCTGCCCAGCAGAGTTGGATTCGACGATTGACTTCTTTCTCAAAGTTGAACCTACCTAACTGGATATTAAGTCCGACATATAAATAATCGGCGACTCCCGAAGTGTCTGAAGGTTTTTGACCAGTGTGTGTTGCCAGTGATATAAACAAGCTTAAAGTCGCTCAGCGGCCAATGGAAAGGGCTATGCTCGGATTTTTCTTGCGGGATCGAATCGGAAATGAAGAGATTCGCAGGCGAACCAAAATCACCGACATAGCCAGAAGGATTGCAAAGCTGAAGTGGCAATGGGCAGGACACATAGCTCGCAGAAGAGATGGCCGTTGGGGCAGAAAAGTTGTCAAGTGGCGACCACGTATAGGGAGGCCTCCCGCAAGATGGACCGAGGATCTGGTCAAAGTCACCGGTAACCGCTGGATGAGGGCGGCGCGGGACCGAGCTACTTGGAGAATCTTGGGAGAGGCCTATGTCCAGCAGTGGACGTCTAAAGTTTGACGCTAATGATGATGATGATATTTGTCTAAATTATGCAATCTCATAGCTATGTAAACCATGACTAGTCATGGTGAACACCTAGAACTAAGGCAATTCGAAAGAGTATGTTTTTCATATTTATTCAACTTGAAAACTTGAAATTAATTAATTTCAGTAGCGAACTAGGGAGAATGTAATCAAATTTTTGTTTCACACAGACTATATTATCAGAATATAATAAATAAACCGCGTTAACTTACAATTTTTTTTCTTAAAGAATACTTACATAGATACTCTACGGTGGCATCTAAGAACACACTGAAATCAGGGCGATGAGTCTGCACTGCTGCAGGACAATTTTATGTTTCCATTTCCGCGCATGACCCTTCACCTGATGATAAGTAACAATGAGTTTTTTAGTAAATAGTACCGAATTGATGTCGGTTGTTCGTTAGCGAGGCCAATCCTGAAATTTATTACTCAACATTTAGGCTGCCAACAATGATATAACGTATCTTGCCAGTGGTTATATGTTAAATTTACTATGCCAAGGTACTCATTTGTCTAATCTATACGTACAAACATTTGAACAAGTTATTGAAATCCTATAATATTGATAGTCCAATCAGCTCAAAACTTTCCTTAGCTTTCTTGAATCTTTAGATAGTCAACTTCAAAATTTATCGTCTTATAAAAAAATTGTTATTGCTGGAGACATAAATATTGATATTCGACCCGAGAATAACAGTGAGTCGATACAGGAGTGCCTAAATCGCATTTCACGGGCTTATACCCTGCGTACACACTGCCTACACATCATAGCGGCTCTTGTCTGGACCATATCTTTCTCAAAACCCAGTTGCCATCATCTGTATTAGTTACAAATTCCACCGGCAACGGACCACAAAGCTGCCTTATTAATCCTTAGACTAAAAGTAACTAAAACAAAATGCACAAGGTTTACTTCCAAATTAAACATGCAAACAGTTGAGGACGATTTATGTAACACTGACATTAGTCCAGTTTATAATTCTGCTGACTCGAGCATGACATACTTAGCAAATATCGTTCCACAAGCTAACACATCAAAACTTAAAGTTACTAATATTGCCATACCTAAGTGTTCAGGATGTTTGACTGAACTTCGAGTAAAGTTCGCGAGGAAACGTCAGTCGAGGACAGTACGAGTTTGTTACTTTTGAAGAGTTGTGTGTGTCGATTGTTCGTATGTTTGGCTATTTTACTAAGATGAATGGACCCTTGTTTAACAGTTATTAATCACCAAACCATAAGGTATATGATCAGTAAGCAATGGCTGCTGAGTTTATTTCAGGTTTTTCTCAACAGATGTACTTTTTAAAGCTTTTCATTAGTCCAGCCTGCAAAAGGATTAATTTTTTTATGTTGCTAGACGCTGAAACTTTGCCTTTGCAAGATACCGGGATATCTCATCTAAGGATGATAATAGATGAATTATGTAGCTGGCTTTTTAAATTCACAGGTAGATCATTTTATTTTAATATCGACTGGCAAATTTAGTAAGGAAAGATACTTAAAGTAGAATGAAATTCAAAAAGTTTTTGCAAACGACAACGTTCTAAACATGAAATTCTCGACTAACTACATTCAGACAGAAAAACGGAAACGGAATCAATTCTCAGTTCAAATTAAAAGTAACTTGATTCGATACTTAAAAAGGTCGTCTGTTTATATTAAACCAACCGCGGTTCTACACCACTTAGATTGCGATCATTAGATTAGTTTCATAGCGGCATAATCTGTGGGCGGAGTCCGTATAACTAGTTCCATTACTTCAGCCTGCTAAAGGATTGAATGTTTTTTTGTTGCTGGTCGCTGAAACTTTACCTTTGCAAGATATCGGGATATCGCATCTAAGGGTAACACAATAAACGATTTAACTGGCTGGCTGCTGGTTTTAGTAGGTACTGTTACATATGCAATTACCCGGTAAGGGTATAGTATCGAAAGTGCTGACCAAAAAGCATACAATCACTACGTGCTGACTACAAGCTCGTCTTGTCAGCACTGACGTATTAACCTATCGCGTTTACTTTATTTTTTAATACAGTTGCTCAAAAAGTGGCGTATTGCAGGGACGTTTAGCGTTCGGGATGTGGGCTATTACACACTTGTGCTTTTTCTTTACCTTTTCCGCACTCGTGCGTTCTCTTTCCCAAATGTCAAAATAATGTCTATTAAAAAGAAAAAATCAACCAAGAAGTTTTTACTAAAAAAAATTCATAGAAGTTTTTACGATTCATGCAAATATTTCTGAAAAGAAGCTAGGACTAATTTGTTTCAATATCAGATATAATGATTTGATGCAATGAGTTAGGTTAGGTTTCATTTAATTTTATCTCATTAAATTCATTTTCATTTCATGTCAATACAAAAAATCTACTAAAGACTTGGCTGTATGGGCATAGTTCCCTTTGCCTACCCAGAATGGGCAAACAAAAAAAATCTCTGTTTATAATCATTCACGGCTAGCGCCATTTTGTATATTTTATAAAATTGCTTAATTTTTTCGCAACTGTATTAAAAATAGTCGTTCAGTACACGTGCGGAACCGTCATTGCAACTCGTTCCGTCTGTCAACCCTCGCCTTCGGCTGCGCCTCGGCTCGTGTAGACATTTGTCGGAACTCTTTGCAATGACAGGCTTTCCGCACTCGTAATGAAATATACTATTTCAAAATCTTTTAATGAGTTAGTCTTTGCTCAGATCTCGTCGTGACCGGAAGTTTCCATACTATTTTCAAAGTTATTATTCTATATCGTTTCTATGTCCAAGTGTTACTATTTCTAATTCCAATAAACTCTAGATTATTGTTAAAATCGTTTTTTAAAAACTCCTTCCTGACCCACCCCGTAACAGTCCTCCCCCCACAAAATCGAACATCACGGGGAAAGTGATGAGAGATGAGATATTCGTTATGACCATCCGTTTGTACATAGTATACTGTAACAAAAGGTATACACATTAATAATATTTAATAACAATTTGACAATCAAGAACTAAAAAAAATGTGAATGTTCAACATTTCGATTTAGTATATTTCTTAACTAATAACTAAACTAACTTATTAAATAGGTAGTAAAATCATAAAATACATGACGATAGGGTATAACATTACTAGATGGTGAAAGAGTAGTATATCTAAATTATAAATTGAAATTGAAATGGTTATATCTAAATTTTACAAGTACTTAGTGAACTTAGTAACTAATCATATACTAAATATTAATATTAATAGCATAACTAAATATTAAACCTAACATATCTATTTAATTTTGTTTAAGAAATAGTAGTTACATTAATGTTTATTTAATGGCAAGTCTTAGTGCAGACTTATGATAAGGGTGTGAGTTATCACAACGCTTACATAACAATATTTCGTTTTGGAATGTTTGGAATAGAATTAAAGTCTTGGGACAACTCATAGATTTTGTCTTGTACAGCGACTGAGTGTAATACTTTATCAGTCTTTTTATTATTACATTGATTGAAAATCTGTATGCAACAGCTTGACGAGCGTCTTGTACTGTAAAATAATTTTCTAAACTTATAAACTATAAAAAGAAATAGTAAGATACCTAAAATGTAACTTATAGAAATATAATGGGTGCTATATCTATGAAAATGGCTAGGATTGTCTAGTTTATCTAAGTCCTTTTGGAATTCATCAAGGTAGATACTGGCATGTACTAAAGAGTCTAAATTGTTTATATTATTTAACTTTACAAACGGTAAATAAGAAAGTGTCTTATTAACCTTGACTTTTTCACAGCAATCATCTAAGAGGATATTAAAGTTTGATAAACTAGATGAGATGTTCAGAGTGAGCGTATCACTAGCCGAAAATTGTAGAGAAAATCTTATAGAATGCTTTGCACGTCTTCGGAAGGGTCAAAATACCAGTTCCGAAAAGAACCTCGTCCACACCTAAGGCATTCTTATCACACACTATGTGGCACTTGCCGGGTTCGCTTTGCACAAACAACCAACGGTTGTTACTCAGTTTGTGAAATATATCGACGCGACCTTTAATCACTTTGGTTTCGCACTTATTAGGAAGTTTATTAATGACTTCGGTCATTAACACGGTTTCACACGTTGGATTCGCAAACACTGAAAATATGTTGTCTAACGCACACACCAAAAATTTACTCTTTATCACTTTGCACTCATCTATAGTGTCTCTAAGTGAATAAAACATATGATCGGTTGTTATTGTCAAGTACTTTTTATTTGGCGCTATCATTACAAATGTCTCAGGTTTCAAAATATCATAAGCCGTCGGCAGTGAAATGACTTTGTAAACATTGTGGACTTGCGGGAGCACAAGTGGAATTTTAATAACGACTATTATTTTGTTGTTATGATAATAACAAATTAATTTAGAGATATCAATGATGTCGTGAATGTTTTGTAATGATAACTGAACTGGCAAGTCGGAATGTTTGGGCAGTTCATTTTGGTGTTGTTCGAGCTCATTGTATAATGTAAAGGGCTTAAAACTACAGGATGAAGTATATTTAATTTACTGAATAAAATGGCATTATTGATATCATCTATTTTAAACGAGATTGTCAAAATAATATTTTCTAAGGAAGCAAGTAATGAGTTGAGCTGAGTTTTTATTTGTAATTTATCATTTGAGTTCATTATTTCTTCAAATGCTTTATTAATTATTAGTAAGTTATTGTTTATATGTATTTCATTCTGATTTAATTTATAAATAGAATTATTAAAAGTTGAAATAGTAGATTTTATGATATGAATGTTATCGCGCATGAGACGGGATAACTCTTTTTCATTCGATTGTACGTTATCAATGGC
Organism: Stenoptilia bipunctidactyla; assembly: GCA_944452665.1. Taxonomy (NCBI): domain Eukaryota; kingdom Metazoa; phylum Arthropoda; class Insecta; order Lepidoptera; family Pterophoridae; genus Stenoptilia; species Stenoptilia bipunctidactyla. The sequence continues at coordinate 8,158,014 of OX101738.1, read as the reverse complement.
TTCTGAGTATTTTACGGCGTCGTCAGAATCTAAAACGCCGAAAAATGTTTTTAGTAGCGAGCCACCGGCATCAAACAGGCCTCGTTTAAAACGTTGCGCCTGCTCGTTGGAAACTAAATAAGATATAGAGGAAAACTCATTAATATTGTCTAGATGTTGACTTTGTAAGGATGAAATAGAATTAAGGCAATTAGTTTTAATAGATGAGGATGAATGATCTTTGCAATATACGTTAACACGGTCAAACAATGATTCGATTATATCGAAGGTCGGATGAATACCGCTGACGTCCAAATACGTAACTATGTTCCAGTTGTCGTTTGTAAATTTAGCATCCAATAGTTTATCGAAGAACAGCCCTGGACTATGGACTATGGTCTGGACAAACTCTGACGTCACGCAGCCGATGCACGCAAGGTTCCTGAAAAGATTGAAAGACTATTGTGACGGGGCTAGTTTAATCTCGTCGTAATGATGACGTACATGTTTCCTATTCATTAAAAGTGTGACTGTATGATTACCATTTATTTTTATTATACGGAATGGGCCTTTCCACACTGGTGATAGGGCTTTGTTTTGTTTGTGGTGATAACGTACGTAAACATAATCACCTGTATTATAAGTTACTGGCCTTGAATGGGAATCATAGTATCGTTTGGACCTTTCTTTAGACGTCTGAATGTTACTCAATGCTTTCTGTCTACTGTAGTACAGGCGATGATTTAGAGCTCTAATGTAGTCTGTATAAGTGTTATGTTCTAAAACGTCAATGCTCTTTGGTACATAAGGTTTAAAACCGAATAAAAGTTCGTAGGGACAAAAGCCTGTAGTCGAGTGTGTATTGTTGTTATAAGCTAACATGGCAGTATTTATGTATAGATCCCAAGTATGTTGATTTTCGTTTATATAGGATCGCAAGTATTCTTTTAACGTAGAGTGACTGCGTTCGAGCGCTCCACAAGTTTGGGGATGATAAGGAGATGCTAAAATGTGTTTAATATTAAAGAGTCTTTCTAACTGTTTGAATACGTCTGAACAAAAGTTTGTACCTTGGTCCGTAACGATTTGTCTCGGTATACCTACGTGTGACATAAAATGTACGAAACGTTGTGCTGTTTCGTCAGCAGAACACGATAACATGGGATAGGCTTGCGAGTACTTAGTTAAATCGTCCTGTAGTGTTAGTATGAATTTATATTTATACGATTGGGTCTCTGGTAAAGGGCCGACTATATCTAGATAAACTTTTTCGAAAGGACGAGTTGCTGACGACGTTATTATCATGGGAGCTTTATTAGTTTGGCGAAGCGGTTTATTAATTTGACAGGACTTGCAGTTTTTAACGTAATTTTCAATATCTACTCGCATGTTTTTCCACCAATATAAAGTTTTGAGCCGATCGTACATACGATTAATTCCTGGATGTCCAGCAGTGGGAAGATCATGATTGTCTTTAAGGATGGTAGGTATTTCGTTCGGAGTTGGAAAACGGATATTGTTATGATAAATATGAATTTTGATCCCATTCTTGTGAAAAAGAAAAGATAAGATATTGTATATTTTTGTGAAGGAAACTTTGTCGAATGGGTCTTGAAAGTCTGATATGGCAAATTCTTTTTCTTCCGTGTACCATATTATAATCATATCACGGTAAGTTTTTAGGATGTTAAAAATGTCTTTATAGGTCGTAGTGTCATAGTGATGAACTTTGAGAAATAAGTGAGTAAATATATGTTTGTCGTTAGAAGTGCCATAAAATGTGTGTAGTGTGCGTTCGATATTACGGATGTCATTTTGTGGATTGTCATTTTTCGAAAGTTGTATAATGTCTGAACAGTAAGGAATCGAGTCATCGAGGTCAATTGCCGTAGGATATGTTATCAGTTTACATTTGGCTCTTAATAAGGACTCATTATGTTCCTCGATTACAGTGTCAGGAATGAAGGTTGGTTGTTGGCAGATTTGCAAGTATTTTTCGTACGTTTCGGGAGTAGTGTCGTCATCAATGGTAAGAACGGGATTTCGCGATAAGGAGTCGGCGTTACAGTTTAGTTTACCCTTTTTGTATGTTATTTCGTAGTCGAACTCTTCAAGTTTCAACCTCCAGCGGACTAATTTAGAGCTTGGGTCATTGCAATTAAAAAGCCACTGAAGGGGCTTATGGTCAGTCACTATTGTAAATTTATGACCATATAAATATGGACGGAAAGTTTTGGTACCGAATATTATGGCTAGGCACTCTTTTTCTGTGGTTGAGTAGTTGCCTTCGGATTTGTTGAGCGTCCTAGAAGCATATGCAATGGGAAGGTCTTTTCCTATCGCGCCTTGAGACAGCACGGCGGAAATAGCATAGTTGGACGCGTCAGTAGTAAGGATGAAAGGTCTCGAAAAGTCAGGATATTGGAGTATAGGGGCTGTAGTTATTTTGTCTTTGAGTGAGTCAAAAGCAGTCTGTTGATCTAGCAGCCAATTAAATTTGGCATCCTTTTTCAAAAGGGATGTTAGGGGCTTAGTTATATGTGAGAAATTGTCAATGAAACGCCTGTAGTAGCCTACCAGGCCTAGGAAAGATTTGATATCACGGGCGTTTTTTGGGACTGGAAACTTCCTAACACATTCAACTTTCTTAGGGTCTGGTTTGACGCCCTGATCTGAGATTACATGGCCTAGGTATTGCACTTCTTTCCGGAGGAATTCGCTCTTATCAGGTTGGAGTTTTAAGTTATGACTACGCAATTTTTCAAACACAAGTTTTAATTTTGACACGTGACTGTTGAGGTCACTGCTAAATACCACAATATCGTCCAAATAAGTAAAACAATGGATACCTTGAATGCCGGAAAGTACTATGTTCATTAAGCGTTGAAAGGTTGAAGGAGCGTTTTTGAGGCCAAACGGCATCCTATTAAATTGATAGTGACCTGATAAGTCCGAACCCCCTGGAATACTGAAGGCAGTCTTCTCAGCATCCTTCTCTGCTGTGACCACCTGGTGGAAAGAAGATGCCAAATCGAGGGTAGAGAAGTATTTGCTATGACCAAGTTGATCGAGGATATCGGTTATATTAGGGATAGGGTAGGCATCCCCAATAGTTATCTCATTTAGCTTCCGGTAGTCGATAACGATACGCCACTTTGGTTTACCGGAAGCATCTTGTTTTTTGGGGACCACCCAAATGGGGGCTGACCAAGGAGAAATAGAAGGTGATATTATACCTTGATCTAGCACACTTTTAATTTGTTTGTTAACTTCAGTTTTGTGACACTCTGGGAATCGATATGTTTTGGCTTGAATAGGGGTCTGTGACGTGGTACGTATTTCGTGACGTAAGGTGTCGGTAGCAGACAACATGTCAGCCTCTAAATAAAATATGTCATGAAATTTAGAGCAAAGGTCACGTAATGCATTTTCTTCTTCACAGTTAAGATGATCGCATCTTAGCAAATTCTGAATTTTTCGATCTCTGTCAAGGTCAGTGAAATGAGTCGTAGTATTAATGACATGATGATTACTGGATGAGGGTAAGTTCGTTAAACAGTCTTGAGTATAGGCTACAGGTTCTAAAGTTAATAATAAAGGATTTAGGATGCATTCACTCTCAGATGTATTTAAAACTGACATTGTAATTTTCTTATTAGGTTTAACTTTTGTAAGGCATTTAGAAAGATACAATTTAGGGTAATCGTCTAACTTTGTATTTAGGATAAGGCCTTCACAAATTTCTGGGTTTGTCACGGAGCATTCGATTAACATTTCACAACGTCCTGGGATAACATATGCTCCATCAACTAATTTCAGATCAAAGTATGTATCGCACTTGTTTGTAACTTTTAGTTTTAACTCGTTATAAGAAATATTTGCATTGTAAAAAGACATAAAATTCGATCCGATTATACCATCATAAACTAAATTAACGTTCTGAACGACGTGAAATGTGAAGGGAAACGAAATAGAATCTTTAGTTTTAATAATCATTTCGAAACAGCCTTTCGTTTCTGAGAATGAATGGATATCGTTAATTCCTTTAAATTTTACGGTTTCAGGTTGTAGTTCGGGATTAATTGATAAGCTTGTTTGTTTAACGAGGCAAATTGAACTACCCGAATCGACAAAAAATTTAAGGGGTTGACTTGCATGGGATGTGTGAACTTGAATAAAAGGAAGTAGCGTTTTTTTTACTATTTGAGATATCGTATACCGTTGGAAACTCTATAGGCTCTTGTGTGAAATTATCAATAATTTCTTTTTGATTTAAATGTGATGGACTGGTAGACGAACTGGTTAGTTTTGAGTGAGAAATGGTTGACTTAGTAGCCGTGTTATTCAAATTAAGAGAGTTAGTAGGGCTTACTTTTTGATCGTTATAAGAACTAGTGCCTACTTTAGAAGGTTTGTCATTCGATTTGAAATTTAAATAATCATAATGAATATCGTTATTTACTTCTGATTTAGTAGAGGTAGGAAGGTTGTAAACTTTGTAAGAATTAGTAGGTTTAGGAGAATGTTTGTAAGAATTTGTAGTAGACTTAGCAGAGTTAGTAGGTATAGTAGACTTGGGCGAGCTAATAGTTTTAGTTGAGTTACTAGAGTAAGTAGATTTAGTAGATTTGGGAGAAATAGATTTAGTAGATTTGGTAGAATTAGTAGATTTGGCAGAATTAGTAGATTTGGCAGAATAAGTAGATTTGGCAGAATTAGTAGATTTGGCAGAATTAGTAGATTTGGCAGAATTAGTAAATTTGGCAGAATTAGTAGATTTGGCAATGTTTGTGACGTTTGTCACTTCTGTGTCATTACTTATTCTATGTTCATAATTTGCAGACATACGGTGACACGATCCCGATGCCTGACTTATCAGTTTAAATTACCGTCTGCGTCTTGTTCACGTGGGATTGGCGTAGTCGGCATTTCTACTGCTATTTAATGCGCTTGTTGATATGTGTTATTACGCCTTGAGTTATTATATTGACGTTTTCGACATTGAGAAATATCATGTCCCACGTTTTTACAATACCTACAAATAATAGGTGGACCGGACTGCCTTGGACCTTGGTAGCGTACAGGAGCGAAAGTTGATGGACGAATTGGGGATGGTAAACTCTGTGTAGGTCTTTGAAAATTAGGCGGATTTTTATTTTGAGTTTGGAAGGGTTTTGGTACAAAATTCTGTATTTTTTCTTCTTCGATTGCAATACTGATTGCTTCATTTAAGGTAACAGGTTGCCGACATCGTACAATATTACTTATTTGTGATTTTAATCCTATTGAAAAAGAAAATAATGCCAGGTCTTCTGTCATGGCTATGCGACCTGGTAATTCTTTTTTTAAAGAGTCTGAGTTGTGTATTTCGGACTGAAGGTCCGTTAAACAGGTCTCAACCCGAAGTGCAAATTGGGCTACAGACTCTGAAGGTAATTGTTTACATGACTGTAATTCTAATATTAAATGATTATAGTGTTTACGATCTCCAAAGTTCTGCTTAAGTGTTGATTTAAGTTCATCAAAACTTTCGATTATTTTGTTTGAACACGCAATTTGGGCTTTGCCTTCTAATTTAGATATAATAAATTTTAATAGTATGTCCTTTTGACTTTTAGATGCTAAATTTAAGGCATTTTGACAATTCGTCAAGAATGCAGTCAAATTTTCACGTTGTCCACTATAAGGGTTTATAAAATTGCAAAGAACATTAATCGGGTACTGTTCTGATAATACGATTTCGGTTTTATCGCTTTTGACTGACATTTTGAAATTGAGACAAGAGTATAGAATATTATCTTAAACTAACAAAACGATGATGTATAGTCTTGACAAAACAACTAATAAAATGTTTGACTCACAATAATAGCAGGAATAGCTGCATTTCTTCAAGCAGGGTCAGGTAAGGGCGGCGGTATGTCACCACGCAATGGCGGTAACAGCTGGGACGCCAACAAAGGCGCTACAGGCGACGGCGGAGGTGGCTGGAGTTGCAGCAGCAAGGGCGGCAATGGTAGTAGCGGTATCGCCGAGCTCAGTAAGGTAGCGGCACGGCGGTGGTATAAGAGCGGCAGTTCAGAGTAGCAACGCAGTTTTAGAGCCCCACACGGCTCTGAGACGGAGAAGATGTAACGTCGCCAAGACGTCAATTTTATGGCTCGTTCAGGATGGCGACTTCAGTTCTTCAGGAACGGAATTAGAGCGGCAGCGTAGAGTAGGTTAATGATTTATTTAAATCACAACTTTTAAGTTTTATAAAATGGAGTTTCACTGTATAGCACTATAACTATTTTTAACACTTCACTGAGGTCTATGTTTGTCTTTTTGACCCGTATGAGATACCAGCAATATACGGTTTATGCTGGAGTATCCCACTTCTGACACCACTGTTACGGGGTGGGTCAGGAAGGAGTTTTTAAAAAACGATTTTAACAATAATCTAGAGTTTATTGGAATTAGAAATAGTAACACTTGGACATAGAAACGATATAGAATAATAACTTTGAAAATAGTATGGAAACTTCCGGTCACGACGAGATCTGAGCAAAGACTAACTCATTAAAAGATTTTGAAAAATAAAGTAAACGCGATAGGTTTTGCTTGGTGGTAGGATCCCTTCTGGGTCCGCCTGGCTAGCGACCACCCTTTATATAAAGTCTGCCGCCAAATGTTACCGCTCCGGCGGTAATGTGTTCCGGCAATATTGTATAAAGAGCCAGTTCCTTCCTAAACCCGTGTGTTTTCATCTTCGACCTCATCGTCACTTACCATCAGGTGAGATTGAGGTCAAACGCGGGTTTAGTCACTTATAAAAAAAAAAAAAAAGGTTAATACGTCAGTGCTGACAAGACGAGCTTGTAGTCAGCACTTTCGATACTATAGGTACCCTTACCGGGTAATTGCATATGTAACAGTACGGTTAGAGACTTTAAAAAAAATCTTAGTCTACGTATTTTAAACCTTAAATATACCGAACTGAAGGTAATACAAAGTTAACGGAAACTGAGCTGTTTGCATATTTGTATTTAAGTACCGTACCTATACATATACATATGTTTTAGTCTGTGAGAAAAGATCACTTAAGTGGTTCTTAGTGGCACTTAAGTGATCTTCAATTCGTAATATTTATGCACAACAGACAAAGTTTAAATGGAAACAAAATTATCGAGTAAATTCGACTATGTACAACGTGTTTTGTTTTGTGCACTAAAGCATTATTAACTTAACCATTCATTCATTTATCAAGTTACTAAGACTAAAATGATAATAAAAACACAAGAGACTTATCTTTCCAGCTTATAAAACAGAGCGCCTATCTGCCTATCTGTCTGTAATATTCAGAACTACTGAATATATCTTGATCTGATCTAAATATGTATAACGATACGGGTGCATACCTGCGAGCTGAGTTATCACTAATTTTATCAATATAGTCAGTGGTTTAGATTTGAAACTACTTTACCTACACAAACAGCAAACACTTAAAGTCAAACTGCATAAATATTAAAAAAAACTTAGATATTTTAGTAATAAAATAAACTCCACTCTTCAAAATAACACCCCGTGTGTTGACGCAATGACTTTCATAAAGGGTTATGGAATCGTTCCGAGCAACGCATAGCTACAAGACGCGTTGGTCGAATATGTAAGTATTGTGATTTTGATTTTAGTCGTTTTCTTAATGTGTATGTATTATGTGGAATTAAATATTTGTAATTTTAAATAAGCGCACTATAATGAGTGCAGGTGTACGTAGGTATGGTTTTTGATACGCTTGTTTTGTTAAACTTCTAATGTAAATCTGCATAATTACTAAATAAATACAAACAGAGCCGGGTACTACACCGAGTCACTAATAAAAAATGTTACTGTACTTTCTTGTATTATTGCATCGTGTAAATACTAAATATATGCTTAGAATATTAAAGAACTAAAACCGATGCATTCTCAATCGTAAACATATAACGCATTCCAGATGCTACCATCCCAAATAATGTTACATTTATTATCAAACAGGGTGCTACTTCTTCTAGGTGATGTAAAGAGAGAAAGGAGACAGGCTATCACTATTTAGAGCCTCCACAAAGCATTCAGCTTATGCCTCCACACAACTCTACAAAGAAGTATTGCACAATGGTACGACTGCAACACAGAGGAGGAACTACTTTTTGGGTTAAGCTGGTGATTATTATGTTTTTCTTTTGTGTTTTATTTGTAATTATTTATAAGTATAACACTTGGCAAAAACATAATATAGCAATGTAAAAACTAAGCAAAAATTTGAGTGTCAAAGTCTTTCAGTAAAAATACGATGCTAAGTCACAAACTTACTCCAGGGCAGAGCTTTTGACTAGCAAGAATAGAGATTTTAACTTAAAATATAAATCTAATACTTACTTAATTATTTTTGGGTTGGAGGAGTATACCCATACGATGTAACTTGGGATATATTTTAATCGGCGACTAAACGTTGGATCTCAATCTCACCTGATGGTAAGTGGCGATGGGGTCGAAAACAATAGCACACGGATGTGATCTTAATATAATGAAACGGAATCAGTCCTTTGTGCTTAAGGTGTAAAGACATCGAAACATATCGGTTCAAAAATCCAAATATAATATTTAAATAAATTTGCGATTCGAGTGCGGCGGGAGAGATCCTGGTATCAAGTCCCAGCCGGGCCAGTTTAGGAATCGTGCAATCGTAACTTGGCTCAGGTCTGGGTGTACAGTCACGTCTAATAAGATGTAAACATTTAATTGGAATTTGAAACTTATCATTACCATCTAAGTTGCAAAGTGTTTTATCTTGCAAGTTGCATATTATTGCACATGACTGTACACTAGGGTGAACCCTAGTTTCGCTGTGTTACCCCTTACAGAAGCTCTTATAAAAGCTAACTTGTAACCACATAGTTGGCGTGTCAATTAGACACCATTACTTCGTTTTGCATAAATCCTTTTAAAACTAAAAAACAAAAATAATACAGGTAAATACTAAACGTAGCTACTTTAGCTACGTTTAGTATTACCCTGCTCTGGGTCCTCACAGCAGTGAGTACAAGTATCCCACTCAGGATATTGCTCGCAAAAGAACAAACTCTGCTATCTGCATTATATATGACACAGCTTCGGATGAATATTAACAACGTAGGACCACTGTGCACTTGAGAGATAACTTCGCGTTCCGAAATTATGTGGTTCGTAGTTTGGTGCCCGGAAATTTGGAATTGAGAATGCTATTAAAGGTTTTGATTGTTTAGACAAATTAAACAGTTTCGCCATGGTTTCGCGTTGAAGTAATTTGTTAAGCTTCTTCTCTATCTGTATGTGACGTAAATGGATAGTATTATAAACAGGAAAGAATTTATGTTTTGTATGTTTGTGTCGAATAAATTTATTTATAATAATTATCAAAAATCCCATTTTTTTAAAAATATCCGATATCAGATGTATATCCCGGCTAGGTTAAAGGAGCGAATTTCATTCTGTAAGGCGATTACACGCTTAAAAATGTGAAAGGAATTTGTAAAATAAAATAAGCTTCAAATTATTACTACATTTATTATTTAAAAAAACAATGTAAATTCATCTGAATTGTAGTTTTGCGCTACGTGGTGCCAGGGTAAACATTAATCTACAAAATTTTTAGTTCAGAAGACAGGAAAAAATCAATTCATATATATCGTGATATATATCGGCGAACCCTGCTAGACAAATATAAATTGTTCTCTTACCTTTCGATTTTTTTATAAAGTAAGGATTAGACGTTTATCTTCTATGATGGTAAGTGAACATGATGACTAAGGTGGTACACTTCCATCCATGAGAAACCTATTCACTCGACGCTTAAAACGATACCGGTCAGGAAAATAGACATAGGCAGTTCATTCCAAACCTTGGCGATCCGTATCAAAAAGGAACTATCAAAGCGCTTAGTTCGACTTTTTGGAATATCTACCATATACGGATGGAAGTTCTGTCTGCGTCTAGTGGTCCTATGGTAAAAGGGTGAAGTGTACAAGGTTTAATGTGTACAAACAGTGCACTCGCGCACTCTCCTAAATGTATCCTGTAGTTCACGGTAAACAAGTATCCTTACGACGATGCCCCCTAGGGCATCTGCAGTTTTTTGATTGTAAGGTTGACGTTGTTTATTAGTTTACGGGCTCTTCGGTCAACGGAGTCCAGCGGTTCTAGTTGATATTTGGCCGAACCATCCCAAAAGATGACGAGTACTCCATGCATGATTGCACTTGAGCTGTGTATAAATTAAAAAGCTGTGCAGGGCCGAAGTATCGCCGTACCTTCGAGATGATTCCCAACTTTTTCGATGCTAATGGACCCATGGACACAATTTGTGGATTGAAATTTAAAATGCCCTAGATGGTCTGTGATGGGGACAGATACACTTGGAAAGTGGGCGTTAGTGTGAAAGTGTTCTTTTTTTTGCGGAGAATAGGATAGAAACGCCTGTGTTTTGGACGCGTTGAATTTGACCAAATTCAACTCACCCCAATCGGACACTTTCCGTAAGGTCAAATCAACGCGCTCAATCATTGACTTTCTTACAGTCTGGATTTCACAGTGGCTCGTTCGTGCATTGGATATATACCTCTCTACAACAGTGCTGTCATCAGCGTCACCAATAATGCTCGGTGTTAGGAGGTCATCAATGTGCAGCAAAGAAAAAAGTTGAAGAGAGAACACTTAAAATTTTCTTTTTCTTTTACCTTATAAGGAATATGTTATTATTAAAAGATTAAGCGCGATTGGGGTGAACCTGCGTGAATTTGCTAATGACACACTTTTTTATTGGTGACTAAAATAGTATTTACCTACGAGAGTTGGGGCTGCCATAGCGCTGCAGTGCTTCAGGTATGTTGTCTGAGGCGCACACGGATGATTTTTACACTTTTGTGATGAAACGGTGCGCCGCCCTCTCAGCATTGCTCCATGCCAAATACTCCCCTGAAGGTTGTTGTTGATTTTTGGGACTCTCCAAGATGCTGCGTCATTAGTATAGGTAAGAATATATTTATCTCATAAAACTCCATTCGCTACAAATGTTTAAGTACTAAAATACAACTTCCCCTAAAATACAAGGCTGGCGTCTATCCTGAGGTCACGACTGAAAAACATCGTTGCGACATAAGTCGCAACATTATGATGAGTCGTTACCTTTTGGCCGGCTCAACACTCGCAATAGTTGTAATGTTTTGTTGTTATTTTTTGTGAATCTGTCCTCTTGTGATGTACTTTGTGTCCATTTATGTTGTTGTTTGTTTTATGTGATCTTTGTCTTTTAAATTATTGCTATGTGTTGTGTCTGTCAATAAATGTTTATTATTATTATTATTATTTATATTTTCATTTTTTTATCTCCTTTTTCAAGCGGTTTACTTTATCATGCGGGTTTTCACCAAGCAAGATAAAGGTAAGGATTAATATCTACTGCGGGTTGTTTGTGACTACTGTTGAGGTTAAGAATTTTCTAGTGATGCGGCAAGTATTTAGGATACAAGCTTTCTGTAGGGTTTCGATTACGTTGGTTGAAATTTGTAATGAATTTAGGCTGTTTTTGAGCGTTTTTGGTATAACACCTGTTGTTGAAATTACTATTGGCACTATATGAACCGTATCTGCTTGCCATTGACGTTGGATTTCAATGGATAAATATTGATATTTTGCAAGTTTTTCATTAATAGTGGATTGTATATTGTGTGTGTTAGGAATGGCTATGTCGATAATGAAAATTGTTTTATTGCTCTTATTGAAAAAAGTAATGTCAGGACGATTATAATGTATTGTTTTGTCCGTAATGATAGTTCTATCCCAATATAATTTGTTCTCTCTATTTTCGTGTATGGTAGAAGGAGTATATTTATAATATGGGACTTTATTGGTAATGAATTTGTACTTGTGTGCTAAATGTTGGTGTATAATTGATGCAACCTGGTCATGACGGTGTTTGTATTCTGTCTGTACTATGGCTTTGCAGGCCCCTGTAATGCGTTGAATTGTTTCTGGAGCGCTATTACAACGTCTACATAGATCGCTTTGATGGTGTATTTCTTTGGTGATGTATTTGCAGTAGTTGCGAGTAGCAATTACTTGATCCTGGATTGCCATTATAAAGGCTTCTGTTTCTGGAAATAGTACTCCTCGCCTTAACCAGCTGTTTGATAACTCTTTATCAACAAAAGGTTGGGTAAGATGGGCGAAATGCCTTCCGTGTAAGCTTTTGTGCGCCCATTCGGTTGTTTTTTGCTGTGGGCTTGTAATTTTTTCATTTATTTGCGTTTCTCTATTTTTCAAATTAAGTGGTGTGTAACGGTTGTCTATATTTGCAATAAATTTGTGTAATGAAGAATTTTCTGATTTTGTGTGAAAGTAATTTCTAAGTGTAGTTATTTGTTTGTTATGCAGATTTTGTATGTCTATAAGGCCTCTTCCGCCTTCGATTCGCGGTAACGTAAGTCTTTGAATGCAGGATTTAGGGTGGTGTTTCCGGTGTTTAGTTAGGTTAGTGTTGATGATGCGCTGTAGTTTTTTTAAGTCTGTCTGCGACCACTGAATAATGCCAAAGGAGTAAGTTAGAATAGGTATAGCAAATGTATTAATAGCTTTTATTGTGTTGCGAGAATTCAAGGATGATTTTAATATTAGTGTGACTCTTTGTTTAAATTTACCTATAAGTTGTTGTTTTGTTTGTTTTTGAAGTATCTGTCTTGACTGTTGAAAACCTAAATATTTATATGCCTCTTGTTCCACTAGGGATTCTATTTGTTCTCCGGTATCTAGAGTGTAAGTGTTATTTTGAATTTGACCGTTTTCTATTGAGCTTAGTTTACATTTGTCTATACCAAATTGCATACCTATATCGTTTGAAAAATTTTGTGTTATGTCAGCTAACTGGAATAATTCTGTTTTACTATCAGCATAAAGTTTTATGTCATCAACATACATAAGATGTGATAGTGTGTGATGCGTATTATCGTGTTTTAGGTTAAACCCTACTTTGGTTTGATCTAATAATTCTGATAGCGGATTTAAAGCCAAACAAAACCATAGAGGACTAAGAGCGTCTCCCTGAAATATGCCTCTCTTGATCTGTATCGGTTCACTAGCTGTTGTATTTCCTTGATGGTTAAATATTAGAGAAGTCCGCCAAGATTTCATTGATGTTTCTAGGAAATTAATTATGTTAGGATGTATATTATATGAATGAAGAATATGAATTAGCCAGCTGTGGGGTACCGAGTCAAATGCTTTTCTGTAATCTACATACATGCAATGGATGCTTTTTTTTCTTTGGATTGCTTGCTTCATTACTACAGCGTCTATTACAAGTTGCTCCTTACAACCTTGGCTATTTTTCCTGCAACCTTTTTGTTGTTCCTTTAGCACATTGTTTTGGGTTAAGTGGTTATAGATAGTTTATTATTATTATTATAAGTATTTTTTTTTTCAAACATTAGTTTACTAAACAATCTATATTCGAAATAAAGAGGTATTAAGTATTCAAAAACCTACAAGTGTTTTCATTCGAAAAGGGGCCGACAATCTGACCAGACGGTCAGGACATGAGAGACTGAAACTGGCGAACGATTCGGGCAGTGTCAAGCAACACCTCTTATATTATTAATAAAGATAGACAACCTCAATCGTGAACAAAACCCAGTCTATCGTTGATAAATAAATAAACGCACAACGCGCATCACATTCGATTCGGTCCAAGTGCGGACGTGCCTCCTGGCTCCTCCCGACAACGCTTTGTGGGGGTGACATGCACACATAGGGCTGTTCCTGTACGTGATATTTCATGTATGAAGTAGAAAAAGGTTTAAAGGTAAAATTATATTAAAATGCCTCAGTCAATTCAATCCCTAACGTTCAATATATTTACATACATGCATACATAACTTCATGCCTGTATCCCTTATGGGGTAGGCAGAACACCAGAGGTTATAAAACCATCAAATGTCACGTTTGAAAAATTATAATGGTGGAGAGAGACTATTGCAGTGACTGACCCCCTGTTACGAAATCGAATAAAATCTCGGTCCCTGAACTAACTTTTACAGTATCTATGCCCGGGAAGAGAAGCAGCTGGCACATGTTATGTTTTGTGCTTTGCTCCCAGTCTATCATGGAAGAAATATATTTCTATCAATATATTCAAAAGAACTATTAAGGAAACATTATGAAAATGACTACTATAAACTCAAAGATCTCCACAGGCTATTTCCAAATATAAAATCTAAATCACTGTGTAAACAGCTTGGCTGTGACATGACATTAGCAAGCACGAGTAGCTGTCTTTTATTGAAAGCTTTTTTGTTCATTTATGTTTTACTTAGCAGAGTTGCATTTCTGCCAAATCATACCTATAATGAGTACTTTTGACAAAAGAGGGTCGAGAGCTTTTTTCCGCCGGCTCGAGTTTTAATTTTATTTCGTTTTTTTTAAGCCAATCATCGTCAGCCTGTGGACACTGCAGGACGGAGGCCTTCACCAAGGCTCTTCACGTCACCCTCATCCAGCGCAGCGTTTGAAGTCACAAAGTAGTAAAACTTTATTTTCAACCACATTAGAAGAAAGGAACCCGTAACAGCCCCATCCACACTACACTTCATAACAAATGAAACGGTACTCGTACTCGCATACAGCTCGCACCACAGACTCCTTTCACCCGCCATTCCGTTTTTAGGTCGAACGTTAGGTAACATGTTTGACGCACGTAAGTGACGGGAACGGTGTTAAAAGGACACTTTTCTAGACTGTTGTAGAGCCTTTGTTGTATGGAGTGCTCCTCACTTGCATAGGTACCTGATTTTTGAATTGATTCTTTAGGTTAATTTTTCAGGGAAATAACACAAATGATTTGTATTTTGATACGCAGTACTTATTCTCTTATTAAATTTAAATAGGGGTATACTCACAGCTGTGTAGTGTTCTTATAATGAATATTGTAAATTGCTGTGCAAAATATAAAACTTTGTTAATTACAAAGATTACAAAAAGCAATAAATCCATTTTTTCACTTTATTTATAAAAATTATCGATTTTATCAGTACTGCTCAGGCTAGCCATACTTTATTAGGGCTAAGTTTACTAAGTCAAATAAATAATAAACTAATTTTTTGTATGTACCTACTTATCTGAAATAATCATAGCTATCATGATAACAGATGCCCTATATTCTATTATCCTATTTTTGGGGCGGAAAAAATACAGACATTATCTATTGGTTCTGTGATTGACAGTTTCTATTCTTACTTGGATCATGTAAATATTTGAATTGAATGAATATTTCGAGATATTGCGGGAAAGTCATCGCACCTTTTTGATTTGACTCCTGCATATTTTACACAATAAGTACTAGGGCAAGTACCAAAAAACCTAACGCCCTGAATACGAATCTACTTATTGACATTTCCCGTAAAGCTCCTTATTGAAAACATTTCTAGTATTGTAAATATTGTAATGAGTAATTCTATGTTAATGAAAATAAAGCATTTTTGCATTGTATTGTATATTGTACTTAAATGAGTGCAAACTTGTGTACAAACTCTTATATACACGGTAGGTATATAACTGGTGTGTTTACTTCCATTTAGTTTTATGACTGCAAATATACTTTTTTATATAAACAAATAAAATACTTTGTAAATTGAATAGGAAGTGTTCAACAAAAATAAGTTTTGTGTCAAAAACCATGTTCAAACAAATCGGTCTTATAAATTAGCTACCGAAAAATATACTTGCGCCTCGACTGAGTCGTACGAAATAGATATATTATTAAATTTTAAAGTATAAACAATCCGCAAATTAACGTAAAGCTCAATCAACAATTGTTTCGGCATGCAGACATGCCGAGCGCGTGCCGAGATCGAACCGTGTAGGTAAGGCTCGCGTTTCGTCCGTTTGTATGAAGTTGAATTAATGTAGATATCTGTACCGAGTCTAAACGGTGATCTTTGGCGGCATTCTTTATTGAGCCAACCTGTCTGTCAGACGATCTCTGAAGGGGTGCTAAAGCGACACTGATGGGGTTGCCAACTTTTTTTTCTATAATTAAAGTATGTTTGAGTCTAAAAAGTATACCAAACAGTATTTTGGAAAAATAAACAGTAAGTATTCAATTTATTTAATATTTTAAACACATATTTTTAGAATTTCTTGCTCAAATTATTAATTAAAGTCTAGCGTATAAAGTGCTTTAATGCTAAAAACAGTATTTTGTTTACTTTATTTTTGTTCAACATTAAACAGTTTAATGTAGTGAAAACAGTACCTTTAATAATACAAATAATAGTGCGAGGCGAGGCGCAGCCGCGACTGCATTCACCCCTGATGAAGGATCCATAAGAGTTCGTAACGAGTCCCACACCTCCGACAATTATTGTGAGTAAAAGCCGCGTTATAAACATTAGTATAATACTGTTATAAACTGTATGGTTGACATCCCAAGACACGGATGTCGTATGGATTAGGCGCCTTTCCCGACGCGATATTGGCGGAATGGCTATTCTGAACCGACCTTAACTACGTGTGAAATAGTTAACTACGAGCTTAACTAGATGGACTTACAAGAAAGAAGCGTAGGTACTTAATAATGTTTTTAAGTTCTGGCATTTAAAATGCTCAATTATTCTTAAATAAATGAAGTCGTCGTGGCGCCGTGGTTACTGTGTCTATCATACGATATCACAGGTAAAGCAACGTATGGCGCGGTCGGTACTTGGATGGGTGACCGCCGACCATTCATTTCTCACGACGACTTCCGTGCTTCGGAGGGCACGTTAAGCAGTCGGTCCCGGGTGCCGTATACTTGTATACAGTAGTCGTTAGGGTTTGTCAGAAGCCATCTAGGCACCCTAAAAATTCTGGCATCCACCACCCAGCACTGGGCCAGCTTGGTGGATTATGGCCTATACCTCCTCTTCACCCAGGGGAGAGACTCATGCCCTGCAGTGGGCTCATTACAAAGAGTTGTAATGATGATGATGATGATGAAATGAAAAATGTGATATGTAAATAAAAATCCTGGTCGGGTAATTTTTATTTACCTATCACATTTTTCATTGATTTAAGCGTAGGTACTTACTCGTGAAAGATTACCAACGCATCGATGGCAGCGTCTTTTAGTTTCAGGCATCAGAAGGCGGTGATAAATTCTTTAAAGAAAACTACTTGTGCAAAAGATGGTCCCTAACAGAACCATAAAATACGTTGAGTTGACATAATATTCTCTTAAGTTTTCGCGATTCATACTATTAAATAAAACACTTTTTAACCGGATTTATCGCGTATATTTACATTTTAAATTTTAACTCGACGACGTTTCGGTGTCTTTGCAGACCCCGTGGTCACGAGAGACTGGTCATTTATAATGTAAATAAAAGCGATAAATCCGGTTAAAAAGTGTTTTATTTAATACGTTGAGTTGAATATTCAGTGCTGAGCTACAGCACTGAATAACTAGATATATTTTTTTATACTATTACGGCCATTACATTTCATATTTACTTCAGAAACGGGATATTTACCTACCATGTTTATTCCGTTTTGATGATAGCGCTTGCAACAGTGCTAAATATCGAGAACTCAAATTATAACATTGCCGCCCACATTGTCCATATTTGTTTTATAAAATTTTGTTATGTATTTGATTTCTGTTGACAATAAAGAGTATTTATTATTATTATTATAAATATCCCATTTCTAAAGTTAATGACCGCGACAGTTTAAAAACTTATATTCTGTTTTTCATTGCTACATTTAACTTCTTTTATGGTGTTGTCACTATTCATCTTTCTGTATGTTTATTAAATGTTCGTCATTATCTTTTTCCGTAAATAGACAGGATAATAGGTAGATAGATAGTAACATAAAAGAAACCATTAAGTTATTGTGTTGTTGGAAACCTTATCTTTTTTCAATGTTTCATGGTGTTTCTGCTTCATTGTTATCATAGGGTATTCAACCTTTGGCCTGATTGTCACTAAGCTTTTCCCAACATTAAATCGACTTCAAATATGGAGAAAAAATGTGTTTTTAAAAGCACATTTGTACAAAAATCTAGGTTTACAAATCTTAAACAAATATCTAATTTAACAATATTAAATAACTCCGGCGAGGGACCGAGCAACGTGTAGAAACTTGAGAGGATCTATGTCCAGCCGTATGCATGAGCAGAAATGCATTTGTTATGTACTTTAAATATCCAGCAGTAAGTAATACTATAATTATCCAGTCTAAGACACCAATTAGGTACTTTTGCTGTCATCTTCCACCTTATCTTCAGTCACGGGGTTTAGTCAACAATAAATACGCTGGGGAGCTGTTTTTAGTGATGGCCTGAGTTAGACTTCAAACTCACTTGATGCTTATACACGATGACACAAACAAAAGTACACGGATTGTAAAAACTGGCTCTTCATAAAATATTGCCGTAGCTCATCACCGCGCGAAAAAACATGAATGCAGGTCGCCCGAATGACGTTTTGACCCCAAGCAGTGCCATTTAAAACAATCTTAATCAGAATTCTCAACCGACATTAGCAGCACTCTGGTAATCGAACCCGAATCCTTCATTAACCGTTACATACGTAGTTCTCAAAAATGCATTTAATATTGATTCAAATAAACTAACTTTCGGTAGCCTAAGGTAAAGTTTGGAAGCCCGTTGAAATGGCTCGCTAATAGTTCAGAAGCAGATACGAGTATTTAACTTATAGTTTTCGAACTTTTAATTTATAACCGGTTTCTAGGTTTTAGACATACAACTAGCAACAGAAATGCTTTATTTATTTTTAGTAAGGGAAAAAAGGTTATAACAAAATACAGTCAGATTCTTAAGACAGATTTCTTAAGGACAACCTCAACATTGTATGAAAATAGAAAATAGACATGAGATTTTCACTCACGAAGATATGGGGGCACAAAATTTGTAGGTATGGAAAGATGGAATGGACAACCTGAAGAAGATATTTTAGCGATACGTATTTTATGAGGTCGGGACGAAGCGTACGGTTGGTCAAATTACGAAACAAATAGGATAAATAAAGAAATGGCATTGTATTTAAAAAACATTGAGTTCTGAAGGCTTTTAGAATTTTATGAAACTAAGATTTCGTGCAAATTTTACGAAATTTCAATTTTTTTCTTAGGAATGACAAGAAACTTCCATTTGCCATATAATTCAAATCGGTGGTTGCACGGCATTTAAATTCTAGATCCTGAGAAATAAGGATGTGCGCGTCTAGAAATATATTTGTACCTACTGGTATATTACTATGTAGCTAGATAATATAAAAGTGGTTTTTTGCAACAACTTATAAACCAGAACGACGAATGGAAAATATATCAACCATTATTTCAACTAAAAACAATGTAAAATAATTTTATAGCTTAAAGGTTATCAGTTTTTAACTGTACATCTCATCGTTTCCTGTGTTTTTAGTAGCATTCAATTTCATACATAGGTACACGATTATAGCTGCTAAAAAGGTTTTAATGAAGAATCACTCTTTAAAATTCTTTATTCCAGACAGCTCACCTAAAAAATATAAGCGTTTAAGAACGAACTGGCGTTTCATACATCGTTACCGGATACCATCGGATCAGTTTGGGGTCAAATGTGATAAAACGCACCATGGAGATCTCTTATTCAATTCTTTTCTCTACCCGAGTGCGAAATTCAAGCCCTTAATCATTGCAGATTAAAAACATTAATCTTCAAATCATAATATGAGTACAATTATGTAAATCAAAATAATGTCGTCAAACAATTGGGCCATTGAATGTGTATGGAAATCCTTTTGAAGCTGTAACATTGAAGCGCTTGCCTATTTAAAAAGATAACCTTAAAATGGCAGCCGTACCAAAAATGCAATCTTTAAATCTAATTTTAAAAAGTCAGCAGCAAAATGCGGAATGAAAAAGAAATTGCGAGGTTATTTCTTGATGAGATCCCTAACACCCGGAAGAACTCAAGAGGCTGTAAAATATACTTTAATTTTAAACATCCGACATCTTAAACCAACGTAATTGAGTTTATGGCGGGAAACGCTCATGCAGCGGAGTTTATTTTGCCGGGAAAGTTCTTCAATGCTTGAGAGAATGTGTAACGTACGCGTGGTATAAGTAAGTGTTCTCTACTTAGATGTCTTTTGTTTATATAATTACATTTGTGATAAGGTTATTTTGGTAGTCGAAATAATGTTTGTGATCAAAACATAGGAGTATACCGAGGCTACAAAATTATATTTCTCAGAGAATGGGGTGCGTTTGGTAGTTATACAGTGTTTCCCCGCATGTAGTAATAGGACTTAAGAAGCAGTAACTATGTAGGTACAACTTCATCGACGAAAATACCCCACATAGTTGGTCAATACTAAAACAAATAGGTACTTTAAAAAATAATCTTTACACATTTACTAGTGACTAGTAACTATACACATTTGTAATAATACAATATTAAGCCCCTGCAAGACCGACAAACAACTTAAACAGCCGTTGTTTGACAAATCAAGGTGAATTTTTCGAAAGTAAAAATAAAAGTTACTACAGATTGACAGGTTTTGGTATTGACCCACAATATTGGGCATTTTCATCGATGAAATTGTGCATAGCTACTACATTGGTTGAAAAGTTCGCGGCCTGGCCATTAAAAAAAAAACTTTTGTTATTTTTTCTGCCGTCATTTTGAACTGTCATTATTAATTGTCAGCCCGCGAATTTTCAATTTAATATCTTGTTTAAATAAAATTTTACGAACAATATAAATACGTGTGTAGAACAAATTTTCACTAATGGAGAAATTTGAACAACGTGCTGTGATTAAATATTTGTTTAAAAAAAGATTAACACCAAAGGAGATCCATGATGACATGCAAACAACATTAGGGGAATCTGCCCCGTCTTATACCACTGTGCAAAAATGGGTTGCAGAATTTAAACGTGGACGAGAGAACATCGAAGATGACCCTCGCTCCGGCAGGCCAATGACGTCTACGACCGAAGAAAACATCAATAAAGTGTGTGATCTCATATTGAAAGACCGTAGATTGACTATCAGAGAAATTGCAGACACTATAGGCATCTCATATGAACGAACGCAAAACATCATTGTCCATGAACTCGGCTTTTCTAAGGTTTCGGCTAGGTGGGTCCCCAGATTGCTTTCAGTAGAGCAAAAGCGAATTCGACTCACGATTTCTCGCGACTGTTTAGAGATGTTCGAGGCTGATCCACAAGGTTTTCTTGACAGATTTGTGTCAATGGATGAAACCTGGGTTCACCACTATACCCCAGAATCAAAACAACAATCCAAACAATGGAAAAAATCAGGTGAACCAACTCCGAAAAAAGCAAAGGCAATTCTGTCGGCTGGCAAGGTGATGGCATCGGTTTTTTGGGATGCTAAGGGTGTCATTATGGTGGACTACCTTCCAAAAGGCGAAACAATAAACTCTGCGTACTATAGCACCCTTCTGCGCCGTTTACGTGAAGAAATTAAACAGAAACGCCCAGGATTACTGAGAAAGAAAGTGTTGTTTCACCAGGACAACGCCCGAGTCCACACGTCTGTCGAGTCTATGGCTCAAATTCGTGATTGTGGTTTCGAATTGTTGCCACATCCAGCTTATTCTCCTGATTTGGCACCTTCGGCACCACTTTCATCTGTTTCCAAACCTGAAAAAACACCTCGGTGGGCAGAAATTTTTAACGAATGAAGAGGTCGAAGCCGCTGTTAACCTGTATTTTGAAGACCTTGAGGAATCTTTTTTTAAAACAGGTATGGAAGCTCTGGAACGCAGATGGAAGAAGTGCATAGAGCTAAATGGAGATTACGTCGAAAAATAAAAATATTTTTGTATGTACTTTATTCTGTTTTCTTGACTAGGCCACGAACTTTTCAATCACCATCGTATTACTACTAAAGTCCTATGACTGAATGCGGGGACACAGTATTTATTAAAGTAACAGCTATCAATCAACTACATCAGTATTTCAGTTTACGAGTTTAGCGTTCAGAGTTAACGTAAAACAAGTCTATGGAACTATAGAATTTTCACTGTGGTCACGTGTCTGATAAGACAAGGCACCGAATTATTAAAAAAAAAAAATGCAAAAGTACATCTTATTTAGTGAACGGTGAAAAAAATTTGCAGAAAAAATACCATAGAGATAAAATATACAAGCTATGTAATAATATGTGCATCCGGTTAGATGACGAATATCTACGATGGGAAAGCTCATATAAAAGAGACAAATATAAGAAAATAGAATCAAAAGACCCTCTATCTCGTTCATATTACGTTATATAATGTACAAGTATAGTATACATGAGAAAAATCAGAGACTAAACGGAAACAATTTTCGTTATTTGTTTACTAAGGGTGCGATATTACCTCTCTATGAATAAAT
Source organism: Stenoptilia bipunctidactyla (assembly GCA_944452665.1). Classification (NCBI taxonomy): domain Eukaryota; kingdom Metazoa; phylum Arthropoda; class Insecta; order Lepidoptera; family Pterophoridae; genus Stenoptilia; species Stenoptilia bipunctidactyla. The sequence goes on along the minus strand of OX101738.1, from coordinate 8,135,595 downwards.
ACAGGGGTGAGATTTAAGAGATTTCCTTTTTACCCTCGCAAACCTTGGGATATTTCAGTCTTCATTTTATTCATAAACGACACTTTATGGTATCGTACTCAAATATTAATATGAAAGTGAAGACACGAAAGTTTTCTTTTTTATGACAGTTTTGAAAAATATAACTATAAGGTATAAGAGTCATAACAGATAGGCTAGTCATAAAAAGAAGAAAACAATATGCCCACTTTGTAATGAGAAGCTTATCACTGAAAGGCATCTAGTAAATATTCTAATATTACTAGCTGACCCGGCAAACGTTGTTTTGCCACATAAATAAAAAAAAATAGATGTTGGCCGATTCTCATAGATACCGGATAAGCACAAAAAATTTCATCAAAATCGGTCAAGCCGTTTCGGAGGAGTATGGCAACGAAAACTGTGACACGAGAATCTAATATATAAAATTCTCGAGAATCGGCCAACATCAATTTTTCTTTTTTAATTTATATGGCAAAACAACCTTTGCCGGGTCAGCTAGTTTTATATATTAGATTCATATCTTAGATTGTTTACTAGCATTTGACGATCACTTTGGCGCTGGGGTAACACCGTCTGCTTCAGACGCCAGTGGTCGCGGGTTCGATTCCCGCACGGAACAGGGAAAAAAAGAATGTTCCGTGTCTGGGTTTATGTATTTATATTCTAGGTTCTCCCCTAGTTCGCTATATGGTATCCCATAACACAAGCTATGCTTACTTTGGGGCCATGTAGTTGGCGTGATTGTTTGGGGATTTTATTTATTATTTATTTAAAATTTACTTATTTAGAATTTAAATTTCTACAGAAAGGTTCACTGGCACCAATCGAATTATGCTTGTTACATGATCATTGACCTCTAACAATGAGTTTATCATCATCAAATAAAAGGAGTTCAAATAAAATATAATAATAATAATAATATTATTATTTATAATAATAACTTACCTCTTTTAGAGAGAATATCCTTTTTGATATATACATAATAATAATAATAAAACTCTTTATTGTACACCAACATTGTTACACAGTTTAAATTAAAAATAACAATCACAATTAACATACAAAGGGCGGCCTTATCGCCGAAGCGCGATTTCTGCCAGGCAACCCAGGCATTGGTGGAAATAAATGTGGGCGAGGTGTACGGCTCGTAAAAATAAACTACATACGAATAATTACATACACATACATAGACGTTTACTTAAATACTTATGTACTATATAAATAAATACTATATCAATACACATATAAATATATAGGTATAGATAGTTAAGATGGACAGTGTTTCGCCAGGTAATGCCGTTTAAGCATTCGTTTAAAAATGCGCGGTGTGCGCGCCAAGCGGATCTTAATCGGGAGCTCGTTCCATAACGACACCGATCGAATAAAAAAGGACTTGCCTAAAAACGTGGACGAATGCGATGGTGTCGCCAGGAGTAAATTCGATGAGGAACGCAAGTTACGGTCGTTGTAGGTATAGCGGTAGTTTAAACGGTCTTTCAGATACGTAGGTATCGCTTTATCGTACAGAATACGGTAGACTAAAGAAAGAATGTGAGTATTCCGGCGAAGGCGAATAGGAAGCCACTTGAGTTTAGTCCGGAAGTCAGATATGTGGTCGTATTTGCGTAATCCAAATACAAACCTTATGCAGAGATTTTGTAGTCGCTCAAGTTTATTAAGAAGTTCTTCGGTTAAGTCTAGATAGCTGGCATCGGCATAGTCGAGAATAGGTAATAGGAGAGATTGTGCAAGCGTAATTTTAGTGGCAATAGGGAGGAAATTACGAAGACGCTTGAGCGAATTCGCCGCGGCAAACATTTTCCTGCTCAACTCAGTGACTTGTGGTTTCCAAGACAACGTGCGGTCAAAAATAATACCTAAGTTTTTCACAGTTTCGCTATATGGAATGGAAATACAGTTAAACACTATTGGCGGAACTGACTTCCAGTCAACTCGTGAAATCATTTTATGACTTCCAATGATAATAGTTTGAGTCCTATGAGGATTGATTGTGAGTCCATGATTATAACTCCAGTCCGATATCCGTTTTAAATCAGCGTTGTGTAGCAGGATAGTGTTTGACAGGTTCTGGAGATTATCTTGTGTATAAATTTGAAGATCATCCGCATACAGATGGTAAGACGAAGATATATTGAGAGTAATCGAGTTGATGAACAGAGCAAACAGGAGAGGAGACAACACGCCACCTTGCGGCACACCGGTTTTGACATCACACCAATTGGAGAATTCCGTCTCAGTAGATATTTGTTGCCGGCGCCCATGCAAGTAAGAATGAAACCAGTCAATAGTCGATGGAGATATGTTAAAAGAACGTAGCATTTGCAAAAGGATGTCAAAATCCACCGAATTGAAAGCATTACTGAAATCTAGAAGTGTAAGTACAGTAAGCTTCTTCTGCTCCATGCCCATACGAATATCCTCTGTGATGCAGTAGTCGTACTATGCCCAGGACGGAAGCCTGATTGGAGGGGGTTCAGTAATACATGGTCTTGCAAGAAAGTACTGAGCTGTTGGTGTACGAGTCCCTCGAGTACTTTGGAAAGGAAAGGTAAGATGGCAATAGGTCGATAATCAGAAAAGGAAGAAGGATTGGTTTTTTTAGGAAGAGGTATGATGTTGGCATCCTTCCATGCATCAGGAAAGACACCATTTAAAACACAGTTATTTAGGATACAAGTTATTACAGGAAGGATAATGTCTAGGATAGGTATGAGCATCTTACGACTAATGCAGTCCGACCCAATAGCATTGGAGGCAATAGAGAGCATAGTCCTTTTGACACCACATTCCGAAAATTGACTTATTGAAAAGGATGGAATATTTGGCATCGGTAAACTAGATATATGATTCAAAGTGTTGGTTTTTGTAGCAGCGTCTATAGAGCTAGAAGAAGTGAAATGACCATTTAATGAGTTGAGGTTGACATTTTTCGGAGAGCTATCAGTCTTAGATTTACCGATACCCAAAGTTCTAAGAAATTTCCAAACTTTAGCTGAATCGCCGTTTAAAACTGATTTGTGAATATGGCGTCGTTGTGCATCCCTACACATCGTGTTGCAGCGATTCCTCAAACTTTTATACACCAATGCATTTTCATCACTCGGATTTTTTTTCAATTTCACCTTTGCACGGTTTCTTCTGTTCATCAATTTCTTAATGTCGTCCGTCAACCAAGGAGCAGGAAGATGCTTAATCTTGACAGGGCGTAATGGTGCGTGTCTGTCATATAGGTCAATAAGGAGTGAATTGAAGGGCATAATTTGGTCGTTGACCGATAACTTATTGACAGCAGCTGACCATTCAGTATGACTAGCGTCGTCAAGAAGTTTTTCTAAATTAATGCCATTAAAATTACGCCGCAGAAGGGTTCTCGGCTTTGCTTTGGGAGGGCGAATTTTGTATGAGAGTAACAATAAGTCGTGATAAGAAAAAGCATCCGCGTCTAACTGAGCAAAATGGGATAAATGATCTAAGGAGGAGACTATAGCTAAGTCAATAAGAGAAGGAGAACTATGAGGGAAATAATGTGTAGCGTTAGACGGGACAATATTAAGATTGGTCGACCTTATTAATGAGCGAAGCTTTGTGGAACGAAAATCAGCTTTCAGCAGGCAGGTGTTGAAGTCGCCCATCAAGATGGTGTGACCATATGAAGGAACCAAGTCCTCCAAGACATGCTCTAAAGAAGAAAAGTAATTTATTTGTGGCGGGCTATACATTACTCCTAGAAGCACTTTAGATTGGCACAACGTAACTTCCAAAAATAGGTACTCAACTGAACTAGTTGGTGAAGCGGTTGATATGCTGACAATAGAAAAAGGAATATGTGCTCTAAGGTATATGGCTACGCCTCCACCAGTACGGTCGGGACGGTCACTACGGATTAGGCAGAAACCCGGCAATGCATACGCAGTAGAAGAGAGGCATGGCTTGAGCCAAGTCTCCGAAACTAGGATAGCGTGTATAGCTTTGCTATCGAAAGCTGCCAGCATATCAGGGAAGTGTATATTTCTCTAGTAAAGTTGTTTTTAACGGTTGTTAATTCGTCAATTAAAACAATTTTACGCAGAAATATGAATGATACTAAATAGAGAAACGCAGTTTTTTCCAGATAGTATTAGGAGCTATTTTTCTCAGGATATCGACTCAACATGTCATGCGCATGAAAATAGGACACGATCATATCTAAAAAATATTTATTTTATAAAACGTACTGTAGCGTCTGTTTGGAATAACACTGAAACAATTGAATTATTTTTTATTATGTATTAACTAAACACCTATCTAAAACTGAAAAGAACATTGAAATCAGACTATCAATTTTTTTACAATCGATATTTGAAAGAATAAAAGTGGATTTTCAGAAAAAAGCAATAACCCCAAATATTTAAAAAACGGCACACTTTGGGATCACAATGTGTTGGGCTCAAAACATTGAAAATGACTTCTCCTACGTCACCTAAAAAGGTTCCGGTCTAATAACTAATAACCCTTTAGATTGAGATGACGGAGAAAGAGTCTTATTACGGAACAACATATTGCTTATATGAATTTGGATCAACGTGGATTTTTGGTTTGGCTTCCGGTTCGAAGATACCTATATTTATTTTTTGCGTATGTCTCATACTTATTATTTAGTCTCAAAAACATTTTCTATTCACGAAAAAGGTGAATATCCTGCTTTGGCACGGATTCAAGACAATGTTTTGACTTTTACCCACAAAAGTAATTTTAGAGACAAATGTATTTTTTTTAATGCTTGCCGCAAGAAAAGTGTCCAAATTATATTTGAAAACGGCTGACTAACAAGGAAATGTTGAAACAGCCATCTTTGTTTGCATTACTTCTCAAGAAAATAGTGATTTAAAAAAATGTACTTCTAATGTCTAGACTGTTGTTGATTAGTGCATCGATAGTGTAAAGCCAACTCAGGCCCTGTCCTCAAGGCGGCCGTGTCAAACGATCTTTTGTCACGGGCAAAAATCGTAAAAAATAGTAAAACAAACAATTTTAGAGCGATAAAGTTCTCGTAGTTCATTCACCTTATGAACCACAAATTGTTTACATGATAAGAAACTAGTGTGGGCATTAACACCCACCTGACACGCTATTCTTTGGAGAATTCAATTACCTTAGTACCTTATTACTGTTGAATTATTGGCTTAAGAGCCCATACTACTCCAGCTAGAATCTGAATTTCACCCCCACCTCACCGCCCGGCCGTGAAGCACCCCGCAACGCGCGTCGGAGCTATCTTACTCACTCGCGTTTTGTTTTCTCCAACTCTGCCTTTTCCGTATCTTATTTCTCTCATTTCCTATTTTGAAATAAAACATACCACAAATTTATTTATGGAAAACACGATATTTACGTGATGTTGTAGCGGCGGCGGCAAGCGTGAAAGCGACACAGGTTCCTCGTACGAATGCCGGAGCGCAACGGAATCCTTGAGCGGGCGCAGGTCACCCGTCGTGCCAAACACATTATTTTAGATTTAAGATTTATAATAAAAAAAATAATAAAATTATTTTAAAATCAGATCATATAGTACACGTATTGTCATACCTTTAAACTAAATACCAAGTTACATTAGTGTAGGTTAAGTACTAATTAAGTAATAAGGTTTCTTTGTTAATTTTAGAGGTAAGTTTGTGATTTTTTTCTATCGAGATTTTTTTCATTAATCGTGTTTTCAAAACATAAGGTTCTTAGTTCATACTCTTAACTTTGCTATATGTTTTTTCTAAAATTATTAGTTCAATACTCTGATAGATATTTGAGATCAAAATTTGGATTCGGAGCGTGTTTGAGGTAGTGTAGGCCCTTAATTGTGGCTCATAATACGTTAAATAGTTTGTTGATTACTCTTTCATTGTACCCTTTATAGGGCCTTTCTGGGGATTTTATTTATTATTTATTTCAATATCGAATGTGAATTTGTAGAGCAGAAAAGCCAGTTGTCCATTTATTTTTCTAACAATCATCGTTATACGTTAACCAATTCTTAACATTTTTGAGAATCACTTCATCCAATTCTCAGATTATTGCGATCAGACATAGCTACAGATGCGTTGGTAAGTAGCATTTAAACTGATTTAAAGTGGTTTACTAAATTGAATCTTAATTTTAATCCAAGATTTTTCATACAAAAACAAATCTGCATAATGGCTGTCATAACAACACTCATATATTGGGTTGGGGAAAAAGTTCTTCGCATTTTTTAAGAAAATTCAAAACATTTTTTAATATAGTTTATTGACATTTAACTAAAGTATGTATGTACCATTTTGTTCGATAAACTTTTGCCATCTTCTAGGTAGGGACATGATCCCATTGCTATAAAAAGTTTGATACCTTTCATCAAAATACCGCGACAAGTGGATTTGGCAGATCTCTCGTGATGTTAATCTAACACTGCCTGAAGAATTCTGAAGAGACCGAAACAGGTGGAAATCTGAAGATGCAAGGTCAGGAATATACGGCGGATGCATTAACACCTCCCAGCCAAACTCTCGTAATTTTTGCTGGGTGGCTATAGATGTGTGAGGTCTAGCGTTATCATGATGAAACACCACACCCCTTCTGTTGATCAATTCCGGCCGCTTTCTCTCAACTTCTTGTTTTAATCTCATAAGTTGTTCGCAGTAGAGTTCAGAATTAATAGTCCTGCCTGGTGGTAACAGCTCACAATTAATAATGCCCTTCCAATACCACCACACACACAACATCACCTTATTGCGAGTTAACCCGGATTTCGCCACAGTCTGTGAAGCCTGACCGGCCTTTGACCACGACCTTTTTCGCACGTTCTTGTCGTACATGATCCACTTTTCATCACCAGTTATAAGATTCTTCAAAAATGATTCGGTTTCGTTACGTCGTAATAAAGAATCAGAAATGAGTACACGGTTCATTAGGTTTCTTTCAGTGAGCTCGTGAGGTACCCAAATATCGAGCTTTTTTGTGTACCCAGCTTTTTTCAAATGCGCAAAAACTGTTTTGCGGTCAATTCCCAGTTCTTCAGCTACGTCGTAACTACTGACATGTCAATCTTGCTCCACTTTTTAAAAAATGGCATCCATTTTATCCGTAATAAGGCGACCAGAGCGAGGTGCATCTTTGACATCAAAATTTCCGGATTGAAAACGCTTAAACCAAATTTGTGCTACTCTCACAGACACTGCACTAGGCCCATAAACATCGCAAATTTTTTTCGCATCACATCTTACTTCTACAACTTTTTACAACTCTTGATAAATAACACAAAAAATAAAAAAAATAAACCCGTTTTCTCCTAACTCTATATTTTGTAAGAAGTCTCTACTATTATTTTGAAGCGATATTTTACTACGCTGCGTGGCATACCTACGCTCAGAGTTAATAGAGTTACGCCTCTGAACCCAAAATCCAAAAATAACGCAAGATTTATGTGCCATTTATTTAGTAAACTGTTAGCAACCCTAATAAAGAAACAAATCGACAGCTGACTGTTTAAGGTTAGTAAAATGGAGCATTACACGATAGAACAATGTGTCTTCATCATTGAACAATGTTTTAAAAATAGTGGTAGCTTGGCAGCTGCAGGTAGAAAATTTCATGCAAAATATGTCCAGAATAGTGTTTTACGAGTAACTTCGTCAGCTGTGAAGAAATTAATTGATAAATTCCGGGGGTCAGGATCCGTTGGAGATGCCAAACATAGTGGTCGTCCGAAAACAAGTCCTTCAAAGGTCAATATCGAAGCAGTGCGTTAGAGCGTCGCGTCGGTTTCAATCCAGGAACTTCAATTCGGTGTCGTGGACAAGAACTACAAATTTCAAGAAGCTCTGTACAGCGTATTTTCACTACAAAATTCTTTCTGCATGGTTATAAATTTAAATAAACACAATAACTGATGTCTTATACTACGGCCACACTACCTTACCGTCTACCGGGCTGTTACCGCAATAATTATGGCATTAAATTACCGTTTAAATTACTGCATGAACTGGTGTGGCCACACTACCTTACCGTCTACCGGCAATAATTATGGCATTAAATTACCGTGATATGTCAATAAATTTGGCGGAAAATATCACTTTTTCAAGATGGAGGTCGAAGCTGCAGCGGTGTTGTGTTTTATGAGTGCCATTTATTTTTACATGAATCTTTTAAATTTCAACAAAGCTAAAAGAAGAAAAAAAGAGTAGGTATCCCAAAGAGACGTTTCGGATTGGAATAATTCTAAAAACTCGAGCGCTTTTTCATTTGACCACTCCATGTCGGTCGATACGTGCGTCGCCGGTGAGCTCATATTGCACGTAATCTTCTTTGATGTGTGAAAAAAGACCGCCGCCGGAGCTATTGCCTACCGCCATTTGCCATATTGATTGACATTGTAAAATTATGGCCGAAAATCGTGGTTACACCTAGGTGTTGTTTAAGTTATGGCAATAATTACTGGCGATTTACATGATTACAGCGAAGAGAATTTTTTGAATGGATTACTGAGCGTCGAAACACATTTTCACCTCGATGGGTTTGTTAATCGAAAAATAAATGCATACACAACATGTCCTATTTAAAAAAGGGTTATTTAAAGCCATTGGTCTATGACATCATGGCCACAAATACGGCTGCCTTATCACGTAACTTGCAAGAGCAAAGCGATGGCATGAATTGCGCAAGATTTGCTAAAAAAGAACTAATTCGTATTACGTTACCGTTACGTTACAATCCGACGACTGTGCTGCCTCTATCGTACAATCGATGTACTAAAATATAATCCCTTTGACTTTCATACTTTTCGTGTGTACTGTTAAAAGCAAACATCTGTTTCACATTTTATTAGTTTCTGTTTTAGCTACCAAATTGTTTTTGGCGCTAGTATCGTAACAATAACTGCATTCTGCGATCAACGAACGATTGAACAGCTATCGCTTACATAATACGATGTAAAGCAATGGATCGCGCGTCCATGGCGTGATGACTGCGCCATTATAGCTGATCGCTTATATTTACGTGATAAGGCAGCGGGTGCTGTAAAGTAGGAGATTCAACGTTGCATCAACGATATTCATGAAAAATTACGACAAATTTCGGCGTATGTGCAGAAATTTGTCGTAATTTTTCTAGAAAGCCGTGCAGACCATTTTCCCGATGTGTTATCCTAGGAATAACCATATCCTAAGTACTTTATAATTCAATAAAAGAAATACAATCAAAACTCTAAAAAGCTGTGCTTTCTATTTAATTCAAATCTTGCGTTATTTTTGTGACACCCAGTAGGAATCTTCATTGAACCTTATGCCTAAAAAGGCGATTGAGCGACGATGTAACCCTAAATAAGTTGTCAAAGTTTATCAACATTGACAATTAATTATTGAGTAAAACTCCATCAAGTTAAATTGCCCAAGTTTGCAGTAGACAATAAATAACCTCAACTTTATTGAGCCTGAAGAGGAGAAAAATCTTAGAAGAGCGACAAAACCCATTATTTCGACGGGGGGTAATTCTCTACTAATTGTATTGCGTATTACTTACTTACTGGGCATTACTTAGAGCCTGATACGCAGAAAGTAATAGGTAAACGTATTTTTTTTTATATAAATTATGGATGGGACGTTTGTCTTTCATGCCACCTGATGTTAAGTGAACATGAAGACTAAGGTGGTACACGTCCATCCACGAGAAACTGTAGTGTTACCTAAAGTAATAGCCTAAGTAACCTACTATTTAAAAGAAAAAGGTTAAAGAAATAAAAAAAATAAAGTTAAAGTTTATATATTTACAAATAAAGACTTACAAAGATGGTATAGAAAAGCACTATTTTCACTTAAAGTCCACTAGGAATTTGTATAAACACTGAGATTTTTCAAATGTTAAAAAGTAGGTGTCCAGAAATTTTCAGGATCTAAAGCTCCAAGGGTTTATAACGTTATATAGCGGCTCCAAGAGATTATGTAGTTATGATACTTTTATAGTTTTACTTTTATATTTTTCTTCAATACTCTCCCAAGTATTCTGATCGGTGTTTTATTTTCGAAAAGCCCCTAAGTTCAGCTCGCCACTCCTTGTATAGCCTCCATTTCGTTCGAGAGCTCGTAAATTTATTTATGTTTGAGAGGCATCCATTCTTTCATCGGCCAGCGGCTGTCACTTCTATTAACAAGGAGGTTTTAGTCTCTGGAGCAGCGGTGGTGGTATGGCAAAAGTGGAGCTGATACTTCTCTTGATTCTAAGTGTGCAAGTCTCAGAATAATTTATATTAAAGTAATAATATAAAAATTAATTGAAAAGGAAATGAATATAAAACCTAATAACAGTTTATAAATTATCTGTGCCGAAAAGTGACATAAGCTACATGACAATTTTTAGAGTTGACAAGTAGGTAAATAAATAGTTTTTCAGATAAAAAAATATAAACAACAATAACAATACAAAATATGAGCTAAAATTACACATGCAACGTGAGTATATTACAAAACCTATTCACTCGACGCTTAAAAGTACTAGGACTATACTGGTCAGGGAAAATAGACACAGGCAGTTCATTCCAAACCTTGGCGACCCGTATCAAAAAGGAACTGTCAAAGCGCTTAGTTCGACTTTTCGGAATATCTACCACCTTTGATTATTTAATTAATAATCAAAGTCTACCACATACGGATGGTAGATATTCCGTTCTGAACACAATCACTTAATATGATAAAGTGATTGTGTTTGTAACTCATTCACGCCATCACTCGTAAACACTGGATTTAGAGGAAAATTAGTAGATACACACATCTTGAAGTACTTTTTGTCTTAGTAATCGCTCCCAGGGATTAGGTTACAAGATATATTAACATTTTTTGGAATTTTACGGGAGCGAAGGCAGACGAAGTGTTCTATTATAGTATGTTGATATATTACAACGTTTAATTTATCTTATACTCGAAGTGCATATAAAACAAAAGATGTTCGTAATAATATGCAAAACTAACCAGCTTGACAAGAACACATTTCAAGAACAATTTACTTTCGGTCGGTATAACTTCGTTGATCTCGCTAGATGACAATTGAAGATGAGCGAGGAAGATGGGGAAAAAGGGGTTTAGTTAGAAACTATTGTTTTATTTTTAGTGTTCCACATGTCATAGGGTGGAAATTGATAATGAAGATTGGTATATTACACGTCTATTCAGTCATGAGCTAACCAGTGACTAAGTGTTCTGGAAAAACAGACATCAGAAATATTTTCAAAGTTTTTGCATTTTATGGGATAGGCAGAACATCAGAGGTTATAAAATAGTCATGTTTGACAATTTGGAGACTTTATAAAGGTGGAGAGAGTCTATTGCTGTGACAGAGAGTCAGCCTATCGCCCACAACAAAATATCCAGTAAAACCTTTGTCCCTAAACTGACTTTTACAGTTTGCACGGGAAGAGAAGCAGCTGGCACATCCAATATTTTATAATCATCATCTTCATCATCATCACAACTACGTGTGATGCACCAACTGCAGGAGTGACGAGGAGGTTTAGGCCGTAATCCACCAAGCTGGCGCTGGGCTGGTTGGTCGATGTCTGAATTTTCAGGGTGCCAAAATGGCTTCTGACAAACCCTAACGACTACTGTATACAAGTATACAACACTCGGGACCGACTGCTTAACGTGCCTTCCGAAGCACGGAAGTCGTCGTGGGAAATAAATGATCGGCGGTCACCCATTCTAATACCGGCCGTGCCGAGCGCGTAACCTGCGATAGCGTTTGATATGCACAGTAATAACGGCGCGACAACACACGACTTCTTATTTGCTACATTTTATAATGGTTGAATATAATTTAATGGATAAGAATACTAAATAAATCGTCCCGGACTGGGATCTCCCGCTTCCTAGGCGGGTGCACTACCAAGTAAGCTAAAGGATCCTGGCTGAAGCCATCGAGATTATTTTGTATAGGTATTTATTTTTTTCTCAATCTTCTTGTAATACTAGAGACGTCCAAAAATGTACTATCAAAGCGCTTTGCAAGACTTCTCAAGAATGATCCTATGGTGGTATGGTAGACTTGTCTGCGACTAGTAGTCCAAACGTACGACTTGTTCAAAATGAAGATTCGTAGATATCTAAAAACTGGGTACATAAATAAAATACAGTGATTTAGAAAATTTTACAAGATTTATTGTTACTTACAGCTATTTTTACACTTAAGTAAAGGTAACTACAGTTACAATATATGACTATGGACATCGCGTCCTGTATCTCTAAATCTGAGGACTATCAAAAGGCAGTGATCGTTATGGGCCACAGATTTAACTATGATTTTTGATCGATACAATTAATATATCAAATACATATATAATAAATAACATAACAAATACATTATACTAGCGTATACCTACGTAGTTCGTGTATACTGACCATATTTTATCAGTTTAAAGGAAGCTTATATCGAACAGTAATAAATGTACCTACTTTGTAATTTACACTGCCATAAATATGGCTGGTTCGAAATTCAATTTGTTTTAATGATTAATTTTATTTTTCTTTAGAAGGATATTGCTTTGTCTTACTAGTTCATTTGCAATATTTCATTTCGTTGAAAAAAAATCTCACAAAGAATCAATAAGTCTAACTTTTAATTGGTATTATTGCCCTATCTACATGCTACCTGCTTAGAATGTTTGCTAAAGAAAATGTTGAATTCTTTTACCTTGTTGTTGTTGTTTATTTCATTATTTACTTTGTTAAAGTATGTCTTACAACTGTGATCTAATTAAACATTCCAGAAACTGGACGAACAAATTTACATTACATTTATACATATAACCAGTTTATAACTTACATTTACAAGTATGTGATTTTTTAAAAACATTGAAAACTCGGAGACTGTTTCACGGAAGTCATCAGAGACCTTTTTTGCCATTTTTTAATCATGAATACGAACTCTATATGAGAAACCAATGCAGTTAATTTTCCATTCCCGTGATTTTGATTAAAGAGAGAAGAGAACCTAAAGATACAAAATAGGTATATCTAGGTGCGCAAAATTTAGTTTTAGACTATTGTAAAATAAACATTTGATTACTAATACTTAGGTTTACCTACATATTGATGGAACATAAAGGTTTTTCATAAAGGTTTTCTTAAAAATCAATTTCGTACATCAATTTTCTTTAATACAGATAAATATTACTTATTTATTTACTTAAAACCAGAATTGGTAAAACAATTTGTTATAGGTAGTTAAATCAGATGTTCAAAGATCTCAAAATAAAATGATCATTTCTTTATACATTTTCATTTTTTATATTACCCTACGATATGAAAATATTTAGATCTCATTGTGCACTTGTCTCTGATATAAATAGTAATGTAAGTAAGGTTCTATTTGCGATTGTGATATGGTCAAAATTCTGAGGCTTCGCAAATTTTTGATACATTCGAAAACTTTGTCATGTGTATAGTATTTTGATGAGGCTTAGAACAAATCGAAACATCTACTTAAACCAGCGGTTATTTGTTAATTATATTAAAGTCTTTTAACATAAGGTCTTCTAATTTACTCAACATTATCTTTAGCAGTTTCAATTTAAATAACTATACTATCAGATCAATCCGCCCTCACTTCACATATGAAGAACGTCTCAAACGAGCAGGGGGAGTCATTCCACTTCAGTCCTTTGTCATCTCTGTTCCAGAGCTCCAAACAGTTCTCTTCTTCTCCATTTTCGTATCGGAAGTTGTTGGGTTCACCAGCATTCCAGTTGACGAAGGTCAGTGGCTTTCCGCTGGCCATCCAGAAGAAATTGCCTTCTTCTGCTAAGTCGGTGCCTGAAGTCCAGAAATGTTCACGCCCGTATCCTGAAATTAAAATTGGAATTTGTTAATTTAGAAGATATTAGAACATTTAGTCAGGTTTAGCTAAAAAGAGTTGTATCTATATCATATAGCCGTAAAATTTGACTATCTGAAAGGAACTTTGAAAGTCGCTATCCTACATCTAATATATAAAATTCTCGTGTCACAATTTTCTTTGCCATACTCCTCCGAAACGGCTTGACCGATTTTGATGAAATTTTTTGTGCTTATCCGGTATCTATGAGAATCGGCCAACATCTATTTTATTTTTATTTTATTAATATGGCAAAACAACGTTTGCCGGGTCAGCTAGTCTAATATATAAAATTCTCGTGTCACAGTGTTCGTTGCCATACTCCTCCAAAACGGCTTGACCGATTTTGATGAATTTTTTTGTGCTTATCCGGTATCTATGAGAATCGGCCAACATCTATTTTTTTTTTATTTATATGGCAAAACAACGTTCATATCAGCTAGTAATATATAATTTGCCACCAAATACGATCATTCAGTAGCTCATTATTATGTTCCGGTAATAATTTATGGCAAGCGTACTTAACCCTTGATAGAAGAGATCGCTTATATTTTTGTGTAGGTAAACACATAAAATAAGAATTAAAAAACCTATGAAGTTTTCTGAGCCCTAAACCAAATAAAGGGTTGAAGGCAAATCAAAACCAAGATATGTCTGGAAAAACAACTTTTTAAACTGTATTGGGTCTGGTCCGATACAAGATGCATAGTCTTATCGCACAGCTTTTCTCAAAACTTTTGTGATGGGGCTATTTTTTTATTAAACTGTATAATTAATTTTACCTATTCGTCTTTTTATTTTAAGTATTTTGATTATTTTTGATGACCAATGTTTCAAAAAATTTGTGCGTATATTTTAAAATCAATTTGTAATTTTATTTGTTTTTTTGAATCAATATGTAATTTTATCATATTTTTCTGTTCTATTATTTAATTGTTACTTTTCGCAAAACTTTACTGCATGCTGTCTTCACCTATAAGTGTGGTGGCGCTAGAATTGTATCACAATGCCATATGTTCTTTGTTAAACCTTGTTTTGGTGACCACTGCGTTGGTGGACTATATATAAATAAATAAAGTTTTAAGTGTACTTGACTCTCTGTATAAATCAACTGTCGACTTTGTGACAAAACTATAGGTGCTCCATGAATATTTTTTTGATACTATCCTTATAATTGCATAAGATCTCATTCATATGTAGCTATGTATATACTTACAAGCGTATCACTTAGTTTAATCTAAGTTTTGAGCGACCCTAGTAACTTGGTTTAAATGGCTCCTCTGGGATAGTAGGACAATTAGATGTATTTAAGTTAATGTAATTCGTAGATATCCCTCGGGAAGTTGAGTGGAGTTCATGTTAAGAGAACGTTTTATTATCAGAAGAGCTTTTATGTTATTTTCTCATGGTTGTTTAAGTAATAGGCTAATACTTAAAACGATTAATTAAATTGGATCACCAGAAATGTTGTCGTGAAGTCATATTTTTATAGAGACAATACAACCGGGGATCTAGGGTATAAAAATACCCGAGCTGTTTTAGAAAAGTTAATTATTAAAACTGATTTGGAATTGAGCGGTAGCCACCAAAAGCGCCTGTATAAATAAACCATCAATCAAAAGATAAACTTAGCCGTAATAAATCGATGTCCAAGAAGTATTTTACTTTTGCGATTTCTACCAGGTAACCCGGCACGTTGGGAAGACGATTTGCGGAAGACGGCTGGCAGGGACTGGATGCGCAGCGCTAGAGACCGAATTCGGTGGCGCGCGTTGGGAGAGGCCTACGTCCAGCAGTGGACTAGCGCGGGCTGAGATGATGATGATGAACCCGGTAGAAATCGCTTTAAGCGATAAGGCCGCCCACATTGTCATTAATAATTATAGCAGGTATTTTAATAAAATGACGATCGACCTGACCCTTGGCGCATGTTTCATAGAGTAAAGTCACCTTCAAACACCTATCACACCTTTTGTGTGATAATATGTTTTCTATTTAGCTCATCCAATTTTTTTTGTAATCAAACCATTTATTTTATTGGAGACAAGCCCTCACCAGCTTTCAGCGGAACTACGGGGAATCCTGGCAACACCCAAAGTTATCTAGTTTCCTCAGTTTACTGACCCAGCTAGGCCTCAATCAAAGCCAGGACCACAGACGAACCCCTGTATTACGGAGGCCGTCTAAATACGTTGTTTTTATATGTATGTGTAATTTTACCTGAATCCTTGACGTATTTCTCGAGGCGATCGTTCTCCTCCTGCGAGGAGATGGAGGCCAGGTGCATGCCGTGGAACCGGCAGTACTGCTGCGCCTTGAACCAGTTCGCCTGGAAAACAAGAAGGAAACAGATTAGTTTTGTTCGTATTATGAAACCCTCAATTCAAGCTTTTTAAAGTTAAATCCAAAGTTGGTTTGTTGGTTTTTATTTGTATATGAATCAATTTTAATTTTAAGTTGGTTCAAAGGTACCTAATTGTACACGTTGACCTTGGGTGGTTTAAAGGTATCTCCTCTTCCAGGCAGCGTTTCCACATCAATCCCAACAATATTTGTTCTACAACTTTTTAAATTAATTTTTTTTTAATTTTAGTTTTCTCATACAAAACATATTATAGCCTCTTTTTAGAGGCGTAACACAATTTACTTTGAGCGTAGGTATGCCACGCACCTTGCGCGGTAAAATATTGCTTCATAACAATAAATATGTACATCTTACAAAATGTAGAGTAAGTAGCAAAATCTTTATTGTTTTAAAAAGCCGTAAAACAAATGTTGTTGGGATTGATGTGGAGAGGCTGCCCGCAAGAGGTGATGCGTTAATTAAAATGAACCATGTATATTATTGAAAATATTAAATACCTATTTCTTTCCTTAATCCAACAACCGAAAGCTTAATTTACACTAACATCGTTGTGTTTAGTGCGAGTACCTTAGTCACCTGATATTACTTGACGATGAAAGCGCACAAGTTTAGAAAGGACCTAAATCTTCATAAAACATTGCCGGAACATATATTTGGATACTAGGAGGGGCAATATTTAGTCAAAGAAAATAGCGTCGTTTCGAACCCATGCAATAATAATAGTATTGTAATAATTCTAATACTCATGAGTAGTTTGTGCGGGTATTATGAAACTTTAGTGCTTTCTATGCATCCTATTTTATTTTAGCATTCCTGTATTAAATTTCACTCACATATAATGACATATAATTTCAATCACATAAATGTGAATAAAACAATAGTTAAAGATAAGATCGAACCCATGCCTAAAATACCAATCAGCGCTTTAATTAGGCGACAAAACTTTGCGTTAAAAAAATACAAGAGAGTTAAATAACCAGAGGCTACTCTAAATTACTTTTATCTAATCAGAGATAGCACTTTCGTTTCCAGCTGTATAACTAGTTTAGATACATAATTTATTTCTGCTCGTCAATTTGATCTGTAATATACAGTAATATAGAGCTCATAATAGTGAACTAATTATATACTTATACAAAATAAGTACATTCAAAACAAAACGTGAATTTAAACTTTCAGTTGATTTAAGCAATCTAATCAAGCATTGAAGTTATCAAAAAATCTTGTTTTTTACTTCAGCATCATACTATTTAATGCAAGATTAGGAACCTTTTATCAATTAGTCATCAACTTGTATCATCAACTTTATTAATTAATAAAATAAAGACCAGTCCAAAAGCAGTTAAGCCTTGCTTGGTGGGTGTTTTGCCTTTGGATGGCGACCATTTCCAGTCAGGCCGCACTCAACTCAACATCTTTTCCTTATCGTGGTTACTAGTCAGGCGGACTGTTAAAGGGCCTCATTACTACCTATGCTAGCACAGATTAGTCACCTGCTAGAACTAGCTATTCCATGACTGTTGTTAGAAAGTGTACGCGGTAAAAAACAAGATTTTATTTATCAAATATTAGTTCGAAATAAAAAAATATACAATATATTTAATGTATTTTGTATTTTGATGTTGACTGTCCATAGTCCGTTCTTCGCTAATAGTTATTTAAATACACGTTATTCATTACTTTCACCTCACTTTATTATCAAAAGAATAGCTGTGTGTAAAACTAGAAGAAAGTATTAATGATTGACGTCAGCTACCTATTGCAGAATTGTTAAAATAACTTTAATAATAATAATAATATACTCTTTATTGCCAAAAAATAAAATATACAATTTCATGGTACATGCTTAGGAACAGACAATTCGGCGACCTTATCGCTACAAGCGATTTCTTCCAGGTAACCTTTTGAAAAGAAATACATTAAAAAAAACACTTAAATTAACAAACAAAAACGGAACAATAAATAAAACTAGTTAAATCTATGGGCAGAGTATAAAGACAGTAAACGTTTATCAAACAAATAACTAATAATTTTATAAATAAAGTACCTATCTATAATAAACAAATATACATATAAATATAATATAATATAATATAATATAAATATGCCCCTCACAAATCTATCTCCACGTCCGACATGAAGATCTTTGTCACGTGGGGGGCGGACATTGGCAACTGAAAAGTTAAATACTAACCAATGGCTAACGGAGCTATAGTATCCTTTGTAGAAGAATATGAAGAGACAATTAAGAAGTAATCGTAATGGGCCGCTTCCCGGGGGTGATCGCCGGGGCATGTCTGGAGCTGGCGCTGGACATGACAGCATACGGGCCGCCAGCGGCTCTCCGTTGAACAGGCGGGCGGGAGCCGGGGAAACCGAAAATGTCACAGCCGACCATTGGGGGGGCGGGGTAGAATCAGATGAGGCTTTGTCAAGGCGGGAGTCTCCCACAGAATCCTTGACCGGTCCATCTGTAGGGACCACAACAAGTTTAAATAACGACGAGAGAAATCGACAAAAGTGGTCACAACTAGAATTGCACGAACTTATGTTTTGCTATTTTAAAGCACGAGCACAAGGAACTGGTTACATCAAAAAGTTTGAAAACTACTTCAAGGACAGAAACCCGAATAATTCAAAAACTACCATGGGCGGCAATCTACTTTCAAACCAAGCGCGCAGAATAATAAAACAAAACGTTATATCAAAAGAAACACTACAGGAAATACAAATAAATGCAGAAAGATCAACACAGCAATCACCTGAAACACAAATGGCACCAATACAAGAATCTGATACTAATTTAGAACAGACAGAGGAAACCAATAGCCGAAGTATAGCTAGCGTCACCACACATTCATTACCAAGTTTAGAACATGGAGACAGGAGACAGAAGTGGACACGGCAAGAGCAAGAAGAGTTAATGTTTTGTTATTATAGAGCTAGATCAGAAGGAACCGAATATATAAAAAAGTTAGAAATATTGTTTAAAGACAGAAATCAGAACAACCCAAAAATAGATAGATTCAACGGCAACACACTTTCAAACCAAGCACGTACAATCCTCAAAAGGAACATTATCTCGCAAGAATTGCTCAGCAAAATTAAACAAAGAGCTGAAAATGACCTGCTACTGGACCAACAGAGCAACGAAAACCAAGATATTGAATTTCCAGATATTGATATACCACCTTTGAGTAATACACCTACCGAAAATTCACTAACGGAAGTAACGGAATCTCTTGAAAGTGCATTAACAGAAATACAAAATCTGCCAACACAAACCGTAAACGATATTGACGTTGAAAATAATCCCATAATTCTTAACTTCTTGCAAATATTAGCTGAAACAAAAGAAACCCAAATCGAAGAACGCGATTATTTGCCAAAAGCTAAAATCAATAAACATTTTTTACTTAATCTTTCAATAATTAATAACTACTTGCCTCACATATTGCCAAGTAATTGCGATCTTCGAAACACTAATGACATAATTTATGCTGCTGCGAAAACCTTAATAATTAATAATAGACAATCACCATACATGCCGAGTAGTATAGTTAAGCCTCATAAAGATCCACCATGGAAAAATAGAATAAAAATCAAAATAGAACTATTACGAAAAGAATTGGGACAGTTGATAGAAATTTCAAGAGGAGTCTCTTCACAAAAAATGAATAAATTAAAAGAAAAATTATACACTAAATTTAATATACACGATGGAATTGACCACCAGAGAACAGAAGAAATTTTAAAACAAAGAATCAAAGCTCTAGCAGGTAGGATAAAACGATATGAAGATATGAATAATAGAAAACAACAAAACAAATTATTTACAGATGACGAACATAGATTATATAGAAGTTTAGACATGAAACAAGAGCCTAATATTATTTTGCCAACTAAAGAGGATACACAACAATTCTGGACGAACATTCTTTCAAACCCAATTTCATATAAGCAAGATGCAGACTGGATATCAGATATAAACACAGCTAACACCTCAATAGACACAGCAGTATTTGACAAAATCTCTACCGATCAAATTAAGATAGCAGTCAATAAACTACATAACTGGAAAGCGCCAGGATTTGATAAGGTCCAAAACTACTATCTTAAATATTTCACAAAACTACATGATCATCTTGCAACACTTTACACAAGAATTTTAAACAGTGAAGAACCTATGGAGGACTGGCTAACTACTGGAAAAGTCATACTAATACCAAAAAATCAGGACACGCAAGATCCAAAGAACTGGCGCCCTATCGCTTGTCTCCCTAGCATGTACAAACTACTTACCTCTGTTATAACTAACGAACTCTATAGGCACTGTGAAGTAAATAACATTCTGGCTCCTGAGCAACGAGGCTGCCGTAGAAGATCCCGTGGCTGTAAAGATCACCTGATGGTAAACAAGGCAATACTAGAGGATGCACACAGATCTCAGAGAAATCTCAGTATGGCCTGGATTGACTATCGTAAGGCTTTCGATAGTATCTCACATGAATGGTTATTGCGTATTTTAGAACTGTACCACTGCCCACCAATTATAAAATCTTTCCTAGAAAGGGCAATGCCTCAATGGAAAGTTATAATGACTGCGAAAGGTAGCAATAACTCTTTCACCACCGAGCCAATATACATTCGACGCGGTATCTTCCAAGGAGACTCTTTGTCACCTTTATTATTCTGCTTGGCACTGAATCCTATATCAACTATTTTAGGTAAATATAAAACTAAAGGATATAAACTTAGCAATAGCACCTGGATTAATCATTTACTGTACATGGATGACTTAAAAATATATGCAAACAACAAAAACAATCTAGAGACTTTATTAGATAGTGTAGAAATTATAACAAAAGATATAGGTATGGAATTTGGCTTAAACAAATGCAACATTTTACATATAACTGCAGGACGCCGGAATTATACAGAGGGTAATGAACATGTTCTTATCAGTGGTGAAACATTTACACAGTTAAAATTGAATGAAAGCTACAAATATTTAGGCATAAGTGAATCCGGAAAAATAGTACACAGTGACATCAAAAATCATCTCACCAAAGAATATTTCCGTAGAATTAAAAAAATTACAAATTCATATTTAAATGGGCGAAACATAATTAAAGGAATTAATACTTACGCAGTCCCGGTCTTGCAATATTCTTTCGGGATAATTAATTACACAAATAGCAATCTTAAAAATATTGACATTAAAACACGTAAACTTTTAGCAATAAAAAAAGCGCACCAACAAAAAGCAGATATAGATAGGATTTACTTACCAGTCACACTTGGAGGTCGCGGTCTAATCAATGTTGAAAATATGCATAAAACAACCATTTTAAAATATAAAAAGTACTTAGAAGCAAATAATGATTACCTTATCCAAGCATTCTTACAGCATGACCGAACCTTAGATAAATATTCAGTAATAAAACAAGCAGTTGAAATAGAAAAACAGTTAGGATTAGCCCAAAATAACGATCACAGTTGCTCTGAAATTAAAAAAGCAGTTATAAGAAAGCAGAATGTAGCTTGGAGAAAGAAAAACCTTCACGGACAGTTTCCCAAAAAAATACTTGACCTGGCCAACATAGATACTGAACTAACGTTTAAATGGCTCAAAAAACAACCTGTCTCACCATCCCTAGAATCCTCTGTGTTTGCAATACAAGATCAAGCAGTGTTAACGCGACAACTTGAGCGTGATATCCTTAAACGAAGCACAAATGGTAAATGCAGACTCTGTGCTGATAAAGACGAGACCGTCCAACATCTTCTTTCTGGCTGCGAAAAGCTCGCAGGAACTTACTATGTGAAGAGACATAATAACTTGGTTCAGTATATATTTTGGTGTCTAGCAAAGAAGAGTGGCATTGAAGTTGCAAAACTTTGGTGGAGAGAAGAACTGAAGCAGCCAACTGTTAAAGAAAATAGCAATAGTAAAATCCTATGGGAGATACCAATTCAAACAGATACAACAATAACTCACAATAGACCGGACATAATATATGTAGATAAAATAAACAATAAAACTTACCTCATAGATGTTGCAGTATCTTCCGATTACAATGTAGGTGCTAAAGAAATTGAAAAAATCAGCAAATACCATCCACTAAAAGTAGAAATAACCAGATTATGGAACACCACCACTACAACTGTTCCCATAGTTGTTGGCGCAACAGGCACTGTAAGCAAAAGTTTGACAAAATACTGTAGTCAACTAGAAGCTTACATCAATATACACATTTTACAAAAGCAAGCAGCAATCCACTCTTCCACCATTATTAGTAAAGTCCTTGGAGATACAGTTTTCGTAACGTCTGAAACTCAACCTGAAACACAAGCTCAGTAATGATTATTTTATCCACACATTAGAAACTCAACGATTCAAATACTCTAAATTTTATTTCATTTATAAGTAGGGGGCTAAATATCTTTTTTCCCGAGGGTCTCGGGACGGGATATTTAGGTATACCGACAAATATGTCGTGAAAAAGTCTTGTAACTTAAACATAATATAAATATATATACAATTTAAATATATTCTATATATTTCTGCATGTGGGTAGTAAGCAAATCAGTTGAAAAATTTTGGAGCTCTTAAATTTAATTGAAAATAAATAAAAAACAGTACATTTTAATTATTCTAAATTGCATTTAATGTTGGCATAGGCTTACTTCACCCACCCAGCTATAAATTTCCATCTAAATCTCACCTTCAAACAAAACTATAAACACTACTTAATAGTCATGGAGTCATTAAATGATGTAAAACAGTCCATGGATAAAATGATTGAGTCATTTAACACTAGAATGGCACAATTTGAACAAAGCAGCATCAACAACACCTCCACTGCTACACCAACAACATCTTCACTGGCCGCAGAATTTAACACCTTCAAAAAGTTTGTCCAATCTGCCTTGGCTGCTCTACAGGCTCAAATAGCATATATCGCTCAAGACTGTGACAGACTTGAGATGCGAAGCCGCAGAAAATTTCTGTTACTCCACGGAGTTCCTGAGGCCACACAGGAAGATGTTTCTTCTTTAGTTATAAAGGTGGCCACCGAAAATTTGCAGGTAACTACTTTTAAAATGGATGATATTCAGTTTTGCCATCGCCTGGGTAAGTCTTCTCGTGATCATAGACCAAGACCCATTATAGTTAAGTTCAACAGTAGCAGCAGTAAACACAAGGTCTGGACACAGAAGACTTTACTCAAAGGCAGCGGTATTGTATTGTCAGAATACCTCACTAGACATCGACACAATTTATTCCTGGCGGCGAGGCAACAGTTTGGAGTCACAAAGTGCTGGACTCGCGATGGTGACATCTTAGTGGCAGGTCCAAATAACAGTAGATACCGCATATGCAAGTTTGACGATATTAATTCTGTTTCCGCGGAGCTGACACCGTCTTCAAATAAAGAATTGAATGTGGAGAATAAACAGCAGGCTAAGACTGGCGCTGTACCAAGAGGCCGCCGTGCAATCTCCAAAAAGTAGTTTAATTCTTAGTATAGTATTTTGTAATTTGATTCATCTCTTATCTCACTGCAGGGTGCATTATCTTCGCCTTATATTTTACATGCAGGTAGTTGTATTTTTTGTTTCCTAGTTTTGTGCAATAATATTTTATATTTTCAAATGTAGGTCAATTTACAATTCCATAACATAACCTTGTTTATTTTTGTTCTGTCCTGTCTCTGTGACGTATGTCACTTCATGTAAGAGTGAGATTGAGAGATTGAATCTGCGTTCAAAAACTTTTATTTTTTATTCTTGTTACGATTTCAATGTCAGTGTTTTGATTTAGTGGTACCATATTGCAAAATTAAGTTTTTTTTTTTTGATACTTTTGATCTTGTTTTATATGTTTTTTTTTATATAGCTTATTATAGCTGGAGTGTAAAGTGCGTTTTTGTAAAGCAATACATATTATATATATTAGTATCTTTTATATTATTCTATAATAAGTAACATAATATTTATTTTATCTAAGTAGGTATATTCAGGCTATATGAGTTTTGATGAGAGTGAAAATGAAAATTCTTTTAAATCATGTTCCTCAGGCGGGTTGAATAGTATTCACAGTAGTTTCCAAATTTTAACATCATCCCTCAATTCTTTTTTAAAAAATGAATTCTCCGGTTTGGAGTATAACTTTAATGTTGCACATATAAATGCACAGAGTATTCCTGCCCACCACATAGATATGCTAGATTCTTTTGAAATTGTTAATCTTCATGCCCTATTAGTGTCAGAAACCTGGCTCAAACCTTGCCTTGCGTCAACATCGTATGGACTGCCAGATTTTCACTTGATTCGCAATGACCGAGTCCATAAAACGGGAGGCGGTGTTGCTATTTACCTGCGCACGAACATACCATATAAAGTAGTATTACAATCCACCAATGACGCCGGCTCCAATATGGAATACTTGTTTGTGGAAATCATACTTAAGCACAAAAAGATACTCTTGGGTGTTATTTATGTTCCCTCGATGTATGACAATTACCTTTCAACATTCGAGCAACTTCTAGAGGATATCTTGCCAAACTATAGCGACACTATAATCATGGGAGATTTCAATACATGTATGCTGAGAAATGATTCTAGGGCTAATAAATTAAAGTCTATTGTCGAATCCAGTAACTTGCACATACCTTCACTTAATGCAACGCATTTTTTTCCAAACTGTGCCCCCTCTCTCTTAGACCTCATGTTTGTCACCTTTCAAAATAATATTCAAAAACATGGCCAGTGTGGTGCAGACGCTTTTTCATATCACGATCTTATATATCTATCGTATAAGGTACGCCCTCCTAAATCAAAGCCTAAAGTTGTATTGCGACGTAATTTTGGAGGTATGAACGTGGAAAACTTGCGCATTGATGCTGCTAACATGGATTGGTCTGTAATTAATAATACTGATGATGTTGATGCACAAGTCAATCTTCTCAATCGTTTTTTGACAGAAATTTATGACCGACATGCACCGTTTCGTAAAATTAAATTAAAACATCTTCCGGCTCCATGGCTTACTGATACCATCAAACATCTTTTACATAAGAAAAACATTGCGAAGGCTAAATTCAAAGCAGACCAATCCGAAACAAACAAAGAGCATTATAGATCTGTCAGAAATTACTGCAACAAGGTGTGTAGGGATGCACAACGACGCCACATTCACGCATCTGTAGAAAACGCCGATCCAGCAAAAGTATGGAAATTTCTCAAAACTTTGGGCATCGGCAAACAAAAAAATTCTCTTACTTCAGATGTCGACCTTAACTTACTCAATAGACATTTCTCCTCAGTTTCCAAAATGGACGAGTTTATAAAAAACCGTACCTTAAGCCATCTTTCTCAATTGCCTCGCCCGGACATATCTCCTTTCACATTTAAGTCTTTCACTGATAGTGATGTCAAGCAGAGTATTCTTAAAATTACTTCCAATGCCATGGGCTGTGACAGCATTAATCGTCATATGTTAATTCCTATCCTTGATATCCTTCTCCCGACGTTAACCAAGATCCTAAATAACTCTTTGTCTTCATCAACGTTTCCCGAAGCCTGGAAAGTCGCCAACCTTATACCTTTACCAAAAACGAACAATCCTGTGCAACCATCTGACTACCGACCCATTTCTATATTACCTTTCCTTTCCAAAGTCCTGGAACGTCTAGTTCACCATCAACTATATACTTTCCTAAATCACAACAATCTCCTTAACCCATTCCAATCTGGATTTCGTTCCGGACATAGTACGGTTACTGCTCTGGTTAAGATAACCGATGACATAAGACATGGTATGGAGCATCAACAACTGACACTACTTACTTTGCTGGACTTCAGTAATGCTTTTAATGCAGTTGATTTTGATGTTTTGCTTGGTACTCTATGCTCTCTTAACATATCTCCTGAAGTGATCGACTGGTTTCGCAGTTATTTGCAAGGCCGCCGGCAACGTATTTCGATCGATGACAAAGTGTCCTCATGGTGCAATACTGTCGCTGGTGTGCCTCAAGGTGGTGTGCTCTCTCCTTTATTATTTTCAGTTTTCATTAATACTATAACGACCTCTCTTTCTTCTTCCTACCACTTGTATGCAGATGATCTACAAATTTATACTCAATTCAGCCCCGACAGCATCGATTTGTCCATTAATACTATTAATAAGGACCTTGTTTCAATACTTGAATGGGGTAAATATTATGGTTTAAATATTAATCCTTCAAAAACTCAAGTCATCCTTATTGGTAGCTCTAAACTTATAAACAAAATTGATTATCAGCAACTTGCCCCTATAATTTTTGATAACGTTACCATACCCTACAGTAGAGTAGTTAAAAATCTGGGAGTTTTCATGGATTCCACACTTTCATGGAAACCACAAATAGAATCTGTCAGCAGAAAAGTTTTCTCCGCTGCACGATCTCTCCGAAGGCTTCGTAATTTTCTACCAATACCTACCAAAATTGCTCTCGCACAATCACTTATACTCCCAATACTGGATTACGCTGACACTAGCTATCTTAATTTGACCGAGGAGCAACTAAACAAGCTTGAGCGCCTTCAGAATATGTGTATTAAATTCATATTTGGTTTACGAAAATATGATCACGTTTCCGAATTCCGCGTTAGGCTCAAGTGGCTCCCAATTCGTCTTCGAAGGAATACTCATACACTCAGTCTTTTATACAAAATATTGTTCAACCCCTGTCTGCCAACCTATCTCAAAGAACGCTTCAATTTTCGCCATCAGCACCATGAACGTAACCTGCGATCAGCCAGCAATTTCTTACTGGCAACCCCGCGTCACAGTTCCCACTTCTATCAGCAGTCGTTCACGGTGAAAGCAATTTCACTTTGGAACTCACTACCACATTATCTCCACAATGCCAAAACAATAGCTTCCTTTAAATATAATTTGAAAAAATTCTATCTCTCACACTTGTTTCATATCAAATAGAATATATATTTGTTTACCTACATACTGTATATATTATTCTGTCTATTTATATATTTATGTTAATTTAATGTACTTACCTATTTAAGTATTTCTATTGTTATATATCCAAGTATATCTATCTATGTATTTATTAAATTCTATAGTATTTTATATTATATTACTATACCTATTTATTTATGTTAATTAGTATTATTTAAGTATAAAAATATTAATTAAGCCATTTTCATGTTTTTATTTTAATTCATAATATTTCGTTAAAGATGGGGTTGCCTGGTAGAGATCGCTTAGAAGTGATAAGGCCGCCCAAATTGCACATTTAATGTTATTTTGTATATTATTGTTTGTTAATATTTATCCATTCTATGCAAATGGCAATAAAGTATTTGAATTGAATTGAATTGAATTGAATATATATATATATATATAATAATAATACATACGTAATATATTATGGACGTAGGTAAAATTCTTTTAACTTTCTTTTGAATGAATGGATAGTCTTTGACGCAAGTATAGAAGGAGGCACAGAGTTCCACAAACATGCTGCACGTACGGTGAAAGATCTGTGAAATATTTCTGAAGAGTGTTGAGGCGTGGAAAGTAGCAAGTTGTTCGAAGACCGTAGGTTTCGGTCGTGGTCCTCATGTCGAAACCGAAAACATTTCTTCAAGTACTGAGGTAGGCATGGGTAGAAAAGGGTCTTATAAAGGAGTGATAAAATGTGTGTATTCCTGCGAAGGCGAATCGGGAGCCACTTGAGCTTATCGCGAAATTCTGAAATGTGGTCATATTTTCGTAATGAAAATATGAACCGGATACACAAATTTTGAATGCGCTCAAGTTTATCTAGTTGCTCCTCGGATAAGTCGAGATAGCTGACATCTGCATAGTCCAGTATTGGAAGGAGAAGTGATTTAATGAGTTCTCAAAGATTTTGGTGTTCATTTTAACTGATAAGTTGATAAGTAGACATTGAACCCATAACATTTGAAGATAAAAATGGCCTCTAACATAGCCTGACTGTCAAACGCAAACAGAAATCAAAAATAATGCTGTTGAAATCTGCTAAAAAGTTTTGGCCACAATCATCATCTACCTGGTCCCTGTGGTAACATATTAATTGTTGTTCACCTATATCATAACGCGCGCACGTCGCTGATGACAGCTTGAGTAAGAACATTTTTTTTATATTGTAAGGATAGGACGTGTGTCTTCCATGCCAACTGATGGAAAGTGCGCATAAAGACTATGGTGTTACACGTCTATCCAAGAGAAACCTATTCACTCGACACTTAAAAGTTTCAGGACCGTAGTGGTCAGGAAAAACAGACTCAGGCAGATTGTTCCACACCTTGGCAATCCGTACCAAAATGGAACTATCGAAGCGTTTTGTTCGACTTCTTGGTAAATCCACTACATTGGGATGGAAGTTCTGTATGCGACTGGTAGTCCGGTGGTAAAAAGGAGTGGGTTCAATTTGGTCAAAAAGAGCACTAGCACACTCACCAAAATGTTATTCGAACTGTTGTCGAACTGTTTGACAATTTTCTTAAGGTTTTGGTATTCTGATACACGTAACATCTGTGAGCTCTACGACGACATCTTTGCCATCTCGTCGACGAGTTCACCGTCGAGCACAGTGTTGTTATTTTAGTGATGCGAAAAGCCCTGTTGAAACGATCAAGCTGTCCGATGATCAAGATATCACATTTTACCGAAATGGCTTCTGATTTCTGACAATCGTTTTAAGACGCTTTATTTTATAATAAAATTCCAAAATATTTAAGATTAACCCTTCGATAGATAGGATAAGTGTTATGTGAAAAGGTTTACTATATATCTTATTACCGGATATCTTATATATACTATAAGATATCCGGATCCGAAGTGGTGGTAGATTCAGTTCAATTTGTAAATTGTTTGACTTATTTCAAATGTATTTTAATACTTACGAAATAAAGAATATTTGAGTTTGAGTTGAGTTTGAGTTTAAGAATATGCAAGTACTTATGCAGCACTCAAAATCGATATGTGGACTTGTTCTCTATTCGTGATAAATTAATGTATGTCGGTCATCTATACTTGCACTGAATGACGCGAACATTGTCTCGTTTGTTATATCTCTGGTTATATTAAACGATTTACATAGGAGTCATTGATAACTTAGTAAGTAAAAAAGCAAAAGCCTCACTTCGTATCACGCTATTCTCAAACATAGAAAGATATTTCGTAAAAAAAAAAAATTATCAAAGCTAACTTTTAATGAGATTTTAAAGACGGATAAGTAATATAGGAGTATATTATAGTAAAAATGTGAACATTTGTACGTTGACTTCTAGTTTAATTTTACTTTAAGTTGGTTCAGTAAAAAAATCAGTAAAGGACCGAATGAAATATTTTGCAATGCCGAAATAGTACCATAAGACCTTGATCACAAAAATGTGCACAATTATTAAATCACTTGGATTGCATTACCTCATTTGTTTGATTAACGGCTTAACCTTAATTTACCGCACCCTTATTTTGATGAAAAGATATACAGTTATAATATATAAAAATACAACATTTATTTCGTATACAGGGTGTCCCAAAGCTATGGGACATAAAGGAAAACTACCTTAAATATCATAGATAGGGTATTTTGCTGAAAGAAGACTTTATATAATTTTCAAATTATTAATTCTGCATTTAAATATTTTAAGTTCATTACCACATTTTTGATTTCAGCAGTTTCATGTGTGTTTTTAATTTGGTTAAAACGATGAATTTCACGTTGTTTCTTCCAATTAAAATAATAGGTTACTTAAGAAGAATAATTCTTGTCTATTCTTTCGATTGGATCGTGAAAATGGGAGGTGTTTATTTTCATATAGGTTGGTTCAGAATTACTAATTACTTAAAAATCTATATCTATCTATATCTATCTATATCTTCTATCTATCTTCTATCTATACTTATAATAAATCTGTAGAGAGGTCAACTCTGTACATGAAATATTTTTTCAAAATAACTATCAGGGGGTGATTAGTGATCGATACTGATGCCAAAAATGCAATCAGTAAAATTTTTGTCTGTCTGTCTGTCTGTATGTTCCTTATAGAAACGAAAACTACTCGACGGATTTTAACGAAACTTAGTAAAATTATTCTTCATACTCCTGGGCAGGTTATAGTATACTTATTATCACGCTACAATCAATAAGAGCAGAGCAGTGAAGGGAAATGTTGGAAAAACGGGAGAAGTTACTTCATTTTTTAAGCTTCCGTCGCGTGTGCAGCCTTAATGGTTAAAGCTACATAGAAATCATGTATGACAAAAATATTCTTCATAAAATTATATAAAAAATATCCCACAACAGTATATATCTATATTTTATGGTTGACTCACAATAACACGTGTAAATCCCGATAGCTTAGCAGTTCGGATCTTTCTGATTATATTTGTTTACTCTTACGTTTATAATACTCTCACTCATCCATAATTAAAAAAAATTAACATTATTATCTATTCAATAAAAAAAAATCATAGAAATCGGTATAGAAACACCAAACCTATACATGAAATACGCTAATAACCCATCGCGCGTGAATACTGAATGATATACAAATGATATAGGGATTATTTTTGCGTAACGGTTGCCGCGCTCGACGCGGCTCGCGGCGGTAGCGTATAAAAAGGCGGGAGGCGAGCGCAAGCTTATGCGCGATTTAATATAGGTAGGTACAGAAGGAACAAGCGTTACATTACCTGTCAAATTTCCCCAACCAATTTTAACTTATTATCGAGGGCATAGAGTTCTAATTCAAGTAAAAAATTTTGACAGATTTGTAACGCTTGATGTACTGCCTTCTGTACATACAGAGATAAAATGGAAATCAAGGTTTTGTTTATTTCATGATCGTTTCTGCCTCTTGGAAGTCAGAAACCGTAGATTTCTTCGGAATAAAAAGTAACGTATGTGTTAACTACTATACCAAATTACATTAATATTGGCTTAACCGTTTGGCAGTGAAAAGCAGCCATACATAACTATAGGGAGAATTGTATCTGCACTGATATTGGCTGGATGGATGGATTTTTGCTATTCTTTCACGCAAAAACTACTTAGCTAGAATTTAACCTAGAATAACAATAATCTAAGTACAATTAATGAAGATATTGCATGAATTAAGTAAAATTAAAGGCAATAAAATAAAACACTTTTTAACCGGATTAATGGCGTATAATTTATATTTTACATTTTAACTCGACGTTTCGGTGTCTTTGCAGAACCCGTGGTCACGAGCGATTGTTAAAATTTAAAATGTAAATATACGCGATAAATCCGGGTAAAAAGTGTTTTATTTAATAGTCATACATAATAGTTATCGCGAAAACTTAAGACAATATTAAAATTTAAGGCACTTTGGCACCCGATTTGTTTATAACGCTATGTGCCTTTGTAATGTACCTAATAGATAGTTACCTACCTATGTTTGTGGTAAGGAGTTATACATCTTATATGGGCGAAGATTCTTCATTTTTATTTTTGTTATTAGAGATAGTTAGGACCTTGGAGAATAAAATAACCTACTCGAAAGTCGCGGGCATCATCTATGTAATATACCTACCTACCTATACATTTTCACAAAACCTAGGTGAAACTGCGGATGACTGCTTTGTTGTAACAGTTTTTGAAGTAATTCTGTCTGTTTATCTATCAATAACGCTTTCACAGCTAAAGTACTGAGTCGATTTTGACGAAATTTAGAATAAGGTAAGTTTTAACTTCAAGGAGGATATAATTATAGTATTTATCCAACTCTAATAAACGGTATCCACGCGAACGAAGTCGCGGGTCACAGCTATCTATCTATCTATACTTATAATAAATCTGTAGAGAGGTCAACTCTGTACATGAAATATTTTTTCAAAATAACTATCAGGGGGTGATTAGTGATCGATACTGATGCCAAAAATGCAATCAGTAAAATTTTTGTCTGTCTGTCTGTCTGTATGTTCCTTATAGAAACGAAAACTACTCGACAGATTTTAACGAAACTTAGTAAAATTATTCTTCATACTCCTGGGCAGGTTATAGTATACTTATTATCACGCTACAATCAATAAGAGCAGAGCAGTGAAGGGAAATGTTGGAAAAACGGGAGAAGTTACTTCATTTTTTAAGCTTCCGTCGCGTGTGCAGCCTTAATGGTTAAAGCTACATAGAAATCATGTATGACAAAAATATTCTTCATAAAATTATATAAAAAATATCCCACAACAGTATATATCTATATTTTATGGTTGACTCACAA
The DNA here is from genome assembly GCA_944452665.1 of Stenoptilia bipunctidactyla. Classification (NCBI taxonomy): domain Eukaryota; kingdom Metazoa; phylum Arthropoda; class Insecta; order Lepidoptera; family Pterophoridae; genus Stenoptilia; species Stenoptilia bipunctidactyla. Next base: position 8,103,041 of record OX101738.1, on the reverse strand, counting down.
TAACACGTGTAAATCCCGATAGCTTAGCAGTTCGGATCTTTCTGATTATATTTGTTTACTCTTACGTTTATAATACTCTCACTCATCCATAATTAAAAAAAATTAACATTATTATCTATTCAATAAAAAAAAATCATAGAAATCGGTATAGAAACACCAAACCTATACATGAAATACGCTAATAACCCATCGCGCGTGAATACTGAATGATATACAAATGATATAGGGATTATTTTTGCGTAACGGTTGCCGCGCTCGACGCGGCTCGCGGCGGTAGCGTATAAAAAGGCGGGAGGCGAGCGCAAGCTTATGCGCGATTTAATATAGGTAGGTACAGAAGGAACAAGCGTTACATTACCTGTCAAATTTCCCCAACCAATTTTAACTTATTATCGAGGGCATAGAGTTCTAATTCAAGTAAAAAATTTTGACAGATTTGTAACGCTTGATGTACTGCCTTCTGTACATACAGAGATAAAATGGAAATCAAGGTTTTGTTTATTTCATGATCGTTTCTGCCTCTTGGAAGTCAGAAACCGTAGATTTCTTCGGAATAAAAAGTAACGTATGTGTTAACTACTATACCAAATTACATTAATATTGGCTTAACCGTTTGGCAGTGAAAAGCAGCCATACATAACTATAGGGAGAATTGTATCTGCACTGATATTGGCTGGATGGATGGATTTTTGCTATTCTTTCACGCAAAAACTACTTAGCTAGAATTTAACCTAGAATAACAATAATCTAAGTACAATTAATGAAGATATTGCATGAATTAAGTAAAATTAAAGGCAATAAAATAAAACACTTTTTAACCGGATTAATGGCGTATAATTTATATTTTACATTTTAACTCGACGTTTCGGTGTCTTTGCAGAACCCGTGGTCACGAGCGATTGTTAAAATTTAAAATGTAAATATACGCGATAAATCCGGGTAAAAAGTGTTTTATTTAATAGTCATACATAATAGTTATCGCGAAAACTTAAGACAATATTAAAATTTAAGGCACTTTGGCACCCGATTTGTTTATAACGCTATGTGCCTTTGTAATGTACCTAATAGATAGTTACCTACCTATGTTTGTGGTAAGGAGTTATACATCTTATATGGGCGAAGATTCTTCATTTTTATTTTTGTTATTAGAGATAGTTAGGACCTTGGAGAATAAAATAACCTACTCGAAAGTCGCGGGCATCATCTATGTAATATACCTACCTACCTATACATTTTCACAAAACCTAGGTGAAACTGCGGATGACTGCTTTGTTGTAACAGTTTTTGAAGTAATTCTGTCTGTTTATCTATCAATAACGCTTTCACAGCTAAAGTACTGAGTCGATTTTGACGAAATTTAGAATAAGGTAAGTTTTAACTTCAAGGAGGATATAATTATAGTATTTATCCAACTCTAATAAACGGTATCCACGCGAACGAAGTCGCGGGTCACAGCTAGTCATATAATAAAATGTTCTTTCAGCAAAACACTCTATCTGCAATATTTAAGGCACCTTCCCTTGATGTCCCATAGTCTTGGGATGGGACGCCTTGTATACAACGTGTAACAAAATGGCGAGATAAAACTTGAGGGTTAGCTTCTATACCATACGTAGAATGTACGTAGAATAAATTTGGATGAAAGTCTATGGACTTATTTAATTATTTTACAACAAAGTATTTTGACAACCCTAGTCAACCTAATAAGCTAAAACAAGACTTGTGCCGCAGTCAGTGACCATATGACCTTTCCCGCACCGGCTGAACTTTGTTGGATCTGTCTTAGTTACCCATCACTTTTTTTTACCCCATCTATTATCGAATAGATTTCATCAAAAGCTAACAGCTGTTTTTAGGGTTGAAACGTAGATATTTTGATCTAAGCTTTGAACTTGTTTTACGGCCTTTTGCAGCGTTATGTACTGTACTTTAAATATTATGAGATAACTCTCAGAGATTCAAAGAAGCGTAGTAAGAACGTGTCATATCTTTGATTTTACTTTGATCTAAGTTACTAGTTAATCAAGTGAAAACTTTTTGCAATAAAGTGGTATAGTTAATATTTACTGATGGCCTTAATCTTATAAAGGTATTTAAGTAGCGTTACGTTCTTTACCAGAGGTCTAATGTATATTTATTTTATTTTATACGATGAACCAATTTTTTTTTAATTTTTTTGCTAGGTATATATGTTTATCCCTTATAAAGTTACCATACTTAATAGAAGTTCTCTCTCAATGAAACTAAATTGGGCTAAATTATGAGCTATGAATGATACTCATATTTTTATTTTATAAAATGTATCTTAATAACTTTACTCATGCCAAAGAATACTTAATAAGAGTAAAAGATTAGAACAACTCAATAAAATAGAAGTTGAATATTTTCTCACAATTAAGGCCAGAAAGGTAGACCGGACAAAAATAAAAACCTTTGATTATTTACCTATTAAAATTCTTTTAAAATAAGCAATTAAAAGCAATACAAATAGGAAATAATAAATGTTAAAAAGGATAATTAAGCTCTGGTAGTAATGCAAGCAATTGATGCAGAACAAATTTTATCTCAATATATAAAACACTTCCGTTACTGTCTGAGTGACTGACAGAAAACTACGGGCTGTAAAGAGCTGAAATTTAGAACATACAATCCTTAGAGGATGTGGGGGAGCACTAAGGAAGGAATTCCCGAAATTTTCACGGGAACGGGAATTATTGGACTTTATGGTTTGTATGAAAAATCTTATTCCTTGAGTGCACGGATATGATACTTGGTATAAAGGTACTTTAAAGAGTGAATGGTTGTGTTATGGAAGGAATTCCCGAAACTCCCACGGGAACGGGAAATATATGATGTTTTAGTTTGTATGAAAATATCTTATTTCTTGAGTGCATGGATGAGATACTTCGTATAAATGTTCTTCAATACCTAAGTGTCTGTTTGTATTATGGATGGAATTCCCTAAACGGGGACAGGAAAAATAAGACTTTTCTGTTTATGCGCGTACGAAGTTGCGGGAAAAAGCTCGTTTGCAATAAAATCGAAATTCCCAAGTTACTCAAGGTCCCAAAAACCTGTTAAGTTATTGGTGACGTATTCGGGCTGATTCAGGCATGTAGCGAATGCATTTAATGGCATGTAGCGAATGTATTTACTGGCATGTGATCTCGATAAATCGTGACTGGGCGACAATCTAGACATGTTTCAACGAATGCACGTTTCATCGGAATACGCTAGAGGGCGCTTTTCATCGGGATATCAGATAAAACAAATTGTTGAGGTTATTTTTTTATTTGGTGGTAAAAGTGTGGCGTGGGAATTTTAAATAAATTGAGGTTTGAAAGGTAAAAAGGTTTTTGAGTATTGAATTGATGTGAAAAAGTTTAATTGTGGCTCTGCTTGATGTAACTTTTTGAATAAATATAACTTAAAGTGTTAAAATTACAGCTGAAGCGGATACTTATCTCATTACTTATGAGTGCTCACTTATCTATCATAAAAATGGAAGTTTAAGTTCATTTTTCATTTTTGAAACGGCGGCGAGACAAATAATCCACAATTGGAAACATTTTATCCTGATTCACAGATAAATGGGATTTACGCGGTAAAAGCAGGCCTGGCTCACTCCGCGTGGTACATCCGTTATTTACCTACAGCGAAGCGCTCCGCCGGCGTGTTTCGAATGGGTCGTGTATCACGCGCGCGCCCGTCGTGACGTTGTAGATACCTACCTACCGAATAGCACTCACAGTAATTCTATGATCGAGGTCGCAAATAGTATTTAAAAATGGACATAAAAAGAAACAAATATTCAATTAGATTATGTTTAGATTTGATTATGTAGGTAACATAGGTAGTATTACTAATTATTCATCGTAACTTTTTTTTCATTTTGTACTTTAGGTAAGATGAAACAATATTTTTTACAAAGGTAGAATAACAGTAATACCTACATCGGTAGATACGTAATTACAAATAAGGAGATTAATTATTCTTCACTAGGCAGCAACCCTAACAGCGTCAGAAAAGGTAAGAGGCATGCGATAGAAAGAGACAAAACTTCTAGGTATATAAATTTGCAGGTACGTAATGCTGTGCGAGCTGAATTCCACCGTATCGCGTCGTAGCAAGACTCGAATTTATTTAGATCTTCTTGCGGAGTAATTCTTCTGTACCAACTATTACTTATTCTGTGGTAAAAGTGACGTTCGTTTAGTCTGTGTCATGAAAATACAGATAATACTTTAAGTTTGTTTTTATTTTTAAAGCCGCGCTGCCTATGCCAGTAATAAAAACATATTTGCGGTACTGACGAAGTCTTTTTTCGATTTTAACAATTATTTCTAGTGATTTTATACCAATTTACTTAGTACTTAACATAACTTTTGGTATATAAGTTTCCCGCCATAAGTTTCCCGCCTTTGCAAAACTCATGCTTTGTACGACCTTGTCCTATTGAACGATATGCGTTTATTATGTAAATTCTAAGTATATTTTTTACAGAAGTTCCATAGTAGTATAGCTAGGTTAGAGCAGTAGGGCCAAGTCGATGTTTCATTACCTATTCAATTTTAAGGCTGTGCATTATCAATCGACAATTTATCTATACTAATATATAAAGCTGAAGAGTTTGTTTTTTTGTTTCTTTGTTTGTTTGTTTGTTTGAACGCGCTAATCTCAGAAACTACAAGTGGAATTTGTAAAATTCTTTTTGCATTTGATAGCCCAACTTTTGAGGAAGGTTATAGGCTATATTTTATCCCGAAATTCCCACGGGATCAAAAGTTACGCAGGTAAAAATGCGCACGGTGGCTAGTGTGTTATAAAGATAACGTTTAGCTAGAATAACAAATTGCTGACATACGCATATCAGAACGTATCTTTTAATAATTGCAACCTTTAAGTTACAAATATTAATTTTCATTCATTTGCATATTTTTCCATTCATTGTAAGAATTGACTCTGAAAAATAATAAAATAAACTTTCTTAAACGTAGTATTCAACCGAAATAATCCACAGTCAATCTTGCTCATAGAGATGATTGATCACACGTCAATTAAAATTTGAGCAACTTGACATTTATTTCACGACAAGGCGCCATTACATTTGACCATGCAGGGAATAATCTCTCGTCTAAAATGTAGATAGACAAACAAAATGTCAAACGCACGAGTAGACTGCGCGGTCGCAGCTTGACGCCCGATTGAGAAATAGTAAATAAGGAGTTAAATAAGTCGTGGACTTAAAGTTTATAGACAGTAGTGTTAGAATTGTCTGGCATCAGCGTCTACTTAGGTATTTTTTCGGCAGAACTTTGAATTTAGAACGTTTAAAACTGTACTCCGATTTTTTCTGATTAATCTTATTAAAATTGGATTCAATAGGTACCTATATAATCTCAATCTTAGCCCTTAGATTAAAATAGGAGGTTAAATACATGTATAAACTTCATCGTGACAATTTAAACTCAGATCAAACTTTTTCTATAGAGTGTTTTTATTTGGATTGAAAATGAAAATTCAATATAAATAATTGATTTATACCCACTATTAGTTAACAATAATACACAATATTAACAAAACTAATAAATATTTGCCTACTAATAAAATTATTGTTAAATACCAAAAAATTTAATTATTGTTAATATGTATTATTAAAATTATAGGCAACTAGTATTTATCAGGTTTAAAAATAAAACAACAAAATAAAATAATTATTTTTATTCATTGTAATCAAAATCTGAATCCAGCAATTCTATATGGATGGAATGAATCGTCAAAGTCACTGGTATCGTTGTTTCCTACATTGATTATGAAACAATCTAAATTTTAATTTTTTTTATTCATTTTCAAATACCTATGAAAATTCCAAAATCTCAATTACCAAAACCACCAACAACCGTTCGTTTGACAACAGTGACACCAGAAAAACGACTTTGACAATTATGCTATACTAGCAAATAGAAAAAAGTTTGCAAAACTCCCCAGTGTCTACTTTCGTTACCCAGACTCTAATCATTTCGTTTTTATTATAATGTAGTGATTAAAACCGCTTTTCAACTTGATCTCACTTGTCAGTTTATCCATGGTAGGCGTCAAGTTGACAGTTACTTTATCAATCATCACCTCTTTATCTCTCTCTCTGTCTACGAGCGTAGCGTTCAGGATTAACACAATACGAGCTGATATTAAATAAATAAAGTCCCCAGACAATCACACCAACTACATGGCCTCAAAGTTATCGAAGCTTGTGTTATGATTATGAGGACCTAGACATATAGATAAACACCCAGACCCGGAACATTTATTTTTTTTGTTCCGTGCGGGAATCGAATCCGCTACCATTGGCGTCTGAGGCAGATAGGTGTATCGTCAAAGTAGTAGTTGTTTTGAGTTTAAGATTAAAAATCATCCGTCAAGCGACATTAACTATTATTTAGTATTTATAATAAGGTTTGGCTGTACATTCTATTCCGCTTTCAATATTTAAAATCAACAGCGATTACTTTTAGATAAGTTGACTCCGTAGGCGTTCCGTTATTGTTCAAGTAAGTCGTCCTATCAATCATTGTGTTTTAGTTAGTTAAACAATGGCTTGTTGTGACAAGCAACACTTGAGTTATAATGAGGAGTTTTCAGTCTACGATTAAAAAAAAAGTAGTTCACTTTTCAACATTAGATGGCGCTGATCTAACTCAAGTGTCAACTCAAGTAACAATTTCAGTACCGTACCTACGTGTAATAATTATTAATATACTTCATGTAAAGAAAAAACGCTGCAAAACAAACTAGGAGAATAAAAAACAATGAAATGTAATATTATTAATTTGAAGGTTATGGCAATCAGCAAGAATTTTATCTCTACGATCAGTCAACTGTCAACAAAGAGGATACGATATTGACATTGACTCTTCAGTTTTGTTCAATGCCATCTAGTATGTATTGAAAAAGCTTAAAAAAAATGAAACGAAAGGGCCTCATTATTGCAGTTTCCTGAGCATGCTGTGACCGGATCATAAATGGACAGTCGTGGACTTTAAGATCCACCTAAGGTGCTAATATTGCACGCAGTTATGGTATTGAGCAAGCGGTATAGGTAAAGTATGTTCGAAACTAGAAAAACGTTTCAGATTTAAAATTTCTTGTCTGCAATTTTTTCTTCAATATAAACAAGATTCTTAAACAATAAGCTTTGGATTGAAATAAAATATTCATTTATAATTTGCTTAACGATTATGAAATGGACATAATACAGATTTTTTTTGTTTAATTTTTGTTTTTGTAAGTATGGAATTTGCTGTTCCATAATTTAAATAAACTTTTTTGATTCATGTAAACGTGCCTACAACCCTATACCAATATTTTCAAATAAGGAAAACCTGTTATTAGCCATGCTCAAAGTAAATACAAATGTATTGTAATTTGCAATTATATCGCTGTTGGTTTTCTAATAAATAAATAAATAAACGTAGGATGAAACTAGGCTGGAGCTATAAACATTTTGATATTTTGTAAAGACGATGTGGTAGCACTATCTGCCTCAGACGCCTGTGTACCTACGCAAGTTCGATAACCGCGCAATGCAAATATTTATTTTTATTGATCTGAATGCAATAGTATAGTTTCTGAAAAAAAAACCGCGATTTCAGCCCTCTGGCATAAAAATTTCGGTCGATTTTTAAAAGCCTTTCTATATCTGTATACCATAATTTTTATTTTTTACCGTGTTTTTTAGGTTCAGATATCTGATATTGAATTTGCATATAAAGTCCCTAGAAGCAAACTACATTAATCTACACCTTTGAGTTTCGATCGCCGACCTGTCCGCCATATTATTTCCGGTCGTTTGGCCGCTGCGAGTCAATTTTGCGGAAACTGATTTGATTGAAAATTGACGACATCGATGTTCTAAAAGCTAAAACGCTGTGAATTTTGTGCACACGTCATTAAGTTTTAGATGTGATGTTTAAAGTTTGAGCTAGCGTATTTATCTATGTTACTTGAAAAGCTCAAAGTTTCATTTAGCCAGTAGAAAAAAGTAAAAGTCGTCGTTACTTAAGTCTTGACTGTATGTAAATATGAAATCCTCCAGACAGCTTTGGGGCAGAATGATCGTTTACGGCCTTATAGTTCTTCGTCGTGAAAGGACTAAGGACCCTGAAATGGGCTCATAAATGAGGGCTGTATTGATTACGAATTGAAAGCGTCATATTCTTTTCATTTTAGCTTTTATATTTATCAAAAATTTGTAAACGATTCTTAGATTGTTATTAATTTGTACCTTAAGAAAACCAACTGGTTTTATAATCAGATAGGTACCTACATTATTCTGTTTATAATATTTTCGTGGGTTGTCATGACATTGACATGGAACATTTAAACCTTTTTTTAAGTATCGGGTAGGTAATGTCGTGTATTTTAAAGAAATAATTTTCCAATTAATACTTACCTTAGTATTAATTGGAAAATTATTTCATGCTATTCAAGCAAAACAGGTACCTAATTAGCTGTTTGTTTATATGTATAAATTTGAACATGTTGAAGAATGAAAATAAAGTAATGTAAAGCCTTTAAGAATTATTTTTCTTCAGTACCTATCCAATGATTACCTAAATAAAAATATTTTTTTTGCATTTTGTTCGTCTCTTTCTGTGCGATGTACATTAAGTATTTTCATTTTAAATCTTTCATTACGTTAACTCGTTGTTTCGAGAGCTACGGCCATTTTAAGCTAAAGATAGTTTATGTCATTTAATTTCTATTCTGTTAATTTCCGGTAGGACGTGAAAGTTAAAATTAACAAACAAGTATCAATGAGTATGTCAACAGCCTTAGCTAATTTATTTCAAAAGCTTATTAGTAAGCTTTCTTTATTGTTTGATTTGAGATCTTCAATTTACTAGTTACATGTTTGGTTTGTAAGGAGGTTGTATAAATTTATGTTATCAAATATTTTGGGGGTGGTTAAAAAGTCCGGAAATATGCAAGCAAATCTATCTTATATAAATGTTCATTATTAGTAAGAGTTTCCAATTCAAATTCAAGTCAAATTTAAATTCCGGTCGTTGTTCTGACTACTGGAAACTGTCAACTATGTAGTTTGAGATGGTAATTTTGTTTCAATAAACTACAAAAAAAAAACATAAAACATAATTAACGACCTGGAGCTAGCACAACTGTATTCCTAATAATTTCATGAAACCAACATAATTTACTAAATCAAGATGTTCTTAAACTTGACAGATATTTTCAGTTCCTTATTTTTTGCTCATTTTCTTGAAATGTGTTTTATTTTGTAAATATCATAATCACGATATAAATATAGAAGAAAAATAAAAGAATTTTTAAATACAGAGCGCTCAAAAGCCATTTGGTCGCCTTGAACATTTCTGATACCACCAATCAGCACTGCAGGGCTCGCATGCGACCATCGATGAAGACTCGAATCGACAAGATAAAATAATAAATTTTATCCTATCATTTTAGCTAACATCCGCACCATAATAGATTTTTTTTTTTTAATAAGTGACTAAACCCGCGTTTGACCTCAATCGCACCTGATGGTAAGTGACGATGAGGTCGAAGATGAAAGCACACGGGTTTAGGAAGGAACTGGCTCTTTATACAATATTGCCGGAACACATTACCGCCGGAGCGGTAACATTTGGCGGCAGACTTTATATAAAGGGTGGTCGCTAGCCAGGCGGACCCAGAAGGGATCCTACCACCAAGCAATAAATAGATACAATTACTCGAGCCCACAGAACCCAAGATGCCATAAGATGTCTAAAAAAATGCATTCTCTAATTGCCATATTCTAAGAAAATATCGATATAATTGTCGCGATGATCGCATGCTAGCCATGCTGGAGCAGCTCAGTTTACGTCCTCGTCAACCAGGGGAGAAACTCATGGACCTGCAGTGGACTCATTCAAAAGGGTTGATGATGATGATGATGATGGCGAAATTACACTACGCCTTCTTTAATCCTGTAAGATCATTTCACCACCAAACAATACTGTACCATTCGTTACAAATTATCAAGAAGTCAATTGCACGTTAAAACTACCAATTACTTTTAGATATTCCATCGTGAATATCGCATCAACCCATTTTGAACTGTTTCAAGTATGCAACCATTGTTTTGTTATGTAAGTGGATGATTAACCGACAGCCAAGTAATGAGGTATCATTTCAACATGCTGTCGACGATTTGACGAAGGTGTGAAAGTGAGTTTTTTGGGCCATTTTTGTTTTGATGAGGTTAACAACAAGAATTACTGGTTTTGTTTTGAGTTAAAGATGCTCTTCATTTTTTACAAAATTTCCAATTATTAAGCCAATTTGTTGATGTAGATCTGGTTGAGGTTAATAGGCATCGTAGCATTACTAATTGTATTATTTATTTATTTATTTACACTTCAGTATACAGTACAGACAGTAAATGAGACAAAAAAAAAACAATGTGTTGAGTAAGTAGGTACTACTAGGCGGTCTTATCGCTGAAGAGCGATTTCTTACAGACAACCATGCTTGTGGAAACAACAAAAAACGAGTAAAACAAAAAAATGCTAATTATTGCATTATACCTAATTATACATAAAACTTAAATAATACATAAATTATAATACATACATACTAATATAATAATACATAGGTTAATAAACGATGTAATAAACATAATAAGTATAATTAACATACTACATAAATATTACAATAGGTACTTCTTTATGGTTGTATTTGACTCAAATAATGGCTTTTTAATTTAATTTTAAAAGAATGTTCAGATGAAGCAGATTTAATGCAAAAGATTGGTTGCAACTGTGCGTTAAATGTGAAGGGGTGGAGAGCATCAAATTGTCGGTAGAGGGTAGGTGTCTCTCGTGATTCTCGTGTCGGAATCGGAAGTAGTCACCAAGTAGCTCGGAACTACAAGATTAAACAACACCCGGTACAGTAAAGAAAGACCATGAGTATCCCGGCGAAGACGAATCGGAAGCCACTTGAGTTTAGCACATTATATTATTTCTTCTTAGTTATTTTTAGAAGTACCTATCCAAAACATTTTGATCTTAGTATGAATGATTAGTTACGCATTATAAATGCAGTTTTTGAGCCAAGGGACAGCCGATATATGTATAGGTAAGTAAGAATGGTTAGGGATGCAATACCGATGTAAGTCTTCAGAATAAGCTCTTATTCTAGACTGTTCTTGTTATGTTTCTTAAGACCGAACATAATAGCACTTAGAATAATAACACTTTTAATTGTAACTATACTTTGTAATAGTTACAATTAAAAATAAACTTAAAATAGATTTTTAACTTAATGCTGCCGAGAGCTTTTTTCGCTTTCTATCGTGATTAATTAGGTATATATTTCTTATTTCAAATGATTGTTAAAAATCTTTAACTGAAATATCATAAGTAATTCTCACTAGGTATAAATCTCTAACCTTAAAGAATATTCCTAGGTAGAAGCGCTTATCTCCAGACTTATGCAGCGGCATCGTCCACCGCGTCACGCCGAGGTCCTCGTCGGTACATGTCGTGCATTCTGCAAGATAAAAAAAAAGAAAATTAGTCTTATGAATAAGAGAGCAATGTAGGGTCTGTGGGCGAAAAAATTATGTCAATCAAAAATTTGTTTTCTGTTGTATCAAGGTTTTTGATTTGATTTTGATTGTAGATACCTCATTTTTTTTTTCCTTCGTTATAGCTAGTTGAATAGAGGAACAAGAATGGGTGCCGGTGACCGGAGGAGTTCAGAGACCCGGATTGTATGCTATAGTAGTTAGGTCTTATAAGAAATCTTTTCAGAGCCCTAAATATCCTGACATCTACTCTGTAGGTCAGTGTTTTGCGGCCTTCTTGTAGGCAAAAGACTCATGACCCTGTGAGTTTATAATAAAAAGGTTATAAAGATAATGATGGTATATTTTAAATTGAATTTTTAGTACAGGAAGCTGGAACATCCTGTTTTCTTCTACTTAAAAAAATCCAACAGACAAAGACATGATTGATCATAACTGTTACAGTGACGCATGTTACCTCAGTCAATCGAAATCACGGTGTCTTTTAAGGCATAGGTACCTACGTCAAGTTAAAATGCATAATTTCATTAAACTTGTAAAAAACCAGTTAATTTATTTGATGTAGATTTAAAAATGCACAAAGCGAATTCAAGTAAAAATGCTTGCAAGCAAAAAAAATATAAAGTCAAGCTGATTCATAAAATACTTAATTCATATTAATAGACATCCAAAAAAGTAAAAAATCTTGTATATTTTGACCTTTACAAATCTGTATTTAAATCTAATTTCATACAAAGATGCATGTGACCTATGATGACGTTTATTTTATATCCACGAATGACACGAATATAATCTCTAGACTCGTTTCTTAATGGACATTCCGAGAAGTTTAGCATAACAAGTCACAGCCTCTATATCTTCTTAGTATAAGGGAAATACAAAAAGCATATTCACTTTAGGAATTTACTCCCTCGTAATAACGAATTAGAGATCGAAAGGAAAACGCCGCCGGGGGAAAAAACTCTCGGCACTCATTTCAAATGAGCTCGTTATACAAATTAGCAAATACACAACTTCTACGAAAGAAACAAATAGATATGAGAAGCTATGTTGTGCTACAGCTGAGCTGCTTTTACCATGTAAAATTATGGATAGAAAAATAAATAAGTTGTCGCCACATTAAGATTTTTAATTTATGTTAGTAGATGTTTTTGATTTCCTAACTAGGTTTATTCTAAGACTTATAGAATGAATTTTGACTGTAGAGTATACTAAATATGGTAAACCTTAAAATTGTCGTATAAAAATAACTATCATAAAATATAAACAAGTTAATTAAAAATATTAATTTGAAGGTGGTAGTTATGTAAAACTTTGTAAGTAAACTTTTGTAAGTGTGTGTGTTTAATAATTTCTGAAACTACGAGTATAAGTTTGGAAATAATTGTATTTCTTTGTAGTAATTGGATGTCAGAAAGCAAAAGATTTGGTTTGTACCAGGGCGGCCATTATCACCTGATCATTTAAATATCGTATAAGCATTGCTGCGGCGCGCCGAACTCTTTTACTGTCTATTCTATTGTTTCAGTGCAAGCAAAAATGAATTTAATGGTGTTCAGCGGGAGCGTGTTCGATAGTACAAGTTATATGTGAACGCGTAACCTAGTTATATATATTTTTGCCTCTTTTATATAATATTATGAAATTATCGTTATCTTGCACTACATAACAGAAGATGGAGACAGGCTGATGGCATTTCTACCGTCGATAAAGCGCAAGGTATTTTAAAGTATAGGTACTCCATTCCCATAGAATCCAATAATAAATCCAGACTTTCAAGCCATTCCTCAAATGTATGTTTATGTAGGTACGCTTCAGTGAACTCGGACCCCAATTCGTTAAAATACAGTTTATTATTTGCAGAATTAACCAAAACCTATTTTTGGAACCAAATTTCAAGAAAAAATTTCCTTCTTATGTCACAGGTGGGTCCAGTTTATACATATAAGAATTTTAAATGAGTTAAAAGGTATCTGTACATATAAGTAATTTTATCTCTCTACTCATCAGGTTATGTTAAGTATAAGACGCGTTATGCAGTGACCACAGACAAATGACATCATTGAGTGAAAGTCATTGACTTATTTAAACTGGAACAGTATTTTTGGATGATTTAATAAGATACAGGTTTTTTATCGTACCTAACTTAGCAGTATAAAGTAAGGATTATATGTTGAAAAATATATCACGTTATATAACTTTTAAAAATGGATAACTATGGACCTACCAGTAAGTAGATGTAATTTCTTTGTGTTTTTTTTTTTCTGTTCTGTACCATCATAAAAACAATCAAAAGTTGTAAAATAATATATGTCTAGAGCAGACAAATACTGAATTGTAAGATTGTCTTTTTTCAACCTTAATTATTTTGTTATCCTGTCTGTAGCTTTATCACAGCCATTCGATCGAACGAGTGCTTCCGCTCGTTATAATATCCTGTCCAATAATCCTTGTTTATCTACGATAAAAATTAAAAAAATACTTAAGTAAGTACCTACGTTTTAAGAAAATTATAGTATTGTTAAGTTTTAATGATTCCTACTCTTAAATTAGATGCTTTTCTAACCAGATCTACATACATACATACATAACGTCACGCCTGTATCCCTTATGGGGTAGGCAGAACACCAGAGGTTATCAGAGCATCTGTTGTCGCATTTGACAAATTTGGAGGTATTATAAAGATAGAGAGAGGCTATTGTAGTGACAGGGTGTCAATCTATCGCCCACAAAACGCCAAGTAAACCTCTGTCCCTTAAGTGACTTTTACAGTATGCTCGGGAAGAGAAGCAGCTGGCACATTCTAAGTTTTTCTTTCGCTCCCAGTCCAGCATGGAAGCATCTCTGTTGCGTAAAAAACTAACCAGATCTGTTGCGTAAAATTTTACATTTTAAGTTACCTATTAACTTTTTTAACGATAAATCTGACACCTATAACTTCGGCCTTACTACGGGCTCTATATATGTAGACACCATGGCAGACACCGAAACGTACAGTGAAAATGAAAATTGAAAATTATACGCGTTATAAAAAGTGTTTACTTATCACTCAAACTCAAATATTCTTTATTTCGTAAGTATTTTAATACATTTGAAATAAGTCAAACAATTTACAAATTGAACTGAATCTACCACCGCTTCGGAAAGTCGATCTGTTGAGACGAAGTGGCAAGAAACTCAACAGCAATCATCTTTTAAAAATAAGAGAAAAAAATATACACAATAACAATTTACAGCCAGGGAATCCCATCTTCTTGCATCCGGATATCTTATAGTAAACCTTTTCACATAACACTTATCCTTAAATCTATCGAAGGGTTACTCTTAAATATTATGGAATTTTATTATAAAATAAAGCGTACACATTGTGTACGTGACCCATGAACGAGTTGATCTTCTGGAGTCTACTATTATATTTATACAATAAGTAATCAAGTATCACTGCTGTCATAGGTACCACTAAGTGTTCACGATTTGAATACTTAGTTTGGGTGTAGTTAATTTCATTACTTCTTTTCCATTCATTTGACTTTAACAAAATATGGAGCCGGTTTTATGATTTTAAATAAATACATCTTATCTTGACGATTCGATGTTTCGGCGGCAATAATGAACATCTGCAATAACAAATAGGTCGCCATTCTAGTTTTCCTGCGAGTGGATAGACAGGTCAAACAACTATTGGGTCAATCTATCGTCTCATCGGTTAGGTGACACAACGACAACATCCCTAATGACTTTTAAAGTTAGAACGTTTTAAAATTGTTTGAATTTGGAATAAAATGGTTTTGATGATTTTCAATTGTTTAAAATTTCAAATGGTGGCGAAGTGAGTGTTCGACTGAAAAAGAGTTTGTACATCTACTCTGTAACCTTTGTCCGGTATTTTTCGCATCTTGTTATAAGACCATTCTAAAGCTTCCTACTTAAACTTATCTTTGACAACGAAATTTTTAATACTTTTTTTTTAATAAAACTTATCTATTTAAAAATAATTCATAGAAATTACTTATGGAGAAAAAGTTGCATACAGGTTCCTAATTCCTACAAACAAAATGGCCCAGATGTATTAAAAATACCTTAAATTTATACACGTAATTATCATTTGCCCAAGTTTTAGCCTGAATACTCTAAGTTCTGTAAACAGTTTCTCATAGAATAGGTATATACCAGATGTTGCAAAACCGGTTATCCATCCGATATACAGGATGCTCGTAACTACGACATTGCGTGCTACATTAACCACATCAAATAAACTCTCGTTATGCAATTTAAAGCAAAACAATTTGATGCTTTAAACCTACGAAATAGAGCTTATAATCCTAAAACAAAGTTGTTGTTCTAAATACCAGGCTAAGGAATATATCATGCGGATTTTTGCATGAGAAATTAGCGTTTTTTTTCTTTATAAAAACTGTTATGGGTTTATTATGAAATTGTTGTGAAGTAAATGTGATAAGAGCATCATTGCCTTAAAATTATGTTTTTAAAGTGCCGTTAAAGTATCTAATGAGGCCATCTTAAGTTGTAGTTAGTACACATAGATGTATGCCTTGATTGCTTTTTTAGTAACACTATGGGTATGCCTACAAATTTGTGACAATTTATAACAAAAAAACAAATTTTGTGAGTAATAATGTAGTTATGGAATTAATTTTTTCTACACATTCCAAAACTATTTAAGTAAGTAACTCTGCATTATTTAGTTCCAGGTTATGTTCAAATTTTTATCTATACTTAGCAAAAAATCTGTTTAAAAAATATTTTATTTACTATAAGACTTCCTTATTTTGCTAGATTATAGTGACAAGAAACACTATCTCGCGTTATTATAATTTATAACCAGCTTTATTAAATTAAATTGGACATGCAATGTTTTAATTAAGAAATGCACTCCTTATTTAATTCTGTCTTTCAACTCGGACGTCGTAATTGATCGGAATGAAAAAAATTATAGCTACGAAACTGATAAGAGAATCCTTTATAAGGTGTTAATTTATACACGAGTTATTAACCTGTTCCAAGTTGATAGTTTAAGTGGTTGCGTGAGAGGTGGAGCGAGCGACAAATTAAGAATTCCTTATTGTTTTTGAAAGCTCTTCTGAAAATTTCTAGGGTTTCTTATCAAAAGGGTAAAACGGGACCCTATTATTAAGACTTCACTGTCCGTCTGTCACGAAGCTCTAGCTCTTGAACTGTGATACCTACACAGTAACAGCCCGTTCACACATGATACGTTATACTGGATACGTTTTACTGAATACGTTTTTTGTATCGAAAATACGTATACAGAATACTGTGACATATGTTAAGTCGCCCATACAACTCCATACGCCATCGATGAAAAAATACGTATCCGGTAAAACGTATCCAGTAAAACGTACCATGTGTGAACGGGGGGTTACTGTTAAAACGTTCCCGGATGATGTATTCCTGTTGATGTTTTAACAACTAATACTAAGAAATAGGATAATATAAATATTTTATGGGCTCCCATATAACAGACATTTTTATAATTTTTAAAGATACCTGCGGAACTCTTTGTGCATAAGTCCGACTCGCACTTGACCGGTTTTTTATGAGATAGTGAACTTTAGAATGCTATTAAGAGTATTTTAAACTGTTTTTGGTAGTATTGTGTGTTGATTCGTGATGGATTACTTGGAATGGATGAATTATGGGGAAACTTCAGTAATGACTTATACATTTAACAGTAAAATAATCAGATATTATTGTTGTTGCAATGCGAATTATTTCAATAGCCTACCTTTAACGTAGATAATTATAAATAATTGGGTATCAGTTGTTTAAAATCAATTGAAAATTATTCTGAGACTAACATTATGTTGTAAGTAAAGATAATTTTATTTAAATATCTTAATAATAAAATAATTAAAGTAATATTAACAGGCCCCGACATTTAACGGGTAAAAGGTTTTCGGGCTCTGAAGCTTGAGATGTTAAGTGGTTGCATGCAAATTATTTCGGCTATGCATTAATTTGTTTTTGTCATTTCATCATTTTGTTATTTTAAATAGGCAAATTATGACCTTTTTTACTTCATAAATAAATCAGTAAAGTACCTACAACTATTCTTAAGTCATTAAATCGGCAACTGTGGAGTGAATGAATGTACCTTCATTGAATGAAATACCTAGGCCATGAAATGAATGAGATTCCTAGATAGAATAATTAGGCCGATCGAAAGCTATTCAAGTTCTTTACGTTTCGTTTAACTATTATTTGTCTCCATATCTTTAGATGTGGTGTTAAAAATTATAGATATACTCATAGTTACCTATCGTGGTTGCCTTTAATAGTTTAAATAACGTAACCTTTATGTACCTAATAATTGAATTAATTAATACCTAAAGTATAGAACATTGAACCAGATCAGAGAGTCCGGGGTTTGAATCCTGGTCGAGAAGGATATTTATGTCCTAAAAACAGACATTAGCTGTCAAGGCAAAGGTGTGGAAGACAAAATATAAACAATAAAACAAGCAGCTTAATCCTATAAATAT
Source organism: Stenoptilia bipunctidactyla (assembly GCA_944452665.1). Taxonomy (NCBI): domain Eukaryota; kingdom Metazoa; phylum Arthropoda; class Insecta; order Lepidoptera; family Pterophoridae; genus Stenoptilia; species Stenoptilia bipunctidactyla. The sequence continues at coordinate 8,084,924 of OX101738.1, read as the reverse complement.
TCAAATAGGTACTACAAACAAATTAAGAAATTAACTTAAAAAAAAAAACATTTTATAATTTTTATATATTGATGATGTTCACTGATGATGATTAGACAAATTTTTGACAAACATTTTTGTCCTTTTTATAAGTTGATAGTGGGCCGTATTCGCCATTACACTCTATAATTTAAAGTATCCTTAATTTCTAACTCAGAAGCTTCAAAATCAATTTTTGTTAGCAATTTTGAAGTCGCGAATTTTAAATTTCCTAATTTGACAGACAATTTAAGAGTGTAATGTCGAATCAAGCCCAGTGTTTTTACTTTTTATTATTTTAGCAGTTGGTCAGCTTGGTGGATTATGACCTAAACCTCCTCGTCACCCAGGGGAGAGACTCATTACTCTGCAGTGGGCTCATCACAAAGGGTGTGATTAGTGCATGAATCCCGAGATCTCGGCACTCCACGCCAAGCGTCAATGGCCGCATTAGAATTACCAAATATGTAACAATTTAGAATTATCAATATGAACACTAATAAAAATGAGAGAGGGACTATAACTATAACAAATATAAAGATAGTTGAAAGTGTACTGAAAAATTATAAGAACAATATACGGATTGTTATGGTTTTGAAATAAGATTTTAAATAAATAGGTATGTTGGAAATCATTTAAAAAAACGTGTTTTTATTTAAAATATTCTATTAAAAATTTGAAACTTCAATACCGGTATTAATACCGAGATCTCGGTATTTAAGGCCAGTACCGAAAACCCATACCGGTATTGAAAATAATACTGTGATTACATACCCTAGTTGTGCTGACGATGATGACTATTTTAAGACCATACCTGTTTTAGATATACTGTTGATTGACGGTGATTGGTTATAGGTGACAGTCTTGGTATCAGCAATCCAGCTCATCAGCAACACCATGGCACATAATATTTGACGTTGACACATTTTGTATTTTTTTTACAATTTTAGTAATGGATCATAAAACACAGGTCACTGTTAGAAGAATTTTAGTTTGAAATATTTTGTAAGTGTCGAATGCGTAGCAAGTTTAATGTTATTGATTTTAAACACTAAAACTCTTATTAGTATTTTCGTATGTTCTGCACCGGTACTTTTCTAAATTATTTTCTAATACATTTAAATTTGTTTTGTTTCAACTTAATAGACGTTAATCTAAAGTTAGAACGTAACTTAGTATACGAATACTTAAAGTTACTGTACCAGTAGTGGTGGAATTAAGTGCGGTGGTAACGCCGGTTTTCTAATGAGGAAGCTCTTAACGACATTATGTATTAAACTTAAGTATTGAATGATTATCTTTATCATTACTAGTATAACTACTAGTATTTTATTTTTATTGCACATTTTTTAAGAATATGATTGCGCATACTTTGTATTATGACATACAGTGGTCTTAAGCATATTAGTACGCTTTAAGTAATTATAATATATTTATATAGTTATAATATGCTATCCTTTTATACTTCAATAGTCATTGTAATATTATAAATAGCAAAACACATTTATTGTTAAACTTAATTACAGTGTAAAATATTCGTAGTTCTAATGTGTAATTCAGTACGTACACTAGCACTACTCAGCAGTGCGAGCACAGAACTTTATCGACTCGTATAACCAATGTTTACGAATGTTCGTTTATTACGGAGACTTATTAAATCATGTTTTTAAGCAACCAAATAGAGATAATTATATGTATTTACACTTATCGAAATTTCAGATTCGCTCGTCTTGTCATATTCTCATATTATGCGATGAAAGTCAATTAATTTTTTCTATATGTCTCGCCTTAAAATAAGCAAAAATGGGTGACCGTCAACCGTGCATTTTTCACGCTGACTTGTAAAGCAGTCAGTCTCGGTCGCAGTTACTTTTATACAGTAGCGGAAAGTGTTTGTCAGAACATCTGATTCACAAGGCATTTCGGCGCCTTGCGAATTCTGACAACCACCAATCAGCACTGGACTCGATGGACTCGTTACTCAAATGTGAGTGAGACTCTTTGACCTGAGTTGGCTCATTAACAGGGTTTTGAAGAGTTTATGTGAAAATTTGTGACTACGGGCTGACCAATTCAGAAAAACAAAACATATCCTGGAATATCAGGTAGAATATCTTAATCCTGATATTTCTACGGGATCGAGATTAACTTCGCGGAAGGATAATAGGTAGTTAGAACCTAATGCATATTTTTTGAAATTATATGTATATATTACGATCTAGTTGATAATCCAAAAAAAGATGGATATTGATAATGGAACTGTGTTGTCGGTGTTGTAATGGTAAGTCTAAGTTATTATTGATTACAACCATGGCGGCTTGGTTACAAAACTTTATAGACTTTGAAGAATTGATGATGAGATTTAACCTTTATGAATGTTTCTCACACGCATCATAAAATATAGTAACTATAATTCCAAGTTTTATTATTTACGTCCATACAGTATAAAGACAGGACCATGAACTTAACGGGCTAGCCACTTCTCGTGAAATTGCAATTGTTGAAAATCTTTTGGTAGGTACTCTTCTATTATATTCACAGTCGTATAAGTTTTAAAATGTAAGGATATTCGGCTATTTTTCTTTACGCTGCGCTGTAATACTTTCTCACAATAGCCGCGGCCATGAAATACGGTAAAGAATAGCGACAATGATCATTTCATATATTGATGTAACAATTGCAACATTATACATACAAATGATACTTAAGCATGCAAAGTAACCTTAGTGATAAGAGCTTAAGTTCGCACTAAGTTGGTGTCGCTGTCTCTCAAGTCTCCAGGACTCACTCACTCTTTCGTACCTATCTAAATGTTTACTGTTACTATACAGGGGACTGGTGACAAATTTTAGATATTGAAGGAGAACGCTCTGTACTCGATTCTGATAATAATTATGTAATAAAAGTGTCATCATCATCACAACTCCGTAATGAGCCAACTGCAGGGCTATGAGTCTCTCCTCTGGGTGACGAGGAGGTTTCGGCCGTAATCCATCAAGCTGGCCCAGTGCTGATTAGTGGATATCAGCTATTTCAGGGTGCCGAAATGGCTTCTGACAAACCCTAACGACTACTGTATACAAGTATACAGCACCCCGGACCGACTACTTAACGTGCCCTCCGAAGCACGGAAGTCGTCGTGAGAAATGAATGGTCGGCGGTCACCCATCCTAATACCGGCTGCACCGAGCGCGCTTAACCTGCGATATCGTTTGAGATGCACAGTAACCACAGCGCAACAACGACTTCTAATTGTATGTAGGTACTTAATGTTTCACCAGAATTCTCCATAAGTAAATAAAGAGTTCAAGACTGTTTCATGGCTCAACGACCATTCCTGAAGTCGTCTATAGGTACCTGCCTACCTTATCTGTATTGATAGCGCTGTGCGTACGTCCATGGTAACTAGTTACCAGTGTAATGAATTCTCTAACTTTTGGTTAAGTTCTCAGTAAATAATGAACATTTATTTTTTATTTAATTTTTTCTCCTCGTGTATGTATGATTTCAAATTATCACGTCCTCGAATTTTAAAAGTGACCCATCAGACACCCTGTATACTAGCAGTTTTGAGGGATTTGTGGGAATTGCTTACTAAAATATAGGATTATTACCCTTGTATACTAAAGCTATCCATGGGTGACAGAATTTGCAAAATTTTTGAGTTAAACAGTACAAAGAAAAACTAAATGAAGTCTTTCCTCTTTATAATATTACGTATAGAAGATTCACGCGACATAGCCAGAAGAATTAGACAGCTGGAGTGGCAATAGGATGATGATGATTGACAAGCCACAATGTTTTTTGAAAGCTAAAGTAATAGGCATATATTTTGTGTTGTGTGTGGGGGAGAGAGAAAAAAGGCATGAATAACGAACGGTGAACGCAATGTTACAGAATGTCAACACAGCAAGGCGTGGGCGTTCGCGTATTTAATTACCTACTTGCTAAGTTGTGTATGTTAGCTCAAAGTTTTCGAAAACAGTGACATATTATGTCTGTCTCGAGCCATATGTTCGCACGAACAATACCATATTTAAAATTAAGCTGTGAAGCTACGAGTATAACTGAATTTCGCTAATTAATTAATTATTGCAAGTATTATAATGAATTTGTAGTTAAGTGTATGAATTAATGTGTTTTATACAACCCACACTAGAGATGAAAAGATTCGAATTTAATTCAGCATAGTAAAAAAATTCCATAATTCATTAAAATAAGTACCTAAGTGAAAAGATATTTATATGAATCTAGCTGTTGCGCGCGGTTTTAACCGCGCAATTTCCAAACCCGCGGGAATTTCGGGATAAAAAATAGCCTTTGTGCTATTCCAGACTTATACACTATCACTATGCCAAATTTCATCCAAATCCGTTGAGCCCTTCTCCCGTGATTGAGGAACAAGCATCCATACATCCAAACTTTCACATTTATAATATTAGTAAGATAAGATTCATTTTTGAGTTTCATTTTGATTGAGCTTACCTCAGTCATTCAGACCAAACAACTTAAATGCGTAGATTAATAGCAATAAAAATTGCCTAAAGCTATAGAAGACTAATATAGAGCCCAGATGGTCTGTAGTCCCAATCCCAAATCCCAAGTTATTGCCTTCGCTACAGACATTAACGCATATTTTGCCATTACCATTAATATCCTCATTAAAGCTTCAACCTTCAATAAACTGATGAGAATTCGAAAGAATCAAGCTTAAAGGTAAGACTTGAGCAAAAATCCAGATTCAAGGTCTTACTTAATCCGCTCATATGTATAAACTTTAAATGAAATATGCTTTCATGTCTGCATGTTTTAGTGCTGCAGGGTGCTCTAGTGACATTTATAGTAATGACCATCAAACATATCAACTTCCGGAAGTAACCTACATGGAAGACATAAACTTAAAGTTCATAATAACTTAATAAGAATGCTACCTTAAACCAGATCTGATTTCTTTTAATGACAAGAGCAATGTGAATTAAAGAAAAGGAAAGTAAACTGGTGCAGTTTTGAGAAATAAGTTTTCAACCTCCATGGTCGCTATACAGGGTGTAATCTAATTCCCTTATAGAGCCAAACCATGTATGTCCTAACACATGCATGTAAATACTATGGTGTAGGTCTTGTAAAGAAGCTAACAGTCGCTCAATGAGTTCTGGAGAGAGCTGGGCGCAGAGTTTCCCTGTGACATCGAATAAGAGGAGATTTGCAGGCGAACCAAAGTCTCTTAAGTAGCCAGAAGATTACAAAGCTGAAGTGGCAATGGGTTTGAAACATTCATACAACTGTTGACCGTTGATGTGGTTAGGGTTTGTAATCTAAGCCACTACGTAGTGGGAGACGCAGACGTCAACGTCGCCGGTAAACGGTGGATGTGGGCAGCTCAGGACCGGTCGGTTTGGAGAAGTGTCGAACGTTGATGATGATGATTTCTTTGGTCTTTGTGTAAGGATTCGCATAAGTATATACGAGATCTGGTCATCATAAACCATTGCTGGAATATATCACTGCCAGAACGGTGATATAATATGCTGTCGGATAATATGAGGCGTAGTTGTTGGCAGGCTAACTTATGGCGGGTTTCAATATTATGAAAACTGTTCGTTTTGCCTACGAACAATAGAAATCACTACCAAAATGCCTTTCTATATTCAAAATCTTGACATCTAAACCACTGCTTACGAACTGTTTGACTGTAATGGGTTGCTAGGTTACATTTGACCATTTACAAAATAAGTCATTATATCTAGCCAACGACGACGTAACAAGTTATTAATTTAAACCAATGAGGTAAAGGTAGCATGGCAGTCTGCTGCGGCCAATAAGAGTTATCTTTTCATTACGTATGACCAATTAAAGAATAGGTCATTTTATCTAGCCAACGACGTAAAAATTAAGAAATAGCCTATCAAATATCTGTCAACATATAAATAATCCAGTTTTCTCTTTCTAACTTATCTATAACTGTTTCTGAAAAAAAGGACGAATATTATTGTATGACATCATTTTTCTTTTAAATATTTACTTTGACGTCATAAAAATTTGATTCAACCAATGGCAAAATTAGTCGAAGGATTGGCGTTTCGTTTTACGTAAGCAGTTAAACGCAATTATTAATAAAAAGCTCTAAAAACATACTATAATATATTTATCGAATACTAAAACATAGCAAACATAAATTGAATAAGTTTATATATTTCTTTAGTTCAAATATCATACAAATAATTTGCGAATGCGTGATATTCTACAAATCACATATCACCTATTTTCTTGGAAGAACGTCACGCAAGGAGGGCCCATGCCAAATTTGAGAACTTACAGCCCGTAGCTAATATATATTGTGAAACGCTACTTTTTTCCTACCAGTTTTGTACCTGTACCGGTTACGCATAGCAGTCAGTTGAATATTGAAACCCGCCATATGACGAGGCCCTACAGCCAAATGTTAGTTAAGTCAGTTGCCTTTTAAGAAATGCTTATCTAGAGACATTACGCGCTTACAAATAATAATTATATTTATTGCGTAATTTATGGCACAAAAAGAAAGTTAAAATCTGATAGATCCTTTAGGTTTTACAAAACTGTCTCAACAAAATGCAATTCTTTTATCCATTGACGAAGGTTTGAGTTAAGTGTCACAAAATAGAACTTTTTAAAATTGCTCTTAAACATTGCGAAAAATTCGTTCAGTTTTAAGTAAAGCTAATTTGTTAATGTTTAATTGTAACGGCAATTAAAATTAGTTCATTTAAAAACCTAAGTAGAAATTTCGAGTTCAATAAATCAACTTCTGTTAGCAATTTGGTTCAGTTTTATAGGCGATAAAGGTATCGAATTTACAAAGGTCTTAAGTTTTTTTTTAAATAATGCAAGTTTTCAATCCTAATGCAATATATTCTTCTTAACTATTTTGAAGTTATATACTTTTTAGATTTAGATAATTATTTACATACATACATAACGTTACGCCCTTACTGGGTAGGCAGAACACCAGAGGTTACAAGACCATCTGATATCACTTTTGACAAATTTGGAGGTATTATAAAGATGGAGAGAGACTATTGTAGTGACAGGGGGTCAGCCTATCGCCCACAAAAACGCCTTTAGATAATTATTTATTATATTTATATTTACTTGCCCACATCGACAATGGGAAAAAGTTATTATAAAAGTCGTACAGAAAGGCAAAACAGCAGGGCTTATTTATTTCTTTATCGATTGGTAAAATAAAAAACTGCTAGAACCATTCTTTATTTATATATATTTTTTGTATTTGTATATTTATAGGTCACAAAATTTTACTGCATTTCAAGCTGGTTAAGGACTCCTCTTATAAAGTTTGTTTACCTTGTATTGTAAGTCGTTTTTAATACCGTAAATTGTAACATAGTAAGTGCAGTACCAGAATAATTAAGTGTCTATATTCTTATGGCACTAATGTATTTATGGCACTTAAGCTTTAAAACTTATTTACAGCGAGTGGTGCATAATGTTTCTATTAGAACCATGCTAGTTTGTCTTCCATACAAATACCAAAATTCTATTACTACTAGCGCTACGCGCCGGGCACTACTGGAACTTTTGTATTTTTTTCTGCGTTCGGTATCGATATATCTATAGTACCAGGCAGCGTATTTATAGTATAGTATTCAACCAATCAAATTTTTGCACTCGTTGCATTTGCTTATTTTTCTGTGTGTTTTTTGTCGCTGAATTCTTTTGTTAGTGTTTTCTACAAAGTACGTTGAGTAGAGTGTTCACTCCTCGCGTTTTTACGATCTCAAATCAAAGATTTTACTTTTGTGAAGTGATATTTTTACATAGGGTGCTGACTTTCTAGTGAGATAGTGAGTTAAGAAAAGGAATTGCATTGATTTTGAATGACTGGTGCAAGGAGGTGAACAATTTGTGTGGCAAAAACATTGAGTTTGACGAAAACGACCCGAACAAATCTATGGCCTATAATTATTATATTAAACACAAATAATTAAGCAAAAATTAATAATTGTCTGAGATGCATATTGTTTTATTACCCCCAACTCACAAAGCATCATGCTTTGTGCAGTCTATTTCAACTTATTAGTATTGCGCAGTTTGCACAATAGTAATAACTGCTACTACGAATTTCTGAAAATTTGAAAGTGGCGGCACGGCCGGGCTGCATTCTAGGGTTGTTTTGGTCAAAAAGGTTCCTAGAGTGGATACTGTGTGGCGCTAAAGTGCAAAAACCGCGAGACGGTCATCTATACTTTAGTACTTATATTCATCTATGATTAGAACTAATTGTTCTTAAATATACTGTAAGTAGGTATGTTTATTATTATTAAATATCGACAACCAACTTATTGGCACAGCTGATCTATATTGCAATACAAATCAATATGTTTTATCTGAAATTATCATATTCTTTGTATCAACAAAAATTTTTCGTTATTTTTAACAACTATTGTATACATGTAAATACCTAAACAACATCAGAACTTATCGTGCTCTCTGAAGTTAATGAGAAAATATTGTTATAGTTACTGAGCCACTATGATGTATAGGAACTGTTCGTTCCCATACATCATAGTGGCTCAATAACTATACTACGCCTTTGGAACTTCGATCATAAGGCGTAGCAGGCTACGGTCCACTGCCCGACATGTGATGCTATAAAAACATTGAAGGTGCGATGTATGTAGGATGCCGTCATTGTAATTAAAATGTAGCGCAGATGACGCTATATTTTCGACACTTTCCCTGACAGATAGGTAATGGAATGCGCGTGGACATCGTATGACACATAAATACGTACGATTACTGTCGAAACTTTGGTGACAAACAAAAAAGCACGCTCCTCAGGTTCAAATCCTGTTAGGGGCTGAAAGGGCATTTTATTTGTGGGTCCCGTTTTTAAGCTCAATATTCCGTTATGAAGTTGAATGTACCTTAAAAATTGGGTTTATTAACTTTTTTGGTGGTATTTTCGTGTATATTAGTTTGCTCTTCCACTGACTTACCAAATTTCAGTAATTATTTGTTTCAATTAATTATTGAATCTATATTTTATATTGCTAACACGTCGCAACACCCTGTAAAACTGGTGTCCAAAATGTAGGAAGCAAAAGCCCTCGTTCTTTGTAGGGGGTACACAGCACAGATATTTATTCTTAAGTTTGGAATGTTTGTATGTTAATTTCTTATGTTTTTATTATAATGATGTTTGTTTATATGAGGTTTATGTTTATTTATCTTCTAGATTTCGTTGCACAAGTATATACCTAATAAACTTAATTTGCCTACAACGTGACACAAAGACAATAAATCAAATAGAGTTGTGCAGACGTGATTATTTTGAAATCGTATTCACCAATATTAATGGCGCTTTTTATTTTGAAGCTCATGGGCGTTTGGCGTACCTACATCAAATGCAGTATATTTAAATTGTTTATATTTATTCACCAATAGAGCCTTGCTAATCTTTTCGCTTTGTTTGCAAAGAACTGAAAGTATTTTCCAAAGTATAGGTGTCCTACTTATAACTTCTTGAAACAAATTGGACAGAATTAGTTTAAGCTAGGCCATTTGTGTTAAAAAATATTTTCACCAAAACCTTTTTAATCAAGTTAATTTTTTATTGTGTGTCATTTCAAAAAAAAGTTTTCACTAAATAAGCCAACTAAAAAACGGACTAATATGCGAATATAGCACGTTATTCCAACTAAGTAAATAGGTCATCCATCCAGCATCCTGGTTAACCGGCTGAACGGAGACGGCGCCGCGCCGGTCCGGCCTGCTAAGTCACCGGTTCCGTCTCACCAGACCTCATAGGAAATCGCATTTCCTGTAGACACCATACGTAAATCTAACTAAATAATTAAACACACGCAAGCTAGCAAACATCGGTTCAATTTCAAATCTTGAATATTTCGTAATAGAGATCAAATTAGTTCACATAGTGGTGAAAGAAAAAGTCATATTTAATTGATGGATTTTGAAAGTTTCGATTTGGGCTTTTGGGTCGGATTTGTCACGGTAATTTGGTAAACTTTAGGGTATTGTACACAATGGGCATCATCATCACATAACGTTAGCTAGTTATGTTTTATAAGCGGTATTAACAGTGTGGGAGTCTGTGTTTTTTAAGAGGTTGCTTGTTTTACGTATACTACGTAAAACAAGCAACCTCTACGTATTCATTTTGGTGAGTGCGCGAGACCTCTCTTTGAACCAATTGATCTCACGCCTTTTTACCTCCGGACTTCTTTTTGATATCTTTTTTGTGACGCGTTGCCAATGTGTGGCTACCAGCGTCTGTTTTTCCCTGATCACTGTAGTCTTGGTTCTTCTGGTTGAGTGAATATGTTTCTCATGGATGGACGTTGACCACCTTAGTCCTCAAGTTCGCTTTCCACCAGGTAACAGGAGGACCAGCATACCATCTTACTTTCGGAAAAAATATGGTAAAGATATTGTGGCGTGACATAATTTGATATAGATGATAGCTGCGTTTAGCACGGTCGGTATCATGTTTGGTTACCGCCAAAAAATATTATTACGAAGTCTTGCGTGCTTCTGATCTGAATGCGTCATTTATCTCGGTATACTTGAGCAAATTGGTATCTCAACAAAAACGTTCTGAAAATTCTGACGAGACTCTAATCGGCTCACAATGGCACAAACATAGTCATAACTCAAAAGAGATTTCCAGGGCCATGTGGAATACTTAAAAATAATGTGATGGTAATAGTGGGTAAAGTACGAAGAACTGTTACGCATGCTATTTCCAATTTATGAATTTTGGAAATACCTAAGTTATGTTTTTAAACTCTATCATCTACGACGACACTAAAATGAGTTCTCTATTATAAAAAAGAGTTAACTCATACTGTAGCTCTTAATATATTGCGAAGTTAATGAGTTACTAAGGGAATATCATACGAGTTGACTAATATTGAATTTTTTATTGGATCTCAATTTTCCATGCATAATTTTTTGCTAGAAAATAGTAATTAGGATTTTGACTGTCATGGCAACGCACAGACATTGTGTTGCTTTTGATATTTGATCAAGGATTTCATTTGAATAAGGAAATCATTCCTATAGGAATGGAAACCATAGCATATATTGTGAAGCCAAAAAAAAGGCAACCAATTTTTATCACAAATATTAACGGTTATTTTTTTGTGACAATGTGTTTTGTTATAAAGTACCTACCTACATTGTAACTTATTTGGTGACTGTAAAAACCTCGTGGTTAGTCGCTCTTGACCGAAAAGGTGACAAAAACAATTTAAGCATATTTTCAGTCTTGTACTACTGAACCAACTGAATCATGACTCACAAAAAGCTTATTAGGTTGACTAGGGTTGTCAAAATATTTTGTTGTAATGTAATGAAATAAATTTGTATGAAAGTCTATACTAGCACTGATCATGCTAACTTTTTTACTGTATATTCTACGTACGGTATTTTATACCTAACTAACCTTAAGCTAACCCTTAAGTTTTATCTCTCCATTTTGTTACACGTTGTATACCTTTTGCTTTCAAATGTCATGATCCCAGGGGAATTGCTTTCCAGGTACCTATATATTTTAGCTTCCATCTTGGACATTATCGTCACTCACTTACCATCAGGTAAGATTGAAGTCAAACGGTGATTTGGAATGAAAAGAGATATAAAAGGACTATCATTAAAATATTATTTAAAAAAATCTCACCAAAATGTTACCTTGAAGCTCATTTCCTTATATTTTTTTTAACTACTCAATAATTAGACGAATCAGAAAAAGAAGACAAAGTTTTAACTTAAAAGTATGAAAAATGTGTTTATATATGTAAGTATATTACAAGGACAGTAAGTAAAAATAATATTAACAAAACTGCCTAGCAAGAAAAATAAAGTGTTTTTTTTATTTATTTGTTTTATTTTTCTACCGAACAAAATTATTAAATTAAATAAGTCGCATTTTATAAACGTACCATAAGATCAAGAGCTTAATATACAGATTAAGTTCGAACTTAAATTCGGTTAATTTCGTTGTTGAGATACATAAATAATAAATAAATAAATATTTCTGACACTCACACAACATTATCTAGCCCAAATTAAGTTTCTTAAAGAACTTGTGTTATGGATAATAGTTAACTGATATACTTAAGAAATATATAAACATACATATTGAATAAATATATATTTTTTATTAGATAATAAACTTAAATAAACATATAAACGTCCATGACTTGACGACTAATAACTGTGTTCATCACACAAATATCCGTCGCCGCCGGGATTCGAACCCAGGACCTCTGGCATAGAAGGCAATGTACGTTACACCAGCCGGTCGTCAAATAAGATACATAAGATGTTACTTTGTTAGGTATTTTGGTATGTTAGGAATTCGAGTCGTCGTGTTAAGCAGAATACAGCTTATCTTGTTTTTATTGTACCGTCACTTATTTTTAAAATAACTTTTTTAATTTTTTTTATATTACTTGATTGCTTGTTTACTTGCCTGAACTTCATGAAGCTAAATCTTCTGAACGAATTTATATCAAAGAATGGAGTGACCATAACGAAACTTTATGGCATTAAAGTTTTGTATAAAGTAATAGTGCTTAAAGATCTTTTGTCGGAGATATTAGAAGATATAATGAGGTCTAGGATCTTTACGAAATATGTACGAATGGAAACGGGGCGGTTCGCTCGTGCTGGATAAAACGCAAATTATTTAGAAACTCTGTGAATCTTTAATTCACAAACATAGGATTAGCTAACAAATGCCATTATATTATGTACAATAAATAACAAATATAATTAGCTGTTTAAGAAAAAAAAACGAAACGTAGGTATATGAGACCGTTGCTTTTTCAGTTGGGTTTTCTTAAATAATTTTTGACTGCTTCTTTACATTTCCAGGCAGTAGTGTTAGGTACTGGTGACCTATAGAGCTAGTCCACTAACCGGTAATGCGCAGTCAAGGTCATAGACATAGTCGTTGCTAAGCTGTATAAGCTCATCGCTTTGTGAGACTTCCTCTCTTTTTACAAGTGCACAGATTATATTAATTATATGCAAATGATTAAAGGTGAACCACATACTCACCTTATACATATTAGCACGAATTAGTAAAAAGTTTGGCACTAATCTCCGTTTAAACTCGATAATCTCAGAAAGTACCAACTGAAAGAATTCATAAACGTTTTACTCTTAAACGTATTATATTTTTACGTTTTATGAGTATATGGATACGTTTAAGTGATGGGCGTATAATTTTATAATTCCCTCTAGCTGTTACTGTCACCCCACGGTTCTTCTTCCATAAGTCGCAATCTCTCTGATACTTAATTATATTTTTTATGTGTGAGCAATATTCATTTTAATACATTTATTGACTAATTCACAAAAACTTATACTTTTATAATATTAGTAGGAAAATAAAGCCCAAACTATTCTTACATAGGAACTAAGATCTATTTTATTAAGAGAGCAGCGTGATAATTAAAATAACGCTATCGGATCGTAAAATTCAGTTATTGAAGTTGTGGTAAAAGAGTAGAATCATTTATTTACTGGTAACATACATCCCCGCAGAGCCATCCATAGGTATGAACCATATGGGAACTCACGAAAGGAGAACTCGAGAGGAACACGAGAGGAGAACTCAGGGGAGACTACTCAGAAGTACGAAAGGGACATAACCAGTAGAGATTTGTTGGCTTAAGGACTTGTATTCATGCCGTGAATAAAATATTTTAAAAATAACCAGTAGAGAATTTGGCTTTAAAACCTAGTAACCAAGCCGTCTTTGCCAAAAAGCTAAATTATTTTCCAATCTACGGAATAAATAAAATCGCCAGCAACTTGCATTACCTACTTCAAACTATACCTACTTATTATCAACCTAGATTGTAATGTTTTAAATGTTTTAAAATGAACTTCCATAAAATTGTGTCTTCATAGTACCTACCTACGTATTGTTTTTGTGCTGAGCTTCAAACATCGATTCAGATTATTTAATTAAAATCAAGTTTGAAGATCATCATAAAATCGGTATTTTACATGATGCAATTATTGAATATTTGCATTTATGTATATTAAATCAAGTTGAAGGAAAATCGAGAATTCCAAGGTTAAATTCTATTGTTGATATCCAATCAAGAACAACAAATATTAATAGAGATATTAGGCGCTGACATTCTTATCAACAAACATATTTCAAAACTAACATTTTTATATATGATAAAAAGCACAAATGTTTAAAATATACTTATTAAAATCAAACAAGATGATTTATAAAATAATAGCTCTTAGCTAGCAGTCTAAGTTACTTTAAAGCGGCATTAGTTTTTTTTTCTAAATGCAAATTTAAATAAAGCCATCACGATTTCACGACCTATGATCCTTTAACTGTCATTTGAAAGTGACCTTTCTGTAGGTGTGTACATTATTTCACATTCAAAATTGTCTAATGCCAAGGTCAATCATATATTCAATTTATAAAAAGCATTAAATAAAATAAATCAGTACACAAGAAAGCTAATAATTAATTATAGCTGCATTTTTTTACTCGTACACTTAACTACAAAATATTTCAAACCGTTTTTTTTTATTATGTTGGCACAGTATCACAGAACACCTGCTTTTTGATTTAAATTTTCGCGCGCGGAAACGAAAATGGCGCGCGATCGAACTCAGCGCTTGCGACTTTAGGACTAAGGCAAAGGCAGTGGTCATACAGACGAGCTTTATGTAACCTTCGAATTGAAAGTGGAATTCTTACGGAGATTACTTTTCGTTCGGATGACCCATCGTCGTCGGTACGCAATCCACTACCTCTTTGGCCTTTGCAAGGTTTGTATTAATGACATTTCAACTATTTTGATGATGTAAGTTTAGTTTTTAACTATGACATAAATAAAACTGAATTGTTTTTTCTTTATTTTTTTTGCATCCTTTTTTTATAAATACTAAATCGAATGTTATAATGATATTTTATGATCCGATAAAAAAAATTATGCATTTATAGATGCTCATCAAAGTTTGAAAAGGTCAACTTTGATTGATTGAAAACTTTAAAAAACTTTAAAAAATTTGATCGCTAAGCCAAAAAATATGAGGACGCATCGTCGTCGTCGTTTTGGATTCATAAAGATGACTTATGGACTTGATGGATTAGGTATATCAGTGTAGAGTCACATTATTGTCAAGCTTTTTATAAGATGACATCACACTAAAAACTTTCTTGGTGGTGGGATCTCTTTATCTATAGACAATCCTTTATGGAAAGTCCACTGTTAAAAAAACTCAGGTGTTTTTTCTAGGAACCAAACCTAGAAGTACTGGCATTGCAGGCTAGTACTAAAAAAGTTATGCCATAGAGACCGTAGCATATCATTTTGTTGTTTTTTTTTTCCAAAGAAAGATTTCCTAATAATAGAACTTGTTGAGGAGGATGAATGCGTTACGCACGAAAGGGTTTATAGGAATAGGTGTGTTAGCTCGAAAGTTAGCAGCCATAGAATACCCTGACAGTATTTGACTCCCAAACTGAGTTTACGTAACATACAACTTTGCTGGCAAGCCTTTTTAGGAGCCAATCGGTAGATAGAGGCTGCGCAGCGGGCGGCACCCTGACGGATCTAGAGCAAAGAGACTCACTCTGAGATAGGAGGGACGGGAAGAAACGAACGTTTAGAAAAGTTGTGCTTGCTGAAGTTTCCTAATCAGGAGAGCGAACTCAGTTTAGACCGGAAGAACACCGTTGAAACCCTTAGGGCTGGCATCAAGAGTAGCACCAAAAGCTAGCTGAGGAGGCTAGCTTTCGGCAAGGCTAAGGAGACTCTCTCCAGTTTTCGATGGCTTTATAGTAGCCCTGGCCTTGGGGCGATAGTTTGCCTGACAGGCCACACACGACGCAGAATGGACATGAGGTAACTCAGTACGAGAGCACTCCTTGTTTCCTCGTCTGTGGTTAAGTGTTGACATATAATATAATTAAGATAAAGTATTAAGCCAGTCAACGACACAACTTTTTTGTTCATCTATAAAAATTGTGACAGATCGTGACAATGAACTGTGAAAAGTGAACTGTCGTGAAATAACTGTCTTTAAAAATATAGTAGGTACACCAGAGAATATGACTGAAACATTCAAAATACAACCCTAACAGGTATTCATAAGATCTATTTCAATTCCGCAAACAGGATGTGTGCTGACAAGTCACTAAACACCGTTGAAATGTGAAAAATTAAAAAGAAACCTTGTTCCTTGCACTAAGGGCCTTGTCCTTTAAGGACTGGTTTATGAAACTAGATCGGAGGTAATTAGAGTAAGACTAAAGAGTACTTGTGCAGCAAAAACTAATTAAACTTGGGATTTACCCGATTTACGAATGAGTTTCAATTTGTGACCCTTACAAGGTCCCTTGGACAAAAATGTCATGCAAATTAAGCGGCCACCGTGGCGCAGTGGGCAAATGTTCTGCAGATAAGAGCCCTCATTTCGATAAAACGAACTCGTCGTTGAGCTCGGCAAAAAATGTTGCTTGTTATTTCACTCAGCTTCCCGCTTAGGTTGACGTGATTAGACGCACGATATAATTAATTAATTAACAATTTAATTTCATTACTGTACTAAAGTATTGTGTGATCGAGTTTCTCGTTTAAGTTAATTTTTGGTAAGGAAACTTCACTGGTCTGGTATAAATTGTATATTTTAAATAGTGCCTATAATGACTGCTTGTTTCCTGAATAAAGTAAAATAAAATAAAACAATTTATATTTAAAATTATTTTTTACAGAAATCGGGCGAAACATATTTTAAATAGATTTTGGGGCTAGTTTTAATAAGATAAAATTGCTTTTGCCAGGTAAAAAATGCCGATGCACTATATGATGAGCCTTTTGCATATTTTTCCATAAGATTAAACAAATTGTCTTAATTTTTTTGCCTCTTTTCTATCTTTTATACCTTCAATTAAAAATCGCTGCAAATAACTTATTTTGCATTTCTGTATGAGTCTTGGTATTTTCTAAGTATTTCAAAGTAATGTATAAAATCGAATAGCAATAATACCGCAATGGCAATACTTTGATCCAGGAAGGTTATATCTCGAGCAAATGCCTACATGTCCCCGTGGGCTGCGTCTTCAATTTCACATCATTAAATGTCATCGTCTTTACTCTCTATTAGAAATAATATTTCTTTGGCAACTCTTACAATTCATCAAAACGCTTTGTAATGAGCCCACTGCAGGAAGGTTTTAGATATAATCCACCAAGCTGATGGTTAATAGATGTCAGTAAATTTTCGGTACATCAATTTTCAATTCTGTCATCAATTTCTGATTAAAGTGACCTCCGAAGCACGGAAGTCATCCTGAAAATATAGTTATCGGCGTTCACCCATTCTTTTACCGACCCTTCCGGACGTTGCTTAACCTGTTGTATCGTATAATATACCTACGAGTATACAGGAGCCACTGTAAGGACGACTTACAATAAAACTCCCTTTATAATTTACTTTTTCCCGTAAATACCGCAAACAAAGAAGGCACCGAAGTTCTCGGATGCTGTTTGCTTCATTCTAAATATAGCTTCTTATTATCTATTTTTGATTCTAGCTTCTCACAGGAAAGACAACTGTGTACAATCCAGTCCTGCGACTAACGACCTGCCACTATAAAAACGGCCCTATATTCTTTTTCTGTTGCGGTCCGTCTGGAACGTTTTACACCCTTGAAAATTATGGAAGCTAAATGATATAATTTTTTTTCTATTATCACATCAAGTGAAAGTAACTGGTATCGACATACCTGTTTATACCTGTCAACCCAGTAGTTCGTCCAGGTAAATAATAATCAACCCTATGTCTGCACATTCTATATGTCTTATACTTTAAGTCTAGTATAAAATTTTCTTATTATCTTCATGTTGCATGCAATATTTAATGAAAAATGTTTTTTTTTTTAATAATTAAAAATAGTCTGTCCAGGATTTTTTCAGTCAACCCATTCTTAACATATTTTCTAATATACTAATTTTGTTATAAAATAGGTTTCATTCTATTATCAGCTCGTTGCAGATCTCCTACTATAAGTATTCTGTGAAGGGAATGACTTCTGTTGATTGCTTTGATTGATTACTTATTGATTAGTTGATGATTAAACAACTTATGTTGCTCTTGAGATTGATATCAAAACTACTTAAATTAAGTTTTCATTTATACCTTTTAGAAAAATTGGTGTTTACGTCAGCAATTAAATAAATGTGAAAAAAATCCTGTAGTGTAAATTTTGAATAGACAACTCAGATCTTCCTTTTGTATCTATTTAATTGCATGTGGTTGGGACCTTATACCAACATAATCTAAAATCTTCGAATTCGATAAGTATAAGCAAAGTTGGTATTCTTTTTTATCTTTTTATAATATCTATGTTTATCATTGAATATTATTTTAATTATGCTTATTATTTACAGCTTAAGTTTGCCTACCTTTTTAATGCCATGGAGGTAGTAAATTGTAAAAAGCGTAAGTAAGAAAAGTTGTATATTTATAATAAGTTGTATAGTTATATGTTAGTGAAGATGAAATGGTGCGAAGTAAAATATGGTCGAAATATAAAAACTGAGAAGTTTTTCCTGAAATTAAGATTCAAAGGTTTTACGTCGCTGTTTTCAAACCCATCATTTTTAAACAGCTGACCGTGACAAACAAACTTTCTGCGTCTCTACTATTTAAACCATTATCCTTAGATTTATACCATAAGTTATGTAGTCATATTACCTAGATACTTATGCAAGCTTACCTATACGTTATAGGTTGTTTTATTACCTTATTAAACCTACACGAACGCGGCTCTCTAGAAAATAGAAAGTGACTATAGGTACCTACTATTCAAACTCTGTTTTGTATTGTTACTATGAGTGACAAGCAAAAATGATTGACTGGAAGTAACGGAGAAAACCGATAAATTTTATAGCACCTTAACGTTGACAGATAGAGACTATTTTCCTTTAAATTTTATGTTACAGTCGTTGAAATCTCCGCAGTTATTGTAACTGCATATAATGAATATGAATGAAATATGTTTATACGGTTTGTTTTATAGTTTTAAACGCATTGTTTGAGCAGTCTGTGCTTCGCGTTTGTTACTATGTAATATTCATAATGTAGGAAGAACATTATGGAAAACTAATAGAACTTGTTCGCCATAAAGTTTTAATGGTTTTATTGCAACTATTGTTTATATTAAAAAGGAAATGAGGAAGAGAGGTCTAAGGTAAATAAGTCTCCTTAAAGCCAAGTAGGGCTTTTAAAATCTATGGTACAAAGATACAGACTAGGTTTTATAATTTGTAGGTAGTGTATATTAAGGATTTTATAATTAATTATATGGTAACAAACGAAACCCGGCTATACGGGTTTCGTTTGTTACCATACGCATTACAGTAAAGTTTTTATGCTAGATGCAGGTATTGGGTTCCCATCCATCTAGTACTAATCCGTAAAACAACTTCTTTAAGAAATTTAATGTGGGCTTGATAATAAACTGTTTATGTTAGAAATATTAACTATGTATTAATTATCCGTCAGGTAATTTGAAAATCCGCAACCTTTTGCATATCCTACGCCTGTTATTTGAGAGACTGTTAAATGAAAATGAGTAATTTAATTACAACTTAGACATAGTACGATAATCAAAGTTTTATATACCTACATACTCACAGCCCTTTATTTACCTACCTATTTACAAGAAAGTGAGACGGAGGTCATGGTCTGATTCACTGCCCAGCAGCCCATATACTTATGTAATAACCTAATATCATACATAAATAATACATGATAAGTGTTGTAATGTAAACAGTGTCATTGACTAGAAAAACTCTGGTTTTGTTATGTTGGCCAATAAGTAGTAACATTTGAAAATTAAACATAAGTACTTATTGAGTTGTAGTGCCGCCTATAGGCTCCGCTCGGGTGCAGTTCTGTTTTAAGCTGTTGCTGTCTTTGCAGTGCAATAGAAGTCTTTTCAAATCAATATTTTTACCGACATGGTTGACAAAACTTTGATGATTCGGCTCAATGATAATTCCGTAAAAGAAACATTACAGCAGATGCGCAATTATCCTGAATAACGGTAAAGATAGACGTGCCCTTCTATGAAATGTAGAGATTGTGAGGCATTCAGTTAACTGTGTCATACAAAAACAAAATAACCCGTGGTGTAGGTGGATATAATAAAAACACCATGTCAGATATTACTTAATTTAAATAATAAATTGATTGTTAAATGATACATTCCTGAGCCTAGATATTAGTTGTGATCGCTTAAACTGTATGTAAATTTTCAGGAAGACTGGGTGTAAATGTAAATGGTATTAATGTCCCTAAATTCAATACAAAAAATTGATTTAATTCACCTCAATATTTACAGCTATGGCTATGAATATGATGTTTTTATTACTATTATTACTTTCTGTAAAGTGGTTATACACTATTGACAATAAAACCCGAAGAGTTTTTAAGGTTTAATTAATAAATTAGGGCAGACCTATTATCTAAAGCCGAAGCTGCAAGTTCAGGCGTTCGTTAAGTGTATATGTAAAATACAGGAATAAAAACAATTGAATAAAACTTTTTATTCAAATTTCATTTCTACAAATATAATCGCAGAATAGAAAACTAGCTATCAGAGGTTTGAGTCTCCAATAAGAAGAATTAATTGCAAAAGTTTTGCTTAGAAAATTCGTCTGTAGTTGATGCAAACCTTGAATTTGTTATTCTTAATCTAAAAGCCTTTGTGATGCAGTGGTGGAGTAGTATTTGCCAGCGACGTCAGTGGTCCTGGGTTCCACTATCAGCTGGTATTGATACTTTATTTTTAATAGTAATTTTTAAATTAATTTATAATGTATTGATAATTAAGAATTGACAGTCTTAATTATCAATTTCCACCAGGTGAGGTGAACAAATTGCCATTCTATTATTTAGTCGAAAAGTTATCGATATATCGAAAAGTTATCGATCTGTATCCACGCTCTCGTTATTGACCGTCACCTACCAGCAAGTGTAGATATAATGCTACTTTGGTTTCCGATAAAAATCAATTAAATAATACCCTTACGATAGCCATTTGTTTCTAACTCGCCCTCGAAAGGAGGCGATGGGTATTTTTTGCTCCTACCTGAAACAAACAGAATTTAGTTATTAATAAAGACATAAAATTAAAATTTCATTAAGCTTTCAGAATTTATTACTTATGTAAAAAAAAGTTTTTAATCGAGATCTCGAGAGACTTAGATGGGTGAATGTCAACAAAACTCGTAAATATCGTGCTATGTATGATTTCCAAACTTTCCAAACTTAGCCAGGATGGTGTAGACACCAACAAACCAACAATAGAAGAAAGGAGAAAAAAGGAAATTTATCGACAGAGATAGTTTTGTTTAAAAAGCTTTTAATGCACACAACCTGCTCTATTCTATACATATGTAGGTATACAAAGATATAAACACTCTGATCTCAACTTACGTGAAAACTAACCTATCATTTAGATTTAAATCACATAAAACAACTGTAACTAAATGTTATATAAATAATTTAATTTTTAACTTTTATTATAAATTAAAAAAGGTCATTTGAAGAAACTAATACGAATCAGTTAATTACGAGTCAGAGATCCCGGAATCTGGGCTATTGCTGAGAGGCTCGAACATCTGCCAGTTTTCAATGCCCTCTTTTAAAATAATTTGGCAACCAATCTACTGAGGGTGCCTTACTAATTGGTAACCACAATTGTGCCAAATCTGCAATGTATAAGGTATGAGCTCTGAAGTCCGTAATAAGAAAATTATAACCAATATTCTTTTCTTTGGTTTTCACGATTCCTTATCAACTGACTTCCAAAAGGAAGATGTTCTCAATTCAAGTGCACAATCCCACAATTATGAATTTATTTTGAATACACTTATTTCATATGAATTTCAGAGAACATCTTTAATATTTCAAAGGTAATATAAATTTCATCGAAATCGAATGAGTACCTACTTTTGTTTTTTTTTTTAATTTTAAGGTACGTTGACGACCTTATACCGCAGCCAAAGTTCTGACAAGCATTTAAAAATGTTAGTGAATTCGTTTTTTAACGCTCTGCATTTATTGATAACTAGCTTTATCCCGCAACTTCGTATGCGCTTAACTACCCTTCTCGTGGATATTTCAGAAACTATACAACCAGACACCCACTGTGGGAACCTTTATACCAAGCACTCAAGGAATAAGTTTTTTCATTCATTCACAGACTATGTGCCTTCCAAAATCACAATTTAAATAATATGCTCCCTTTCTAAGTATAAAGCTGAACTCACGAAATTATTTAGTACAGGATATACCTCTGTACCTTAATAATATAACAAGCAGTACATACTTCATTTATGCAATTCTTAAATGTTCTTTGTTTTTATTTTTTATACAAGAGACTGCTGCGCCTAATTGTTACACTTTTTTATATCTGTGTATGTCCTCAGAGAGACGTTCTAAGGAAATAATTGTAATTATGTTTAGTTTGAAATTAGCTTATATCTGTTGTATCTTTTATTTCTGTTTTGTCTCCAATAAAGTAAATAAAATAAAAATAAAATACAAACTAAAAATCATATATTTCCCGTGCTCGTGGGAATTTTGGGATTTTTTTTCGTAGCACAACCAGTCACTCTTTGAAGAACCTTCGTGCCAAGTATCACATCCGTACACTCAAGGAATAAGATTTTTTATACAAACTAAAAAGTCCAACCCCTTCCCGTGGGAATTTCGGGAATTCCTTCCATAGTACAAACAGACACTTATTGAGGAACCTTTATATCAAGTATCACATCCGTGCACTCAAGGGATGGGATTTTTTCATACAAACTAAAACATCATATATTTCCCGTTCCCGTGGGAATTTCGGGAGTTCCTTTCATAACACAACCAGACACACATTGAAAAACCTTCACACCAAGTTTCACATCGGTGCACTCAAGAAATAAGATTTTTCATACAAACTAAAAAGTCCTATATTTCCCGTTCCCGTGGGAATTTCGGGAATTCCTTCCTTAGTGCACCCCTACATCCCCTAAAGAATGTATGTTCCAAATTTCTGCTCTGTACGCCAAGTAGTTACGGCTGTACGTTGTCTGTCAGTCACTCAGTACCTCAGTCACTCAGTCAGTAACGGAACAGTTTTATATATATTGATTGATTTTGAATTAAACCGGTCTAGTTAAAATGTAATGTACCTACAGTTTATTTTTTTTTTTTTATAAGTGACTAAACCCGCGTTTGACCTCAATCTCACCTGATGGTAAGTGACGATGAGGTCGAAGATGAAAGCACACGGGTTTAGGAAGGAACTGGCTCTTTATACAATATTGCCGGAACACATTACCGCCGGAGCGGTAACATTTGGCGGCAGACTTTATATAAAGGGTGGTCGCTAGCCAGGCGGACCCAGAAGGGATCCTACCACCAAGCAAAAAGTTTATGGGCGATGTAATCTGATTAAAAAGTATTTTATTTAAAACGCTTCATATTCTTCGGTATCCTTTGTCCAATATGCTAGGGGCATTTAAAGCCTGCTTCTGCGTCGAACCGTTTAAGCGGCAAAGCCTTCGCAACCACAGTCGTTTTAAATATGAAATTACAATTTTTCCCTCCACACTTAACTATTCTTATTTTTGTAACTACTTGAACAAAGGACAGAAAAGGACTAACATCAACTCAAACTCAAATATTCTTTATTTCGTAAGTATTTAAATACTTTTGAATTAAGTCAAACAATTTACAAATTGAACTGAATCTACCACCACTTCGGAAAGTTGATCTGTTGAGAAGAAGTGGTAAGAAACACAACAGCAATCATCTTTTAAAAATAAGAAAAAAAAACAAACAAACAATCATATATCCACTTTGGCGATGGGGTAAACCTGTCTGCCTCAGACGCCAGTGATTGGGGGTTCGATTCCCGCACGCAATAGGAAAATAAAAAATTTCCTTGTCTGGGTGCTTATATTATGTATTTATATTATTTATAGGTTCCCCCCTAGTTCGCTAAATGGTATCCCATAACACAAGCTATGCTTTCTTTGGTGCCATGTAGTAGGTGTGATTGTCTGGGGATTTTTTTATTATTAGTTATTTATTATTCTTCGTCTTTCAAACTTAATCACGCGAGTCCTTAATAAAAGTAGGAAGGACATTAAGATTCTTATGGAAAGAGATGATAAGATCGAAAATCATACTAATATTATAATTGTAAAAATGAGGATGAATGAAAGTTGTCTATTAAGTCAATATGGCTAAGTAATTTATAACTCTTCTTGCGTGATTTAATCTACGTACAGCGACATCTATCGAATAAAAGCAAAGTAAAATTTTGTATATTATAAATGGGAAAGTTTGGATGGATGGATGTATGCATGTCTGAATGTTTGTTCCTTTATAACGGCAAAACAGCTCAATGGATTCGGATGAAATTTGGCATAGTGATAGTTTACAGTCTGGGATAGCGCATAGGCTACTTTTTATCTCAATTTTCCCGAGGGATTTGAAATAGCGCGGGTAAAACCGCGCGAAACAGCTAGTACATATATAAAATATTAAATGCGGGAAGTAATTAATGCCACCACAGCTAACATATTTGGAGTAAGATTTTATAAAGTGTATTTTCTCATATATCAACCTTAAAATGGTATTCGATCGTTTAAAATAGATTGAAGAATCATGTCGTATTTTGCCGAAGGCGTCTGTTCAATCGCGTATGGAAGCGTGTGATGACATGGCGGTAGATTTATAGATACAGCAAGTCAAATGAGCTAAATACCGAATAACGAGGTAGGTACTTTAAAAAAAAATAGTCGGTGATCTGATATCGCATATACGGATGACTTGAATATTTTCGATGTCATATACAGAATAAAAATAAACGAATATTTCTATATAACTTTCACACCTTGTTTTATAATTTTTGGAAGACAGACACTAAAGGGTTCCTTTTACAAAACCTAGTAATTTTCTGGAGTAGACGTGTTAGGTACACGATTATTATCTGTTTATGTTTAACGTTTGATGCTGAACTGTGAGCAAAAAAAACTTAGAATGTAGGTACCAGCTGCTTCTCTTCCCGGGAATACTGTAAAGTTAGTTAAGGGACGGAGGTTTTATTACCGTTTTTGTGGGCAATGGGCTAACCTCTTTGTGGGCATTAGGCTGAACCCCTATGACCGCAATATCTATCAGTATAAACCTCCAAAGCCAAACGTGACATCAGATGGTGTTATGACCTCTGGTTTTCTGCCTACCCCATAAGGGATACAGGCGTGAAGTTATGTATGTATGTTTGATGTTTTAAATTTAGTTATACCAAGTAAATCTTTACGGAGGGAAGAAATGATACTAATATACATGTAATCTAGATAAGAATTTGTCAAACTGTGGAAAAAAATTATAACTATGATTTTACTTTTCATCTTTCAACCGTAGAGCGAATAAAAAGTCATTGATTGATGCGTTACAACTAATTCTTCACCATAACTTTTATTTGGTGACAATTATTATAATAAGTCGTAAGTATATAATTACTATTATTATAATAGTAATTATATAAATAAATAGTTATTATAATATAATATGAAGGAAAGACGTTGGGGCGCCATGGTTAGGTACTGTGCATATTAAACGATATCGCAGGTTAAGCGCGCTCGGCGCGGCCGGTGGTGTTAGGATGGGTGATCGCCGATCATTTATTTCTAACGACTTCCGTGCTTTTGGAGGGCACGTTAAGCAGTCGGTCCCGGGTGCCGTATAGACTTGTATACAGTAGTCGTTAGGGTTTGTCAGAAGCCATTTCGGCACCCTGAAAATTCTGACATCCATACCAGCACAGCGCCAGCTTGGTGGATTACGGCCTTAGCCTCCTCGTCACCCAGAGGAGAGACTCATAGCCCTGCAGTGGGCTCATTACACGAAGTTGTGATGATGATAAAAAAATATTCTAATTACTCATCCTTTTCTCTATCCTTCTGAAACTTGTTCTGCATGATCCAGTTAATCTATACGGAACTAATTAACATATTTTGATCCGGTTTGCACCAGTCCGAGATTAGTTATCGGAGTACACTATCAGCGATTAAAGATCACGGTTAATTACCTACGTATCATTAACCTTAAGAAAGTGACATTATTGCTTTAAACAGACTTTTGCTAAACAGCAATAATTTTAAGCCAAACAATACCTGAGGGGAAAAGCTAGTTTATAATTTATCTGGTACGGTCAGTTAAGATATTTTATATCTAATCCGGCACGCCCTGTCGCAATACATTATGCAAATACATGCATCTTCATTAAAAAAACTTTTTTTAAGAAAATAAAACATTTATAAATCTTGTTCTTCCTGTTTGGATAAATGCTGTGACACGGTAAGGTCGAAAATAAATACCTAGAATATTATTCAAACAGTCGACGGACAGCTTATGAAACTTATTATCAAAAATATTTGTATGCATCTAGCTATTTAAATTAACTTCTAGATAAATAAGAAATAAAATTTCACTTTCAGTCACTTATAGAAAAGATAAAAATTTAAAATAAATTATTAAAAGAATGTTAAATTATATAAATTCAAATATAGAATCGAAGTAAAACGCTGATCCAGAAAAGGTAAATGAAAACACACAAAATAATAAAACGCGATCAAATCTGATTTAACAATGAAGGACCTTTATGAATATTAATTTTGAATAGGTAAGAATATATGAAAAGAGGAAGAAAACATTCAAAAATGCGGTAATTCTGTAGTTATAACATATATAATCATACACATAATTAAATTAATTTAATTTTTTAATTAAATTATACATA
This sequence comes from Stenoptilia bipunctidactyla, assembly GCA_944452665.1. NCBI lineage: Eukaryota > Metazoa > Arthropoda > Insecta > Lepidoptera > Pterophoridae > Stenoptilia > Stenoptilia bipunctidactyla. Next base: position 8,058,025 of record OX101738.1, on the reverse strand, counting down.
GTAAAAATAATATTGTTATTAAATATCGCCTAGCCAATTCTACTCTTAATTGTATTGTTAAAATACTGAGTACCTATAATTGGCATTCAGTATATTTCTTCTTAAGTTTCTTAAGTTTTATATTATTGTATAAAATACTCAAGTGCTGTTGGTTCTGTAAACTATAAATAAATAAATAATAATTATCCAACTGCTACCTACAGTCTAGGTAACTAGTCATCAGGCCTAGGCGGGGCGATAATGGCATTTTCTGTTCGCTAAGAAGTTGTTCAGAAAAATACCCTGTAATTATACAGGGTTAATTTTAATCAGCGCATCACATCTTGCAGGCAGCCTCTCCACATCAATCTCAACAACATTTGTTCTACAACTTTTTAAAAATTAATAGTTTTTAAAATTTTTGTTTTCCCATAAAAAAACATTTATAGCCTCTGTTTAGAGGCGTAACTCTATTTACTTTGAGCGTAGGTATGCCACGCCTATTGCACAGTAAAATATCAAAATGTAGAGTAAGGAGCAAAAATTGGTATGTTTTTATTTTCTGTGTTATTTATCAAGATTTGTAAAAAGTCGTAGAGCAAATGTTGTAGGGATTGATGTGGAGAGGCTGCCTGCAAGTGGTGATGCGTTAATTAAAATTAACCCTGTTTATGGTAGTGACTTTATCCATCAAATATCCGACTCAAAAAGGATTTGAACCCGGAACATCTGGCACAGGAGGCATTGTGTTTCCACTACACACAGGGAAGACGAAGACCTATTAGAATTTTGTAGCCAGAAACCCAAAAGGATATGAAAATGGGAAATGAGATTTGACACTGTAGAAAACTAAAAGGGCCAAACCTATCTTTGAGTAATTCAGTTGGTTACACGTGATTCATTGCATTTTACATTACACCGATATGTTATCTTTACACGTCACTCTTACAGAGCAGCTGTAGTACAGAAATACATCTAAGCGATACAAAGAAGCCTTATTTGTATTTTACGCTGACACTTGAATTAAGAATATCTTTTACTTTATCATAAATACACTAAAAAACCGTAAGAAGCAATTTTTACCATCGTCTTTGGAATCATTGAAATTTAATACGAATTGATATAAACGGAAAACCACTATATACGTAACACGCTTCCATACTCAGGCTTATTGCGGCTTACTTCAAGGGAAGATAAATTTGAAAGGAACCTAAAAAATATAAATGTCACATTGACAGACAAGTTGGGGCTTCTGTCACGACGAGGCACGACAGCGGCGGCGCGGCGTTGAAGTGACATTTTAAGATAAACTACGGCATGCCGCATTTTCTAGATATGTAAATGAATACATCTAAGAGTAGTTATAATGGTCTGTATTTAAATCCTGTTGAAGCAGGACACGAACTGAAGTCTCGCATTCCAGGCAAGTACACCACTGAGCTATAACACGGTCATTTCGATATACAATTAAATTACTCAAACTACAACAACTTAGTATGCTTACTCAAGTAAAATTAATCTTAATAGATACAGATAAGTAATAATTATAATATTGGGTTCACTACGCCACCCCGAAATACGATTGAACTTGTTACATTTCCACTATGACGCATCATCGACAGTTCATTAGCCTTCAGTTTAATTCATAAGACGTTTGATATGCCTTTTCTCATTTCTTCGGTGCTACGTTTCACCTAAGCACTATGCAACAAAATATGTATGTTTCATCTTAATAATAGTTCAACTTCTACGGGTGACACATCGAAATCTTCCATTTTACGCATATCTTGAAATATTTACTAAAATCTTTGTCTACTGATTACATTTTATTTGAATTCGGTTTTAGGCGCCAATTTTGGCAAATCTTGGGGGTGACAGAAGAGACATGAAAGCAGGAGTAATGCTGTGGAGATGAGAGCATTAAGCTAATGAAATGTCATGGTGAAATCAACCACGGGTGTATGTTATGTGATTTGTCATAATGAAGCTTAGTTCAGTTTAGCTTACGATGATTCGTCATAGTGGAAATGTAGGTAACAAGTTCAATCGTATTTCGGGAAGGCGTAGTGAACCTAATAATATTACATGCCCTGAACAAAATTATAGTATCGCGCTTGACTTCATATCGAAATAAAATAAGTCCAGATAATAAAGGTATCTTGTTGAATATCCAATTTAAAAACATATAATAAATCTTTATTCATTAACTACTAAAGTCGCAATAATTTTGAACATAATAATTTATATTTATTCCAGTACGTTTAATTGTTCAATGTCATTAAAATACCTGTCTGCATTAAAAAAATAAAATACAAATTCCCAATGCACGCTTAGCCATTTAATCTGACCTTTGAAAATTTATGCTCATCTCTGTAGAATAAATTTCCCATCCAAGCCAGAGATCGGGACGAGTCTCGAACCCCAGGCCTTTAATGGGGTGCAGTTTTTCATTTTATTTCATGATTAATATCTCAGAACTGGCATTGAACTTTCAAGGATTTTAACCATGCAATAGAATGTCAACGCTATTCTCTACAGCTCTTTAAGAGGGATCGCCTGTTTGTCCGTATAGTAAGGGTAGCTTTCGCAACTACTGAATACATTTTGTTCAGGTTTGCGTCAGTCTTATAGGCAACGAACTACATCCGATTCGTATCTCAGAAAATTAGAATCTAGAAATATTCTATATTCTATTTTTGCTTGGTGGTAGGATCCCTTCTGGGTCCGCCTGGCTAGCGACCACCCTTTATATAAAGTCTACCGCTCCGGCGGTAATGTGTTCCGGCAATATTGTATAAAGAGCCAGTTCCTTCCTAAGCCCGTGTGCTTTCATCTTCGACCTCATCGTCACTTACCATCAGGTGAGATTGAGGACAAACGCGGGTTTAGTCAATTATAAAAAAAAAAAAGAAATGACGGATCAATACGATATAAATAGTTCTACGGCTACGTCGGATCATCATTTCTCGGATTCAGATCGGGCCAGAATCGGATGAACTTCGTAACCGCTCTTACTATAATAATAATAAAGATGATACATTACCTACGATACAAGTCGAGCTACCACCTTTTTTGTCAACTGCAAATACAGAAAAAACTTAAAGCCAACCTGCATCCGAGCGAAGCCGGCGACTAAAACTAGTAATCTATAAATATATCCTAGCAATAGGAATGTTGCAAGGATGTAGTAAAGCAACAAAAAGCGCGCTTTGTCCCACTTTGATGGGCCATTATTCTAGAGGGCGTAGGTTTTCCTTGACTGTGAACCTTCAAGGGCATTTGGGTCCTTAACCTAGTCCAAGGTAAGTATTGAATGTTCGATGTAATAATATACGAGAACTTACGCAGTCCTAAATGTAGACTGCATTATGTATCGTTCGATTTGATTCTTTTTACCTTATTTGAAGGGACATATTTTTATGCATGTCGAAGTATTTGTGGAGCAGTGACTGCGGTGAATATCTTTCTACATAGCAGGTTAAGCAAGGAATGGTTTATAGCCTTAAATAAAATTATCATGACTAATTCGGCGCTTCAGACATTACATTACATTACATTAAAAATTCGCGATAAATTGCTGTTTCTTATATTAGTCGTTTACGTTTATCAGAAGCCATTTCGGCGCCTTCCTGACGTCCATCAACCAGTATTGGGTTAGTTTGGTGGTTTCTCTTCATTGATTTGATTTCATTTAATTCGATTCGGTTTAAATAATTTAATTTGTTTTGATTGATTTTGATTGTAGTTTAATTATCTTATTTAGTTTAATTTCATGTCATTAAGTTTGACATCATCTAATTTGACAAAATTTCATTTAGTTGTGCTGTAATTAATTTAATTTGTTTTAATTTTAATTTAATTAAAAGTGAATTGAAGTGAATTTGAATAAAACTAATATTAGTTTAAGAAGTGTCTGTCTAACGACCATTTTGGCGCTGGGGTAACACTGTCTGCCTCAGACGCCAGTGGTCGCGGGTTCGATTCCCTTGATGTTTATCTATTTATGTATTTATATTCTAGGTTCCCCCCTAGTTCGCTACATGGTATCCCATAACACAAGCTATGCTTACTTTGGGGCCATGTACCTAGTTGGTGTGAATGTCTGGGGTTTTTTTTTTAATATAGACTCTGGTCTGAAATAAAGAATTATTATCATTCATGAACCTATGAGCTTATAAAAATGATTTCCGATTGCTTGACTCGGCTGGAAATTGATGTTAAAAATCAGGGTGATTCAAATACTTATATCTACGAGTTAAGTATCAACTCGTTCTTAAAGGAACACAGTGCTATAATAATCTGGAAAACGCAGCTAGTTTATTTCACACTTAGGCCACCCGGACCAATAAGGAACTATCAAAACGTTTTGAATGTCCACTATAAAAATAATACTATCAGAGAAATATAATACTTTTCTGCTACTATAAATACATTTTATGCAAAAGCAATGTAGTAAGACGTCATTGTATAAAAAATATTGAGTACTTAACTGTTAAATCATGAAAAAAAATTGTCATACCTTTTTTACGATCAAAAAAGCAATCAAAATCATGTGATAGAATCGACATTAATTGTCGGACTCCTTGGTGCACTATTGATAGAGAATTCACCAGCTGTGTGCAAGGTCGTCTGTTCGAGACCCAGTGGGTTAGTTTGGTCAAAAAGTCAAAGTCAAAAAGTTCTTTAGATATACGAAATAAGGTACGAAATACACTTGAAATAGTCAAACTATTTACAAATTGAACTAAATCTATCTATACAATCTATACTTATAATAAATCTGTAGAAGTGAAAATTCTGTATATTGAAAATATCAAAAAAATAAATGACAGGGGGTATTACTAGGCCGACACCGAACCCAAAAATGTGATTTAAAAAAATTTTGTCTGTCTGTCAAATCATCGCCAAAGTGGTAGTCGATATCTATTGGTTCGTTCTTAACTTTAATATGTATAATAACTTCCTTATCCTCTTGTAAACCTTTTTTTTGGCATGTGCGTTATTACTTGCACACAACCGAAATAATTTATGAATATTCCAAAACATATCGAGCTTTTTACATTAAAACACCACCTATTCAAAAATGCTTCGATATTAATGTAACATATTTATACTTATTTAATCTGTTAATTTATAACACAGCTTGTTTTAGACTGACATTGAAATCTCCTGTGTCCAAAAATAATATTTCGGGTTAAAGAAATTCAATACTTAACACATTATACTTACTTTATTTTATTACCTCATAATAATCGTTAAACATGTTCTGAATGTATTTTTATAGAGAAAAAGGTAAACTTAAAGATTCTAAAATTTTATGTTTTTTAATTGTTAATGTTCAGTGGTGACATTGAGACCTTTCTTTATCTTTGTCATTAGCAATGAAAAAATAAAAATAAACGTAGGTAGAGATGATTCAACTCAATTTTGTGCTATCTAGTGGATAAAACAACACCTAATCAACGAATTTAAATCTGAATTACGGTTACGTTGGACCTGGACGACCTAGAGGGAGGAATTTTCCAGCAGTGAGTGTCTCCCAACTGATAACGATTGAGATGCAAGTCATTAAAAATCGACTTCACTTACACTTCCAAGTCTTTATTCAAACTTTTGTTGAAGGGAAAACCCTAAAGTATGATCTACCAAAACTAACAAGAATCATCATAATCGACGAATGCAGAGCATTAAAAAAACCGACTTCACGTGAAAAATCCTGAGTTATAATGTATACCTATGTCAACGTACACATTCTCCGAAATCATACATATTATTTCAAAAAATTAAAATTTCAATTAAGTACTCAACCGATTTCGATGAAATTTATATGGGACCAACTATAAAGTATCTTCTATCATATGAAATATGAAATCAGATTCATAATTTTCCGAAATATCGTGTAACAAAGACACAAAAAAAACGTACAGACGAATTGAGAACCTCCTTTTTTGGAAGTCGGTTGAAAATAACGTAGTAAAAAGTCATAATAATAAATATAGAAACATCAGTATTTAATAGTTCGGAGGGGTAACTCTCGTGGCGCCGGAAGTCGTCGTGGCGCCGTGGTTACTGTGTGTATCATACGAAATCACAAGTAAAGCAACGTTCGGCACGGCCGGTACTTGGATGGGTGACCGCCGACCATTCATTTCTCACGGTGACTTCCGTGCTGCGGAGGGCACGTTAAGCAGTCGGTTCCGGGTGCTGTATACTTGTATACTGTAGTCGCACCCTGAAAATTCTGACATCCACCACCCAGCACTGAGCCAGCTTGGTGGATTGTGGCCTAAACCTCCTCATCACTCAGGTGAGAGACTCATACCCTGCAGTGGGCTCATTACAAAGAGTTGTGATGATGATGATGATGATGAGGTGTAACTCTCACTTCACCGTAACTGTTGAACGTGTTTTCAATCGGGCCCTATTAACGATACTTATTTTTATTTTGGCGCAGAAGTCATTTGCCGCAGTTCAAAAACCTCTTGGTTTTATTGCTATGCAAATGAAACCTACTAGGACACGAATTCGCACACATTCCAGTATAGTAACGTTGTGTAATTTATGCAAATCACTTACCATTTTCCTTAAATTTAGTAGGTAATACAAATTAAACCCAATATGGGTTTGCAAAATGTCAAATATCGTCGGGTCGATTTCAGCTGTAAATAAAACCAGATGACTCTGCAAATTAACACATTACTTATATAAGGGAGTGGTCTTAAATAAATGCAAACTTTTCAGATTACTATATTTTTAATGTGATACTCAATTACAGAAATATTAATAAGAGCCCACACATTTATATGTTTCTCCCCTCTCCTCAACTTTCGCACCTCTCCTCTCCTCTCCTCTCCTCACCTCTCCTCTCCTCACCTCGCCTCACCTCGCCTCACCTCGCCTCACCTCGCCACACCTCGCCTCACCACATCTCGGCTTACCACACCTCGGCTCACCTATCATCGCAACAAACGCCATCTATCCACTACTTCCGTTACATTCGGCCGTCCTGAAACAATTGCGCCGCAATTGGCGCAAAAAATATGTTAATTAAACTCTTCAGCAAGTCTATTAAGTCATCTCTTGTAACGATATCTTTGTCGCTACACATCAGCTACACATCTGTATGAACCTCACAAGTTTGAACGTTAAATAAATAAAAATATCGTTTTAGTTAACCAAGTTCCAAGCACCATTGAGTGACAATTATCTCCAAATTAAACAACCATTCAAATCCATTAATGTAATCATTAACAACAAGGTTCGTTAGTGGTTTACAGCAATCATAATTGCAATAAAATCTTTCAACCAATGACCCCTTCAACACACTACCCAGAAGCACTCTGGCGCAGTCATCCAACCAACAAACAAGAACCTGCATCTAAAACACATTAAATCTCTTTCCACAACAAAAACTTTCTTTACAACTTCAATGGATACTTGTACTTTCGGCAACTTCATATACTGTAACCGCCACATATTTTGAATATTGCCTCCATTTAATATTGTTATCAAAATTTTTAATCCAAGATTTAACAATTTACACAAAGCCACCACTGGTTTGGAAGATCCATTTACTAAGAAAAACCAGCAAGAAACTCAGTAGGAATCAGCTAACGTCAGTGCATTGTACGATTCGCAATACTTGCTATAAGAAAACCCCAACAAAAATGAAATTTACTTTGAATGTAACAACAAATAATTTGACAGCGGTCGAACAATACAAACAAAGCAATCATAAGCTACTAGAATAACTCAATTAATTAGCAAACAATGCAAAGCTCGTCACAAAACGTAATGCAACCTCCATTAGGTTTCATCTCCTCACACTCATACATAACCTCTCTCCGGTTATAGCGTTTATCACACCAATAAGAGCACCACATCAATCAATCAATCAATTTTTCGTTGAGTGGCAACCAGCCGTCGATGCACCACATAATTCACAACAACAAAGTAGGTATTACAATTTTTTTGACAGTAAAATCCAGCTTTTTCTGTTAATCGCAACAAATTCAAGGTGTTATTTAAACGCATTGTCTTTAGACATTAAAACGCATTTTCAATAATCTAGTTACTTCTCGACGCCATTAGCTATCTCCGTGGTTCACACACACACTGTCGTCATGTTACGTTTCAATTGCCAAAATAATAACAAGTTTACTATTACCTAAACAGAAAAAAAACGTGTCTCCTAAGAATCTCAGCAAAATAATCGAAGATCGGCAAGATACAAGGCGAATTCTACCGAGTCACGGGTACACGATTATCAGAAAGAAAACGTAAAACTTCAATAAAATATTTAAAAAAAGCAATATGTAGGCCGCTTAACAACAAAATTTCATCTGCTCCACCGTGATATCATTACTATCCACCAAGTAGGTACATACTGTAGATTCGATAAAACCCATTAAGGCGACATATTGAAAAAATGCATTGACTTTCATCGCAAACTATGAGAATATGACAAGACGAGTGGATGTGACATTTTGATATGTGTAAATTCATATCTTTATCTATACTTTGCCTGCTCAAAAACATGATTTGATGATTTTGACTCGATAGTTTTATTTTTCGAAAACACGTCTAAAAAAATACTTTTTTTTTTAAATTACCACGTAGTTATGAAATCCATATGCTTAGAAATTACTTAAATTCAATCTTCACATCGCTCAAAATTTACATAGCATTTACCATTATTTTTTTATCGATTTTTGAAACGATTTCAGTGTCTGAGCGATGTCGATGGTGGCGATTTCTATGCAATACGCGACCTTATGTCGGCGTATTAAGGTGCTAAGATTTCAAGAAAAAACATTTCGATGTGCCGTCTTAATCCACAACTAACGCATCAAGACCGCGCAGTAGGTACACAATATTCTAACACACAAGGATTACTTACATCCTTCGAGTACTAATCGCACGCCACTCACAATCGTGGCTTCACTGAGACGCAAAATGAAGCCCGCCGCCTTATCAGGCAACTTGCAAGAGCAAAGCGATGGCATGAATTGCGCAAGATTTGCTAAAAAAGAACTAATTCGAATTACGTTACAGCAAAAACACAGACATAGCAATCCGACGACTGTGCTGCCTCTATCGTACAATCGATGTACTAAAAGTGCATATAATCCCTTTGACTTTCATACTTTTCGTGTGTACTTTTCTGCGAAATTTTAAAAGCAAACATCTGTTTCACATTTGATTAGTTTCTTTTTTAGCTACAAAATTGTTTTTTTGGCACTAGTATCGTAGCAATAAATGCATTCTGCGATCAATGAATGATTGAACAGATATCGTTTACATAATACGAGGTAAATCAATGGATCGGGGTGTAACAATCTGTATGTATACTGCCGTATGTATACTAAGTATGTATACTACCGCTCCAAACAACAAACCACAGCAAAAATTTCTAGTTTTATCCAGCCTAATAAATCGTGACGCAAAACGAGAATTTAATTCCTCAAAATCTAATTGATCAAAATAATAATAACGAAATTCATAACCAATTCTCACAGCACAAATTATCATAGTCCGTACGTAAAATAATCTCGATAGTTTTTCAATATGTCCGCAGAATAAACTCACCCGTAACTTACAGTTTTTACAACGTTGAATAGACGATAAGTTATAACAATAGAAAATATCAAATCCGAACAAAACACCATTTCATCTAGATTACCTCGAACGAAACAAAATGGTAAGAAAACAATTGCAACGTAATTCACCGTATTCTAATCGTAGGTACTTATTTTTACAAAATAATAACGAACCTCAATTAATTTGAAATCAAATCCGATCCTAGAAGATTTTTACTAAGTAACACCATACTGTGATTCATATTTCAAAATAGTTAAACCTTATTTTTAACATAAATTGTAACAAGATAAATCGAAACACAAATCAGTTTTAAACCTGGGCTGATCCGATAAACCATTTGCTATTCAACAAACCGTACGGTATTTTAAAACAATTTTACTTTGCCACAGCAGCGCAAGTCATAACAAAACTACCGCAAAATATATTGATTAATCTTATTTTGATGCCATGTTTCAAAAACTCGCACGCAATAGAAACGAATCCATTAAAACGCGTAATGAAAATAACAACATTAACGTATTGGATCTTTTTAAATCACACAATAATTTATCACGAATTTTATCCACAGCACGTTAAGAACATTTTTGCACAAGCACACTATTACGGCTTACAAGACGTTAGATACCTAGTTCTCAATTTTTTTTTTACTGATGTTATGAGGGACGCATAGTTTTAATCGGGCTCTCGTATTATTTTAAGATCTAATAATTCTTGCACCTTTTTATTCCGACTTCCCTTTCAGCATACGGCAAACAATATGGTTCCCTATTTATAGGTTTATCACCATTAAGCTTAATACGCATCTTTCCCGAATCATTAAGTCTATTTCGCCCAGAAAACCAGCAAAACAGTCAGAGTATCGTTCTAACAAACCGAATAACTGTTTTGTTAATTTAAAATAATTTCCGAATATTTTACATAACGATAGTATTATTTAATTCTCTACTTAACTCTTCGCTCCTCAAAGGTGATAAATTCGCAGTAATCTCTCCAACAGATTCGCCCTTCTTCCAGAACTTTGGATTGTTGCTAATATTGCATACACGGACATATCCAACTCCATCATGAAGCATCGAGCTTGATATTGCGTATGATAAACCGCCCATGCTGTATCGACGTTGTTTTGTACATAACTTTCTACAGAAGCATCGTTGGAAGTGACGCGCACCAAACTGCTTCTTACAAGAACTTCCGGGACTCTGTATTTACCAGCCACATTCTGAATATGTATAAACACACTCTAGCCTCTCCTGGTAATTTGGATTACCTACATCTTACAAGATTTTACTTCATCTGACCAGTTGTATATATTGCTTAATTGTTCGATTTTCTTGATCCAACTTTTTACATTTACGTCGTTATTGTACGGATCGAAATCAGGAATCAATTTTTCAGTATTTCGTAACGACACAGTAGATCTTTGATATTCATTAAATCCGATATTCTTTTGTCCACTTGCTCCAATATTCTAGACAATGAAGAATTTGATGTTGAATCAGAATTTTCATAATTTTCATAATTTCATAATTAAAATAAAAGTTTGGCCTGGAAACTTCCTTTTCTTGTCTTGAAAATAAATCTTCTCGGGTTACCGCCATTACAATTTCTCTTCATCTTGAAGCGTAGGTTAATAAAAATGCCACTTCTGATTATAAGGGAGTGGTCTTAAATAAATGCAAACTTTTCAGATTACTATATTTTTAATGTGATACTCAATTACAGAAATATTAATAAGAGCCCACACATTTATATGTTTCTCCCCTCTCCTCAACTTTCGCACCTCTCCTCTCCTCTCCTCTCCTCACCTCTCCTCTCCTCACCTCGCCTCACCTCGCCTCACCTCGCCTCACCTCGCCACACCTCGCCTCACCACATCTCGGCTTACCACACCTCGGCTCACCTATCATCGCAACAAACGCCATCTATCCACTACTTCCGTTACACTTATATCTTGGATATTTTTTTCGAAAATCATATTTCGTAAAATTTTCTTTTTTTTTTAAATTACTTTTACGAAATAGTAATTCTTAGATTTTTACGAAAGATTGTAGTATAAAAGGAAGACGTTTCAAATTCACCGCCTGCCTCTGAAATGTAACCGAAACTGCGAGAATTCTCATACGCGATTATGATTTATGCGATTTATGAGTTACGATTTTACAAGTTACCACCAACAAAGTAAGAAGTTACGGTACCAACCGCGGATTCAGCATCGTGTGTACGAAGGGCATTCCCATTCGTTTTTGGCTTTAGACTTTGTCCACGTGGAACAATACACTGTACAAAATATTGGTCACGGTAGCTTATGTTTTCTAAATATTGACTTTGTAGGAGATGAATCAAATAAGACCGAGTTCATAAACCATTCATCGCACTTGGCCGAGTTTTGTTTGGTTGTGACCAAAATTTTTGCTTAAGGCTAGATCTGTGCCTGAGTATTTTTGACATCACATTGAGAGTGCCGGAAACCGTTGAACCATTTACTGACTTCATGGTCCGCACTAGCATGCTGATTTCAGACAACAGATCAACGCTTATTGATTAAAAATGAATCATTAATCTTTTAATAGAGAAGAATAGAACCACATTTATTGATGTAAACGAAACATTACATAAGTAGGGTTACTATACTGTTTTTCACTACATTATACTGTTTACTGTCCAACAAAAATAAAGTATACCTACAACATACTGTTTTCAGCATAAACACTTTATGTGTTAAACTGAAATTTAATAAGTTTTTCGAGAAGCTCTAAAACTATGATGTTTAAAACAATAAATTAAATATTGTTTGATATTCTTTTCAGATCCAAATGAACATTATTTCTAGAAAAAAAAAAACGTTGGTAGCCCTAAACATAAGTCTAAGTAAATCAGATATAGCAGTTTAAATAGTTTCAATTATTGGTAGTGTTAAGACAGCCGAAAGGCTACGAGACGCATCAGATGTAACGATTTGTGTTATAATCTAGTCTGTCATAGCCCCACTATAGAAGCCCATCTTTTATTTATAAAAGAATATATTACGTACAGTCAAAAAGCAAATATTACCTATTGTTAAATAAAAAATGAGGATTAGACAAAGTCTATATGACCAGTCAGAGTGCCAATTGTTTCACCACCAGTAGGTACTGACTAAAATTACGATTTACTAGACATACAATTTCACATAAATCCCATGTACGCTTTGCATAAACCAATATTTAATCAACTTAACGGCACATGTGCTTTGTTTTACCCAATTCAGGTACAAACAATCCTATAAAATAAATAATTAGTTGAAGCAAATAGAGATATTGCTTGACATTATCAATATTTCGTGGCTTTTGGTTTCGTTAATGCAAATAGAATTTTATTTGTTTCATGAGTTTTAATTGTCAACATTTCGTGGTTTTTGGATTGGGTCATCGCTGTTAATTGCTGTGGCGGTTAGTTAGTTATTACCATAATGCACATAACCTTGATATGTTTTTTTACATGTACACGATGCCCTAACTTTTTGGATCAACATGGCTGTGCTTATATTAATGAGAGGTTTTCAAAGTGACATTTAAAACTATAAAAAAATAGTTACTAGAGTGCAGCCGTTGCGAGAATGCGTTCCTGACAGCTCCTTATGTCCACTGAATAATAGTATAATTCATTACGAGTGCGGAAAGCCTGTCATTGCAAAGAGTTCCGACAAATGTCTACACGAGCCGAGGCGCAGCCGAAGGCGAGGGTTGACAGTCGGAACGAGTTGCAATGACGGTTCCGCACGTGTACTGAACGACTATTTTTAATACAGTTGCGAAAAAATTAAGCAATTTTATAAAATATACAAAATGGCGCCAGCCGTGAAAGATTATAAACAGAGATTTTTTTTGTTTACCCATTCTGGGTAGGCAAAGGGAACTATGCCCATACAGCCAAGTCTTTAGTAGATTTTTTGTATTGACATCAAAAGAAAACGAATTTAATGAGATAAAATGAAATGAAACCTAACCTAACTCATTGCATCAAATCATTATATCTGATATTGAAACAAATTAGTAGCTTCCTTTCAGAAATATTTGCATGAATCGTAAAAACTTCTAAGATTTTTTTTTTAGTAAAAACTTCGTGGTTGAGTTTTTCTTTTTAATAGACATTATTTTGACAGTTGGGAAAGAGAACGCACGAGTGTGTAAAAGCCCACATCCCGAACGCTAAACGTCCCTGCAATATGCCACTTTTTGAGCAACTGTATTAAAAAGTTTATTTCCGATTCGAAGGGGTAAAAAAGCTATGATTTTGACAGCTGTCAGGAACGCAAACTCCCACCGGCCGCACTATATATTTGATTTTAGATGGCGCCACAACAAAAGTGCAATGTCAAATGTCTTTACGTATAGAATTTTGACAGCTAGCTTTTTACCAACGCCATCTTTTGATATGATTTTTTCTTTTTAAAATTTATTGTAAAACTCCTCATTACCATTGATTCATTTTATAGAACTTAACTTTTTTTTAAATTGATAGAAAGCCAAAATGTTCTAGTCCGCAATATGGACTTACTCCTTGTAATTTTTTATGTACATACATACATAACTTCACGCCTGTATCCCTTATGGGGTAGGCAGAACACCAGAGGCCATCAAAATCTGATGTCACGTTTGACAAGTTTTGAGGTATATTATAATGATGGAGAGAGACTATTGCAGTGAAAAGGAGTCAGCCTATCGCCCGCAAAAGCACCAATAAAAATGTTGTGTTGTTATATTTTGTAGTTGGCATGCCTTCTAACGGAAATAAAAAAAATGATAACTCCTTTTGTGCCCTTGATGTGGAATAAACGTCCTGCTTCTGTTTTAAAAGAACCATTATTCTATTAGAATTGAGCCTCGTTTGTCCTGGTACGATCAAGTAGTTTTTTTTTATTAAAGACTAAGCCCGAGTTTGACCTCAATATCACCTGATGGTAAGTGAAGATGAGTTACAGTAAAAGAGTTGGTGTAAAAGTTTATTTTTTTCTTTTAAGCGCATTTAAATAAAAGCTTGTTTTTAAAAAGATTTTTTTAATCTCCTATCTTTTACCATGCATTGTATTCCAAACTGATTTGTATCTATACAAAATTTCAGCTCAATCGGTTAAAGATATCTGCTTCAAAATTAAGTTACAAGATTTCACCCGAACATACTTACATACATACATTGCAAGTTAAATAAAACCTTTTAAAAATAACATTTTTTGTGTAATTATCTTGTTCACCTTGACCTAGATTCTTCTTACGTGTAGGTACTTCCTAATAAATTAACTATCGTATCTTCTGCACTTGATTACCTCTTATGTCGGTTTAAAATATATTATTTAACGATTATTTAGTACGTATAAATCTTTGATGGCCTTTGTAACTTAATGGAAAATGGAAATTGAGTTCCGAAAATTGTCAAGTAATTTTTGTTGTTCTTAGCAATTTAGTCTTAAATATTTGTATGTGTGGGGAGTAACGGTCATGTATTTGGCAATGTGTCAATATAAATCATTAAGCTTAAATCAAGCGATTTATTCAACATTAACCTTTTTTATTGCACCTGACACACTTACTACATGGCCCAGAGTTCAAATCAATAAGCTTTTATAATGGAAAAACATATTACAAAATTAGTTGTATTTTAGACATACATGCATAGAGATTTCGGTAATTCAAGATTTAAGCGCAGTTGTCGTGGAGGTATTTATTCCATTGCTCTGCGTTGACCGTCTTTTGTTTTAAAATAAGGAAAGAAATTGGTTTAAAGCCCAAAAGAAATACGTGCCTTCATCAGCATAAATGGAGTCAATCTGCTCGCTTTCAACGCTCTGCAAACTGTCATCTTCCACCTCCTGGTCCTGTTCAGCATCCGGCACCACTTCTTTATTCTTCTCTTCGACTCGCTTCATAGCCACTGGCAGGATATCATGTATCGAAGGAGGTCGTATGTGACCTTTTTGGAGACCAAGCTTCTTTTGTATGAAGGCCTCTAGGATCTGCTTCGTGATCTTGTTCTGGCGAGCAAGCTCGTGCACATCTGCGGAGAAAGGAGAAATAGATAAAAATGACTGTGCAAAGGATTGGATAGTTAGGAAGAGAATCAAAATTCGACGTCATTTTTATCTGGTTCTCCCTTCTCAGGTAGTGGAATTTGGAAGGAAATACTGGCTTACTGGGAATTAGTTCATATTATAGATTTTTTTGCCTTCGTGTATTCAGGAGCCATCAACTAACTATAATTTTTCTCTTAAAATAAAATACATAGGTTTGGTGTTGTCAGTCTAAGTACCAACATACGTACAATTTAGTAAAAGAAGCTGTTTCTGAAACTCACTATTAACGATTCTCCAATAATCCAAACGATAGTGGTTATTTTTGGAAACTGGCTATCGTTGTTCACTAAAACCACAATTTATTTCAGAATATTTTAATATTGTGTATTCTTACAGACGCTGGAATAGTAGAATTGATATTTAATTGCTTAATCCAATTTCCAAGTAATTTTAGATATGAGGAAGTATCACGGAGGGGATGAAAATTTTTGGATATAGCGTTACTACTAATATCACTATAAACTTAACATAAACTAAATAACTAAACTAAAATGTGTAGCCTAAAAACACTACGATTAAACTGTTTAGTTTCAATGAAGATGTTATCCCAACAACATAATTACGGAAAAGCATTAAACCGGCTGCTTCATTTACCATGTACTTACAAGCTATTGTAAAACATCTCAAACCAGAACAATACTGAATAAACAATCGCATTCATATTGTACAGTGTGAGGAAATGTGTTGTAACTATAGAATAATTATAGTCCAGCTTAGCTTATAAATGCTGGGTATGTAGTATGGGCTACCTTGTATTGTTAAACTTAATTGGATGCAAGGTGAAGTTGGTTGTTACGTACACACATATATTTGTTTTTATTATTGACTTAACCCGCAATTGACCTTAAACTCACCTGATGGTAGGTAAAGATGAGGTCTAAAAAGACAACGAGCGGAATTAGGAAGGTTAAATATTATATATTTGACTAGTTGAAAACTGTGGTTTCTAAATCCTCTTACATGATCATTTGACCAGGAGTAAATTTAACTCATGAAGATCCTTTTAATTGAGTTATACTTCAAGACCATGGGTCTCTCCCCTAGGTTATGTGTAGCCCATAAACCATCAAGTTGGCCTAGAGCTGGTTCGTACCGTCTCCGTCAAGAAAGCCAGCGGGGCTAGCATGCTACCGTCGACAACGATAAATCGGTCCTTTTATCGATATTTTCTTAGAATGTGGTATTTAGTGTATGTAATTTATTAAGATTATGACATATTTGGTTCTGTGGTCTTAATCATGGTATCAAATCGAGTAATTCTATCTATTATAGTGCGCATATTAGCTTATATAATAGGGTAAAATAACAAAATAACATTTATGTTGTCGATTCGACTATTTATCGATGGTTGCATGCAGGCGTACATTCCGAGGGGACCTGCTGCGGCCGTTTAGGCTATGGTGGGAAGATAGTCTTGTTTAGGTACTGGACTATTTCCTACAAGGGAGGTCGCTCAGGCTTGGCTCAAGCATGTTCATGGAGGCTAAACGACTTAATATCAAGAAATAGCGTATCTGGCATACGCTTAACGATTTATTAAATTTTGTTCAAATCCGCTCCAAAGTTCTTATTTTAAAAAGTCAAAATAAACTCAAAGGTCTTGAAAGAAATCCTCTATCACCTTTTAAATAAAAATAACATTGTAAGTAGTATCACATCTCATTGGATAGTCCATAAATAAACAGAGTTATTACAGCAGTTTATTCGCTGCATGTCATGCTGCTGTTTTAAACGAATCACTGTTATGTAGGTAAGCGACACAATACGGCGACAACTCAAGTTTTCCTTTTCATGGGTTCATACAAAAGTATTATGTATGCAAATTGTAGCTGTATGTTTTTGTTATAACACGAAACTGTTATTTTTATTGATATCAATTAGAAAACAAACATCAAATCATACTACACGTTGTTTTTAAAGGTTTTAAATGATATGCATAAAAAAACGAGGCGACTAAATTTGGACAGGTTATTAATGACCTTTTTTTACTGCAAACAACCTCTTCTATATCACCTTAAAGGAATGTAACAAACAACTTCTAACTAGACCCTGTAGATATCTAATTATCTCATCTTTGGTAATGTGGCAATGACCTTTAACCTATAATTAGGTGAAATACTAGTAGGTATTTTTCGTCAAATCTTGCAGTATCTAGCAGTTTCAAACATTGGTATAGAATAATTAGTTTGTTTTTTTGTAGTCAGACGAGAGATATGATACTTATTAAATTGAAAAAATAAATAGGTATTAAATTGAAGACGAACCGGATTTTATTATGCGCTACGAATTTTATTATACATCTGGACAAGGTTTTTTGCTGTTTGCTCAGAAGTCTGTTTTTTATTGAATGTAATGAAGATATAACATTTTTATTTTTTGGTGATTGATTTCTGAAAAAAATAAATACCCATCAAAGATCTTAGCGCCAGTATTATCCGAGAACCATTAATATAAAATTATAGAAACCGACGCATTATAGGTACCGCAGTCCTTAAACTCCAGACAGTTGTCATAGTAAGATAGCGAAATCAAGATTGAAGTTTAGAAGAGATCGTGTTATATAATGGTGCGTAGAGATTGCTGTAATGGAACTTGTAATGTGACATTCTGCGCAATACACGTCCAAATACGGAACGTGCGCAGAATGTTACACTAGGTACTAGTTACATTACTAGCAATCTGTACGCATCATAAGTCATCAGAGAATCTTGTTAAAAAAGTATGGTGCCAAAGACGAACTTTCAGCAGTTGCTAATGAGAAAAGCCCTGTATACCGTGCTTACCTACTTTTCCAAAGCAAGTGGAGACACTCGGGCTCATCTCCTTTTACGACAAATGCCTCCCGATTTAGTAGATCTTTCCAAAACAGACTGAACATGACACGAAACTACATGTTTCGTTATTATACACATTACTAGATATTTTCTCTTAGCACTTGTAGGCCAGAGCCTAAGCCAAGCTAGCCCCACGCTGGGAGGTGGCATTCAGATTTTTTTTATTTCACAACTACACTCACGGATAAGGTAACATTAATGAGAATTCTTCCATTTTGTAAAGATCAGATCAAATGTAGCTTCATCAGCAAAATTGAACGCTAGATAAATAACTGCAGATTATTTCGTAGCAGAGCTCCAACCTGTATGCATCACTTCTCGTTTTACACGTTTCTCTTTAAGTGGCGCGAACATAATTAATATCTCTAGTAACTACGAAGCACTTCTAGACAGAATTCTTTCCAAACCCCGTGTGGTTTCCTCTTCCAGCTCATCTTCACTTACCATCAAGAGAAATTGAGGTCAAACGCGGGGCTAGTCTTTAGTAAAAAATGGTAAAAAAATTAATGTAAAAAGATAAAATATGATAGCATAAAATCTGGTCAGCTACGACCGGCTATCCCATTTAATAAAGGTATGCTCAAGTATTTAGTTCCATGTAGCTAATATAGATGTCGCTACATTTTTGAAGAAATGAAACTGTTAAATAATGTAAATTAAATAAGCACAGTAATTTGTTAACATGATTTTCTGTTATGGTGTAAGTACTTACATATAACTATAATCAACAGTCATTTCAGCGCCAAATATATTTTATTGGTATCTTTACAAGGAGGTAAAATTATCATCGTGTTTAATTAAACTTTCTTGTGCGGTTTTTTCCTTGTTAACCTCTGATCAATTACAGTCGTTTGGGACAATAATATTTAATGTGCTTTTGGTTGAACATCTTCGAAAATGGAAGATTTCGTAACTCTTGAACTATAAAGCAATGTCTACCACCTGGTCTGAAGGTTCTATATAGGTTCTATATATTATATATAGGCTAAATATAGGTATGCCTCTGATAAGCCTGGATAAGCAAGTCATGACGACGAGTGGCACTAATCAATGATGAATCAGCGAATAAATAATTGAACCAAGTTCGCTCAGCCATTGGAGATAGCTATGGTCGGAGTTTCCCTGCGGGATCTAATCAAAAATTGAGAGATTCGCAGGAGAACCAAAGTCACACCCAGTCAGAAGAATTGCTAAGTTGAAGTAGCAATGTGCAGGGCACAGGGCTCGCTGAATAAGTAGTCGTAGGGGTGGTAGGGTTGTAGATGAGCGACCTCGTACTGGGAGATAGAACGTGGACAGGCAAGGCGGACCAACGATGTGGTCAAGGCAAGACCTAGTATTGTAGAAAACCTTTTCGTAGACCTTTGTCCATCGATGGGCATTACCTGACTGGCAGTGCTTGCACAAAAGCGAACTTTATCCGGAAAAGAGTTTCATTCCAGTAAACCTTTTAGAGTATAATGAATGGCGGACCATCTAATATACTAGGTAGGTGGTTAAAAAAAGAATTAGCCCATAAATATTGACATACAGGGAATTTCTTGATTAAATATATGAGATTACTTTTTTTTTTGTTTTTTTTTTTTACGCCAAGGAAAGATTTGGCACCCACTAAAGCAAGCTTTAGTAGGAGGATGAATCCTTTAACGGACGAAAAGGTATTCTAAAGTGCTGCTAGCCTCGCAGGTTAACAGGTATAGAACAGAGCAGCGATTACTGTACCCTGACAGTGTGGAGACCGCGAGAGCATCCATGAGACACTCAGTGAGATTACTGGACAGTGTGGCTTTCTTATGTAGTTTTCTAATAAATGATTTATACATTTTACTACCTATTTTATAGATCTATATTTTACCATCGTATCAATTACTGGGAGCTTTATGTTGAATCATTCTTACTATACTTCTATTTTTTAATGAGATATAAAGTTTAACAATGTGAACTTCAACAAACCATCAAATGTACAGTCTGCTTCAGAAAACAAACCAGACTTAGAATTAAGTTTTGTCATTATGCTCTTAATGTATTTTTAGAATTCGGAATCAAACAGGATCAAAGCTTTTAGTTAATTCTGCAAATAAGTCATATTGTAGGCCATGAAGTTGGCAATTGAATAAAAAACCATTATTCTTACGAATCAGTGAAGGTCCATATTAACTGAACTGTAGGTATGTAATAGGTTAGTATTTATTTTATTTTACGAAGCAACAGTGTATCAAAATATAACACACAAAGTTGCTTGCCATTCATTTAAACACAAATAAACATCTCCCAATTTAAAGCTATCCTATCCTATCAACTCCTGTTGAGCAAAAAAAAATTTAAATAGTTACCTACTAACTGATGGTCAGTGCAATACTTACTCGTATTTACATTAAAACTGATAAAATAATGATTCGATTACGCAACTCTTGCGAATATAAGTGAAAAATAGCACCCTTCGAGCATGACGCTAAATTCTTGCATCAAGACCTTGACCATAGCCGTAAACCTGCTAATGCACTGTATACTTTATCTCTGACACATAAATTATATTTCTCTTTGTTTCGAATGTTATGTTTTTGTAGATGTAACCGAATTTATACACAATCAGTTCTGGTCATGATTAAATCAATTGGGGCAAACTTTGAGAAAATATAGTATTTTAATTTTTTGTCAATTTTAGTTATTTTTTTCTATTATCTTGGATTTTTGTTGTGAATTGAAAATAGTAATTGAGATTTCTTGAGTAAAGGTTTTTAGTTTTGATAAAAAACGTTGTCATAATAAACTATACAATTATATCCAAATTACGTATATGGTCGTACAGCATAAAGGCTCTAATGACAGCATCAGCTGCATGCACTATTACCAACACTATATTCATCACAGCCCTTTTTTTAAAAACCATACTGCAGGCCGTGAGTCTCTCCCCTGGGCAACGAAAAGATTATGACTATAAACCACCAGACTAGGCCAGTGCTGGTTATGGATGTCAGAACTTTCAGGACGCCGAAATGGCTTCTGATATACCCTGACAACTACTGTATCTGCAGAACCTGGGACCTACTGCTTAACGTGCGCTCTGAAGCATGGAAGTCGTGAGTCACCCATCCTTTTTCCGACTGGGCCGAACGTTGCTTAACCTGCTATAACGATTGATAAACACAGGAGTAACTGCGCCGCAAGGAATTCCACGTTGTTCGGCTCGGATAAGAATAGCCTTACCGCCCCTGGATCAGCATGTTGTAAGATTTTGAAGCCTGGTGATAGGATTCAGAGTCAGACTGGCTAGCGACCACCCTTCATAAAAAAATATTACCGTTTCGACGACGGTGATGTGTTCCGGCAATATTTTATGGAGAGTCTTTTCTTTCCTAAGCTCGTGTGCTTTCATCTTCGACCTCATCATTTTACTATCGGGTGAATTTGAAGTTTGACCTCAATCAGGTTCAGTCTATACGAAAAATATTTCAATTTATAAAAAAAAAAAAGTTTTATAAACACAAGTAGCCTGAATAACCTGTATGTATAAATGTCACCGGAAAATAATACATTCCGTAAATTTTAGTATTATTTATTATAACATATCATAATATACGAGCGGGAGCCAAGCGAGTGTAAATAAACCAAATTTTGTTATTGTTTGTCTTCTTGACCAATCAGCGAGCAGTGTATTTATTACCTATGCGTATTTTAAAAAAGCGTAAAATTAAAAGCTCTTCTGTGATTGCTCGAACCGTTTAGAATCTTACGAATAAATATCCGTAAGTTTATAAATTTACCACGAGACGTCGTAAATAGATAAATTTGCGAAAATGTGAGCGTAAAATAATACAATTTATCTCTCGTTATCTTACGAAAGTTTATAAATTTACGAGGAATTTGAACTTAGGGTTCTTATTATTTTCCGTTAACATAAAAATTGTATCTGTGGCCTGTAAGCAATTCTATTAAAAATACAGAAGGTGTCAAACACGATCGAAAACTTTTAGCACACATTTTTTACGGTTATTATTACATAAAAGTTGTCATTATATTATGCAGTGTTTTCGATCCGAACATTCAAACAATAATCGTTACCATGGAAACCGCGCTCGTAAAGTTACATAATACAGTCGTTTAAATGGTGTTTTTCACCTTTTATTAGTTATTATGTGTATATTAAGGTGTTAAATATTTTTTTACGACAGTACATTCGATATACTAGTATACAAAGATTGGTAAAGTTGTTATTGGTTCTGCTGTTCTACTTGCTCTCTTTTTTTAAAGGAACCTTTAGACATGTGTACTACTTTTATATGACAAAGGACCCAACTTAAAATACAATAACAAAATGAAGTCGATAAGTATATTGGTCCATACGTCAAATCTAAATCTAAATAAGTAATACTGAGAACTGTAATGAAAACGTTTTTTCAAAGTTGCAATACAAAATCTTCCCCTCATTTATCAATATATATAAAACTGTTCAGTAACTAACTGAGTGACTGACAGACAACGTACAGCCATAAATACTGGGAGTAGAGAAATGAAATTTGGAACATACATTCCTTAGGGGGTGAAGAGGTCCACTAAGGAAGGAATTCCCGTAATTCCCACGGGAACGGAAAATATAGGACTTTTTAGTTTGTATGAAAAATCTTATTCCTTGAGTGCATCGATGTGAAACTTGGTAAAAAGGTTCTTTAATGGGTGTCTGGTTGAAATATGGAAGGAATTGTCGAAATTCTCACGGCAACGGTAAATATAGGACGTTTTAGTTTAAGCGCGTACGAAATCGCGGGAATGTGCTCGTTTATAATAAAATTACTGACACTCCTTGATAGGTATTATAAAGGCAACTAGTATTTTTTTGTTTTTATCAATTTTTTTGTTTTTTATCTATTTTTTTTTGTTTTTAGGTAGGTATTTACATCAAGACAAAAGCTTCTTGGTCTAGGTAACGATTAGCTTTTAAAATGTAAACGCTACCTAAAGAACAAGAGCCGTTAACGGCCCTGTAGCCATCATACTCTAGCCAGCAACCAATCACCGCATAATAAGATATAGGTTAACCATGAGTTTAAATGTTACAAATACATGCTAAACAAGGCTTGTTTTGACTTTTCATTCATAAATAGAATCTAATACATATACATACATACACAAGGTGACACGATTGAGAAGACTACATCTAAAGTTTAGCAATGCAGCCATTCAGGCCAAGGTGCGAGCGACTAATCGTCGTCGATTTGTTAAGTGACATAGACTTTGTTTCACACATTAGCTTTTTTATTTAACTATGTGGATGTTCATGTATGCAAAGAATTTCAATTGTTTTTCTGATTGTACCTAGGTATATGACGAAAGTTAACGATATATAATGTCATGAAGGATAACACTCATCTTTCATGACATTATATATCGTGTACTTACTTTTTATTGCCTACATATTGTTGGTTAGTAAACAACTATTTAATTTTACAGTATGGGATGTATTTATTAAAATGCATTTTTCTTTGTGTCAAGATCAAGTTACCAATACATATTGTATTCTTGTAAATGTGCACAGGAAAATCTAGTGACAAACTTTTATATCAGGTATACAAATAATGCAATAAATTGAGATGTCTTATTTATTTTCTTGATTGTAAAGAAACTGTATGTATAAGATATATGTATAAGACATATGTATAAGAATATGTATATAACCCATTATATTATTGACGACCGGCTGGTGTAGCGGTAACATACATTGCCTTCTATGCCAGAGGTCCTGGGTTCGAATCCCGGCGGCGGCGGATATTTGTGTGATGAACACAGATATTAGCCGTCAAGTCATGGATGTTTCAATGTTTATTTATTCTAATAAAAAATATGTATTTATTCAATATGTATGTTTATATATTTCTTAAATTTATCATGTATCCATAACACAAGTTCTTTAAGAAACTTAATTTGGGCTAGATAATGTTGTGTGAGTGTCAGAAATATTTATTTATTTTCTTTATTCTGAGTCAGAAATTTGTCTGCAACATAAAATTAGAAAGCACGCTCACCCACCTAATGAAAATAGTAGGTCCTAAATAACAAAAAAAAAACTATGTTCTGGACGGGTTTTATGGCATTCAATTACAGTGCACAATTTTCACAGCATATTTTTCAGATATCTACTGCAATCACGAGTAACGAAGGTTACCGGTGTCCCATCGATTAATTACGAAAGCAGTCACTCAAAACAAGATATCAATCAATCAGCAGTTTAACTAGGAGTTTATATACCTACACTTAATTTACCGTTTAGGTATATGACAATATTATAAAGCTTTCCAAGTAAAAAAACGTTGCCCTGCATTCGTATCAACAAAAAGAAGTTGCTAGGTACTTAAAAGGCAACCACAACATCTTTTCATCGAATGATCTTTTTTAACATTACATAAGTAATTACTTATTACAAAAAATGTAACAACGTTACTTAATACATAGGTACATAACACGGAAGTGCTAAAGAAGAATTTCAATAAAAAATAAATTACCTTACTTGAGAAGCTGTTAATAGATAACAAGTGCTATAACAACAAATAGCTTGCGGCAATCTGTGATCTGAGATTCGATCTATTGAACAATCTGGGGTCAAGTTCGATAGTTGCGTAAACGCTCATGAAAAGGCAGACGAAATACATTCTCAATATGATTATAATCGGCGTGTAGGTTTTTCTTAACAATTACTTAATTATAAACTATTAAATATTTTATGATTGTTGAAGTTATTGCAAAACCTGTTTTATTGTTAATATATAGCAATTTTGAGTATAAAATATCTGAACCTCTGTTTTAGAGCTTAGTTTTTACTGTATTTTGTGATAAGGTCGCCAATGCCACCTAACGCTTTTGATAAGATTGAATTAACAATATATCTCCTTAAATTTATTTATTTATCTAGAGGTAAACTGTAAATATACCTTGTTTTTTCCTCTATACCTAGTTCTTGAAACAATCTCTCTTTCGCTGTCTATTTTCAGATGTGGATTTCTGTTTGATGTATTTAAAATTAATTAAGTTAATAGACGATAGATATTGAATGATATAAAGTCCCCGTTTATATTTTTCCTGAGTTGATTATTTTAAAGTTCTAAATAAAGGTTAGGCCGAAATTGAACGCAGTTGTGTGATTTACAATACCTACCCCAAACACACCTACACACCTACTTCTGCACAGTTTATATGAAAGCTTATTTTTTAAACGAGAATAATAAGCCTCTTGTGACTTTTTAAACAATCAATTTTGTTTTTAGCAATCAGATTAAAGAGTAACGCCTACGCCATTGAACGATATTTAAATTTGTTAAGCTGACAATTTAACATTTCGTTTATTTATTTCGATAATCTTCTACTTATTTCAACTTAGTACTTGTACTTACTTAGTACCTGTACTCAGTACTTAGTACATATATTTAATTAATTATTATTCGTTAAGTTATTATTAAATGTTTACAGTACGATTTACAAAATAGTAGATTACCTTGCGTCGTATTAAAATATCATCAGTTTTCAATTTCAGACAATTACTCTGCTATTAAATCAAAATCTTCAGAGAGACCTTGCAATCTTTATTTATTATGAAATGTCTACAGTTACATCCAGTTTTCAGAAAACAAACATTATATGTCAACAGGAACTGAATTGAAGCAAAAACAGAAAACCAGTAGGTATAGCCAATTATTAATAAAATAAAACTCAATACAACAAACAAATAACAAGCCCTCGGAACAATGTAGTGACATTTGCTAACATATGTCAAAACGTCACTGACAACTCCCTCAATTGTTTTAAACGATATTTTTCATTGCAAATTATTTTTTAATACAGTTGCTCAAAAAGTGGCGTATTGCAGGGACGTTTAGCGTTCGGGATGTGGGCTATTACACACTCGTGCTTTTTCTTTACCTTTTCCGCACTCGTGCGTTCTCTTTCACAAATGTCAAAATAATCAATATATATAAAACTGTTCCGTTACTGACTGAGTGACTGAGGTACTGAGGTACTGAGGTACTGAGTGACTGAGTGACTGACAGACAACGTACAGCCGTAGCTACTAGGCGTAGAGAGCTGAAATTTGGAACAAACATTATTTAGGAGATGTAGGGGTGCACTAAGGAAGGAATTCCCGAAATTCCCACGGGAACGGGAAATATAGGACTTTTTAGTTTGTATGAAAAATCTTATTCCTTGAGTGCAACGATGTGAAACTTGGTGTAAAAGTTTTTCAATGTGTGTCTGGTTGTGTTATGAAAGGAATTCCCGAAATTCCTACGGGAACGGGAAATATACGATGTTTTAGTTTGTATGAAAAAATCTTTTTTCTTAAGTGCACGGACGTGATACTTGGTATAAAGGTTCTTCAATAGGTACCTGATTGTATTATGAAAGAAATTCCCCAAATTCCCACGGGGTCGGGAAAAATAAGACTTTTATGTTTATGCGCGTACGAAGTTGCGGGAAAAAGCTCGTGTCTATTAAAAAGAAAAAATCAACCACGAAGTTTTACTAAAAAAAAATCATAGAAGTTTTTACGATTCATACAAATATTTCTGAAATGAAGCTACTAATTTGTTTCAATATCAGATATAATGATTTGATGCAATGAGTTAGGTTAGGTTTCATTTCATTTTATCTCATTAAATTCATTTTCATTTCATGTCAATACAAAACATCTACTATAGACTTGGCTGTATGGGCATAGTTCCCTTTGCCTACCCAGAATGGGTAAACAAAAAAAAAATCTCTGTTTATAATCTTTCACGGCTGGCGCTATTTTGTATATTTTATAAAATTGCTTAATTTTTTCGCAACTGTATTAAAAATAGTCGTTCGGTAGACGTGCGGAACCGTCATTGCAACTTGTTCCGACTGTCAACCCTCGCCTTCGGCTGCGCCTCGGCTCGGGTAGACATTTGTCGGAACTCTTTGCAATGACAGGCTTTCCGCACTCGTAATGAAATATACTATATTTAAAGGTATTTTAAAAGTTAAAAATAATTATTTTTATAGTTTCTCTTTCTTATCATTTTCCCTATATATGGTGCAATTTTACCTCGCACTACAAATAAGGTCCAAGTTATATGAACAAAAAAATATGTCCTTTGAAACAGTACCTACTTTCACAATTCATCAGCTTCAACTCATTTTCGAAATATTTATTTATCGTATATGTTTATAATTTTTTCCCATTTCATTCTGGGAGCGAAAGATAAACATAGAATGAACCAGCTGCTTCTTTTCCCGGGCATAATGTAAAAGTCAGTTAAGGGACAGAGGATTTATTGGCTTTTTTGTAGGCTGACCTGCTGTAACTGCAATAGTCTCTATCCATCATTATAATACCTCCAAAGTAAAACGTGACATCGAATGGTCTTATAACCTCTGGTATTCTGCCTACCTCATAAGGGTTTCAAGTTTCTCAAGAAGCTTATGTATTCAATCTCAAGTTATTATCTATACATATAATAAAATGGTAGGAAAGTCAAAACTGTACATTGAATATTTTTTTAAAAGAATACTTGGGGTATCTACAATCGAAACAGAAACAAAAAATATAGTTTTTAGAATTTTTGTCTGTTTGTCTGTTTGTCTTTCCGGGATAAACTCAAAAAGTACTGCATGGATTTACTTCAAATTTGGCATGAAGATAGTTAAGAAGTCGGGTCAACATAATAGGCTACATATTATCACGCTAGCAGTGTTATAATCGTAGGTGCGTTTGGTGCTGCATAGCGTTCACGCAGACGACGTCGCGGGCAGCAGCTAGTGTATCAATAAAAACATGAAATTAAAACAGCCTCTGTCATTACCTCTAGCGAAAAGAAAGCGGAGATACCTGTTCTGTTAATAACAGATTACTATTAGCAAAACAATTTCGTCAAGTCGTAGATTGTAATCTAAGTAACATTCAAATGTTACTTGCGATTAATTTCAGAGATTACACTTTATCACCATGACAATAGGATCATTACTCAAAGCCGAGTTACACGCACTTGACCTGGTTTTAGTAGACCAGGAATGGGAAGTGATATTCATAGATCATTATTGACTGCCGTCGTGAAGCTAATTAATTACATTATATTGTCCTGAGTTTTCATGATTCGTTTAATTAAAATAAAAACCTCTTTTACCTAGAATTTTATTAGGTATTTATGTTTACTTGTCAATTCTGATTTTACTATGCGAAATAAAAAGTCACAAGGGCGACTCATTTCCCTTGATGAGGAAAAAAAATAAAATAAAATCCCCAGACAATCACACCAACTACATGGCCCCAAAGTAAGCATAGCTTGTGTTATGGGATACCATGTAGCGCACTAGGGGGGAACCTAGAATATAAACACATAAATAGATAAACACCCAGACACGGAACATTTTTTTTTCTTGTCCCGTGCGGGAATCGAATCCGCAACCACTGGCGTCTGAGGCAGACAGGTTTACCCAATCGCCAAAGTGGTCGTCAAAGTAGTTGCATATCTTGTAGATTTTTAAGACATGTTGGAGAGTAAGAGAATCTTCTTTGAGAACTGGTTAACGAAAGAACTGTAAATCCACTTTAAAGTTCGCTTTTATTTACAGATCTTTCGTGATTAGAATTTCCAACAAGTTAATAAATTAAAATCTCTCATAATCCGTCATACTAAGCAAAGCTCGCTGCCGGTAAACCTAGAATATAACCACGTAGGTATATAGGTAATCACCCAGAAAATTCTTTTTCTTGCTCCGTTTGGATATCGAACCTGCGATCTCATCAATTACGTAGTAGCGTCTTACAGCAATACGCCACGGAGGTCTTCTCAGCAACGTATGCTTGTCTTAACACCATACTCATGGTAATTTCAAATGTAGAGCAAACAGGCATTGTGTTTGGACATATATCTTCATCGTCACTTTACCTCGTCTCATAGCAAAAAGACAATTCTTTATTTGCGCAGGTTGTATACATAAAGCTTTGGTGCACGTCTAAGACATAATTATACAGACATAGACATACAGCGACGCGGGCAGCGGCGTGGACAGCGATTTCCGCGACACGATAGAAAGTGTTAAGTTTGTACAAAACCGCGTCAAATCGCTCTCACGCCCGCTGGCGTCGAGAACGGCCCAGATTCCCCAAGTCGCTGCCCGCGCCGCTGTCGCTGCCCGCGCCGCTGTCGCTGCCGTCCAGTCTGCAGCCTAACTATTCACATTATTCTATAGTAGAGTCACTATCTTACGTCACCTACTATCAAGAAACTAATAATTAATCTATAAATAAAAATTCAGAAATAAATTACAAGTGAACGGGATTTGAAATCAATACCAGTAAATCGATGACATCAGTTGAAGTTAGAACGAAGAGTATAAATTACAGCCATTGTGAGTGGCAAGCATAAAAGTACTTATATTGACTTTAAAATCTGTTTTAACAAGGACTGAAAATACATTCTGCAATAATTTTAACCTTACAATTATGTAAAATATTTATAACACGTAACAGTCGTAATTTTCAACTGTTCTCTAGAATCCAAAGATAAAACACTCAGGCCGGAAGTGCGAAAATTTGGGGGGAAAATATGCTTTCATTTCCTTATCGTGTACGGAAGCTGGCAAGACGCCAAATTTTATACACACTTACTCGTCCTGCCCCTGTTTAGCTCCACTGCATACACATTGTACTTTAACAAGAATGGCATACAACAAAGACATTTAAAAAAAGTTGAATAATGATGGTTTCAGTTTGATTGTTTACTTATTTATTTCAAGGTGACCACCGAAACAAACCTTTTTAAAAAAATTGTAAATAAATGTAAAAAAACATTATGGCACTTCAAATTACGTCAAGGTGATTAAGTCAATGGATTCATCATATTTATATATGAGCAAAAGAAAAAGATTCAATGTTATTTCTCGAAAAATGGATAGACGCTCGAGTTCAGGTAGTAATATAACAGTGGACAGTTTAGAGGAAGACTTTAAAAGGAAAAACAATAACAGAATCTCAGATGACTTTGTCGACACTATACTTGTGCCATTTTACGAAAAGGATGTTCTTATCAAAGTACCAAAGGTAAACAAGAAAAAATCAAGGACTACTAAGAATAATAATAATAATAAAAATAAAAACAAAAGTGATAATGCAACGCGAGATCCTCACCCCTCCAATAATTACCTCGTAAATAAAGACAGTAAAGCAAAGAAGTCCTCCAGCTACTTAGAAATATTTCGTAAGCAATTCACCGGAAAGTGTGATGACAAGAAGAAAAAAACGGAGCATGAAGTAAGGTCCACCTCTCCACAATATGGCGATACTGAACGAGACAGCTTCTTAGACGAAGATCATGCACCTATGGCTGACTTTTACAACACAGAATGTTTTAACGAACTCTATTACGAAAGGCTGCTCGCTGAAGATGTACCACAGCTCATGAGTGAACAACCAGTATTAGATGAATTACAACTAACGGACGATCTCTGCAACGTTCCTGATGAATACTCCGTACATCATCTAAAGAGTGTGTCTGATGTGTCTCATAATCGTCACAGCCGAAAAGCTATAAACGAACCTGCAACTCTAAATGTGCGGCTTGGTGGGTTGGGCCCTGATATAGAAAATATAAAACCACGTCTAGATAGAGCACGAAGTCTTCAGAGGTATTCTGAAAAAGTGCGCATGGAAAACCGCTTAAGAATTTACAAGAAGTCAGTCCAAACGGAAACCAACAAAGTAAAGGAGCCTTCATCAGCTCGCAGACGAGAAACGCCTCGTAGGGAAGAGCACGTTCATACAAGAGAAAGAGAAGATCACATTCATACAAGAGAAAGAGAAAGAGAAGATCATCACAAATCTTCGAAAGAAGCAGAGCACAATAATTCATACTTAGTAAACAAATCTGGCGAGTCTCGAAAATCTGTTCGGAAGCTACTTTTGTCAAAATCAGCTGATGTCAAAAAGCAGAAGCACAAAACAAAGGTAAAAGAAAGTTCTGAAAATAAAGATGATGATCGACGACAAATTCAAAAAAAATCCTCAGAGCATGGTAAGATGCGCTTGGCGGTTACTTCCAAAAGTAGGGGGAACAACACTGATGAAGTGAAGACCATGGAAGTACCCCCAGTGCAGATTAACTTTATGCTCAACTTGGGAAGGCTACGGCCGTCCACGGCACTTAAGCACCTTGAAGAGAAGCATAGAATGTACCAAGACCGAGTCAAAGCGTTCATAAAAGACCACGGTAACCATTAAATGTAGGTACTTGTCCCTGTGCAACTCTGTTTTTATGCATATTTGTATTTTCTTAAAATAAATATGTACTTTATTATAATCTAGTTTAATTTATGTAGATAACAGTGCATGTGTACTCCACAGATGAAACAATATATAGACTTTAAGACATGCTGTATTTTTTATTCTTCGTTTATTTTATTTATATTTTCTTATATAAACTTTACTCCATGGATAACATTGACATTTTTACGCTATTTACTTTAAAAAATTTTGGATACATTTTATTGCCTTAATAAAAAGTCTGATGATTAAATTATATTATTTAAATTAAAAAGTCTTCTTTAAAAAATGAAAACATGTGTTTGGGGCATAGCTTACTCGAATTTTTATAACAGCTTCTGGCCATTCCTACAAATTCAGTAGGTAATAGTCCCAGTATAAAGAATATTCAACGTATTAATTTGGGATACGATTTCTATGTTGTCAATCTATAGTTTCTGCGTAGAAGCGTAGCAAATATTCAAAACTCCTTAGTTTTATAATTTAAGTAGGATTACGACCAGATTCTTCAATTGTATTACATTTATATCGGAATTTATGTCTAATTTGATTTTACACCTTAACTCGACGCGATGATTCAGTTTCTTTGCAGACACTGACTGAAATGTCGAGGTAAAATGTAAAATATAATATAGGCGGTAAAATCTTGTAAAATATATTGTAAATCATAAAAACTATTAGATAAGGCTAACTAACTACATGTCAAGATTCTGCACTTCATAAATCTAGTTTTATCACTACATAGTATAGAACAAAGTCGCTTTCTCTGTCCCTATTTCCCTATATGCTTAAATCTTTAAAACTACGCAACGGATTTTGATGCTATGATGATTTGATGGATTTGATTAGATAGAGTGATTGAAGAGGAAGGTTTATGTGTATAATAACATATTAAATAGTGGAGAAATATTGTTATATTTTAAAATTTCTAATGTGATGTCGTAAATAATTATTTTTTTTTCGCTTACATCGACAAATAAAGGTTAATTTTCGAAGCGATTTTAACCAATACAGCATTAATCCTTATCCAATTAAATTAATTATTTACATTTAATACATTGTTGATTTAATATAGATTTATGGCCCTTTACAGCATATGAATTAAATGAATATTTTCGAAGATATTACAGATTTAAAATTGCAGGACGTAGCGTTTGCGGTGGTAGCGGCCGCACTAGTCGTTAGCGGCGGCGGGAGGCGAATATACAAAGGCTATACTATTTGAGTCACGAGTCAGACTCTAATAGAGGAGCTTTTGTTTATGCATATTACACGACAATACCTAATCGAACTCAGTAAAAAAATTTACTGAAATGGATTAGCTTTTGCTCTTGTAATTTTCAAAGAAATGCAATGACAAAACCTAGTACTGTATAATACATATTCACTCAAATAGATAAGCTTTTGTCAAGGTGAAAAGTAGGTATATCTTTGTTTGATATACATTGCGATGAAAGAGATAAGCTACGAGAAGGGCTCCCGCACCGGAAGGCGGAATCAGTACGGTTAGGTGCGACGACGAGCGCAGCGAGGAGGAGCATGTTAGGTTGCTTAGAGTTATACACGTGCGCGAGCCGAGCGAGCGAAGCGAGCGGTGCCGCGGCAGCGGCCAGCGAAGTGCTATAAACCTGGTCAGCTATTATAGTCAACCCTGGACAATCCCGACATGGTCAAAAGTCAAACGTTAAGTCATCAAAATAACGATGGTCATAATGCATGCACATTTTATTTCTATCTTTGAAAATCAGAACAATTGCCATTTAAGTAGCAAATTGAAGCCAATGATCGGTAAATATCGGTATCAAATGGGATAGCTTTTGTTGCTGCAATGTTCAATTGAAGTTATCTCACAAAGTCTACACGACTTCGGTCAATTTCTGTACTAGAATGGATTAGGGTTTGGGCAAGTTTTTGTCATACAAAAGCTAAGCCAGTTCAGTTTGCACTTTCACTCTAATGGTATAGCTTTTGTAAATACGCCGGCGGGAGCGTGCCAATACGAGTACACACATATGAAGAAAGTTGATCACTTTGATAATAGGACCTCGTTTTTGACACGCTAGCATAAAATGTTTTTTCTTTATTTTCTAAGATTATTCATTTAAAAATCAAATCTTTTAATAAGAAAAGAATTTAAAATATTAATTGTTTTTCTGTATAAAAAGAGTTTGAATCCTTGTTCCTTGAATGAGTGATTCAGAAATCTGACCAACTTGATTCAAGCGTTTTTTCTGACTTTTCGAAGAAGGAGTTCATTCAAAAATATGCCGAAAGGATTATCAGAAGTTTTACGAGCAAAATTCTACACAAGTAATGTGGCTGTATCCCAATCCTGTCCTGTGTCGTGAGCACGATACGGAAGTATAGCAATGTGGATAACTTTGCCGATGGACCTCGCAGTGGTCGGCCAACTGTTCTTACTGCTGCTTAGAAGCGTTAAATCACACTGCTGACTGCCCGAGACCCAACAATCAATGTCACTAAAATTAAAGCTGAGTTGCGGGCTGCTACTGGACTACAAATTAGCACTCAGACCATCAGGAATTGCTTACACCAGACTGGATTTCGAGCGAGGAGATCCTGGAGAGTACCCCTGAACTCACAGCAAAGACAGCGCCGCAGATAGCAGTGGGCTCGACTCCGACAAAATGAAGAAAACGACGAGGAAAACATTTGGCGGAATTGTCTCTTCGTTGACGCATCCAGATTAGAACTCATCCAGACAACCGACGTCTTCATGTCTGCAGAAGAGGTGGGGACGCTGAAAAACAAAGAACTGCCACCGGAACCGTTGAACAAGGCGGGAAATCGGTATCCTTTGGGGTGGTACCTATAATGATTGGTGCCAGAACGCCGTCGATCCCGTATCGTGGCTCGATGACTGCAGCTTTATACCAAACCATTGCTATTGATGGAATTGTCGGGTCATTTAGAATAAACCATGGCCCTCGATTCGTAATGGTTGACGATAATGCACCCGCACATCGAGTTCAACGAAATACAATACAATATTTAGTTTGACTAAATATTTAGACAATATTTAGTTAAACCCTCTTTTTCTTTCAATTATTTACTATCCGAAATTGCATTCAGGTTAATAAAAACTAAAATAAATTTATTTCTTTTTATTTCAAAAAGTGTATTTTTTTATTAAAAAAATTTTACGTAAGCAAAATTCCTTTAAAAAGTAAAATTTAAAAAATATTCCATCCTTTTCTAGTGATCTCAAACTTTTTTTGATGTGTGTATTTTGTATGTGTACTTTGTAAGGCTGACAGAATGTTTTTTAAGCACACCTGCCGAACGACTGCCATAATAACTTTTTTAAATATTTTTAAAAGAAAAGTAAACTGAAATAAAAACTACAGATTTTTTTAACTTTCAATCGCTCAGAACTATGTATTTAGTAATCTTACGTATGATTTCGGTTACTAAGATCATAGAACAGCTTAATCTGCATATAAAAATTAATAAAAATAAAAAGCGCACCAATTTAAAAATAGGATATTTAAAGGCTAAAAATCGCAATTTTTACAAAAAAAAATTAAACGTCGATTATCTCGAAAACGGCTAGGTTTGGGGTAGGGTGTTTCATGCAAGGACTGCATACCGGTATGAATTTCTGTACA
Organism: Stenoptilia bipunctidactyla; assembly: GCA_944452665.1. Lineage (NCBI taxonomy): Eukaryota > Metazoa > Arthropoda > Insecta > Lepidoptera > Pterophoridae > Stenoptilia > Stenoptilia bipunctidactyla. Next base: position 8,022,607 of record OX101738.1, on the reverse strand, counting down.
TTTTTTTTCTGTATGACGTCATTCCGTTAAATTTGGTGTATTTAAAAATAACAGTAGGTAGGTACAGTAATTCATACTGAAATAACTCGTGTACCTTTTTAATTATTGTAGCATAACTGATTTTTTTTCAGTTAACTGAAATTTTCCGGTATTAATATTAATATAAAAATTTTTTTTTTAAATAACAATAGAATGTTTGATAGTTTAGTTGCAAGCCTATGAAGCGTAGGGACTAGGGATATATGCTGACCTGTACATTTCGGTACAGAAATTAATCCGGTATACATTAGTTGGGTACTGATATAATTAAGTTAGATTTTAATAACTTGTACAGGTATTGTGTTTGATGAAGCAGTACACTAATAAGGGTACTGAAATTTTACGAGTACTATTTAAAAAAACATACCGACATGCAGTCCCTGGTTTCATGTTAAAATAAATTAGAAAAGTCGGGTACTACACGCCCCTAATGGATCTAGCTAGACTTAACCAGTAACCCTGTATACAAGATTCACAGTTTTTCTGTAATGTATTAATATCAGCATTGCATGTAATATTATAAAAGTGAAAGTTTGGATGGACTTATGGATGTTTATTTTTCAATCACGGCAGAACAGATATTTGGCATAGGGACAGTGTACAGTCTGCAATAGCACATAGGCTTGTCCCGGTATTCCTGGGGAGATACCACGCAAAACAGCTAGCATTCATATAAAGAAAAAGGTAAATTAAAAAGTCTTGAATGAAACGTAAATTTTGCGATTAAAGATTAGCTAATGAGTCAACTTGACAGGTATTCAGCTGATTCTAGGTCATATGCGGTCCGTGTTAGCAGGATGCTGTGACAAGTTACAAGAACGCATAACAGTGAAAGCAGCTCTCGATTAACATATAATGCAGTAAGATTTTATTTGAATAACTACTTGGGAGGAATAATTGAGAGTGTTTAACAGTTCGAGTATGTTGATTTTATGAGTTCTTTTTTTTATACTGGTCTGATTATTGGGTCCTTTCCGCCCGTAGGCGTGTAGTTTAATAATACAAAATAATAATATAGGGTTTGAATGACAGCTTATAAAGATATTCGCGTAATTATTATCTTAATATTGTAGCATTAGAATAAATAGCTTGACCGATAGGGCTGCCTAGTTTGAATTGTTTTTGTATCTTTGCTGGATGTGCTTTTATTCTATATTTTCATGAAAGTAATTTTTGACTAGATTTTATTTATATACACATCATGGCTACCCATTTTTAATAAAGTTTGGTGAAAACTGTCTAATTAGAGAAAAGCACAAGTAAAAAAAAAACTAAATCAACAGCGGTAGTGAATATAGTTTACTACAATTGTATGTATGTTTGATTCCAGATCTCAGATCAGAAGTGCTCCAATAAACGCTACCATTAAAACGTTGCTTCAAATAACACAAGTAAATGTATGTCCAATTAAGAATAATTAAGCAATTTATCTCTTCCTGCATATCTAACGGCTTGTTATTTGTTTAGTAAGAAAGTTTAATCTGTTCAATAGTTATAGCTCACGAATTGCATAATTGGAAATCAATATAAAATAATCTTTTAACGACCATATAAAATCATTGGAGTCGAGTAACCGTTATAGTTTATCAATCAGTTTCAATCAGACCAAAATAGATTTATTTTTAAGCCAGATTAAATGAAAAAAAATACCAAGGAGTTTTTTTCATGGCGTGGAATGGCTAATAGCAACTTTCGGAGTATTAGATATGCCATGCCATAGCTGGATGATAAGCATTTAAGGCTCGTATTAGGCAGTTTACTCGGATTTGACTCGACAAAAATAGAGAAATGGCAGTAAATATTAAGTATGATCAAGTCATTATTGAGGCTTAATGATAAGATCCTCAATTTACACTAACACAACATTGGATTTTAACGATTTCATGCGATTCAAAATTTAAATTAGGTACTTGCTATTTTCAATGAAAGAATCCTGCATTGAAAATTTAGGTAGCAAAAAGTCTAAATATTAAGACCGCTGTCAAAACCTGATCCCTCGCAATAATAGAATTTCTGCCGCTTATTTTACCAGCTATAGGTATAGAGGAGTTATTCTTCTTCAACCTTTAAAATACATATATTTCATAGGATTGGTAGGCATAAAATTATAAAAAATACGTCTGGTGTCACGTTGAAGCAATAGGTTTATCTGCCTCAAAAAATTTGTAAATCATACACAAGTAAACCAATTTTAGGGTAATACCGTTGCACCACGGTCCTGCTTATTTATGTCAGACAATTTTCCTGTGTTTTGGTTAGAAAGGAATATGATATAAGCTGTGTTATTGCTGGCACCGGCGTATTACCCTATAAAGGTAGGTTCCAGGGTAGGTCAGTCTATAGTAGCTGGTTTTTTTTAACGTCACCTTGCCCACGTATTCGTCTGCCCCTTCAGATATTTAAAAAAAACAACTCTTTTCTGCGCGCCAGCATTAAACTCGCAAACACTGATAGACTCTGATAGAGTTGGAGGTCGATAGTAACTCCAACTCTTGAAATTATTCCAACAATACTCTTGAAATTATTATACAATGAGATATGGAATTTGTCATGTATTTCTCTAAAATGCAAATGAGATTGCTTTCAAAAGTGAATTTCGCTTTAAATAATCAACATCAAATGAAAGTTTAACCTTGAGATATGAAACTGGCTATTTACTTATCACACCATCATACAAGTTTTATGTCCAATTATCGCTCAATTCATCTTCGATTCATTACACACGTTAATTCAGTAAATAGTATCCTAAATTCACTATCGCAAGTGAAGGTAACCGGTCTGGTTTCACAGAGAAAGTGAAATAGTTTTCGACGTCCAGACTATCGGTTTTGAGAATTGCAAGCGGCCATTTCCGTAAATTGAGTCTTTGGATCCGATGTGATTCACAAACTGGATAATAGTAGGTTGAATGTATAATGATTGATTTTCTTAGGCAAATAATAAGAGCAAAAAGAGAACTGTGAATGAGTACCTATACTTAAGTAGTATTTTGAGCGTAGCTTATTTGTATTACACGAATAATTTTGGCTAAATTATGCTTAAATTGTAATAGGTATGGAAACTACCCATAAGAACTTGAAAGTGATTGTTTTACGTTACGTAATTTAAATAATTTTGGAAGGCTTTGTTATTTACAAAATATTTCTTTAATTATTTCATGTTTATTTACTTAATTAACAATAAACAAGAGTAGGTACACAAATCAAAGTATCTACTGTTAAAAATTTAATTTAACATTCAGTACCCACAATCTGGTTAAGAGCTTGTTCTAAACAAACTGAGACTAATAATAAGGACAAGAAGCAATAGTAGAGTCAAATAAACTGCTAAAATATTGTATATATTATATTTATATGGAAAAAAATAAACACATATCATTCATCATCATCATCATCACAACTCTTCGTAATGAGCCCACTGCAGGGCATGAGTCTCCCCTGGGTGACGAGGAGGTATCATTCATCATCATCACAGCTCTTTGTAATGAGCCCACTGCAGGGCATGAGTCTCTCCCCTGGGTGAAGAGGAGGTATAGGCCATAATCCACCAAGCTGGCCCAGTGCTGGGTGGTGGATGCCAGAATTTTTAGGGCGCCTAGATGGCTTCTGACAACTCCTAACGACTACTGTATACAAGTATACAGCACCCGGGACCGACTGCTTAACGTGCCCTCCGAAGCACGGAAGTCGTCGTGAGATATGAATGGTCGGCGGTCACCCATCTAAGTACCGACCGCGCCGAACGTTGCTTAACCTGTGATATCGTATGATACACACAGTAACCACGGCGCGCCGACGACTTCATTAAAAGGAGGTATCATTAAAACATTCATATCATTAAATAGATAAACTAGATATAATATACAGCTACCTATATGACTATAAAAATACTTTCTATGTGTCTATATTCTAAGAATCGTATTGCATTCTTGTAGGTACCTCATCCATGCATCATATTGCAATCATAAAATAAATCTTAAAACGCAATAAAATATTCTAAAAGAAGATCTTCCAAAATTTATATTTTTTTACGAAAATTAGCAAACTTCCTGACATTGTTGTAAATAACCAGAGCGTGTAAGTATGCCATGTTTTCTATAATACATTTAAGTGTTTTCCTCAATTGTGTTAAGTTCTTACATAATAATTCAAAGTTATTCAATGTTATTCAGTTGGAAACCTTGTGGTCCGTTGGCTACATAAAATCCAGCCATAGCTTTGTTTTATACTCGTAAAAAGCGTTATGACGTACATTTATTATTCTACTTATTGTATTTATTGTATACTAGTGAAATCATATTTTTGCTTATCAACAAAATACACATAAACTCCCTTGTTTAGGTTTGCCGATTGCTAAAAACATAAAAAAAAGATGCGATTCTAAGTATACGAAAATGTTCTAGTAAGCACTTATTTATTTATACAGGGTCCGTCTATAATAGTCAATTATATTTTAATAGCAGATTAAGAATGACGAGTGGGTGTGAATTACCAAAAAAAAAATTAAATATATTTTTCATACAATTAAATATCAAAATTCTTCTAAGCGAGTAACAATAAGATGAAAATGTTTTTATTACTTGCTGTGTAGTTATAATCTACAGATTAAACTTAAATTTTGGCCCACTCATCATTCTTAATCTGCCTTTAAAATATTATTGACTATTATGTGGCGACTCTATATACACTCAGTTTATACAATACAGGTCTAGTAAAAGAAAAAAAGAACAGTTACATTACACATTAAAACTTAGCGGTCTTATCGCTGAGGAGCGATAGGTAAAATCCAAAAATATATTGCTTTTAGGAGATAAACATTTATTTATAGTCTTGCTAATGAAAGTAGAGAATGGAAAAATCTGGCGAATAAAAAAAATTCCATCATGGTAAGCCCGACTATGGATAAAACAAACATGAAACTTGATTAATTTTTTTTTATAAAATTATCGTAAAAAATAAAAATATTGCTAGAGTTATACAGGGTGTTAGGGATCGGATTTCCGATAATTGATCCATGTAAGTACGTTAAATTTTATCGGCAAAATACTATACAAAGGAGGATCACTCGCCCCTCCGCATGACAGCCATTTCAAAATTATAATCTCGTATTTTGACAGATTTACTGAAACTATTTTTTTTCATATTTTCATGTCGTTCTCAGACACAAATCATTTGAAAGATTATAATATTTGCTAGAATTTAAAATAATTCGTTAAAAAGTAATATAAAATAATCCTTAAAATATCGTTTTTTTCCATTTAATTACTATTGTGATTCGGGCTAATTCAGTTATTATCTTTTTATAATAAATCACGACTATTTCTTGTTCTGTATTTCAGTTTAAAAAAAAACACACAGGTGTAAGGTAAATATCCATAAAAAAAATTGTCGTAGAGCAATATAAATAATATATTTTTCTAACATGTCAGGAAGGATGGTATGATAACCTTCATTCGATTCGCCACGGGCTGGCTGCAACTCGATCGTAGGAAACGCAGTTAGCCAGGTACAGAGAGCAAAAAAAAGTTTTTTTAATACAGTTGCTCAAAAAGTGGCGTATTGCAGGGACGTTTAGCGTTCGGGATGTGGGCTATTACACACTTGTGCTTTTTCTTTACCTTTTCCGCACTCGTGCGTTCTCTTTCCCAAATGTCAAAATAATGTCTATGAAAAAGAAAAAATCAACCACGAAGTTTTTACTAAAAAAAAATCATAGAAGTTTTTACGATTCATGCAAATATTTCTGAAAAGAAGCTACTAATTTGTTTCAATATCAGATATAATGATTTTAAGCAATGAGTTAGGTTAGGTTTCATTTAATTTTATCTCATTAAATCATTTTCATTTCATGTCAATACAAAAAATCGACTTGGCTGTATGGGCATAGTTCCCTTTGCCTACCCAGAATGGGTAAACAAACAAAAAAATCTCTGTTTATAATCTTTCACGGCTGGCGCCATTTTGTATATTTTATAAAATTGGTTAATTTTTTCGCAACTGTATTAAAAATAGTCGTTCAGTACACGTGCGGAAGCGTCATTGCAACTCGTTCCGACTGTCAACCCTCGCCTTCGGCTGCGCCTCGGCTCGTGTAGACATTTGTCGGAACTCTTTGCAATGACAGGCTTTCCGCACTCGTAATGAAATATACTATATCAGTTTTGATTTGGTTTCATAGGCAACTAAATTTACAAAAAGGATTCAAAATAGACGTTGACAGTTCGATCTGCAAGTAATCTTTATCATCTATGAATGTGCAAGCTGCAATCAACCTTAGGGTGGTATACAACTTTTTTTGGCCGAATGTACAGACAGATGCGGAATTACATAATTAAATCAAATTAGTAATGATCTCAAACTGTGGCAAATTCTAAAGAGTTTTTTTAATTCTTTATTATTATCTACCTATACTAAAATAATAAACCAAAAAGTTTGTTTTGGAATGCGCTCATATCTTAAACTAAAATTATATTTGCGTTGAATAGTCTAATTCTTGATAGAAATTATTTTATAAAGTTTAAAAACTTAATTTTTTTTACCTATTATTTCAAAAATCTCTCATTATGTACGTAAAAACCGCGGTTAGTATGAAATAAAAATCTGACAACTGCTAGTTATTGGTTATAAGTAGGTAAATAAAATACTTTTACGTTTTCGATTTAATTTACCTATCAATATTATAAAAACACGTTGCTTTATTCTATAGGTAAATCAAATATTCAAGTAAAATAAAAAAATAAAAATTAAGACCATCTCTTAAAAATCTAAAGACATAATTGCTCCGTTGGAGTTTCATATACACTGTTGACTATACTTAGCCTGAAGCTGAATCCAGATGCAATATCGACTGGGGTTGCTACCTCAATACAGCCTGTGTATTTGATGACGTGGTATCGGAAATACCTGGGAAACAACTGGAGCGAAACTAACGTCATGAACAGGGACGAAGGACTATTAATAACTATGCGTGGGTGAATAATTATTGGTTATCGATGAACTAAATTGTGGTAGGAAAGTGTGTGTGTTAAGATGGCGATTTGCATTAAGGCAGCTTTTATTGTTTGGTCACAAATACTTAACAACAATGAGTATGATATCGTTATGTCTCGTTGATAAGAAAAATATTATTCATGAAACTTTATCACAATAATTGTAGATAGAGTAGTTAATTTCGGGGAATCGCGGTAAAATCACATCGTAACGGAAAAACTATGACAAGCTCTATAACGGTGTGTAATACATAAACGACATGTACACGTCCCATTCTAATTTTACTCAAGTAATTACTGCCAACACATCCTTACTTGCAATCATTTAAAAATTGCAAGTGAACTTTAAATAATTGATTATTAATCAATTAATTATGGGTGTTATAAGTTTGACATATTAATTATATAATATTAATTAATACGTCAAACTTATCACCCCTCTATTTGGATGGGGTTAATAAATAATTATGACGTGTCTGTGTGTGCGTATGTTGTCTGTCTGTGGCATCATAGCTCCCAAACGGGCGAACCGATTTGTATAATTATTTTTTTTGTTAGAAAGGTGACTTAATTGTTAGTGTTCTTAGCTATGTTTTTATGTAAACATGATTGTTTTCCTTTTGTACATAAACTTCACTATCCACAAAAAAAATAATGAAAAATGGGTATGTATAGTGTATTTTAATTGTAACAGACACGTTAAACTTATAACACCCCTCTTTTTGGATGGGGTTGGTAAATAATTAATTATTTCACGCCTGAAAAATAAAACTTACGATTTTTTAATGTTTGCAAGTAAGGATAACGATCATAACTGATTATTTACTTTATTACTTATTATTATTGATTTTTTGAGATACATCTCGGTTTCCCCGGAGCTGGGTTTTTTTTGAGCACTTACCTTTAACAGGCCGAACATTCGGCACATCTCTGATACAAAATAAACAGATAAAATGAGAAACTTTTTTTTAAGTCGGTTAGTATACAAAACCTTCTCCTAAACATGACAAATCTTTTTTGAAAGCCACATACAAATCGCTTCAGCCAAACGCGTGAAAATCGCGGACAAACGAACATAGGTACATACTTACAGGTCAAACTGAGAACCTCCTTTTTTGAATTCGGTTAAAAATTATCTCTTTCAAATTTCAGGTACGGATGACATTTTTATTTAAGACTTGACCGTAACTGTAGGTGAAATTTCAGCTAAATCCCCATCCAAATCTGGACAAAGGGCAATCATTCATACATAATCACAAACTTTTAAGTTTGTTATTTTATTAATCCAAGTCAAACGATGAGTCATACGTACATACATACATAACTTCACGCCTGTATCCCTTATGGGGTAGGCAGTTATAAAACCATCTGATGTCACTTTAGACAAATTCGGAGGCATTATGATGGCGAAGAGAGGCTTTTGTAGTGACAGGGGGTCAGCCTAAAAATAAATTACAAATTACCTAAACAGACACACCAGCTATGTGGCTGCAAAGTAGGTACCTAAGTTTTTCATATAGGAAGGTACTTAAGCTAGTTTTTTGGAGACCACATAGCGGAAAGAGGGGAGGGGGTAAACTAATATAATATGTATATGTGTCATACATTACACCCATAAGTTACAGCCATGACTGGAATCTTTAAGACATTTTCTTAATTTTAATAAAAAAGAGCTTTTCTACATAAAGTATACACGTTCATCAACCTTACATTAATGAAAAAAAAAAACAAAAGTTCAAAATGAAAGCTATCGATCTAAATTCCATTCATTCTATCCATTTAAAAAAGTTACTTTATAAAAAAAAGTCTGAAATGCACACCTGTCACGTCAGTAAATTGACAGCTGTTTTTAGTAAGTTCTGTATTACGCAACAGAAAAGGCGGCAAGCAAGCGCCAATTATTATTAAATTAAGTCTTCTTAGAATTTCATTGTAGAGTTGGAAGGTTGCGTTTGGTTAGTAACATCAGAGGTAACATGCTTATTTACAGAACAATTCTAGAAACAGGCATTTTCTAGAATCGTTCTGTAAATAAGCATGTGGTGAGGGCTTCAATTATAAATTTCGCTGGGGAACATGGTACGTAGTTGCGTTAATATTTCAATATTTTCATTTCGTTTGTCAATTATTTTTCGTCATTACAATTTTCTTCACGTCCATGAGACTTTCTGATAAAACTTACCTAAAAAACTATAAAGCGTCTTATGTCGCAATTAGGCAATGGTGTAAGTTATAAACAGAAAAGAACTTCAGGTAAACGATTAGTTTTGCGCAGTTTGACTGTCCCTTGATACGAAAGGAATTTCTTGATGACACTTTATTTCAGTTCTTCTAATACAAGTTCTTGAATAAAAAGTATATCGAAAATTTAATAATGTAAGTCAGGCTTAAGATAATATGTTATTTGCGTGCATAAACAGAACAAATCTGTTAAGCACTATTTTCCTTACCTTTACACAATTTTACACCTTTACCTCAGTGCATTATAACAATAAACCATCGTCATGTATAACTTTTTCAATTGATGAAAGTTTTTTCTTTAAGTGGATTTTGAGTTTTTCGCGTATTAAAACTGGCCGACACCTAGGCTTTATTGTTATTATTATTTTATTATTTATTGTGCACTTAAAGTTTATTTTCTTTCGCTCATAGTCAATGCTGGACTGGGAGCGAAAGAAAACCATAGAATGTGCCAGCTGCTTCTCTTCCCGGGCATACTGTCAAAGTCAGTTAAGGGACAGAGGTTTTAAAGGCGTTTTTGTGGGCGATAGGCTGACCCCCTGTCACTACAATAGTCTCTCTCCATCTTTATCATACCTCCAAATTTGTCAAACGTGACATCAGATGGTCTTGTAACCTCTGGTGTTCTGTCTACCCCATAAGGGATACAGGCGTGACGTTATGTATGTATGTATGTATGTTAAAGTTTATATCTACATATAATTTTCCATTGTTTATATGTTTACAAATAATTCCAATAAAGGTATGCTTGTAGACTTTAAGATATTTGTCATTTGGAATTTTGAGCCTTAGATAGTCCCATTATATTGAACAAATCCAAGTCACTTTTAGTCGCTTGCGCAACAATATGCGATCAATACAATGGTCGAGTCCCTTCCTGTATGCTAGCTATGTAATCAAATGAATTTATTCATGTAATGGTAGATTTTAAATGGAAAAGTGTTCTTAAAACTATTGTGTAAATAAGTTATGAAATGACTGTGATTGTGTACCTACCTGCATACCTGACAAAGTTATGAACTAAGTGCTTACAAACTCTATTGTGTAGATATATAAATTCAATAAATCTGGAGAGTTTGTGTGATGAAACGCGTCGATCACAGAAACATATTAATATGTTTTTCATATCATTCTTAATAAAGTCCATAATAATTTTACTGTTTTTAGTACCTAGAACTAACAACGTACATAAACCAGTAAAATCTTATTCTTTGTTCTTTGATTTTTAAGGATTTCATTACATTTCTTACCCCAATACAGCAAACTTAATATCTAAACATTTATAAATAATTTGCGCATACACAGCGTTCCTTCACTTAAGTAAACCTTTTAAGTCCGAGTAGGTTACAAAATTAGGGCATCCAATAGCATCGTTATACAATCACTTTAGGCCTCAAAATGTTTCCCTTATTTGATATATTATCTGAGTTCTAAATCGAGAGCCAGGGACGTTCTAAATCTTCACAAATTTGCATAACATAGTTTAGAATGAGGATCAAATTGCACAAGTTAGCTTCAGATCTCGTACAAAGATGTGTCCTTGATGGAGCGTTTTTTTGCCAAGTTTCCTTTCTATTGTGTCTTCAAGAGCAATAAAGCCAAAGTATTGACCGCCTGTTTTTTTAAAACACGCGTTTGACACCAATCTGTCGCAGTTATAGATAGAGACTGGCTGGTTATATGACTCTGAAGGGATGACTCGCAGATCACTGCGTGCAGACAAAAAACTGTTCAGCAGCAGCGATGTGCAGAGATACGTGCCCTATTTTACATGCAAACTCTTCATTTCATAGCAACTTTTTATAATTACATACTTTTTTTGGTTGTTTTTATTTTATTTTGAAATTATGCCTGGACGTACATTTTTTCTGCACTTTTTTTTTAATAAGTACTTTTAGATAAGGCTTTTTTACGTTTGTTATGTTATACCTATTTTGGGTTATTTATTTGAGTAGGTACCTAGTATGTTGGACGAATGTTCGGGATATAAAATGATCGACTTTTTATAAACGCTTCCACTGAGCTGAGTCTACAGGACATATGTAGGTAGCTAACTAGTTATCATCTATACTTATTACTTAGTATGAATTAAATAGGAAATAACTTTTGGAAAATTGTTAAAAACTGACAACAACAAAAACAACAAAATGCTTTTATTAGATTTTATGTTTTATTAGATATCTTAACGATGTCAGTTAATGGCCATCACAACCTAACTAGGAATCTTCAAGTAAGTCAAGGTCAGTGAACTAAGATGGCGGCTACTTCAAAACCTCTAAGTAGTCCGATTATCGATTTATTGCTAGATTGATGTTGTTTGTGAAGATAGGCCGTTTTTTTCCAATTTGTCCTGTTGGGTAAACAATATTCATAGATCATATCAAGTATTTCTGTTATTCGAGATGGTGTATAAAATTAAGAATTTATTGAATTTTTCAAGTTTTTTAAAAGGATATTGTGCTGTGCTTGTTTAAAAAAATGTTTCGAGCCTGTTCTTCCCTACGCCTGATATCAGCTGCTCCGTCATTTACTTACCTACTAATTATATGCAACGAACTCTCAACAATATATTTTGTTCTAATTTCAATAGGTATTTTTCGACCGTTTCGGAAAAATTTAAAAAGCGTTCAGATAAATTGATTTTGATTTGATTTGATTTAAAATTTAAACATTTGAAATATAATTTACTGATAAAGTTGCGTAAAATTTAATCATTACATCTACTTAATTTTTATAAATTATTCATCATTATTTATGCGCACGATTTTCAACCTGATAAATAGTCATGACGTAACTTAAGAAAAGAAAAAAAAGAAAAGATTTAAATGTGGACATACAGAAACATAAATTATTGAAGTAGACATTTATTATTTATATGTTAGCTCTCCACAAAGAATTTGGAGGAATTATTAAATTAAGCGATCCACTTATATAAATTTAATAGTAGGTATTAGATTGCAATTGTGAAAGTAAGCCATGGGAACTGAGAGCTGAAGGTATAAATTTGCGACGATGTAATGGGACTGCACTGGAATGCAATGTTATTTTACATCATATTCAAGAGTACCATAGCACCAACTCATGACCCATTTTGCTTAAAATTCGTTTGAAACTGTCAAACTTGTAAGGTCTCTCATTAAATGTCAGTGTCGAATGAAGTGATAACAAGTTCGTCACCAAGGAAACCTATGTTTAAGCAAATTTCGACATTCTAGCATTTAGACGATTTGCCAAAATGAACTTGTTGTGGGTCATGATTCAGTTGTTTCGTTAGTACATACCTACATATGTAGGAAACTAATGTTAAGATTAGAATGATACGCACTGAAACGCATACTACGCTGAGAGGTCCTGGGTCTGAATCCCAACCGAGTCAGATTGAGAAATAAACTTTTCTAAACTGGCTAAGGCTTAGGAGTATATCTTGTGGTAGCACTAAATTATCTAAACTTTTCTTGTAATAGTCGATGTGTGAGTTAACTCAATTACCTACTTCAGAGACCAACTTCTTGCTTTACGAATTATGACTTTTCGTAAATTTTCCATTTTTTCTATTTTTATTCTAAGTACATTTTACAAGAAGTTCACAAAGAAGAAGGAAGTAAGTATACTTTTGGTTCTTTCTTCATAATTTGAATAAAAGTATGTAAAGACATTATTAGGGCAATGCATACGGCCATAATCATGTTATGGCTTACGTTATTAACAATGACTATAGTCGAAGATGGAGTGCACGTAGTATTTATAATGGAGAATGTATTAAAATTGTAATAACCTATGATGAGAATAATCTATTATTTAAAGACTTAATAAATCTTTATTATTTAACTTTAAATCCAGCTACTTTTCGATTCCATTGATTCCTATCTGCTCCAACGAGGCATAATATATGGGCAATTCGTTCAAAGTTTTTAGGCTGAAACATATTATTAACTTTTTTTGCCCCATCCGCGATCCGCCCGTTAATGATGTTGCTACCATAAATAGATGTTGCATTATGCATGGTATTTCTAGGTTGATGATTAGACGTATAAGATTAAATGGAATTTCTATAGGTAAGCACTGATGAAGAAATAAAAAACTATCGCACTGTACCTATGTGCGTTTGAATGCGGTGCGTAATCTCTTAAATTAAATACTATACAGTATAAGACAAATATGAGACAATGCGCAATTGGTTATTACCTCAGATCATACAAACACAGAGATATGCCTTGCACGTTAATTTGTTCCGGTCCCGATGTCTCCAAGTTTCTCCCACTTATTATACTAACACAACAATAAAAGTAAACAGCATAGCACACATATGAATATTTCTCACGCACACTATTAATTTCGTTATAACACTAACAAATCAACTAATAGTCCACATGCAAAAAAAAGGCGGCACCCGCGCTCGTAGCTACGAATGATATGCACACACACTAATGCAGCTAGGTTTGAAATTGGTTATCTATAAAATGTCGATGAAATTTATTGAAGTAATTTTTTTAGCAGTTAACTTTTTTACCCGACTTATTCAAAGGAAGGCAATTTATTTAATGAGTATGTATGTGTTTCTATGTAAAGCACACATACAATTAATAAACGTCAAGTGAAGATATTACTTCGCCTTTAAGTTTTTTTTTTTTTTTATAAGTGACTAAACCCGCGTTTGACCTCAATCTCACCTGATGGTAAGTGGAGATGAGGTCGAAGATGAAAGCACGCGGGTTTAGGAAGGATCTGGCTCTTTATACAATATTGCCGGAACACATTACCGCCGGAGCGGCAACATTTGGCGGCAGACTTTATATAAAGGGTGGTCGCTAGCCAGGCGGACCCAGAAGGGATCCTACCACCAAGCGAAACCTAGTCTGACCATAAATATTGTAATAAAGAAAAAAACAATAATTTAACTGCAAATAACATTTTTTACTTTTACAGTGTGTTAGTTTAATACATAAATATACAACAATTAGAAATATAAAAAGCTTTTTCGAAGTAGTCTCCATTGGCTGTAATACAGTCCTTTAAACGTTGAGGCCAGTTATCAATAGAAGCACGCACTCTTTCCATGGGAAAATTCGTCACGGCCAATCGTATAGATTGTTTTAGGGACTCCAAATTAATTTAATTATTTTTTTTGCAGGGAGATCAAAAATAAGTAATTGTTATATTTATCAAGAACCTAACTTATTATAACAATGTAATCAATAGTATAAATACATAAATAATATTGATTAAAGGTAATCAACAAATGATTTTATTTAACAAAATTATCATTTGATAATACGCCTTAATTTTATCGATAAAATGTAGACAACCACACATCCTTAAGTCACGAACGCAACCAGCGGCCGCACCACGAGTTACCGAATAAGTGAGTTTTTTCATAGGTATACTAATCCATTGCGTAGTTAAAACCACGCATGCATAAATTTCCTGTGTTACGCAAGCAATAGTGTTTGCTCTTCACAAACGTAGTAATTTACTATGTGATCCGATTTTACAACTAAAGTGTTATTTCCAGTGAATGTTTTACAAGTTTTAATAAAAAAATACGCATTATTTCAGTCAGATACGTGTGAAATGAGATGCCATCTTTACTATAATTAACTTTGGCACTAGTATTTTTACAAAAAACCACTGAACAAGCCGGCATTTTGAGAAAATCGCTAGAAGTGACGCCGTTGCGAGTTGACACACGACTATTAGCAAAACTCACAATGAGGTATGTTTTTTACCTGATTCGTTCGCACGTGACACGCCCACTTAGCACATCTCTTAGTTTTTATGATCTGAGGTTATTACGCACGCAGATGAAGTGTACGGTGGGTCTTAAGCTTAAGTAATTACTTATTACTTAAGCTTAAGACCCATCGTGCCACGTAAGTATACATTTATATGACCCTTCACTTTTACAGCTCCCATTATAAAAAAACTATGATAACCTTTGATAATAATATAAATTAGTGATAATAATTTCCATTAAATTCAGTCCAGTCGACTGTTTATTACATCTATGGGATTAAAATTTTCGAATTTCTATTTTTTTATCAGTGACTAGGGTTTGGCATCAATGATGTTATGTGTAGGTATAGGTAAGAAGGTGAAGGTCAAAACATGCATGTTTAGGAAAGAATTGATAAATTCGATCACTCTAGCAATTGTGTTAATTTATTTAACAATAGAGTGATATAAGTAGGTAAGATAGAGATAACGCTCTAATTAAAGCCTGTTAAAATTATGTAGGTAGGTAAGTATCCGATTCATATAGTTAAAAAGATTAGGTGTTGAAGAGCAAGTATCACATCTTAAGTGAACTCTACACTAAGGCGCAAGTCGATCTTGACACTGATATGGGCTTTGAAAAGGTCAAATTGTTAAACTAAACATACAAGTGAATATGTAGGTATGTACAAGTGCATTACGACATTTTCCATCTGGCTGCAGTGGTTTTCATTATATAACTACAGACGTGACAGAGAAAATGAGTTTTTTGCGGTTATTTCCGTATTGTAATCTTATAAAGGATGTTCAGCGTTATTGGGAAATAATGAATTAATAATTATGAAAAGTCCTACACGTAATACGCATCTCGTTTAGTTAAATAGCATACTTAGTAATACCGGACTGGTTTTAAAGATAAGGCTTGGAAATCTGATAAAGGTTGCAGCTTAAAGCTGTTCGTAATGGAGTTTATCGGAGGAGGCTCACGACTACCGCAAGATATACATATACAGGGAAAAAATTTATAAAAAGCGGGCAAATTTCTACAACTGACAAACAAAAGGTTCTTTTTTTTTGTTTGTCAGTTGTACTTTTACTTCAAAAATCTATATCAGAAAATCATTTAGCATAGTTAGGTAAAATTAAAAAATAAAGGTTTTTTACGGATGTACTTACAAAAATTACAGAGCTTAGAACAACTCTTATACTTTATCTGTAAGCTTTTATCACTCAGGACACGAGGACACGAGTCTCCTTAGCACAGGACAAGTCTAGGTATGGGTACCTACCGCTCCGGTAGCGAGTAGCTTTAAGCTAAAATCCACCAAGCCGGGTCAGTGCTGGCTGTTGGATATCAGAATTAATTCAGGACACGGAGAATTACTTCTGATCCCTTATGACAATTGGCACACGGGACTAGCGGTTTGAAATACCCATCCTTGGTAAAACGATTGGACCGAACGTTGCTTAACCTGTTATGTCTAAGTATACCTTCATATACATACACGGTATACAAGTATACAAGGTAGCATTATGCCACAACGATTTCCAACTAAATTGACGCTATAACGACCACCTTTTAAGATCACCAAACTGTCGCATTGGGTTCAACAAAATCAAGAAAGTTTTTGATAAGGTCGTTGAACTATTTATTTACGTAAAACTATGAATATCAATGATCGCATAAAAAACGAGGTTAATAATCGGACACCATGTGGATGAACCCGGCTGTAACAAGGCATATTCTACTAGGTATCATTAAAATCATGCGGTTTCTTCGCCAATTCGATTAAATAACTTACTTCTTACAGTGTTTGAAAATATTGACTATAAAAACCTTTAATTGCTTTGTAGGACGTACAGTCATCTGCAGACAAAAAAATATAACTAAATATGTCTAATCATATGTTTTAGTTCATTCTGCAAATAATTCATATTTTAGGTCATACAGTTGGCAATTTCCAAAGCTAAACTTTACATTTGGAAGTCACTAAATTTGACTTCATTTGTCTTTTTAAGAACTTTTGTTTCAACTAGTTTACTAAAATTAAACCCTTGCTCTGCCAAATTTCAAAACCAGCAGTTTGATCAATATTTTAGAGTAAGTACCTAATAAATACTTACTCTAAAATATTGTTCAAACTCAACAACTAAAATAACAACTAAAACAACTAAAATAACTTTTAAATTAACTTTAGAAACGGGATATTTACCATGTTTTTCATTTATTTTGAGTTCTCGATAGTTCTCGATTAATTTAAATGTTAATGACCATGCCAGTTTAAAAACTTATAACTAAAATAACATTCAAAAAGTATTTCAAATCGTACCTTTTAGAAAAACAAAAAATTGGTATTCCACATGGCTATTTGGTAACGGACTTCATAGTATGATGCCCACAACCACCACACATACATGCTTGAAACACCAATCAGACTCACATTTTATATATCACATTTCATATGTATTATTTTATTATTAATTATTCATTGCTCTTATCCTGTTTATATTTATTATTTATTCACTTTAGATATTTTTATTTTTGTACATGAGCATATGTTTATTATTATTTTATAATGTAAATAATCTAATATAATATTATCTCCCTATGAACGTTCCTTGGCTATGGCAGAATTATCAGTGATTTGTTCGCAAGAGCAATACTTCTCACTGAGCCATGGCCTTTTTGTACTGCCGCAACACACACTTTTTATTTAACTCAGTATAGTAAAAAAGAAAAAGAATTAGTGTACTTTTTACCAATTGTTTTTTAATCTTCTTTTTAATATTGTTTTTTTTTTCTTTTTAATATTGTATTTTTCTTTCTCCTTTTTTTATTGTAATGTGTGTGTTTCTTTTAGTACAAATAAATGAATATTATTATTATTATTCTTTTTTCAAATATATGCTCTCCGAGGAGGTTAATAAGTGTACGGGCCGAAGCCAAGTACTAATAATTAATTTGCTAGAGATAGAAATTTTCGTACTATTCTGCATGTGTTAAGAATAACGGCTTTTTGTAAAAGTTGAACTTTAGACGTGTGGATATTAAGGATGTTGAGATTGGTGTGTAGTGTGTTTGGTATGACGCCTGTAGAAGAAATGATAATCGGGACTGTTCTGACTGTGTTAACCTTCCATTGTGTTTTTATTTCAATTGACAAATCGATATACTTGAATATCTTTTCAGAATGTGTGGCGAGAAGGTTATGAGTGTTGCAAATGGATATGTCAATTAGGAATACAGTTTTATTTAATTTATCTAAAACGGTGATGTCAGGTCTATTGAAGTGTATAGTTTTGTCAGTGATGATTGTTCTATCCCAGTAAATCCTGTATTGGCTATTTTCTAATATTATTTGTGGTTATTATTATTATTATTAAATATTTTTGTACGGATTTGAAATAATTTGAATTACTATTACACGCGATGAAAACGTTTTGATAAGTTTAGTACTTATTTATTTTTTAGACCAGATTATAAATAAAGAATGCACTTCGCCCGAGCTTACGCTACTGAGTGCCCTAAAAAACTACCTTCACTTTCAATATGAACTTCTTTTTAAGCCTGTCAATATTTATCGACGTCAATAATTCTCAGGTTGCAATTTATTGTGCTGGCAACTTCGATATGCATCTATAGTCTGTATCCAAAACTGACACTCTTAACAAATACGAATTTTAAGTAAAATAAATGCATTCACGCACACGTTGTTTTATTTACTGTCTGTACCATTTATTTATGAGACAGCGACTCCTGCGCAGGCCTTTTATAGAAATATTCGTTGCCGGCTGGGGTTTGAATCATTCTTTTTATTTTTTCATATTTTTTTAATTTTCTCTCACATACCTCATTTGGGTTCTTAGTAGTCTGTGAACTGTGAAGTATGTTATTCTATGTTTCTTTCACTAGTCATTAAAACGAAGTTGATTAATCTATGTTTCACAAATTAATCAAGGCATAATTTCTAAGCTATCAAAGTTTTTGTTCATTTTAATCCTCACTTCTTGCAGTTTGGTTTCACATCCATGCGTTCACGCATCGAATAGGTATTACAAAACTCAGTAATAACTATAATGTTTTCGACGATATTATTATTGCAGTTTTGTTGTAATTGCATACATTTAGAGCAAGTATCTTTTACGAAACATTCATATTTTGAGACCATTATCTTGTTTTTGAACTACTTAAAACATTTTCAGATGCTTTCGTCATATCGTCCTGGCTTAATTGCTTTTTGGTTTAATTGATTGAGATTTATTTTATAATTTTGAACGATATATTTAAGTTGTTTTCGTATTGTTAATGGTTGTGAAATCAGATGCTTGTTTGTAAACAGACTTAAACATAGTGAGTCGTTTATGAAAATTAATTACGAACTGTCAAAGGAGGTGAGAGGAGAAAGGAGCTTAATCTTTGCAAGCTTTCATGGCAAATAACAGATCAAGATAGACGTAAATTGTGCCATTCGATCATGGCCCAGCAGTTGCACAGTTTGATTCTCATAATAATTATAAAGAATTGTGTCTTATAAAATATATTCTTGAGATTTACAATAAACCAAGGACCTAAATATTCCAGAACAGTTGTGGACATAGAAGAACAAAGGCGTCCTTCTAATAGGAAAGCGCCATAATTCTCATAGTACATACCTATCGAAAATACCTACGTAAGCGTTGGCGAAATTCTAGTTTTTAAGGAACCCTGATAGCCTAACAGTAGGTATATCTTTTATATCCCTCAGGAGTCTCTCAAATTAGCCAATTGGAAATTAATAAGTGGTAGTAGGTATTTGAAGGATGTCAACATTAATAAATCTTCACTGAATCGATATTTTCAATCCAAGATTCTATCCAATCAAACAGAAATATGAATATTGATTTCCACGTCAATGCCCATAAGTTGTGGTGTTTGAAATCAAAGATCGAAGGATTTAATATTATATTGACATTCAATATAAGACGCGGCAATTAGAGAGTGAAATTACTATTATAGATAAAATAGAAAATGATATTGCAACGGTTACTATGTCTTTTATTGTACATACAGTCAATTTAGATACTGCGCTGCGTTTCACGAAAGTCGTGAGAAACGTGTTGACATTATTTAAAACTAGCTGTTGCCCATGACTTCATCCGTCACCATCCAGGTACGAAGTATCCTCTGTGTTATTTAACTGTTACATAGTTCACTATAAAATATTAGGTAACAAACATTTATAATAAAAATAGGACAATATTTCATCTGGATTTACTTTCATGGAAACACAAAAATCCTTCTCTTATTTCCTGATTCTTTCTTGCTTCTATCTACTTATTTACGTGTTTCTTTACCTGTAACTAACTTACATGCGATATTCCAGATTTTATATTACTTACCACTTTGGTTGTAAATATCCAAATACAAAAAAAAAACTACAACTTTATGTTTTAAGGGATGGAATGATAACTAAATTTTAAATATTTCTTTCGACGACCACTTTGGCGCTGGGGTAACACTGCCTCAGACGCCAGTGGTCGCGGGTTCCATGCCCGCACGGAACAAGAAAAAAAAGTTCCGTCTCTGGGTTTTTATCTATTTATGTATTTATATTCTAGATTCCCCCTAATTCGCTACATGGTATCCAATAACACAAGTTATGCTTACTTTGGGGCCATGTGTTTGGTGTGATTGTCTAAGGATTTTATTTATTTATTTATTTTGTCGATAAAATTGAGTGAAATCATCTCTCAGTACATCTTAAGAAAAGAAACTACGTTTGTATGTTCAAGGTCATATTTGGAAATACGGAACAGAGTTGGTTTTAGTATGCACAGATCCACTAGTCTAAGAATAGTAAGTACTCGGGGCTCAAGCTTTTAAACATCGTGTCCTCCGAGCTTAGCTATATTTCGTCAACGAAGTCTGTGAAAATGTCCTTTTGAAAAGACGTCACATGCAATAACAGCAACTACTGCACCCCAGCACAGATGGGCAGGTACTACAAGAAGACTTAGGTATTTGTAATTTTTGTTAAGTTAACGCATTGCACTACATAAGTAGGTACGCTGTACGGCACACATTGTGCCAAGCCGTTGTTCATACACATTAAAAAACAAAAGCAATGAACATTTCATCACAGCTAATTATTCATTTGAAATTTGAATAAAGAACTAACGATATAAAAATAATTAACGATTAGAAATATATTCACTCATTACTATAATCTCTTAATTACAATTAACAAACCGTAAACCAAGCAATTAGGTTTTTTTCATCACACATTGCGTTTTATTAGTTAAATCTAGAAACTTTAACTCATATTTAAATATTTTCTTTTGAAATTTAGCATTGAGTAATGAATGCAACTATTTAATTATGTTGTTTTGCTTTTAGGTATTCATTTAGCACTCCTTGTTCTAAATTTTTGGTAGGTACGTAATATGAATTCGTAAATTGTTGCAGTTTTTTTTTAATAAGTATGTAATAATACATAACGATTTCGATAGGTACAGAAGGCAGCACATCAAGCGTTACAAATCTGTTAAAAAAATTAATTGAATCTGAACTCTATGCCCTCGACATAAGTTAAAATTGGTTGGGAAAATTTGACAGGTAATGTAACGCTTGATCTGCTGCCTTCTATGCCTCGGTATCTGTAATCGAACTTTTGCGTCGATTAAAATAAGATCTGTTAGATACAAGTAATAAACCCATTGAAAATTGGTTATTACCTATAAATATTGTGGTAGGTATGTACCTACAAAAATTTTCGTAAAACTATCGTTTAAATTAAATTGTTCCCATTTAAATTAGGTATTTAAAGACCTTAGACGATACTGCAGTGAATAAATAAATCGATACATCAGAATCACTTTTAAAGACCCAAAGGACAAAAGTTTCCTTTGCAAACCACCGTAGAAAAGTAAAGAATTGACACTTACAGAAAAGAACATCTAAATTCAAAATAGAAAGGACTTCAAAGTCGATAAAGTTAGTCGTTTTTTATAAATTTCCTCGATCACGTGGTTTTAATATTTAATCCGAGCTCCATTTGTATTTGTTACTTATTTTATTAAGAAATTCCTATGCGGCTTAAACCGCGCAAAGTTTTTAATAGGTGAGTCTATTAGACTCTCTTCCATGCTTGACTGGGAGTAAAAGAAAAACATACAATGGGCCAGCTGCTTCTCTTCCCTGGCATACTGTAAAAGTCATACAGGTCCGATTGTCGGGTTTTTCCCGCCGAAAGGCGTGTAGCTGTAAGCATACATAATAATAATAATAATATATTTATTTATTTTGGCATCTTGGCCAAATTGCAATGTTTTTGTGGGCGATAGGCTGACCCCCTGCCACTGCAATGATCTCTCATCATCATTATAATACCTCTTTTGTCAAACGTGACATCAGATGATTTTATAGCCTCTGGTGTTCTGCCTTCCCCATAAGGGATACAGGCGTGAAGTTATGTGTATGTCTAATAGACTAGGCTCTACGTATAAAAATAATAGCCACATATAATAAATAACCATAAACTTACATTTAGCGATTATTTGTTTACTACTTCACTTAAATAACATATTTAATTCAACCATGTGTAAACATGTGTTGAGCCAGATCACAGTTTAGTAGTTTATGTTATGTCACAGACAGACACGCGTTTCCATTTAGAAGATCGACAGAACTGGTTTTAATAACTTTCTTTATTATAAAGAAGTGCTTGATATATTTTAACTCTGAAATGATAGAAATGTTTGAGTCTAAGTTGCTTTTTTTCCTTAACATGTTGTCATAGTTTTTCTTTTTCAACCGACTTCTATAAGGAGGAGGTTCTCAATTCGTGTGTATGTTTTTTTGTGTCTGCTACATGACATTTGGATAATTATTATTTTGATACATAGAATATTTACATTGACGATCTTATTTTACTTATACCTACTTGAAGTCGGATAGGTTAATGGTCTGCATGGTACATTAAAGGTACTTACTAACTAACATATAACATTTTGCTCCTTCTCATCACTTTCCATTAAATGAGGTGGTGGTCTTGTATGTACAAACATTATTAATTCTATTTCATTATAGATAATATATAAAATAATGTAAGACAATAAAAAAATACTGACCATATGTACCTAAATAAGTTAAGTTTACGCGAAAAAAGTTTATTAACATAATCAAATACTCTTTACAGTTGATTCACTGGTTGCTCACTATAAACTTTTAAAACTTCATTATTTATCGATTTCAGTTGTATTGCAACATGAAAAAATAAACGCATCCGGCTTTAAAAACGAAATAAGTAAAATTAACGCTCGCGGTGTTCATTCGAATTTCGAATTTCAATTGAGATCGTAAACGACAATGACCTGGTATTTTGATCCAATTATTATTAAGTAATCCTCTGAAAACAATATCAAATTAAACTTACCTCACATAATCATAAGGTTTAAATTATTCGGTAATACCTGGTAACACAGTAGTAGTGCATCCGAAACACAGACTGTAGTAAGTTTGAAGACTTTTTTGAATAGATGTTATACATATTTACGAGCATCATAATAACTAATAGTAATCAACACCTATAATCAATAACCATGTTATAACAAACTAATGGAAAACCGCTAATCCGATCCTGTGTCGCTAGGATATGGGTCCTTATTACTTACACAAGCTGTTCTAAACCTTTATTTAGCTCAAAAATTTTTCGTTATCGTCGTCTAGATAGATTAAGTACGTAGGAAACTAAAATATTTACCTATATAAAAAATGAAAATAAATGATTTCAGGTGGGTATATTTTTGACTAAACTTTGAAAGTTTAATTATATGCACATGAATTAATTTAAGGTATTTTGTATATTAATCTCTAAACTTTAAACGCGCCGATAAATAAAGTAACGATAAGGTTGGCTTGTAGGCGTAAAATATTATGATATTTTTAGAAGACTTTGTTTGTATAGGGGGCTTAAAGAGGTCCAATCTAGAAACTTTTAATCAATGGAATGTTCTGTCCCCTTTCATGACATAGGTACTTCTCAAAAAGTAAGTAGTAGAGCTTTAATGTGACTCTACACAACCAAACCTAAGGTTTATTTTCTAATAACCTTTTTCTTATGAATATCTGAACTTTATAAATTTAAAAAACACTATATTTGACATTACTACATTCAATTAACGTCTAATAATCAACATTATTACCTACTTATTACCAACTACCTAGTATAGGGCCGCCAGACTGTTGAAAACATGTTGAAAACCAATGCTTCCAACCAAGGTTAAGGAAGGTTAAGTTGTTGTCAACCAATTCCGAGTCATCCACACTGTTACAAACGGTGGTTTCCAACAAGGAGACAAACAAGAACACACGCCAAGGTCACGCCAGGCCACGCCCCTTAATCGTCAGTGTGCTCTGATCTCTCGCGTCGGAAACATCTTCGCGATGGCAGTTTTGTATGCAATTGAGGATACAAAGAAGGAAAGGTTGAAACGCAGGATAAAAAGCTACAAAACTCGAGTCATTTCTAGTTATAGTTACATAGTAAAATATACAATAACAAGCGTACACACTGTCCTAAAAACAGACATACATCTACATAGATAACGCAAATGCATATCCTTTGCGTGTCCGAACCCCGACCAAGCGTCAAGGTTGGTCGCCTCTAGATTTAATATGTATTGTAATATGCGTGTATGTATGTCTATTAGAAAATCGAGTCCACAATATCAATATCGTTCTTAATAATCGATTTCATCGGCGGTATCGGTGTCTCTGAATCTTTTTGTATTTTCCAGTAATAAATATCAGCTGTGACGTCACAATAGGTCTTAAAAAGTCGGCACGCTTGGTTCGAATACAAATCGTGGCACTTGCGTTGTCTATGTAGATGTATGTCTGTGATTCTAAACACCGCCGTTTCCAACCCGCCAAGGTCATGTAATTTGGTTGTCAACAGCCGTCTTCACTGTTGGAAACACGTTGTAAACTAGCAAGGTCACCTTGGTTTGATGTTTTGTTTCCAACAGTGTATTTCGGCTTTACACTACACTTAAATCAAGTAGGTACCTAAGTATTACTAACATACAAATACTTAACGTGAAGGATTCAATTACTTGATAAATAAGAAGGTGCTTATTATTTTTTCAATTTATACGAGCCGAACTTAAAAAGTGAAATCACATTTACAAAAAGTAAAAGTGGTCAGACGCGAGTGTCAATAAGAAAATGCCTACTTTGTAAATACATTCCTTCTTAAATATTATCACGTCTTTGTTATGTAACCTGCAGTCCGTCAGGCAGGCATCTCTTAAAAGCGATCGGATGTATATTTTTAATGCATACCTATGATTTGCAATAAAATGTAGTAGACAAATAAGGTAGGTACAAGTTAAAAAAACTAATAAGCGATAATTATACTTAATCAATAGTTGATTAAACATGATTATCTTTAATTTAAAGCTGATTAAACCAACTTTAAACTAGTTTTAAAGTTACTTTTAGTTTAATTTAGTTTTAGAGCGTAGGTTGCCTACGTTCTCTTAAAATCACGAAAATATAAGTTTTAGTGTTATTGTTTTGAATTAATTACCAAATATAATCATACTTAAATATAAACTACTATGTAGAGACAAAAACATGTTTAATTTATGGTGTACCACTAATAAGAATATAAAACTTGTTATTTTGATCCCTAGATCATCCAATATAAATAATATGTCACATGGCAGCAGCCTGGCAGCCATTAGATATTCAATATTATGTTGTATTTAGTAGATATATAAAATAAAATATGTTAAAGCTTTAAAAAAAGTATATCTTACCGGC
The DNA here is from genome assembly GCA_944452665.1 of Stenoptilia bipunctidactyla. Classification (NCBI taxonomy): domain Eukaryota; kingdom Metazoa; phylum Arthropoda; class Insecta; order Lepidoptera; family Pterophoridae; genus Stenoptilia; species Stenoptilia bipunctidactyla. The sequence continues at coordinate 7,996,820 of OX101738.1, read as the reverse complement.
TTCCCGAAGTTGATTAGATGGTCTTTGAGCTCGAGCTAGAAAAACTAAAGAAATAAACACCAAACACGGTATATTTTGAAATAACTGCATTTTATTTGATTCCAAACCACTTTTCAAAAAAATATACAACTTTACTGGCACCTTCGTCTACGAATTTATAATGCCCGATTTGAATTTTAAAATTAAAAACTTAATTTCATTTTCGCGCGGTTGGTATGTGTGTCAAAGAATGGTGCGAAGCGGTCTCCGGCGCTGATGACTTTCGGAATAGAACTGAGGCTGCGCACGCAGGTGCTGTTCAACAAAAAGCACATCGCCGGCTAATCACGAAATAAAGATAAGAAGAAAAAGTGCCATGGCTTTTGAGCAAAAATTTGTATGTTACTATTTTAGATGTTGATTTAAGTTTGGTGACAGGTTAAGACCTCTATAAAATGCAAAGTGGCAAATCAACATTTTTCAAGACTTTTTTCCAAATGCTAATTTTGAAAACTAAAACGTGTTTTTAATATTCTTAATCCACGATATAAACGTTTCACGTACTGAATTGTGGATTTCAAAATTAATTGTTATTTCAAATTTATAACTTCAGTTATACCTATTGTATAGTTAAGTGTCTCCATGCCAACTAAAAACTAGATTGTATATTATTGTAAAGGGTTCTTAGGATTGGATTAAATATTGAAACACGCAGTGAATTTTATGAAACACTTCCCACTCGATGATGAATGGCAACCAACTTTTTTTTCACGAGGCCGTTAGCCTTTCATATTCTTTCATTTCATAAGTCACAATGAAATAAGTAAATAGGCATTTCTCACTTTCGTACTAGGTTTATGAACAGGATCATTCATCGCTATATCTGGTTAAAGTCTAATAAATAAAAATAATACTATTTAGCAATGAGGAGTTATCTGACAGCTCATAAAGATTAGTTCGAAAACCTCTATAGATGGCACTTTTAAAAACCCGAATGCGTTAATCTGTATACTATAATGTAGGTAAGTAAGTGGTATCTACTATTTGACTTTTATATCTTCTTCTAATATATCAAATTCTCGTGTCATAGTTTTCGTTGCCATACTACTCCAAAACGGCTTGACCGATTTTGATGAAATTTTTTGTGCTTATCCGGTATCTATGAGAATCGGCCAACATCTATTTTTTTTTTATTTATATGGCAAAACAACGTTTGCCGGGTCAGCTAGTCTATCTATATTATTTTACTTTTAAAAATGCAGTGTGGAATAAAAGTAAAGCGCCATCTATCGAAGCTTTTTGTACCGTTTTGTTTTTTTTTAAAGCTGTAAGAAAACCTCTCATTAAACACAGATTTCCAATATCGACACCATAGTTAATATCGACAATATGAACGCGGCAGCTTTTAAAAATATTAATATTTAAGCATCTGCCGTCGTCGTTATTAAAGTGCGAATAAGAACTTTCATTAAATTTAATGATCCGTGTTCATTGTGCTTGCTTGAAATATCTAAAATCGTGAATTCCGCAATAACTCTATAAATACATTGAAGTATATTTAAAATTAATTGGTTTCAAAAAAAGGGTAGCACTCTTCACAGTCAACTTTTCGTAGACATATGTAAAAAGCTATGTAAATAAGGATCAAAGCTGCGTCACACGTGCCTACGCGCGTACCGTATCTACGTAAGCATACGGCACTCGTGACGCAATTTGTCTAGTAAAATTTCTTCAGTGTGCTTATACAGTCGTGCCAATGGAATACTTAACCTATTTGGCTAAACTTCGATAAAAATCGAAAAACGTCCAATATCGCGGGAGCTAGCTCCGTCCTACGCGCGTGTTGCGTACGTCCGTACCGTACTCGCGTAGCTATATCCGTAGTAGTTTTGTATGAATACGAGGGTGGATTGAAAAGTTCGCGGCCTAGTCAAGAAAACAGAATAAAGTACATACAAAAATATTTTTATTTTTCGACGTAATCTCCATTTAGCTCTATGCACTTCTTCCATCTGCTTTCCAGAGCTTCCATACCTGTTTTAAAAAAAGATTCCTCAAGGTCTTCAAAATACAGGTTAACAGCGGCTTCGACCTCTTCATTCGTTAAAAATTTCTGCCCACCGAGGTGTTTTTTCAGGTTTGGAAACAGATGAAAGTCCGAAGGTGCCAAATCAGGAGAATAAGCTGGATGTGGATGTGGCAACAATTCGAAACCACAATCACGAATTTGAGCCATAGACTCGACAGACGTGTGGACTCGGGCGTTGTCCTGGTGAAACAACACTTTCTTTCTCAGTAATCCTGGGCGTTTCTGTTTAATTTCTTCACGTAAACGGCGCAGAAGGGTGCTATAGTACGCAGAGTTTATTGTTTCGCCTTTTGGAAGGTAGTCCACCATAATGACACCCTTAGCATCCCAAAAAACCGATGCCATCACCTTGCCAGCCGAAAGAATTGCCTTTGCTTTTTTCGGAGTTGGTTCACCTGATTTTTTCCATTGTTTGGATTGTTGTTTTGATTCTGGGGTATAGTGGTGAACCCAGGTTTCATCCATTGTCCCAAATCTGTCAAGAAAACCTTGTGGATCAGCCTCGAACATCTCCAAACAGTCGCGAGAAATCGTGAGTCGAATTCGCTTTTGCTCTACTGAAAGCAATCTGGGGACCCACCTAGCCGAAACCTTAGAAAAGCCGAGTTCATGGATAATGATGTTTTGCGTTCGTTCATATGAGATGCCTATAGTATCTGCAATTTCTCTGCTAGTCAATCTACGGTCTTTCAATATGAGATCACACACTTTATTGATGTTTTCTTCGGTCGTAGACGTCATTGGCCTGCCGGAGCGAGGGTCATCTTCGATGTTCTCTCGTCCACGTTTAAATTCTGCAACCCATTTTTTCACAGTGGTATAAGACAGGGCAGATTCCCCTAATGTTGTTTGCATGTCATCATGGATCTCCTTTGGTGTTCATCTTTTTTTAAACAAATATTTAATCACAGCACGTTGTTCAAATTTCTCCATTAGTGAAAATTTGTTCTACACACGTATTTATATTGTTCGTAAAATTTTATTTAAACAAGATATCGAATTGAAAATTCGCGGGCTGACAATTGAATAATGACAGTTCAAAATGACGGCAGAAAAAATAACAAAAGTTTTTTTTTTTAATGGCCAGGCCGCCAACTTTTCAACCAATGTAGTACGTGCGTAGACATGCGTGACGCAGCGTTGGCCCTAAGATGACTTTTAACTTTGGAGATAATTTTTTTTTTCACAACACTATCACATTTTAATTGTAGTACATACTTACTACTTAAATGTATTCTTATTTTTCTAACAACTGAAATCGAGTGTGTTCTTCAGCAAAACAATATTCTTCAAATGTTTTCTTTTTCTTTTTCCCGCTTCACGACATAATGTAGGAGGAATATTCTATTTCACAATACAAAAAGAAATCTGTACTGCAGGCTGCGTTAATTTAGGATTTAAGACTAAGATAGAATGAAATGTTATTTAACCCCTAATACACAAGAGTATTTTGATTGATTATGATTAAATTTTAATATAAGTAGGTATCTACATACTTTAATGATAAAAAATCAATGATAAAAAAACTAAATGTATAAAATTCTCTGCACCAAATGTAAAACAAGTTGAGTCTGATCTACGGCTTAATGGGAATAGTTTGAATCTAGTAGATAACTTTGTTTTTCTTGGAATTACATACCTTAGATTCTTAATTGCAATGGGGCGCCCATATCTGACAACTAGCGAGTAGACTTAGTTCTGCAGCGTTCGCGGTAAAGAAAATTCGCTCATTGACTGATGTTAATACGGCGAAGCTGGTATATTTTAGTTATTTTCATTGTATAATGTCCTACGGCATCCTACTCTGGGGCAATGCCGCAGATATTGACACGATATTTACACTGCAGAAAAAGGCTATTCGTGGAATGTATAAACTTGCATATAGAGAATCTCTTCGAGAAAAGTTTAAAGAGATTGGTATCTTGACCTTTGCATCACAATATATTTATGAAAACATTATGGAGATTTATAAGAATAGTAATAAATTTAAAACTAGGAAAGATAATCATGATAAAAATTACTCTGTAAGCACTAGGAACGACCATAAGTTAGCATTTCCCAAATTAAGGCTGGCTAAAAGCAGCAAAATATCATTTATTGGAATGTCAATACGTATATACAGGGTCAATTTATAATAGTCTGTGATATTTTAAAATTGGGTTAACAATGATGTGTTGGTTTAAATTATGAAGTAAATTTCTTTTTTATATTTTTCATAATTTAAAATTTCAAAATTATTTTTAATGAATAAAATTTAAGTTTAATCTACACTTCATGACTAGGTACATAGCAAAACATAAAAATATTTCCGCATATTTCTTTTAAGAAAATCACTTCACCAAAACAATAATCTTACGCGAATAGTAGATACCTACGCATCCGAGCGAAGGTCATTGACGCGCGCCCGTGTGTTTGCGTGACCTAGTTACCTACTTAGCGCGGAATCAGCTGTAATTACGTCATACATCAGGATAAAAGGTAATTCTAATGTCCCATCACACTACTGTTACAGGTTTTTGACTATCAATTTCACGTTAAACTAATTGTATCTAAATACTGTTTTAGTTTTGATCTTCATTAAATTAAAAACGAACTTAAAATAAAGCATTCGTGCTTGAAGTCTTTGTTAAAACAAATAAATTGATTTTACAATTAATTTAATGTTAGAATGACGTGTTTAGTAACTGGAATAACCTTATTTATAACTATGTACAGTGTAGGTATAACATACAAAAATAACTTACATTTTTACCTTGCGTCCTGTCGCTGATGTTAAATACCGTGCTAGGTATTAGTCACTGATAACTTATCACATTCACAATTATAACTGCTGTACATGGAGTCCCATTAGCCCATATACTGAACACAAAACCTGTCATGTTTAGCTTATTAATTTAGACTATCCATAAAGTATCCTTATCACTTTTGATAACAGCGATAGGTGGACTCGTCAGTCCATAGAATGTGCTTCAGCAACCACACGCGGAGCATAGGTAGTTGCTTCAGTTCTTGCACTTTCGTAAAGTGGTAAGACTTGAGCCCTCTCGTCGCAGCAAGCGCCGCACCCACGAGCTGCTGACTTCGAAAACCTGAGCCGCATCGTTTGTGCTGGATATCGGATGCTGTTCAAAACACTCCAGCACGTCTTCTTCGAGTCTTCGAGTGAACCAGAAATCGAGGTCTGCCGGCGTCTGTGACTGTGGATTAAACGTGCCATAATCGCGTAATTCGACATTTTTGATAGTTATCGATTTAGTGTTCGCGCGCGCGAATCTCTGGACAGACTGACGAGCGGGGGGCGTGGCGTGCTTTCAATCAAACATAGTAGGCGCGGGCGCGGCGGCGCGGCGCCGCGGCGGCGGCTCGAATTTGACTTTCGGCTCGTTTGCTTGTGCCGCGCAAGAACGTATAGGTATTGTTTGGTAATGTAACTAATATTTTATTGTTTAATAGAAATAGATGGAAACGTTTTCTCATCTTGCTATGTAGTCGTAAATTAGAGATTAAACTAAAATTTTATGCACTTAGAAGTATTATGAAATTTTAATTTATGAAAAATGTTGAAAAAAAAATTTTTTTTTTTCGAAATTCAGACCCACTCCTCATTCTGAATCTGCTATAAAAATATAATTGACTATTATGTGGCGACCCTATATAACAAAATTCCAAAGTCAATTCAATCCCTGCCATTCAATAAATTTAAATCAATCATTAAAAACACTCTATCTCGAGAAGCTTATTATAAAACTAAAGATTACTTAGACGATAAAAAGGCATGGGATCAAGCACAACAGGATATTTCTAAAAGTTTCTAATTACTTACTTAATACTTTTGTTTACGGCTTGGCTGTGCAGTATACATATGGCATGCTGGTGACTGTTCCACTCACTTATTTACTTGTCAAGACAACAGCAAGCAAGAACGTCATGCTCCCTCAGACGGCATGGCTAGTGGTAGCGCCGGGTATCGGGTCACCCTCTTCCCTAAAATATGGTTGAGGAGGGTGATGGCTGGTGCTTGCGTTATACTCGTGAACGGGTGCTACTAGCGGTGCCAGGTCGTTTTGCTAATGATACTATGACTATTTTATTCCATTCTTGTTCAAATACTCTGGTCCCAGTTTGTCATGCTCGTATTGTGCATCCATAGCTCATTGCACCTACTATGTAAGCAATTTGGTTGTGGCATGACATTGGCTCTCACAATTAGCTTAGGTACTTCTATTTGTTGTTTTTTCATGTCACGGTCAATTTGTACTGTACCTATTTGTATTAATTTGATAATTCTGACTGGAAAAGAGTGCCAAGATTTTTTTTCCGCCGGCTTTTTTTGTCTCTTGGTCTACTGTAATATCTTATTCAACTACTATCAACAACTAGTTAAAGCCGAAGTACGTGATGAGGATGACTGACTTCATCAAGTGTTTTGTGAAATTCCTAAGATGAATAAAACTTTTTGAATTTTTTTTTAACCGAAGGAATAAAAATGGTACATCTACCATTTTTATTTTTTAGGCTCATTAGCCTGTAACATATTACAACCTCGGAACAGTTTGAATACTTACCTGTGCTTAGACATTCTGGGGTCTATTCCCAGCTTTAGCAATTTAAGAAAATAAATTTTATTCTGGTTTGGATCTGAGTTTTCTTTACCCTTACCATCTAGTTTCGCTGTGTAGTCTGTTTGGCACAGCCTTTTAAAGCTTAATTTAAAGTGACATAGTTGGTGCTTCAGTTCGGGTAAATTATTTTTAAATAAGTATAAGTAACTTCCTCAATATAAAGAAACGGCCTAATACAAGTAAGATTTACGAACTGAAGGAACCGTTCAAATATTACCAAAGTTAAAACACCGAATATTGTTCTATCAAAAAGGTAAATTGGGAATAAAAACAAACATAAATTTGTCATTAGGAAACTGTATCCCCCATACATAGACATAGGTCGCGGTCAGTTTAACAAATGCAAATATGTTTAACTGACCGCAAAATAAAAACTATTTGACTATGTTACAATAAATTTGCGGTTTACGGAATTTTCCCATTACTTGTGCCAAAAGAGATTGTTTCTTGCCAAATTTCTTCATTCTAGTTCTAGGCCAACAGTAAGTAATAATAATAATGGCAATAAATATTATTTACGACCAAAACAGATACATATTTCTCCTACGAGTATAAACCTCTGATTTAATTCTCAAATATATTATAATTCGGTAGCCTTATCACTGTAAAAAACTAGATTTCTTAAAACTTGAATGAACAAAATAAAATTAAAGATAAAAATCTATTCTTGATATTTTTAAATAATTTCTGGATAAGAAAATAAATAGGTAGGTATAATGTGTTATAAAACCTTATGCTGGCCTGGAAGCGAAAGAAAACCATAGAATGTGCCAGCTGCTGCTCTTCCCGGGCAAATTGTAAAAGTCAGTTAATGGACAGAGGTTTTATTGTCATTTTTGTGGGTGATAGGCTGACCCCCTGTCACTGCAATAGTCTCTATACATCACTAAAATACGTCCAAAGTCAAACGTGACATCAGATGTTCTTAAAACCTCTGGTGTTCTGCCTACCCAATAAGGGATACAGGCGTGAAGTTATTTATGTATGTAAATATTTTAATTTAATTTATTTATTTTGTTAAGTTTCCTCGCTAAATAATTATTTCATTTCATAAAAATAAAACTTCGTAACCTACATACCTTCTAATACAAATTATGTGTAGAATTTGTTTAGCATTTAGGACTTGGCCAGCTATGTTGACTATTTCGTAATAGTATTTTTAGCATTTCGTAGAAATGCTGTAATTATATTATTATTAGAAAAAAATATTAACCAGTATTTAAAAAATATATTTGACCTCTCAACGAACAAACAATATTTCAAAAAGGATGTAGACACTAGACACAGTACCTATTTATGGCAGGGTAAAGAAACATGGCCACTTTCTTCCAAAACGTGCGATATAATTTAAGGCGAGGATGCATCGTTTGTACACTTTTTAGAAAATAAAAACATAAAACGGACTTCTTTTAACCGATGTGTAAAGCAATAGTTATAATTTTTGAAAATTAAACGTATTTTCGATTCCTCACGTGTCGTCGGCGAAATTTTCTAGGCGGGAAGTATGGAAGTACGTACTGCGCTACAAGAGATTTAAGAGTCTTAAGAGTTAAGATCGTTCAGAGGATAGCTTAAGTTTTGTAATAGTTTAAAAAAAAAATGACCCAATCGGACAGACCAACAATTTGACCCCAAAGTAAGATTTAAGCTTGTATTATGTATATTATGGCCATCACACAGCGGAACAAGGCGGTATCCTAACAGGTACACACCCAGACGCGAGTCAGCAGTGCTAGCACGGATCTTTTCACGATCGTGTATTTGACATAAACGACGGTTATTTTCGTGATAGCTGTTAACGGTAGCATAGACAACACGATTCCTCACGATTGGTAATGTATCTCGAATCTATCACGAAATTACCGAGTAAACCGAATTCAGTAGCATGGAACTCATAGAAGACGACCTGGTGGCGACTGTCAAAAAGTTTGTAGAGTGAAAATCGTGAAGCCGCCATTTGACTCGCGCTCATATTTTAGTGAAATAATGGATTTTGGATTCGTATTAATTGCCGAGGAAGAGAGGAGGAGATACATTAATTCACAAATGATGTCCAGAAGATTAATACGGGACGCTAACAATCCCTTTGAGCTTGCCGACCATGTCTTTTGTAAGGACTTTGGATTCGCATTAATTGCCGAGGAAGAGAGGCGGAGATATATTACTATGCAAATGATATCCAGAAGATTGATACGGGACGCCAATAATCCAAATAATAAGCTATTTCGCATTAATGAAGACATCGCCACTGTCCTTGTTTTAAATTTACAACAAGATTTGCAGCGGAGACGATCTAATGGATTGCCTGTTCATATAATGGTAAGTTCCTACGTGTATTTTAACTAATATCATTTGAAGAGTTTTGCAGCACCAATACTAAGGGAAAAACGACGGACATTGAAAATTTTTTTGTTGCTTAAAAATCGTGTGTGAGAACTATTTTAGGCAAGGCTACCTTACGAACCCTGCAAACCACTATTTATCTCTGAGTTTATTGACACTGCCTTCAAATTACATATTGGAAGCTAAAGCTAGGAATGAACAAGAGTTACTGGACATGCAGAAAGATTGATTTATAAAGATTTCCCATATCTGTAGCTATATCGCAGGCTATGTTAAACAATCTCTGTTAAACTCCACAATGCTATTCCTAAATCATATAAAATTTTATCATCTATAGGTTACCTACTATAAAAAAATTAAGGTTTAGTAAAAAGTTAACAATTGACCAATACACTTTAATAAGTATATGACACATAATACAAATCCTAATCATTTTGTTTTGTTTTGTTTCAGATATAAGGAGAAACTTTAAAACTGAAGAGAAATGCCTATTACAAATATAAATAAGAAAATAAAGAAACTAGCATACTTAATGGAATAAACATAATATCTTACAAGGATAAGAATGAAGTTTAAAATGTGAGAGAAATAAGTGTGAACAGTGATTTTAGTGTACACAATAATTCTTTTAAAGCTAATACAAAGTGAATTAGGACTTGTGATGTTGCGATTTTGAAAAAAATAATAAATACTTTGATCATTGCATGTTTTCATTATGCCGCAATAAGCAAACTTTAAAATTTAAGTGAACCAAAGAGTTTGCTGGGTTTGGAAACATCATATAACATATATGCAAGCTTTAATTTGCAATCCCCATACCAATCACATATTGAGTTGAGAGGGTTTGTTTCATATTGTGTGCCAGGACCGTACTTTGTCATAACTTGTTTACTAAAAGTTTGTGCCCAACTGTATATCACTCAGTCCAGTCTTACTTTTCTTGTTCCAATTTGCATAGCTAGAGTATTTTACAAATATTAAGGTTTCAAAAACCATTCAATGCTCCGTAAACTAGACTACTGCCATACAGAATCTATCATGTACTCCGGACAGTATGAAACTAAATAAATTAATGTATAAATAATAATACCGTTATATAAAGCAATAAGTTAAGACCTCTTAAGGCTATGTTTTGTCTTATGTATACTTGTGTATTTTATCATGTATTGTTTACTAAACTTATTGTATTACTATTAGGTAGCATATTTCAAATTACCTTAATAATTGAACAACTATGCAATGCTCTCGTATTAATAAAGATTATAGATTATTATCGAAAATGTTTTTTATTTGTACAATACACTCATGGAGACCCAGGTCTAAACTTATAGTAAACATGTTTTATGTTCAACCATACACCCAAACCTGCCTTATAAATGTTATTATTTGTTTGGAACCTACTTGCATCAGGAATTTCAAATACTAACCATTCAATTATAAAGTGACCAGGTTTATTTAAGTGTGAAGTAATCCTATAAATTGTTTACTAAGATTTTACCTCACTGAAATGTAACGGTCTGTATTGTCGAAGGTTTTAATTTTAGCATAGAGTTTTATAGCATTTTCAGACAGATTTAAAAGTAAATTAATATGTGAAGTAAGTTGAAATGTGAATGACAATGCCTTTTTATATGATTTCAAGTTGTTTTTCGCAGTTCAGTCATTGAGAAGCTAAGTGTATTTTATTTTTTAGATATCTTGTAAAATATTAAAATAAAAAAACTATTAAAATTGAAAATCTTGCACCCATTTAATTTATCACTAAATTCCCCTCAAAGTGGCCAGACCTTACTTACAGAAAAGTAATACTGAACATGTATATCACTAAGTTCAGTATTATTTTATTGTTCCATTCAGAATAACAAACACAACATACCTCAATCCCCATACCAATCGCATATTGAGTTCAGAGGGTTTGTTTCATATGGTGTGCAAGGACCGTACTATGTCATAACTTGTTTACTAAAAGATTGTGCCCAACTGTATATCACTCAGTCCAGTCTTACTTTTATTGTTCCCATTGGCATAGCTCGAGTATTTTACAAATATTAAGGTTTCAAAAACCATTCAATGCTCCGTAAACTAGACTACTACCATACAGAATCTATCATGTACTCCGGACAGTATGAAACCAAATAAATTAATGTTTAAATAATAATACTGTTATATAAATCAATATCTCATTTTAAATTTCAATCAGTTAAGACCTCTTAAGGCTATAGGTATTTTGTCTTATGTATACTTGTGTATTTTATCATGTATTGTTTACTAAACTTATTGTATGACTATAGGTGTCATATTTCAAATTACCTTAATAATTGAACAACTATGCAATGCTCTCGTATTAATAAAGATTATAGATTATAATCGAAAATGTTTTTTATTTGTAGAATACACTCATGGAGACCCAGGTCTAAACTTATAGTAAACATGTTTTATGTTCAACCATACAACCAAACCTGCCTTATAAATGTTATTATTTGTTTATTAAGATTTTACCTCACTGAAATGTAACGGTCTGTATTGTCGAAGGTTTTGATTTTAGCATAGAGTTTTATAGCATTGTCAGACAGATTTAAAAGTAAATTAATATGTTAAGTAAGTTGAAATGTGAATGACAATGCCTTTTTATATGATTTCAAGTTGTTTTTCGCAGTTAAGTCATTGAGAAGCTTTTTTATAAGTGTATTTTATATTTCAGATATCTTGTAGAATATTAAAATAAAAAACTATTAAAATTGAAAACCTTGTACCCGTTTAATTTATCACAATAAATTCCCCTCAAAGTGGCCAGACCTTACTTACAGAAAAGTAATACTGTACATGTATATCACTTAGTTCAGTATTACTTTTATCGTTCCATTCAGAAAAACACAACATACCTAGTGTATTTCAGATACATTTAATTTTCATAAATATTCACTGCTCCTTATAAGGCTTTAACACTATAAGGTTACTAAACTTAACCATGCTTGTTTTGTTTATAATACTGTATGTATATCTGCGAAAACCTTGAAGTGGCTTTTGACCCATACAATACATCATATTTTAGTTAAGTTTTTCAAAAACAAATAAATAGGATTTGCAGTAATGACAAAACTTCATAAAAGTGGGTATCAGATTTTATTAATATAAACAAAATACAGTTTAAATAAAATGTTAAAACTATAGACATAAAGCTGCTTTATTTATATTATTCATTGGTCCTTTTCAATCGGCTCGATCCAGTAATTATGCCCCGAAAGTATAGTATCTAGTTTAAAGCATAAGCATCTAGTCTTATTGATACCGAGTAGGATTTTTATTGAATGGTGTCTTCTTCAAAAACGAAACTTTCTATTACATTCGTATCGCAGAAGAAGTACTATAAATCACATATTTCTTGTGTTGGAAGAACCGTGTTATGCGCTTTAATGTTTTCTCTTGAACAAGTGGATCGAAGTCAATATTCTTTTCCTCATTTGGAAGAAAAGCAAGTTGCAGTATATTTATCGCTTCCTGTATAAATTGGATCTTCACATATATTACGCATATTATTTATTTGATATTATTCATTTTTAATAAATAATTCCCTTCTTCTTCTTCTTTTGGTTAATTGGCAACCAACCAGCCGTTTACATATTTCCCAAATTAACAAACAACAACAATGGAGGCAACATGACATTTAAGTTTTTAATTTAGTCCCTAATTCAGTTTTTTGTTGCTAGGATACTCGTGAATTAGATTGAAAACCATCATTGATAATTGAAAAACCGTATGGCAACATTGAAATTATGTTTTTATGAAACCGGACCTTTGTTTACTTAAATACACGACATCACGATCGTGATGGAGAACTGTGCTACCGATCATAGACAATAATCGCTTAATTCGGAAGCGTAAACACGATCGTGATAGAAGAACCGTGCTCGCACTGCAGCAGTGCTAGCACGGATCTTTTCACGATCGTGTATTTGACATAAACGACGGTTATTTTCGTGATAGCTGTTAACGGTAGCATAGACAACACGATTCCTCACGATTGGTAATGTATCTCGAATCTATCACGAAATTACCGAGTAAACCGAATTCAGTAGCATGGAACTCATAGAAGACGACTGGTGGCGACTGTCAAAAAGTTTGTAGAGTAAAAATCGTGAAGCCGCCATTTGACTCGCGCTCATATTTTAGTGAAATAATGGATTTTGGATTCGTATTAATTGCCGAGGAAGAGAGGAGGAGATACATTAATTCACAAATGATGTCCAGAAGATTAATACGGGACGCTAACAATCCCTTTGAGCTTGCCGACCATGTCTTTTGTAAGGACTTTGGATTCGCATTAATTGCCGAGGAAGAGAGGCGGAGATATATTACTATGCAAATGATATCCAGAAGATTGATACGGGACGCCAATAATCCAAATAATAAGCTATTTCGCATTAATGAAGACATCGCCACTGTCCTTGTTTTAAATTTACAACAAGATTTGCAGCGGAGACGATCTAATGGATTGCCTGTTCATATAATGGTAAGTTCCTACGTGTATTTTAACTAATATCATTTGAAGAGTTTTGCAGCACCAATACTAAGGTGTGGTTTATTAATTTGGGGAAAAACGACGGACATTGAAAATTTTTTTGTTGCTTAAAAATCGTGTGTGAGAACTATTTTAGGCAAGGCTACCTTACGAACCCTGCAAACCACTATTTATCTCTGAGTTTATTGACACTGCCTTCAAATTACATATTGGAAGCTAAAGCTAGGAATGAACAAGAGTTACTGGACATGCAGAAAGATTGATTTATAAAGATTTCCCATATCTGTAGCTATATCGCAGGCTATGTTAAACAATCTCTGTTAAACTCCACAATGCTATTCCTTAATCATATAAAATTTTATCATCTATAGGTTACCTACTATAAAAAAATTAAGGTTTAGTAAAAAGTTAACAATTGACCAATACACTTTAATAAGTATATGACACATAATACAAATCCTAATCATTTTGTTATGTTTTGTTTCAGATATAAGGAGAAACTTTAAAACTTAAGAGAAATGCCTATTACAAATATAAATAAGAAAATAAAGAAACTAGCATAATGGAATAAACATAATATCTTACAAGGATAAGAATGAAGTTTAAAATGTGAGAGAAATAAGTGTGAACAGTGATTTTAGTGTACACAATAATTCTTTTAAAGCTAATACAAAGTGAATTAGGACTTGTGATGTTGCGATTTTGAAAAAAAGAATAAATACTTTGATCATTGCATGTTTTCATTATGCCGCAATAAGCAAACTTTTAAATTTAAGTGAACCAAAGAGTTTGCTGGGTTTGGAAACATCATATAACATATATGCAAGCTTTAATTTGCAATCCCCATACCAATCACATATTGAGTTGAGAGGGTTTGTTTCATATTGTGTGCCAGGACCGTACTTTGTCATAACTTGTTTACTAAAAGTTTGTGCCCAACTGTATATCACTCAGTCCAGTCTTACTTTTATTGTTCCAATTTGCATAGCTAGAGTATTTTACAAATATTAAGGTTTCAAAAACCATTCAATGCTCCATAAACTAGACTACTGCCATACAGAATCTATCATGTACTCCGGACAGTATGAAACTAAATAAATTAATGTATAAATAATAATACCGTTGTATAAAGCAATAAGTTAAGACCTCTTAAGGCTATGTTTTGTCTTATGTATACTTGTGTATTTTATCATGTATTGTTTACTAAACTTATTGTATTACTATTAGGTAGGTAGCATATTTCAAATTACCTTAATAATTGAACAACTATGCAATGGTCTCGTATTAATAAAGATTATAGATTATTATCGAAAATGTTTTTTATTTGTACAATACACTCATGGAGACCCAGGTCTAAACTTATAGTAAACATGTTTTATGTTCAACCATACACCCAAACCTGCCTTATAAATGTTATTATTTGTTTGGAACCTACTTGCATCAGGAATTTCAAATACTAACCATTCAATTATAAAGTGACCAGCTTTATTTAAGTGTGAAGTAATCCTATAAATTGTTTACTAAGATTTTACCTCACTGAAATGTAACGGTCTGTATTGTCGAAGGTTTTAATTTTAGCATAGAGTTTTATAGCATTTTCAGACAGATTTAAAAGTAAATTAATAGGTATGTGAAGTAAGTTGAAATGTGAATGACAAAGCCTTTTTATATGATTTCAAGTTGTTTTTCGCAGTTCAGTCATTGAGAAGCTAAGTGTATTTTATTTTTTAGATATCTTGTAAAATATTAAAATAAAAAAACTATTAAAATTGAAAATCTTGCACCCATTTAATTTATCACAATAAATTCCCCTCAAAGTGGCCAGACCTTACTTACAGAAAAGTAATACTGAACATGTATATCACTAAGTTCAGTATTATTTTATTGTTCCATTCAGAATAACAAACACAACATACCTCAATCCCCATACCAATCGCATATTGAGTTCAGAGGGTTTGTTTCATATGGTGTGCAAGGACCGTACTATGTCATAACTTGTTTACTAAAAGATTGTGCCCAACTGTATATCACTCAGTCCAGTCTTACTTTTATTGTTCCCATTAGCATAGCTCGAGTATTTTACAAATATTAAGGTTTCAAAAACCATTCAATGCTCCGTAAACTAGACTACTACCATACAGAATCTATCATGTACTCCGGACAGTATGAAACCAAATAAATTAATGTTTAAATAATAATACTGTTATATAAATCAATATCTCATTTTATTTTCAATCAGTTAAGACCTCTTAAGGCTATATTTTGTCTTATGTATACTTGTGTATTTTATCATGTATTGTTTACTAAACTTATTGTATGACTATAGGTGTCATATTTCAAATTACCTTAATAATTGAACAACTATGCAATGCTCTCGTATTAATAAAGATTATAGATTATAATCGAAAATGTTTTTTATTTGTAGAATACACTCATGGAGACCCAGGTCTAAACTTATAGTAAACATGTTTTATGTTCAACCATACAACCAAACCTGCCTTATAAATGTTATTATTTGTTTATTAAGATTTTACCTCACTGAAATGTAACGGTCTGTATTGTCGAAGGTTATGATTTTAGCATAGAGTTTTATAGCATTGTCAGACAGATTTAAAAGTAAATTAATATGTTAAGTAAGTTGAAATGTGAATGACAATGCCTTTTTATATGATTTCAAGTTGTTTTTCGCAGTTAAGTCATTGAGAAGCTTTTTTATAAGTGTATTTTATATTTCAGATATCTTGTAGAATATTAAAATAAAAAACTATTAAAATTGAAAACCTTGTACCCGTTTAATTTATCACAATAAATTCCCCTCAAAGTGGCCAGACCTTACTTACAGAAAAGTAATACTGTACATGTATATCACTTAGTTCAGTATTACTTTTATCGTTCCATTCAGAAAAACACAACATACCTAGTGTATTTCAGATACATTTAATTTTCATAAATATTCACTGCTCCTTATAAGGCTTTAACACTATAAGGTTATTAAACTTAACCATGCTTGTTTTGTTTATAATACTGTATGTATATCTGCGAAAACCTTGAAGTGGCTTTTGACCCATACAATACATCATATTTTAGTTAAGTTTTTCAAAAACAAATAAATAGGATTTGCAGTAATGACAAAACTTCATAAAAGTGGGTATCAGATTTTATTAATATAAACAAAATACAGTTTAAATAAAATGTTCAAACTATAGACATAAAGCTGCTTTATTTATATTATTCATTGGTCCTTTTCAATCGGCTCGATCCAGTAATTATGCCCCGAAAGTATAGTATCTAGTTTAAAGCATAAGCATCTAGTCTTATTGATACCGAGTAGGATTTTTATTGAATGGTGTCTTCTTCAAAAACGAAACTTTCTATTACATTCGTATCGCAGAAGAAGTACTATAAATCACATATTTCTTGTGTTGGAAGAACCGTGTTATGCGCTTTAATGTTTTCTCTTGAACAAGTGGATCGAAGTCAATATTCTTTTCCTCATTTGGAAGAAAAGCAAGTTGCAGTATATTTATCGCTTCCTGTATAAATTGGATCTTCACATATATTACGCATATTATTTATTTGATATTATTCATTTTTAATAAATAATTCCCTTCTTCTTCTTCTTTTGGTTAATTGGCAACCAACCAGCCGTTTACATATTTCCCAAATTAACAAACAACAACAATGGAGGCAACATGACATTTAAGTTTTTAATTTAGTCCCTAATTCAGTTTTTTGTTGCTAGGATACTCGTGAATTAGATTGAAAACCATCATTGATAATTGAAAAACCGTATGGCAACATTGAAATTATGTTTTTATGAAACCGGACCTTTGTTTACTTAAATACACGACATCACGATCGTGATGAAGAACCGTGCTACCGATCATAGACAATAATCGCTTAATTCGGAAGCGTAAACACGATCGTGATAGAAGAACCGTGCTCGCACTGCAGGTTATTTATTTATTTAATTTATAGAAAACCAACAGCAAAAAAATACAATATAAATACGTTTAAAACCGATAAGCCATTACAAAAATTCGTTCCTTAAACTGGCCTGGATGGGACTCGTATCCAGGACCTTGCACGCCGTAGCCGAACAATCGACCTACTCATAGTGTGTGACGCACCTCCTCAAAATGTATTTTATTAATATACTGTCAACTTCTGAGTACACACGTATTTTCTTCAGCTCCCGGTCATCCATCCTTTCCACACATTACAGACCACTGCGCCATGGAGCGGAGGACATCATAGACGATACAGTTAATATGAGATAGATGGGCAACTTGATTTTATTGGCAAAATAGAATAATACCTCAAATCATAGATGGCGCTTGTAACTAAATTTAATTCCAAAAATAGCCGCTAAACGGCCTTAGTTGATAAGACTCCATTATAAAAAAAAATTAAGGTAAAAATATCTTATCCTGTTTATCACATTTAATCTAACATTTTATAGAATTTTATTATGATAACTGCTTTAAAAAAATACAGAATAAGGTATTTATAGTAACTAAGTGGTCAAAAAAAAAAAACGAGAATCTTTGTTTTGTAAGGTTCTTTATTGTTTTTTTTTCCTTGCGTGGAATATTCAAAAGCCTCTTTCTTCGCTCCATCTTCCTCATCAAATTTTGTCAATTGTCCATTTATTATTCGGTTCACCCCATTACAGCAACTGTGAATCAACATTTTCATTGACATTTTTTATGAAATCGACCAAATTAACCTTATGACTTACAGCAAATCATCACAATCACTGTATATTTACACAATATATTACACATTTTTTGCACTGTTTTCGCTTTCCCGCACTTTAGTCTTTATAAAATTTTGTTGCTGAAGCCTTTTAAGTTGTTAGTAAGTCACACAATTAACTTCACGGCCAAATTCACAGCGAATTTGTTATAATCAACGAATGCAGAGCATTAAAAAAACCGACTTCACGTCAAAACTTTGACTAAAGTATAAGGTCTTCAGTGTAGGTACATATTCTTAGTATTCATACATATTTTAAATAATTGAATATATTTTTTTGGTTTTTGTCGTTTTTTTCAAAAAGTTGTGAACCGAATGCCATAAAAATTATATGGGACCATTTCGGAATAATCCCCTTTCGAACAAAAAAATAATTTTGCAAATCCGTCTATATTTGACAGAGTTATGAACGAACATACATAAAAAAAAAAAATATAAACATCCGAATTGAGAACCTCCTCCTTTTTTTTGAAGTCGGTTAAAAATAATCTAAGTCTTAAATAAAATGGCGGAGAAAACACAAAACGAATCAGACGCACACGCACACGATCATTCATAGACTATTATGATAGTCTGTTGACTAGTCTGTCAAAGTCAACATCTTTTTCAGTTCCTGGCGAGATATTAATAAATCGGCTATCCCAGCGCTACCTAGTTAATAACAGGAGAAATAACTTACCGAAAAGTTGTAGTACGTCATATCCTAGATGGTGCGGAATTTAATTTTATTGACACTAGAGTTGCATAGGCCTGGAGGACATCGCTCGTGTAGCAGTTTTCTAGATAATGAATCTATACTTGAGTCATTCCCAGGCCTATGCCACTCTAGTGTCAAACAAATTGAAATCTGCACCATCTAGGGAGAGGAGAACGAACTTTTTGGCATGTCATTCTTCTGTTGTTAACTAGGTAGCGCTGGGATAGCCGATTATTGAATGCCTCGTCTGTCCGGACGTACATTTAAAGCAGTATCGCAATAAAAATTATAAAATCTTACATTAAATGTTAAATACAGGATTAGATATTTTTGAACTTTTACTTTTATTATAAGAAAGACTTATTCAGTAAGGGTATCTAGCGGTCTTTTTAGGAATGGGGAGTTTTCTGACAGCTCATAAAAATTAGTTCAAAACACCTCTATAGATGGCACTTTTAAAAAGCCGAAGGCGTGAAGTCTGTAAACTATAATGTAGGTAAGTGGTATCTACCATCTATGGTTATTTATACGTTCAATTTCTGATACAGACATCAATTAATTTATTTTACTTTTAAAAACGCAGTGTGGAATAAATTCTTCGCCTTCGCCTTTTGTAAAGCGCCATCTATCGAAGCCTTTTGTACCAATTTTGTACAGTTTTGTTTTTTTAATGAGCTGTCAGAAAACTCCCCATTAAATAAGGTTACTAGCGCCCTCTATGGTTTGGATAATTATTCTTTTCAGCCCAGAAAAACAAGTTGCGCATCTATCTCATATTAACTGTATCGTCTATGGTCATTCCCACTGAAACTGTGTGCGGGATGACTCAAGTATAGATTCGTTACCTCGACATCTTCGATTCGATATCACTAGACACCTACATTTATGATGCACAATCTCAGGTTAGTAAAACAAAAGCTTCGAAATTTAAAATAAAATATCACAAAATATTGCTTTTTTTAACCGATTTTTGTCGCCTAACTACGCGAAACAATGCTTGAAGCACACGTTGTTGGGTGTGAAAAGTCAAAAGTCAAAAATTGTAGTCACAATTTTATTTTTAAGTATGATAATTGTTGGAGGTATTGCAAGCTGAAATTACTTTTTACAATTTTGGTTCATGGAACATAATATTATATAACTGGAAAAATATGCTAAATAAAATCATCACCCGACCAGGACTCGAACCTGGGAGCTCTAGTTTGCCGGAGGAATAAGAATAGTTGAGCAATATTAAATGCAAAAAACTTAAAAATATTATTTATTTTGGTACAATTATAAACGAACATGTGAGTTACCTGTTGCCAGGTTGCAACTCCAGAGGAACCACCGCACCGGTCCATTGCTATCCCTGAGACGTTACACCACTTCCTATCCTACCCTTGTATTGGGAACATAGAAAATTGTCCGTGTAGATTCGAATAGTCCTATCCCTCCTGGATAAGCGTGTCGTTAAAGGCAACCAATCAGACTGAGTCCCGCTTGATGGTTGGATCCTGTCCGGGTCCGACTGGCAGCAACCACCCTTCATATACAATTTGCTGCGAAGTATTACCGCTGCGGCGGTGATGTGCTCCAGCAGTAATTTATGGAGAGCCAGTGCTTTGTTAGAAATAATAGATAGGTTTTATATTCAAAAAAAGACGTGTGGCACTTGGAGACTGCCGCGGTAAAGCTATTGCATAGCATTTTTTATCAACTTATGCAATTATAATTATTTATTTATTTTATTAATGCAGTAATATTTGATCTAATATGAAGTTCCACAAGTTCCTAGTAGATGGCGCTGATTGTTTATTAAAGCCCGCATGTAAAGTTATGAAATCAAAGTATCACCGCTGGGCCGGTCGGAGTGTGGGATGTTAGGTTTTTTTCGTTACGGAATTTCTGGATTCGGTCCCCACGCTCAAGGCCCGCGATAGAAGCTATGCAATAGCTTAATATGTGTACAGATAATAGTTTTTGAGTTATTATTCATGATTTGATATTTACGTTTTTAGCTATTTCACTAATTTTGATAATATCTTAAAAAGGCAGTAACGCCATGGTGGCACGGGCTAGGCTAATATACGAATAATGACTTTTCATTTGTTTATTTATTCTTCCTATATTTAAACAGTTAAATAAATAAAACTATCGAAGTGATAGGTAATAATCAACGAAAGTAGAGCATTAAAAAAACCGACTTCACGTTAAAACTTTGGTTGAGTTATAATGTCATCAACGTAAACATTCTCCGAAATCATACATATTAAAAAAAAAGTTGAAATTTTCAATGAAGTGCTTAACCGATTTTGATCAAATTTATATGGGACCAACTATGAAGTATCTTCTATCATATGAAATAAGAATTTTCAAAATCGATTAATAATTGTCCAAAATATCGTGTAACAAAGACACAAAAAAAACATACAAAAGAATTGAGAACCTCCTCCTTTTTTGGAAGTCAGTTGATAAATCCAATATTGGATATGTTAGACCTAATTTTAACAATATATAAAAGCGAAAATTAAAACTGTTGTCTATTTGTAGGTACTAGGTAAAATCAACAATGAGTAAGTACATACCAAACGTATATTCTCCAATAAGTAGGTATAACTAGTAAGGTAATTGCGGCACTTTTTATGCGTTTCCATCTTCCCCTTAAGTTTGGTATGCTTCTTGGCTCTCTTAAATTAAATTACCTAACATATTATGAATGAAGATATTACCAATTCTCATCATATTCATGTACCTACATATGGCCCTGCTTGGTGCTTTATAATCCAGGGAAGAGACTCATGGCATGGCCCTGCATTGGTCAGTTTGTTAGACGAATTCGTTACCAATCTACATACAAACATACATAACTTCACGCCTGTATCCCTTATGGGGTAGGCAGGACACCAGAGGCCATAAAACCATCTATAAAAAATATAGTATAAAATCACGTTTGACAAATTTGGAGGCAATATAATGATGGAGCGGCTATTGCAGTGACAGGGGGTCAGCCTATCGCCCACAAAAAAACGTCCAATAAAATAAAATATCTGTTCCTTAACTGACTTTTACAGTATGCCCGGGAAGAGAAGCAGCTGGCACATTCTATGTCTTTCCTTCGCTCTCAGTCCAGCATGGAAGAATCTCAGCAATATTTTATCGATATGATTAGTAACGAATTTATAGAAGAGCTGAAAAATTAATGCGTTACAAGGTTATATTTTTAGCAAGAAAATATCCTATGAATTTTAAACCATATTATAGTCCTTATATGAAAACATGTTTCTTTTTTATTCTAACTGATATTAGTAAATTTACTTAAGGTCAGAATGTGAAGCTAGCATCTGCCGCGACTTCAATTAATGCGGTTTGTTGTCGATATTAATTTCGAATCATTTAGAAGAATTTGAATTTGTAATTGTAAAATTGAAACATTAATTTGCAAAGTGCCTATGGGAACAGCTTTAAAAACATTTGCACCTAAATATTGAACCAACTTATGTAGTTCAATAAAGTAGGGACTCTAGAATTTGGTTGTTGTAAATTAGTCATAATGTAAATTTGTCATAGAAAAAGTATGTGTTATTTTTTTAATGTAAATTCGTCACGATGATCTTTTCTGTACAGATAACTGAAAAACCAGTGGAGACCGTTGCAGTTTAAATAATACAAATTATTATATCAATAGCTAAGTCAGCCAAATTGACTACCCTCACATCGGAGTGGAATAAATGTTTAAAAAACTATACCTATAAAATATGTACACACACCAAAAAAGTGTAAGCAACAGGCATAAAATTAAGAAAATCTTAACTAATCTCTTTTTTTTTAGTAAAAGTTAGGTAGGTATAGGTATGCAAACTTTTTTGTTTTTTCTTTTTTGTTCACTGGCTGGTTAGAAAAAAACGATATTCTATTGTTTTTTTACAAAACAAAAACGAATGTTTTTAAATAGAATTTCAATGCATTTTCTTTCTTAATTGAATTTGGTGTTGAATCTTCATTTTACAAATTTTAACAATAATTTAAATAGAGTTATCGACAGAATTACATTTTATGTGATACAATTTTTACACCATGGAGCGACGTCATTTGACTACAAATGAAATGCAAAGAGCTGTAGGGATGTTGCAAGCGGGAAGAAATCAATCCCAAGTATCGCGGCATTTTGGTGTCAACAGGAGCGTTATTTTTCATCTTTGGCAGCGTTACACCAACACATGAGATCCTGCTGAACAACATCCAGGCCGCGGAAGGAGTACCACCGCTTGGCAAGACCGCTACATACAACTGACTGCAAGACGCCATCCGATAATGACTGCCCGTCAGATAGGTTTAAGGCTACGAAACTCAAGTGATGTTGATGTTAGCCCCCAAACCGTGCGAAATCGACTCCGTGAGTACGGCCCACGAGCACGACGCCCAATTAGGTGTCCACTGTTGTGTTATGGAACGCACCTTAAAATTAAAAAAGATACTAAAAATGTATTTTTGTAGTCTATGGATCTTTCTGATTTTTTGTTTTAAGCTCTCGCTTTTGTTTTCTTAACCTGTGTCAAACTCTATAAAATAAAACACGTGTGCCGCTTAAAAACTTGTTTTAATTCAGCTGCTTAATATAAGAAATAGAGGTTGCAGCCTCTACAGGTTCTGGCCCAGTGGATTCCGCAGCTGAAAAATAATAAGAGGTGTAAAAATCTGAAAATTTTGTTTACGGATGGTGTGAATTTCATCCATAAAAATGGCGGACGATTTGATGTCGAAAGAAATTGCCAAGGTGGAAATCCTTAGTGATCAAACTTCTTACCAAATGTGGAAGTTCCAAATATCAATTTTGTTCGAAGCAAAAGGCCTGTCAAATGTTGTGAACAGCGTCGAAGTGGCAAAAGATGATAAAATGAGTGAGGATTTCAACAAGAAAGACGCTTTGGCAAAATATTTAATAATGCAAAGCATTGAAAGGAAATTAGTTCCTCAATTATATGAATGTCAAACGGCTGGCGAAATGTTCAAGAAGTTATGTGTAATGTATGAAGGCTGCGAGGAAAGGAGCAAAATGATGCTCCTACAAGAGTTCTACTCCTTGAAATTTGACAATAACTTCTCAATAATAGAAAATTTTGCAAAAGTGGAGAACCTTTCCTACAGATTAAAACAAATGAAAGTCAATTTAGACGATGATATGGAATCAAAAATATTGGCATCGCTCAACGAGTCATACAAAAGTTTTCTTACTGCTTGGGAGTCTACGCCTGCTCAAGACAGAAATTTGGTGAATCTAAAGTCAAGACTCATTAAAGAAGAACTACGAAGACAAGTGAATGATGCACCTGTCGCATTGGCTTCAGTGGATAACTATAAAAATAAAAATCAAGGTCAGGATGTACAATCTAAAAAATGTTTTATCTGTAATAAAACCGGACACTTTGCTAAAAATTGTAGGAACTGTTGTTCAGTTTGTAAAAAAACTAATCATAGAGATAAGAATTGTTTTTTTTTAAATAAGGGTAAAAATAATAATGCTCCTAAAAATGTTGCTTTAATTGTTAAGAACTGTAAAAATGAAACATTTGTAGTAGACTCAGGATGTACCAGTCATATGGTAAATAAAAAGGAAATTCTTACGAATGTGACATCCAATGATACTGTCATAGGTAGTGCTAAACAGAATGGAGTAATGAATGCTGTCTGTAAAGGTGACATAATAACTGAGAATTGTACTGTTAAAAATGTTCTGTGTGTGCCTGATCTAACTCATAATTTATTGTCATTACCGATTAATGCGATTAATTACCAGTTTCAGCCATAACAAACAATGGAGGTAAGGTCCGTTTTGATGATAATGGTGTTGAGATCAGTAGCGGTGATCAAATCATAAAAGGAACAAAGGAATCGTCAGGTTTGTACACCTTAAAACTACCTGTGAATAAAAATGAAAACTCGTTGCTGTCCAAGAATGTAAAAGATGACTCCGTGCCTCATGGCATAAAAATTGGGTCACCCTGGAATACATGTTATGAAGATGTTACCCAAGGCAGTAATGGGAATAAAAATTGAAGATAAAAATGAAGATAGTATGGTGTCCTGCGAAGTATGTGTGAAAGCAAAGCAAACAAGGTTTCCTTTTAAAACACAAAGAAAAAGGGCAGAAAGAATATTGGAAATATTGCATACGGATGTCTGTGGACCTTTAGAAGAAGAAACATGGGATGGGAAGTGTTATTTTCTGACTATTATGGATGATTTCAGTCATTATACCATGGTTTATCCGATGAGAAATAAAAGTGAAGTGTCGCAGCACTTAAGAAATTATATAGAAGAAATGGAGAGAGAAAAGGACCAGAAGGTTTCCATGATAAGGTGTGATAACGGTGGGGAGTATAAGTCTCAAGAATTTCAGGCATATTGTGCAAGAAAAGGCATAAAATTGGATTACACTATCCCGTATACACCACAGTTAAACGGAAAAGCAGAACGATTAAATAGGACCATTATGGAAAAAGTTAGGGCATTACTTTATAATGCTAATGTAAAAAAGGAGATGTGGGGAGAAGCCCTGTATTGCGGTGTGTATCTATTAAATCGGCTTCCAAACTCCGAAGGAAGTACTCCATTTGAACTATGGAATAAACAGAAACCAAATCTGTCAAACATACAAGAATTTGGATGTGATGCATATGCGAAGATACTGTCGCCGATAAAAAAGCTAGACTCAAGAACTAACAAGTATATGATGATTGGATATGCAAGAAATGGTTATCGTCTGTGGGATAACATAAAAAGGAAAGCTATAATCGCTCGAGATGTTATATTTAATAACAGAAAGGATGACTTGAAAATAAAAGAAAATAGTATTAGCAGATACATAAAATTAGAAGGAGAAAGTGATGAATGTTGTCAAAATGAAGATAATCAGGAAGAACGTCTTCAACAGGAGCTGATGACCAGTGAATCTGAAACACAAAACACAGAAATTGATAAAAATCTAGAGCAGGAAGAAGAAGCTTTAGAGAAAAATATGGGAGAAGAAGAACTAGCATCAGACGAAAATACAGAAGGGGAAGAAAAAGTTACAGAGGAAAATAGAGTTGAAGAAAGAAATGGATTAAGAAGAAGTACAAGAAAATTGAAATTTCCATCAAAATATGAAGATTTTGTATTACTTACCTATGATGAAGCGATGAAAACTCCTGAAAAAGAAAAATGGAAGCAAGCAATTAATGAAGAATTAAATTCTATGAAAGAAAACGAAGTATGGAAATTTGTCAATAAAGAAGAAGCAAATGGACATAAAATATTAAGTAATAGATGGGTATTTCGTATCAAGGATGACGGGACTTACAAGGCAAGATTGGTGGTAAGAGGAAATGAGCAAGCGAATATGGATTATGATGAAATCTTCAGTCCTGTCGCTTCCCAATCTGCAATAAAAACCATGTTAGCCTTAGCTGCCGCAAAAAACTACCAGAGGATGAAATTTGATGTAAAAACTGCCTTCTTAAATGGTCAGCTAAGAGAAGAAGAACAGATATATATGAAGATTCCTATTGGAACTGATGAAGACCAAAGTAAAATTTGTAAACTGGTGAAGTCCTTGTATGGGTTGAAACAGTCACCAAAAAGATGGAACGAGAAGTTTCTACAATCAATGAAAGAACTGGGTTTTACACAAACAAGGAATTAACCATGTATTTTAAAGAACAAAAATATGTCAATAATGATTGCCATTTATGTCGATGATGGAATGGTAATAGGAAAGAATAAGGAAGAAATGCAAGATATTCTCAGTAAAATAAATCAAAAATTTAAGATTAAAGTCAATGAAAGTCCAAGTTTGTTTTTGGGAATGGAGATAAAAGAAGACAAAGAAGGGTTATATCTAACCCAGACCAATTATACAAAATTAATTTTACAAAAATACAACATGACAAATTGTAAAACCGTGCAAACACCATGCTCAAATGTAGAATGTGTAAATAATAAAACTGAAGACAAGATGAAATTCCCATACATAGAAGCCGTGGGCAGTCTGCTGTACTTATCCACAAGAACACGTCCCGATATAGCTTTCTCAGTTGGAATGGCTAGTAGAAACATGGAAAATCCTGAAGCAAAAGATGTGGTAGCTTTGAAGAGAATCTTTAGATACTTAGCTGGCACATTAGGAGAGGGTTTATTCTACAAGAAAAATACAGCACTAAATATGAAGATATATTGCGATTCAGATTATGCAGGTGACAAGAAGACTAGAAGGAGTACCACTGGCTATGTAGTCATGCTTGGTGATGGACCTGTGTCCTGGTGCTCAAGAAGACAACCAATAGTTGCCCTATCATCTACAGAGGCAGAATTTATCTCTGCAGCTGAATGTTGCAAGGAAGCAATGTTCTTAAAATCTCTGCTACTGGATCTCAATACTAAAATTAATATTTCATTTAAGATTGATAATCAGAGTGCAATTCAATTAATAAAAACAGGCATTTTTAACAAGAGGTCTAAGCACATAGATGTGCGTTTTCATTATATAAATGAGTTGTATTCTAATAATGAGTTCAGCATTGAATATTGCCCTACTGCATGTCAAGTAGCTGACATTCTTACTAAAGCTTTGGATAAAATTAAATTCAATAAGCATAAAAATTTTATGATAATAACTAAGACAGGATAATTCGTGTACCTATTTTTTTGATATTTTGTGTAACCAATTTGTACCAATATTTCTGCTAAAGAATAAGTTTATAGAAGGTTTCTATAAACTTTTTTATATAAATTTTATAAAAATTAATATTAATATTAATTTTTATAAAAATTTTATAAAAATTTCTGTCAAAGATTAAGTTAGTTTAGAATGTAGAAATATGTTGTCATAGATTAAGCGAGAAAGATTTTAGATAGGCATGAAGATTTTTTTAATTTTATGTTTTAATATAAGATGTGTAATTTGGGAAATTAGGAGAGGGTGTTGTGTTA
The DNA here is from genome assembly GCA_944452665.1 of Stenoptilia bipunctidactyla. Lineage (NCBI taxonomy): Eukaryota > Metazoa > Arthropoda > Insecta > Lepidoptera > Pterophoridae > Stenoptilia > Stenoptilia bipunctidactyla. The sequence goes on along the minus strand of OX101738.1, from coordinate 7,968,864 downwards.
TGGAACGCACCTTAAAATTAAAAAAGATACTAAAAATGTATTTTTGTAGTCTATGGATCTTTCTGATTTTTTGTTTTAAGCTCTCGCTTTTGTTTTCTTAACCTGTGTCAAACTCTATAAAATAAAACACGTGTGCCGCTTAAAAACTTGTTTTAATTCAGCTGCTTAATATAAGAAATAGAGGTTGCAGCCTCTACATCCACCTTTACGTCACGGCAATTGCGTGCGTCGGAATGAATGGTGTAGGGAACATTTAACATGGAGCCAGGAACAATGGGACAAAATTTTATTTTGTGATGAGTTACGATTCGGATTTAGGCCTGATTCCAGAAGAGTGAGAGTGTATCGACGTCCCGGAAATAGAGAAAGGCTGAGGTGCATTCAAGAAGTGCATCCGTACAGCGGATCAACTGTTATGGTGTGGGCGGGGATTATGAAGAATAGGAGAACTGAGCTCGTTTTTGTAACTGGAAACATGAACGCTGAAAATTACGTTGAGGATGTTCTTAAACCCCATGTCCATCCATTTGAAGAAACACTTGGCCCAGGCTTCACATTGATGCACGATAATGCGGATATGCTTCAAAGAAGTATTTTAGAGGACTTGGACCAGGTAACAACAACCCAGCAGCTGAAGGATTTGCTTAAATTCCACTGAGAGCGATTACCGCAGAACCAGATTAACAGACTCATTGATTTGATGAATAATCGGTGCCGACAAGTTTTAAACAACAGAGGAGGCCAAACGTTGTATTAAATTGTTCAATTATTTTTCAATAAATTAATTTTGATTATAAATTTTTTTTTCGAAATTTTTTATTTGGTTTGACCTTAGCTCGTTTTGCATATGATACAGAAGACATTATATTGTTATTTTTGTTATTACAAAAACAATATAAAAATAACAGATGTTGTTTTTACTTCAAAAAGATTATAAAAGTATATTCATATAAAAAATAGAAACTTTGTAACATTAAATATTATTTAAAAATTCACATAAGTATAAGTTGCTTAGACTTTTTTGATGTGTGTAATTTTCGCGTATTTTCATAGTTTTTGACATAACTCTTTGGTATGAGCGCCATCTAATGTTAATATGTTATCTTTTTAATATTAAAGGGAAAAATCCTATTGAAGTTGAAAATATATTGTGTGTTTTTTCTTCGGGACCTTTCTTTCCGCCAATCTATCCAGTGCTCACTCACTCAATCATTCATTTGTTTCTGTGCTAGCCCGTAGTGATTGACGATTGTATGCTTTTTGTGCCAGCCAGCCAGCCAGCCTACCGCTATTTTCGTTTCCTTCATATTGTGCTACGTAACTTTTTAATCTTTTTATCATTGTTTGTTCTTACGTAGTAACTTATTAACTTAATCTGTGGTTCATACTCTATGGCTTTCACGCAGGCACCGTGCTTTTACGAGCGAATTTGATTACTCTTTGGAGCAATGCAATTTGAAATTTTCGAAAGAACTGTGTAGGGTTATTTGTTATAAACAGTGGAAGTTTTGTAATTTCTAGACTGTGAGTGCTGTGAAACTACTAAGAAATGGCCGGTTTTACCGAAAATGCTCTGGTTCGTAAATTACAAGAACTGAATTCCAGTCAGCAGAGCATTCAAACCTTGTCACTATGGCTAATCCATCATAGAAAACACCATGCTGCCGTCGTCAAAACATGGTATAAAGAACTCCTTAGAGGTAGGTACTATTTTGGTTTGAATTAAAATTGATACTAAATATAACCAACATTATTATTCACTGAAACTAAAATTATTAAATATGAAAACATTTCTGTCTTTACAGCCAAACCTAGTAAGCAGCTGACATTCTTATATCTTTGTAATGATGTTATACAAAACAGTAAGAAAAAGGGACCAGAGTATGGCAAAGAGTTTGGTCTTGTCTTAGTTGATGCATTTAAAGTTATGTCTAAGGCTGGCATGGATGCCAAAACCAAAAACTCTTTGGGCCGTATTCTTGGTATTTGGGAAGAAAGAGGTGTATATGATTCACAAAAAATTCAAGAGTTTAAAGATGCTGGTATGTTACCCCTTCTTACCTCAAATTATATTTGTTTTGTTAGATTTACTTCATCGTTTTATGTTTATGAGGCTAAACAATCAAGAATAGTGGCCCCGGGTTTGATACCTTCCTTGATCTTTTATTCTAATGTGATTTAGCAGTGTAAATTAAGAAAGCCAATCTTTATTATATCTGCATGCTTCATATTTTACCCATTTTCACTCACTATCAGGCAAGACTAGTTGCTTAAAATGAATAATCTAATTTGTCTACTAGCTCCCTTGCCAAGTTACATTTTGTCCCAATGGGAATCGTTTTTCTTTCTATATAATATATATGACATTGGCGCTCACAATTAGCTTTCTTATGGTTGTTTTTTTTTCACACCTTGGCCAATTAGTATCCAACCTATTTGTATTAGTATAATTTCTGACAGAAAAAGAGTGCAGAGTTTTTTTTTGCAGGATATTTTTGTCTCTTGGTCTATAACTGTAATATCTTATTAAACAACTATTAACAACTTGCTAAAGCCAAAGTTTACAATGATTATATTTATGATGTGTACTTTCTTATGATGAATAAAACTTTTTAATTTTTATTTTATAAGTTACACTGACTATTTACTTTGTTTATTTTAACTGCCACATACTAAATATTATTTATAATCTTATTAAGACTTTGTTTTGTAAAATAACAAAAAAAAATAAGTTTAGTAAGTTGTTTATTTAAATTATTTTCTGTTTTAGTTGATGCTGATATAATAACCTCTAGCAAGCCAACTAAGCGTAAAACTATAGATATTGAAGCAAAAGACTCTGAAAAAAAAGCCAAATTAGAAGCAAAGCATGAAAGAAGGCATAGTGAAACCACTGTTGAAGTAGATGGCCATATTGAAACTCATGTAACTTTGAGTCCAAAAACAGCACCTGGTGACCCTCCTGAGCCTGAAGAGCTTATAAAGGTTGGTATCAAATTAACTGTATATAATTTAAATTGTATTAAAATATTCATTGAAATATATGTCTAAAAGCAATAAAATGATTTGATTTGATTTAAAATAAACCACTTTTTTATTGGGATTTATTGTGTATAATTTAAATTTAACATTTTAACTCGATGTTTTGGTGCCTTTGCAGACCTGTGTTCACAAGCGACTTACGCAATAAATCTGGATAAAAAGTGTTTTATTTTAGACTATGAATCATGAAAAATTAAGACAAAACATATGTTCCTCGTTTAATTTGGTTACCTTGTTCATAACACAGAATTATACAGAGATGATACATATTAAAATTATAATTAAAATTCAAATTTCCAACAATTTCTATTACAGGCTTTATTAGAACTTGATTCAAGCGCTTCTAGTGATGAAGTTGTGCGGGAAAGAATTGCATCACTACCGCCAGAAGTTTCTGAAGTTCAGTTATTATCTAAACTAGAAGGTAAAACCAAAGCAGAACTAATAAAAATATATGTTGAGTGTAATTTTAAGTTTGTGTTGCGTTTAAAACAATTGTTTAATGAATTGCAAGAAATGTCTAAGAAAATGAATATGAGATTTTCTAATAAAAGGCAAACTGGATAGCACATTTTTATTGTTTCATTTACCTAACAGCAATGAGGTGATGTTTGTTGCAAAATTTAGTCTCAAAAACCCATCCATGTGGTTTACCATTAAAGGTTGTACTTTTACGGATCTTCACATATTATTTTTTCAACCTGTAAATACCATAAAATATTTGAACGAGTCATTTGTATTTGGAATGTTGATTGCAACAATGCACTACATATATACAATATTCATAAAATATTTTCTTCACACATTTTTTTTTTTTCAAAATTATAAAGTTTGATTCTTTTAAGACTTGATTTCTATTCTAAAAATAGCGAAATTTAATAAACCACTCGTATTTGAAATGATATTAGATTTTACACACTGATAGTTTCCCAACCCAGTATACCTATGAAAAAAAATTACATAAAAAACTACAATTTCCCCTTTGAACTTGAACCTTTTCTCCTTTTGCAAATAAACTGACCCTGTTAACCATTAGGCTATGATTGCTTAGGTGACTAGATTATTCAAAAAGTTAATATTAAATAACAGAACGATTGATAGTTCTTAACAGTAGATACCTACTAAATTAAACTAGAATTCTATTTTTGGCATCCAATTGAAAACATATTTACACTCACACAAATTTTATTTATCAAAATTTTCGAAATCTGACATCCTAAAAAATTATATTAAAAGATAGTTATGACGTGATAGCCACCGACATATCAAAATCATCCTTACCCTCGATTTTCTGGACTATATAGCTAAAAAAAATTAAATTTTTACAATATTTTAAAACATAATTTGTAGGGAACAAAAGATCTGCCACTTTGCCACATTTTGACACAAAAATAAATTAAGTAGGTCTAGGTAAAATAACACATTACTGTTATTAGACCTTAATCCTGTACCTATTCTCTATCCCATTCCTTTTATATTTTGTATATTCAAAGACACTATGCAATAAATATGTTATTTTATATAGGTATATATATAATTCCTTCGCTATTTTCAGACAAAGAATCAGCCCTAAGCCTGAGTGTGATCGTGAATTCGGCGGTCGAATTACTAGCAGAGTATAACTTGAGGCTAACTGAGGAATTGGAGAAGAGACGAAAAGTGGCCAGCATGCTGCGAGACTTCGCCCAAGCACAGCGGGACCTCGCCAAGCAAGCTGAGGTCAGGCTTGAGGTAAGCAACATGGCAACTAACAATTTTTGCAGCAGAAGGAGACAGATTGAATCTACCAGCGGAGTCCAATTGAAATAGGCCTACCGCCCCTGGATACGAAATAGAAACAGAACGAGCACAGTGATTGGGTCTATTCAGGCGCCACGCGCCGCTCAGCTCCGCTCCGCTTAGTTCCGAGTCAGTGGAAACGCAGCCTTAGAGTTTCGTGAAAGGCCATTAATTCAAATGGCCCGGGTGGAGGTACGACCCCTTCAAACTTCATATAATGTCTACCGCCAAATATCAGCATTATGGCGTTGATGTGAATTGGCTATGTTTTCAACCGACTTCAAAAAAATGGAGGAGTTCTCAATTCGTCGGTATGTTTTTATTTATTTATTTTTATATATAATCTATATAATTTCATCATATGGTCCACAGTTGGTCCCTTATAAAGGACTTTAACCACAATGTATAGGGCATTGGGCTTGCATATGGACATGAAGATATTGAAACATTGTTCATTGTTTAGAGATGGTTATAGCAACTATTTCATATATTTGAAGGAGATTTAGTAGCCAGTTAGCTTGAAAAAATCAATAAAATATTTTTATGAATCACTTACTGTACAATAACACAATCATTTTCTTACGTTATTATCACTCTGTCTATCGTTTGAAGCGGGGTCTAAGTCGTAGGGCAAGCTATGGTTGTGGAGTTGAGATCTATTACAGTTCATTTTCAGAGGTCATCGATTAAAGTAAAACCAAAAACACTCAAAAGAACGTAAAAGCACCTGCAACAACTACACACGCGAAATGCGAATGATGATATACATTGATACTGATGTTGCTATACGAAAATATGGATTGAGATATTTTCTACTAAAAGGTTTATTTAGGTTTACAGCCTTGATTTTAATACTTGTATTAACTGTTTCAATATTTCGAATCCATCTATAAATATTTAAACTATTACAAAGGCTCCTAAATTAATAAAACCCCTTTTTGTATTTATTCGCACAGTGCCATCTGTGTCATATTTTTGAAGCTTTTCGCTATTGTAAACTTACTGACTGCAGTTGTGATTGGTGATGTCTCAACACAAATCTCTAAGCAAAGTCAATTAAATACCTTATAATATCTGTTTTTCAAATAATGTAGCTGGCTACTCCCAAATCATTATTTCTATTTATAATATTTAATTATTTTTTTTTAATTAAATGCATTCTTATGCTAATGTTTGTTTAAAGAAGTTAACTTAGCCCATTTTGGTTGTTCTTATTTCATCGAAATTGATTAAGTACTTCATGTTTTTTTTTAATATGTATGAATGCAGAGATCTAATGTTCTGCATTCGTTGATTATCTTGTGTGAAGAGCTAATTCATTCCAAACCCGTATGCACCCTCCACTTCACCTTGTCTTACATCAGGTGAGATTGAAGTCTATAATTCTCTCTGGCAAATAATTCAATGCAGTAAACTGACAGATCGAAATGTCAAGTAAAAAAATAATGATACCAGTTAAAAACTACAAGTACTGAATGAGAATTATTGAAAACGGCATGTATTTAACACGGCGACAAACAAATGTGATTTAGGGTTTTAAAAATAATTAAAATGGGTAGGAAAAATAATAAGTTGGCAGCTACAGTGAATTAGCATTTTAATTATAAAGTAGCAGCTTTATATTAAGTTCTTAGATTTTTTTAAATTTAAATTGGCAGTGATTTTTTGGCTTTTACTGGTCGCTACTGCGGCACCACTCGCTTCGCTCGCTCGGCTCGCGCACGTTTATGACTACGAGGACGGGTTGATAAGTCCGTGACTTTTGGAATAAAACACAGATGTTTTGATAAACAAATCATTTTATTATTCAACGTAGTCTCCCTTGAGCTCTATACACTTTGTCCAACGCTTCTCCAATTTTTTTATCCGTTCCATAAAATATGATTTGTCGAGGTCCTTAAAATAGGCCTAAGTTTGCGAGATGACTTCATCTTTGGACTCAAATCTTTTTCCACCAAGCCATTTCTTCAGCTTTGGGAACAAGAAGTACTCACTTGGAGCCAAATCTGGAGAATAGGGCGGATGAGGGAGCAATTCATAGCCCAATTCATGGATTTTTGCCATGGCAACTGCACATGTGTGCACCCTTGCATTGTCTTGGTGGAAAAGAACTTTTTTCTTGTCCAAATTAGGTTGTTTTTTTTTCAAATCGTCGTTGAATCGGTCCAATAAGTTGGCATGATATTCCCCATTGATTGTTCTTCCCTTTTGAAGGTACTCAATGTGGATTATCCCGCGTGCATCCCAAAAAACAGGCGCCATAACTTTATTGGCTGACAAACCCACCTTGGCCTTCTTTTCGCCGATTTACCCTTAGAAACCCACTGTTTTGACTGTTGTTTGGTCTCTGGTGGGTTGTGATGGATCCATGTTTCGTCCACGGTTACAAAACGGCACAAAAACTCCTCCATATTGCGATTAAACAACGCCAAACCTTCCTGTGAAGTTGTTACACGATTGCGTTTGTGGTCGACTGTGAGCAAACGCGGCACCCATCTTGCGGAAAGCTTTCTCATGCCCAAGTGATCCTTCAAAATTGAAACTACTGAGCCATGCGAGATCCCTACGGCTTCCACAATCTCTCGCACTTTCAATCTTCGGTCAGCCAACACCATATCGTGAATTTTTTCGATTGTTTCGGGTGTAGAGACCTCAAATCCAGGACGATCGGCATCTTCAGTGCTTGTACGGCCACAACGAAATTCAGTAAACCACTTTTTTACCATTGAAATCGATGGTGCAAAGTACCCATAGTACTTATCAAGCTTAGCCTTGGTCTCTAAAGGTTTTTTTCGCAAAAAATAATGTTAATAAGCACACAAAATTCCCTTTTTTCAATTTTTTCCTCAAATTACTGGGTAGTCTGATAAAGATAGCTGTCAAACACAACTAACTGCCGCAGCAAGTTCAAATTTTTACAGGAGTCAACTGATAGATGCCTGTTGACAGGAGTAGTGTTGCTTTTGAAGTAAAGAGGTCAGAAATTCAAAAAGTCACGGACTTATTGTCGCGCCCAGGTATATGCAACCTAACATGCTCCTCCTCGCTGCGCTCGTCGTCGGACCTAACCGTACCGACTACGTCTTCCTGTTAATATTAGCTGCCAAGTCATTATTTTTAATACCTCATCTATTATTTTTGTCACCAAGTAGTTAGTCGCCTAATAAGTTATTGGTCGCCTCAAAAATAATATTCCATTGAAAACGAACGAGTGTTGGTCATTCGTTTTGCATAAAATTTTAAAGAAATTTATATATAATTGAATTTGAGGTTTGTACTATATCTCTAAAGTAACTTTAATTATAATAATGAATTACCAAACATACCTTGCGTTTTGAAACGTTTACAGTAGAACTAAAAACGACTTGATAACTTCTTGCTTTTTAAATTCGTTTTGTTGTTAAAAATGAAATTTCAAGAATACTTGCCCTTCGCTAACAGCACCTTAAATAAGAAAAATCTTGGGAGCCAAAATATTTTTTTTCCATACATTACGATAGTATTATTTAAAAATAATTACATTTATTCACTTAAACCATATCACTATTTTTTTTCTGCCTGAAAGTGGGCACCCTGGAATTTTCCTGCATTGAATTATATGCCGATTTTACACCGCCAAAACTAAAGCTATTATTTAAATTAATTTAATTTGTACCTAATGCAATTTATTGATAAAATAAAATATAGATTTGTGACTACAGGACAATTTTCTAAAGCTCTTTTTTACACCTTGAGTCTATCCCTTACGACCCTTACACCATCGTTCTACTAGAATGTCTTCCTTTTCGTCATTCCTTGTTCATCCTAGAGCGACACTATCGCATCCATCCGTAGTGCCCAATTATAAGTGTCAAATTTCTGAAATCCATAAAATGAGATCGTGCTAAAAATAAACCGTCTTTTTTGTAACTGGTCACGTAAGTGTGAAAAGAACTACGTGCTTCTGTTTTTTCTGGGTGTCACCTATACGTGAATTCATTCGTGTATAAATAAGTACGTAATATGTTTCTCTTAAAACATATACCTACTCTTATTTCCGGAGGGTTTTCATGTGAACATACGCTTTTCTAAACACACGTGATTTATAATCGTCTATTTGTCACGTACCGTTAGGTTATACCTAGAGTATTGAGTACTGGAAGAAGTAAAAACGTGCCTATTCCGTTGTGATTTTAATCTTATCGCCTCAGATCCTTCTAAGTATCTTGTTATGTTAAGGAATGTACAAATTTCTATTTTAAACAAAAATTTTATGATTATTATTAAAAACGTAAAAATATTTTATAGCAACTGATATCTGCAATGCTAGGTAGGTATTTATTTTTTAGTCTGCCATCATAAAAACTATTGACATTAAAATTAGAAAATTTCAGTAGCATACTGTTCAGTAGCGTACAGTAGGCAATGTATGTATTTAAACAAACCAGATTTTCAATGTCCATAAATTCAAAGAAAACAGAATCGGAGACGATTTAAAAGTAAATTTTGTAAAGTCTCATATTTAGCGTTCCTCTTATTTGCAAAACAATGCCTTTAAATTATACCAAGACCTAGAAATAAACTTGAATCCGACACCCCGTTGTTTTATAATCACCATCAGCCGTGAGCCGTCCACTGCTGGACAAAGGCCTACCCCAAGTCTTCTCCAGGTCACTAGGTCCCTAGCCGACCTCATCCAGCGTTTACCGGCGATATTGACCAGTTCTTCGGTCCCTGGTTTTTAAAGTATGTTAAAGTGTTAAAATAACCAATCCTTTCTCGACCTTACAGGAGTACAACATAAAATTGCAAAAGCTGTATGCTGTGAAGGCTGAAGTGAAATCCCACATAGAAAGTCTGCCAGACGTGTCCAGACTACCCGATGTCACCGGCGGCCTGGCGCCCTTACCCTCAGCCGGCGATCTCTTCAACATCTGAAACTGTATAAAGAAAAAGTTGAAAACCAACAGGATCCGAGTATGGTTATTTAGTTGACATAGGCATCTTGTGTTTCCCGTTTTTCTGTGTATATTTACATTGTATTATATTTAATAAGATTTTATTGTGATACCTACGATTAATTCGTTTGTTCATAAGTGCTGAATTGATTTGCTTTTTGAGTGTTGTGACCCAATTGGCTTGACGATTTTGACTTTGAAATTATTGTCACTGACATCAGTCATTTGTAAAAATTCGTTGTGGGTAGTGAAAATTATATAGGCTACAGATATAATTTAGATGGCTTTGAAGTAGAAAAATATTTTATGTATTTTTACAGATGTATAAATATGGGCTTTAAAATGATATAGGAGGGCAAAAATTGATAAAATTAGGATAAATCTAACTTTAATTAACAATATTACATTTATGCGCGGTAAAGAGTTGGCTTCGTGTTACAGCGAAAACCTCATTTCTGGATAACTAAATAGTCAATTTCATGTAAGAACTGTATCAAAAGAAAAGGCTTGTCATGAAAAAAAAATATGAATGATTATTAATACTATATATTTAATATAATAGTAATATCTAAATCATAAAGCAATTTACACAAAGTTATAGATAAGTTAAAATATTGCATTGCGCTATGAATACGAATTGCGCAAACTTTATTAAGTTATATCAGAAATAACATCAAACTATTAAGTTCTCGTTTTTAACACTAAAAGTACCCGTATTAGCTAACCTACAATCACATGTAGTTTTAACAAAAACAATCCAGAAAATAATCAAAACTTTACTAAATTTAGTGCCTTCCGTACAAAATACCTTCTGTAAAACTGTTAAATACTTTGTATACAATTTTAACATAAATTACTTAGTGTCAGCAACTTCATGAAATTTTTCTTTTAATCGATATCGTATCACTATCTGAAAAACTGTGAAAAATACAAAAAAAATCATACACCAAAATGTACGAAAATGCAAACTCTAAGCAATAAAAGTGTTTATAAATTTAGAATATAATTGTGCCTTTTCTATACACTTGCCTGTATGAGTAAGAATATAGGTACTTGGTTATTTAGGTAAGCAAGCTATTTATACGACGCTAATATGTATGCAATAAAATATTCTACATAACATCTTGATATTTATCTAGTTTATATAACTTTTTTTTAATAAATTATTTATTCTCTTAATTTATTTAGTATTGCAGAAAAAAAAAATTCGCTTAATATCGTCATAAAGCAGATTTCATTGTTAAATATCAAGTTTTGATCTTAGATTTCAAACAAGAGTGAGTGACAATCATAATCTAAATTTAGAGTTCCTATGAAACAATCTCGGATATAAAATTGAGATTCAATTGTTAAATCTAGTATTAATCATCAAATAATATGGACCTTCTTTATTCAATCCTACGTAAAACTTTCTAAGTCATATAATATAAATTGTCTATGTTTTATACTCGCTTTCATCGAAAAAAAAACAAAATGCATCTTTTTTGGTTTACAATATACAACATGTAACAAAATGGAGAGATATAACTTAGGGGTTAGCTACATACCATACGTAGAATATACAGTAAAAGAATTATCATGATCAGTGCTGCTATAGACTTTCATACAAATTTATTTAATTATTTTACAACAAAATATTTTGACAACCCTTGTCAACCTAATAAGCTACAACAAGACTTATGCCGCAGTCAGTCATCTTATGACCTTTCCCGCACCGGTTGAACGTCTTAGTTACCCATCACTTTATTTTTACGCTGTCTGATAGCGAATAGATTTCATCAAAAGCTAACAGCCGTTTTTAGGGTTGATACTTAGAAATTTTGATCTAAAATTTGAACTGGTTTTTCGGCCGAACCGTAAGGATAACAAATTTATGTTACTGTTGCTTATAAACTATATCACGAAATATACAATCCCCTTAAGTATTATCTCTTCATTATGTTGTACGTTGTATATTTTTTAAAGTAGGTGAAAATCCCTAAACCATTTCAAAAGGTACGTTAGAACATTTATCTTATTCACTAGGTTATCAGTGGATTGTATTGTAAATAATGACCACATAAAATTATTCTGTCCTCACTAAAATTAACTTACACTTAACTTCAGATTAATTAATCTAAATCAGAGTAGGTGTGTTATATAAAGCACAATTCCATACATCAAATGAATCACGTTTTATTATATCATACATTTTAACGTCACCGACTCGTGACCACGGAGTCAAAAAACTATTGTAACGTCGAGTTAAAATATAGAATACAATGAAACCTGTTAAAGTTCTCTTAAAATAATCTTTTATTTGATTGAAATCAAACATCGAAAGTTGTATCGATTTAAATATATCGATCTCTATGGTGACGTAAAGATTTGAGAACTTGTATTCTGGACTAAAATAGGGCAGTAGTACCCAGGACAGTTGAGATATTTTTTCCTTAACTTACTGGGGCTTATACTAGCAGAATGCTCAGTCCCGTTAAGTTAAAAAGTAATAATTTCTAATTGCTCTATGACAGAAAAGAAAGCTGTACTTGAGCCCTTGAAAACGTGCGGACTGACATTTTATCGGATCTTTCGCTCGCACTTCAAGCCGTAAGGAGATGCCCAAGTGTTGTGTGTAAAAAAGGATATAATAACGATTTTTAATGGCTCATGTTATATACTCTGGCAAATAATTCAATGCAGTAAACTGACAGATCGAAATGTCAAAAAGAAAAATAATAATACCAGTTAAAAACTTCGTAATGTAAGTACTGAATGAGAATGATTGAAAACGAACGAGCCTTTATCATTCGTTTTGCATAAAATTGTAAAGAAATTTATAAATGATTGAATTTGAGGTGTGTACTCAAATTCAATCATTTATATTAAAGTAATGTTTATGAAAATAATTAATTGTGATTAATGTGCTATTTTTATAAATAGTGCTATTTTTTTTCTTTCCGGAAGTTGGCACACTGGAACTGTCATTTTACTGTATTGAATTATTTGCCAGGGTATAGTAAAGCCACATCGATAGAGAGAATTAATGCATAAGTAAGCTTTTGAAATTAGGATTTAATAGTAAATTTCAATGTGTGACTATAATATTCTTGATCATGATTTATGAATGTTTTTCTGGTATTTCTTGCAATTGTAATACTTTTCCTATATTAATTAATATGCTAGACATTATTTTGGTAAAGCATTTTTCTCTAAAGTATTTTCTCCAATTTGTGTCTTCCTTAAATAATTTTCTTCGTCGTAAAATGTATTTCACAAATAATAAATCATGCTGTCTTCTAAAGACAAATTATAAAATAGAATAGATATAAAAGATTTTTCCTTCAATAATTATGACATTTTATAAAGCAATATTTTTCGTAGATTTGATGTTGTCGAGATTTTTTTGCTCTAGCTTTCTAACTGTAACTCTCACCCATAGCAATAATTTTGATCCTTGGTTACGATCTATTAATTTTGAAGATTTCAATATTCGATCTCAATCGCCGCTTTGACATCAAAAACATCAGCAATGTATGAGCGTTGCTATGGCAACCAAAAAACAGAAGTTATTTATTATAAAGAAATCTTGGCTTTGACATTAAGACTGAATATTGAAAATTTTCGCGCATATTGACAACGCATTCTGTTTATATAGTTTTTAAGACGTTTGCAATTAGAATATATTTCAAAAGTATAGTATCTTAAAATGTTATCTACAGCATTGGTTATATTCAGTGTTTTTTTTGTGATTTCATGGTGTTGTGCTTCCTATAAGTGCAAAGAGCCTCTATAATAAGTATATTGTTTGTCTCTATTGAATATTTATGGCAAAAAATTGAGAAAATATGTACTTTTATCATACCATAACTAGCACATTGTACTACATACAAAGGGTCGGTGAAAAAATTATATGAATGTGTCTTCAAAAAGTTATGTGCTCAAAAAAATATTTTTGTATGAAAAGTGATTATGTATAGTACATTATATGTTTTAAAGCCAGCTATCCCGGATTTTAGGATAAGCAAGCACATCCATACTATGATTTACGTAACTATAACTATATATATATTATGATAGCATTGTGCAATCTTAAGTTTTCGCGATTCATAATATTAAATAAATATCGTTTAAAAAACGGTTAAAAACGAAATTTATTTAATGAATTGTAGCTTCAGAATGTAGTCTCATAAATAAATGTGCCAGCTACAAAAAATACTCTCTGATGCAGCGTAGACGACGGAACAATTATATGTAATTGTAAACGTGTAATTGTGGCAGGCTGCGCCGCATTGTATGAAAAACTCTTTATTTCTTCTTCTTTTTCTGTGCTTCAAATAATATTTCGAAATCTCTGCATTGCATATACGTCCTGCAGTAACAGTTCTGCCTACTAAATATTCAAAAATGTGCGTCGCACAGTAGAGCGAAACGCGTCGTGTACAGTCGCGTCTAATACGATGTATCTTTTTTCATTGGAACTTGAACCTTATCACAACCGAATCAATGGCGATGTGTATATGTCGTAGCCAACTGGTTAAATTAGCCACTCAATTGGACGCCCAGGCCGAACCAACGGCCTAGGCCGATAGTTGATTGAACTCGAAACACTCAACGTTTAACAACTTGGCGTGTTGAAAGTTAGCCCTTTGAAGATGGCTGACCAAAATTCAGCCAAGTGATTTAAATTTGGTACATTTTTGGATAAAGTAATAAAACAAGTAGGTCATGGTAAAATTATCTGTCATGACCGAAAAACCAGTCAAGCAAATTTTTTTTTAAATTAGATATTTTTTATTTATTTCAATTACAAGGAAATAAATGCATTGTGGCGTATCGCCGGGTGCTGCCGCACCACGCTCGCTTCGCTCGCTTGGCTCGCGCGTAAATATAAATATAATAAAATAAGTTCCGTTCTAATGTTTTAATATTTAAAAAAATATAAATCATTTTTTATATAAAAACTATTAAGTATCTTCTTTTATGGACGACTATTCAATACAATTACAACACTCTAATCAAACATCATAAATTTAACAAAATCCAATTTAACTAAATGGCTAAACAACGTTTAGCCAACTGGTTAAACGTTGCGATCAACGACTTGACTAATTGTCCTTAAGCCAGTTGAAACGGTCTAGGCGTCCAATTGAGTGGCTAATTTAACCAGTTGGCTACGACATATACATCTTAATACACGTGACTACTTTGAGTCTGTCAAAAATCCGGAACGAACTTTTTCATTTCATGTAGACATTGTATAATAACAAATAGAGCGTCGTGCCTTCGGCATCAGTAAAGAATGAATGTAAATTAGTGTGGTGGTTTCCTTAATATATTTGACATTACAAAATTATCATATGAGGGTGGAAGGCGCTGTATATTATTTGCGTTGTTTTAAAAACACAGTTGTTTGGTCACGTTACTGAAATTTTCAAACACTTAAATTCATAAATTAACATAGATTATGTAACGTTGTTAATAAATTAACTGATGGCTAGATTATTTATAGAACTAACGTTTTTCCAAATCATCGGTGGCATATACTTTTGATGCATATTTCATGTAACGAGATTATGTAACATAATGTACAGCACCTTAAGTAATTGACTTGTTAAAATATTTTTAGTCACAATTTTGTTTGTTTTTAAGCCAAATATTGCATAGTTAGGTTGAAACTAGTTAGGTAGCTGTAATAGCTAAATACCTACATGTATGTATAGCTAGATGTTATTATTATGAAAAATAAATTTTGTTATATTAACAAGTATTAGTCTTTTACTTCCCGCTTCCTTTATTTATTATTTATTTATTCCGGGTCACGTGACGTCGTTTGTACGATCGGCTGCGACATCTTTGTTGTCCGTATAAATTTATTTATTTTCATTAAGATTTTGAGTGATTTGAAGTAAATAAAGTGTGACAAAGTAGCATTACATTGAATACTTTACGTTCCTGTAAATACTTCAAAGCTAAATCTTTAAAACTGCTTTAACTATACATTCAGCTGTTAAGTGTCGTTGAAATACCGTTACCCCTTTGTTTACCGTGAATTAAGTCCTAAGTGCTCAAGATGAAAAATTGCCAAGCATGCAACAAATCAGTTGCTGATAAGGAGGAGCTTACATGTATCTTTTGCAAGAGTTCGTATCATTATTTATGCGTGAATATGACAACTACATTTTACAAACGGAACTTACTTGATTTAGATCGATTATGGAGATGCCCGCCGTGTGAAAATGTATCGCGTCGCAAGGCAGATGATACCCCCGTCGGCGGACAGTTGCTACGTTCGCCGCCCAAGGATGTTGATATGTCATGCGAAGACATACAATATGATGTTTCAACTCATCACTCCTATAGCGACATCACTCAACCTCAACTGAACAGCACTATGAGTCCCCTGCCTGTAGATAGCACAGCAGCCAAGATCTCTATTGATCAATTTTCAATTCTACTTGATTCAAAGCTAGACAAGAAGTTACAGAGCATGCTTGATCAAAACAAAAAAGAAATTTGCTGTAATTTAACGCTGCTATAGCTGAATTAAAAAAGGATTTTAGCCACACGACTGACACACTGTTCTTAGAATTATCGGATCTAAAAAAACAAATAAGTACAAAAAACATGTACATCCGGATGGCTGGACCATTTGGCGTATAAAGTTGGCTCTTACATAGATCGATAAACAATCGTAGGTGACTGCAATCTGCCTACATTTTATCGTTTGTGACTGGTTAGTTTATTCAAAAAATCAAAAAAATGGTGTCCAGCCAGCCAGAATTTCGTAATTATGAGCATCTCGGATCTCAGCCCCAAGACGGTTTTGAGAACCCAGATCTTATTAAAAGTATAGTGACTGGATATGTGACTGCAACCAAAGTTGTTTCATTCAATTTGATACGATACTTTTCGAGAAATCACAAAAACAAACTGTCCAGCCAGCCATAATCCGGTCGGCTGGACCATTTTGTTTTTGTCGATATATCAATAATTATAACACTGAAAGCAGCTAATTTAGAAAAAATCCTTAGTGACTGGATATGTGACTAACATTATATAGCTATAAATATGAATGATTCGTGCATTTATGAGTTATTGGCAAAAAGATTTTGTTGACACCTGTCAAACTTCCGGCTGGCTGGACCACCCATTCCAGCACTTCTGAAAGGCCTTCGCAGTCGGAATCTTATAAAACGGTTAGTGACTGGGGCGAAGAACACAAATCTTCGTTTGTGACTACTCTAAATGCAGTCAATCAAAATATATAAGCAATTATTTTTATGCCATACTATGTAACTAAGGGTGACCATAATTTTTGGTTGAAACAGGGATTAAACGTGTTTAATAATGATATTCGAGTACTTTTAGTATTAAAAGTTGTAAAATGTATGTAATGCAACAAAATAAAATAAATATTATACAGGGTTTTGAAATAATAGTGTAAAATATTTTAAGGGGGTATTAGGAACAGGGTATAGATTCGATTTATGTAAAAAAAAAAAACATTTAAAATTTTTACTAAGTAGGTAGTAGGGACCTACCTTAACAAAATTTAAGTTTAATTTGTAATAAACGACTTTTTATTTTTATTTTATAAATGACTAAACCCGCGTTTGACCTCAATCTCGCCTGATGGTAAGTGACGATGAGGTCGAAGATGAAAGCACACGGGTTTAGGAAGGAACTGGCTCTTTATACAATATTGCCGGAACACATTACCGCCGGAGCGGTAACATTTGGCGGCAGACTTTATATAAAGGGTGGTCGCTAGCCAGGCGGACCCAGAAGGGATCCTACCACCAAGCAAATAATAAAAACGTGAAACAATATTAAATAACAAAGTACCTACCATTTTACGTGGCACGGTAACTACACGCCTATGACGTATAACAGCTGTTTCGCCCGCTCGGTCGTGACCGGGAGTGACCTCGCGTCAAGGTACATAGCAGAATTTTGAAATGAAAAAAAAAAATTTTTTTTGTACGTAAATCGTGTCTATACACATTTCTTAATGACCCCTTAAAATATTTTACACTATTATTTCTGAACCCTATACATACTCACTTATATATACTAACCAAGCTGTCTTCAACAATTAAAATTAAATTAATAAAGGAATTCTAAAAAAAGTATTCTAAAATTTGGTCACCCTAATTCAACAAAACATGTCAAAAAAACAATTGCTTATATATTTTGATTGACTGCATTTAGAGTAGTCACAAACGAAGATTTGTGTTCTTCGTCCCAGTCACTAACCGTTTTATAAGATTCCGACTGCGAAGGCCTTTCAGAAGTGCTGGAATGGGTGGTCCAGCCAGCCGGAAGTTTGACAGGTGTCAACAAAATCTTTTTGCCAATAACTCATAAATGCACGAATCATTCATATTTATACCTATATAATGTTAGTCACATATCCAGTCACTAAGGATTTTTTCTAAATTAGCTGCTTTCAGTGTTATAATTATTGATATATCGACAAAAACAAAATGGTCCAGCCGACCGGATTATGGCTGGCTGGACAGTTTGTTTTTGTGATTTCTCGAAAAGTATCGTATCAAATTGAATGAAACAACTTTGGTTGCAGTCACATATCCAGTCACTATACTTTTAATAAGAACTGGGTTCTCAAAACCGTCTTGGGGCTGAGATCCGAGATGCTCATAATTACGAAATTCTGGCTGGCCGGACACCATTTTTTTGATTTTTTGAATAAACTAACCAGTCACAAACGATAAAATGTAGGCAGATTGCAGTCACCTACGATTGTTTATCGATCTATGTAAGAGCCAGCTTTATACGCCAAATGGTCCAGCCATCCGGATGTACATCAATAAACTCTGAATTAATTCAACTTACATCGGAAAATTTGGATATGAAGGCAGAAATTAACCAACTAAAGAAAACAAAGTCTACACTATCGAATATTGAAGACATAACATCTAAATTTGAGTGTGAGTTGAACAATAGGGATCAGGCGCTGTTATGTAATGACATTGAGATAATAGGTGTCCCCGAGTTTGAGAATGAATCTATACCGCACATTATCACCTCACTCTCCACTAAACTAGGTTGCACTATCAAACCGGACGATATGGCAAGCGCGCATCGCGTTGGACCTCGGAGACCATCAGGGCAGGCGCCTGAGAGCCAGCCAGCGCGACCTCGACCCATCGTTATGCGCCTGGTTCGGCGCCCCGTCCGCGACCAACTACTGAAGGAGGCGCGCGTGCGCCGCCACACCAACACGGCTGACATCGGGCTTCCTGCTCACACCCCTCGCTCGGTCCACATCAATGAGCGACTAACGAAAATCAACCGTATTGTGTTAGCCAAAGCACGCGACTTGGCTCGAAGTCAAGGATGGAGGTTTGTTTGGACTAGGGACGGTAAAATATATGCTAGGAAATCTGAAACCGCTCAAGTTATTAATATAAGATCAGAAACTGATTTAAATCGTGTTTTTAATATCGCTGAAACTGTTAAACCTTGCAACTAGAACAAATTATATTCTAAGTAGTTTTAATTTAATTTTTAATTTTTGTTTTATTGATTATTTGGCTGTAGAAAAAACAAATCGCGGCATATCAGCCTTAAAGTCTTGTTTTTCTGTATGTAATGGACTAATATTAATTGTTCTTAATGTATGGGAATGTAATTCTCTTTGTAATTTAATTCTGTTGCCATGGTCTTTTTTATATTATTGTGTGCATAGAAGGTTTAGTTGAAAGGTCACTGAACAAAGCCTGCTTAATATTTTGTCATAACTCTGAATTTACTTGCATAAATTTGGTTTTTGGCCTATGTAAATTATTATCTTTAATTAATCAGTACAATAATAATATACAGGCACTCATAATATTCTTTAATACACATAACACTTTTAAATTATTTTATTTACATATATACATCAAAATAAATATATGTAATACATTGTGTATTATAAATATTGACCACCTACGTTTATATAAATATTTTTACAAATGAAGAATGACAAGTTTATAAGTATTAGTTTATTTAATGCAGGGTCTTTAGGAACTAGGCAGGATGAATTTCAAGTTGTCGTAGAACGTATATCTCCTGACATAGTAGCTATCAACGAGACCTGGCTGCGACCTGGCCAGGATGCGCATGCGCCGTCCCTGCCTGGTTACAGATTGAGGCATATACCGCGCCCCAGCGGCATCCGATCTCGTGGAGGCGGAGTAGGTTTTTACATTAAACGTGGTATAGCAGCGCGCACTTGCGCCCACCCAACTTCTACAGTTGAGCAGATGTGGATATCTTTGACTATTAACTCCATAAAAATTATTATAGGCACGGCCTACCGACCACCCTGGCTGAGTGCTAGTGTATTTCTAGATGCACTAACTGAGTCTGTTATGGCGTTTTCCAGTTATGATTGAATCGTTTTATTGGGTGACTTTAACATTGATCAGCTTAAGACTTCAGATCCTAACTATAACGAATTTATGAATTTTTTAAACTTTATACAGCTAAAGAATCACGTCACCGATCCCACCCATTTCACTTCACACAGTGAAACTTGTTTGGACCTGATTTGCACAAACGCACTGGTACAAAATATTCAAGTTTATCATAATAAGGAGTTGGGTAATCATGCATTTGTTACAGCAATATTAAAAATAAAAAAACCAAGACCTGCCGCTAAAAAAATCACTTTCCGACCGTTGAAAGACATAAATCATGCAGAATTTACGACCGATTTACATTCATATGATTTATCATACATTTTTAAGATTGACTGTGTAAACAAGATGGTTATTGAATTCAATCGCTTTATACTCGAGCTTATTGATAAACACGCGCCTGAAAAAACCGTCAATCTGAGGGACCAGAACACTCCTTGGCTCACTAGTAATGTGCGATACATTATGCAGTTACGTGACCAATCCTATAGGCAGTACAAAAAAAAAACAAAAAGTGTAGAACACTTAAATGAATATAAAAAACTGAAGACCTTAGCAAAGACTAGTTTGCGATGTGAACGCATTGCTTACTTTGATAATAATATAACAAAAATATCAAAAACCCCAAACTTTTGTGGTCTAATCTAAAACGACATTCTTTAACTCATCACAGTAACGTAGAATTACCCCCTAACTTTTCTGATCCTGATTTAATAAATGCACACTTTCTTAACTTACCTACTTGCTCTGACGCGACAATTTCCGATCTTACATTTTATGAATTCAATCGTTATGGTGAAGGAGTCTTTAAGCTTCGTGAGGTCTCTTCTTCGTCAGTGCTCAGGGCAATCATTTCTATAAAATCAAACGCAGAAGGTGCTGACAAAATAAGTTTGGACACGATTCTTTTGACCTTACCTTATACTCTTGACCTTATTACTGCTATAATCAACAAGTCAATTAACACAGCAACATTCCCGTGTATGTGGAAAACTGCTCTCATACGGCCGATACCTAAAATCAACAACCCCCTAACATTCAAAGACCTAAGACCAATTAGTATCCTTTGTTTTTTATCCAAACTGTTGGAGAGAATAGTTCACATACAACTCAGCAGCTTTTGTGAGACACATAAAATCTTACCAACCAAGCAGTCAGGGTTCTGCAAAAGACGCAGCACTACCACTGCGCTGTTGGATGTTATTGACAATGCTCTTCTGAGTTGTGATAAAGGTGATGCTACTATCCTGACCCTACTAGACTACTCCCGCGCTTTTGACTGCATAAATATAAACCTTCTTCTTTCAAAACTGAGCTACTATGGTTTTGAAGCGCAGGCAGTTTCTTGGTTCTCTAGTTACCTGAGCGGTCGATCGCAAAAAGTAGTTCTCACAAATAGTTCCATACCACCAGGAGGAGTGTTGCAAGTGACACGAGGTGTTCCTCAGGGATCGATCCTAGGACCACTCCTCTTTATTATTTACACAGCCGACTTAATAAATAATATAAAATTTTGCAACTACCATCTCTATGCTGACGACCTGCAATTGTACATCTCCACAAATAAAAATAATATCGCGGACGCAGTGTCAAAAATGAACCAAGACCTAGCTGCGATCTCATCATGGTCAGCAAAAAACAGCCTATCTCTTAATCCTAATAAATCTAAATTTTTAGTCCTAGGTACGAAAAATCAGATCTCTAGCGTTCTGTCCAACGATCCACAGATCAACCTCATGGGTGTTCCCGTTCAACGGGTGACTGAGGCTCGTAATCTGGGTCTTCTTATAGATGATACCTTAAGATTCACAAATCACGTTGCCACCGTCGTCCGCGATGCCCTCTATCGACTCAAGGTACTTTATAAGATCAGAGAGTACATAAGTGTGGGGCTGAGAGTTTCGCTCTGTGAAGCACTTGTACTTTCAAAAATAAACTACGGCCTCATAATATTTGGCCCTCGACTATTTAGCAAAGATCAGAAACTCTTACAACGGGTACAAAATGCTTGTGCTAGGTTTTGTTTTAACGTACCTCCACGGTGTCATGTAACCCCCTTCATAAATAAATCCAACTTACTCTGTATGAATTTCAGACAAGATCTCTATTTAGCTACCTTACTTTTTGACATCATCAACACCAAAGACCCTGAGTACCTCTACAATAAGTTAAACTGGCGCAAAGATAAGAAGCTAAAATATAGTACGCGACCCTGCACAAAGCCCCTTACTTACTGTTCTCACAAAACTGTAGCATTCCGAGGCAGCTTTTCTTATAACGCCACCAAGTGCTGGAATAACATTCCACCACCGTTCAGATTGATCATAAATAGAATAACTTTTAAAAATAAATATCAGACTTATTTACTTTCGCAGCAAAAACTTTTATTCCTTTAATTGTGGCAATATTCTTAAACAAGTGTTATAAATTAAAATTACCCATCGCCTACCTTTATATTTATTTTATTATATTTAGTATTGCATCTATATATTTACATTTATTAAATTTTCATAGTTACTTATCCATCTATTCACTTATCTAACATGCCATCACAGAAAAGCAACAAACAAACACACACACACACTCAAAGTCACACAAACTTCACGTAGAAGCTGACACATTGACTGTCGTAGTCGATGTGCAATGCGCGTCACAGGACGTTCGGGAGCTGACGGAAGATCAGCGTTGCATTAATGGCAACATCACAGCTGAGTCAGTGCCCTTTCGCTAGTTCTGCACGTTTGGACGATGAGGCACAAAACTCATTTTTATAAATTGTATGCCTACATGTAGTATTATGTCTGTCAACTTTATGTTTTATTGTCATGTTACGTGTATTTGTTTAAATTTTTAATTCTTAAATTATTATTAAGTACTAATGTTTGTAAATAACAATATCTGTTTGAATGTGTCTTTTTGTATTGATGTGCAGAAATATCGAATAAAGTTTATGTCTATGTCTATGTCTATTTTATTTATTCATTAATAATAAATAAATAAAATCCCCAGACAATCACACCAACTACATGGCCCCAAAGTAAGCATAGCTTGTGTTATGTATGGGATACCATATAGCGAACTAGGGGGGAACCTAGAATATAAATACATAAATAGATAAACACCCAGACACGGAACATTTTTTTTTTTCTTGTTCCGTGCGGGATCGAACCCGCAACCACTGGCGTCTGAGGCAGATAGGCTTACCCCAACGCAAAAGTGGTCGTCAATTCATTATTCATTTATTTATCTGTTACAAAATCCACAGACCTTAAATTAAAATTTTAACAAATAAATCTTGTAAAGTGTAGCTTACATCTAATTGCGGATTTACTTTTTATAATTTATTACATTTAGAGAGCTATAATATATCAGTATAAATGAAAATAATTAATGTATTAAGTTTTGTTAACTAAAAAAAGACGATAATTCTTAGTACTACATTGGTTGAAAAGTTCGCGGCCTGGCCATTAAAAAAAAACTTTTGTTTTGTTGTTATTTTTTCTGCCGTCATTTTGAACTGTCATTATTCAATTGTCAGCCCGCGAATTTTCAATTTGATATCTTGTTTAAATAAAATTTTACGAACAATATAAATACGTGTGTAGAACAAATTTTCACTAATGGAGAAATTTGAACAACGTGCTGTGATTAAATATTTGTTTAAAAAAAGATTAACACCAAAGGAGATCCATGATGACATGCAAACAACATTAGGGGAATCTGCCCCGTCTTATACCACTGTGAAAAAATGGGTTGCAGAATTTAAACGTGGACGAGAGAACATCGAAGATGACCCTCGCTCCGGCAGGCCAATGACGTCTACGACCGAAGAAAACATCAATAAAGTGTGTGATCTCATATTGAAAGACCGTAGATTTACTATCAGAGAAATTGCAGACACTATAGGCATCTCATATGAACGAACGCAAAACATCATTGTTCATGAACTCGGCTTTTCTAAGGTTTCGGCTAGGTGGGTCCCCAGATTTCTTTCAGTAGAGCAAAAGCGAATTCGACTCACGATTTCTCGTGACTGTTTGGAGATGTTCGAGGCTGATCCACAAGGTTTTCTTGACAGATTTGTGACAATGGATGAAACCTGGGTTCACCACTTTACCCCAGAATCAAAACAACAATCCAAACAATGGAAAAAATCAGGTGAACCAACTCCGAAAAAAGCAAAGGCAATTCTGTCGGCTGGCAAGGTGATGACATCGGTTTTTTGGGATGCTAAGGGTGTCATTATGGTGGACTACCTTCCAAAAGGCGAAACAATAAACTCTGCGTACTATAGCACCCTTCTGCGCCGTTTACGTGAAGAAATTAAACAGAAACGCCCAGGATTACTGAGAAAGAAAGTGTTGTTTCACCAGGACAACGCCCGAGTCCACGCGTCTGTCGAGTCTATGGCTCAAATTCGTGATTGTGGTTTCGAATTGTTGCCACATCCAGCTTATTCTCCTGATTTGGCACCTTCGGACTTTCATCTGTTTCCAAACCTGAAAAAACACCTGGGCAGAAATTTTTAACGAATGAAGAGGTCGAAGCCGCTGTTAACCTGTATTTTGAAGACCTTGAGGAATCTTTTTTTAAAACAGGTATGGAAGCTCTGGAAAGCAGATGGAAGAAGTGCATAGAGCTAAATGGAGATTACGTCGAAAAATAAAAATATTTTTGTATGTACTTTATTCTGTTTTCTTGACTAGGCCGCGAACTTTTCAATCCACCCTCGTATCTATTTATAAATTATTAGACAATGAGAATCATGTTAAAACAAAAAATGTAAATATAGAGAGGGTAAATAAAAATATTCATATAATTATGTTTGTATGTAAAAAGGTTGTGCATGTGTTACTGTAGGTGTGTGAGTGTGAGTGTACGTGTGAATTGATTTCATGGGTTCATATATTGTAAAGTAGTAGAAATGTATTTGATACGTTGATTATTTTTCTGACAAAATAGATTCTAAAATTTGCTTTCTAAATTTAGGTTTGCTGTGATAAAAAATATCAATCGAGCCAGAGTATTTATTGTAGGTTTTAAGTATTCTATAAATGGCTGAGTTCTGATAGAAGTTAGTACGTGTATGCGGAAGTTTGAATAAGGTTGTGTGTCTTGTACGGCGTGAAGGGACTCGAAACCTCAGGCACTGTACCGTTAGCTCAAAGCAGTCAGCTTTACCGTTAACTACATCATGTAAAAAAACAAATCAGTCAGAACTCTCCTATCTTCAAGGGAAAACATATTATGAATTCGACAGGACTCTCCATAATCACTTACGTTATACCGACATCTATAATTTAATTGTTTAAAGAATTTTGATTGTATATTTTCAATACTTTGAGGATACTTTAGATACTGAGGGTTCCAAATACTGTTACAATAGTCAAGTACGCTTCTTACATAGGCATAGTATAATATTTTAAAACATTTGGTGTCATCAAAAGGTTTACTTACTCGAAGAATAAAACCTAAGTTCTTATAAGTTTTATTTACTATAAGTATGTGTAATGTGTTCGTTAAATGATAACTTGTCATCTAGGATGATACCCAAGTCTTTGACCTGGTGTACCTACTTTATTTATTTTTATGTTAGCAATTTTATAGTCGTAGTTAATAGGTATTTTCTTTCTTGTAAACCTCATCACCATATTGTGATGTCGTATGTCTAAGAAGCATATCATAAGATTGATTCAAAGGTATAGGGTTTTTGTAGCCCGGAGGTAGATAGATTGCAATAGCTACGGAATTTGTGTTACTTTAATGACTAAATAGTTGGCATTAGGAGCACATTTCTGAAGTCAACTACTACGTCTTCGTTTTGGGAGCGCTTATTTAAGGTGGCTGAGTAATTGTATCCCTGTATAGTTGGAATAAACTGGGTAGTCCGTAACCAGCATTCCGTTAAGACAATAAGGTCCCAGCTTACGTCGCTTTGAGCAATAGATTGTTAGTCAAGCTCTCAGTATCCAGACAGGTCAGTGTTTTCGGTAGGTGGGTTGCTTCCTGAGAATCAAGGTAGAATGCAACACTGTAATGGTCAGTAAGGGCTTAGTTTGAATAACTAAGCATTTGGCGTACAGTTTAGTTTTAATAATAATGTGAACTAGACATGTTTTAAATTCAAATTCAAACATTTATTCAACATACAAACAAACAAACAAGACAACACATAAAAATCAACAAAATCAAGTACAAAAATGCTATATAAAATAAAATTGAAAAATTAAGAAAATAACAACACAAACAAACATAATTCAAAATAGCAACAGTCACAAAAATCAGTAAACAACAGAAAAATTAGAATATTAAAAACACAATAAGAAATAATAAAATGTTGCCCTGTACTGCAGTGATTATGTTAAAAAGGACACATCTCAGCATAATGCTGCAGCAGAAGCCGCAGCGCTGGTTTGCAGAGGTGCCCTCGTGATGCGTGTGCTCGCGTACGCAGCATGTCACTCACAGCTTAAATATTAAATATAATTATATTATGCTTGCTTCATAATTAAACACATAAATATACACTCAAATACATAAATATAAGTACAAAAGATGTAATAATAAGGAAATGAAAAATATAAATAACTAACTCACTATAATTAATTAAAGAAAACGTTTCTCGAAACGTCGAGTCAAAATTTAAAATGTAAATATACGCGATAAATCTGGTTTAAAAGTGTTTTATTTAATAGTATGAATCGCGAAAACTTAAGACAATATTAACTCACTATAACTTTATATTGTTAAAAATTAACTCCATACATATTATAAATACAATAAAGCATAAATAAATATAAATACCTAAATAAATTGTTGAAATTAGCATAGCTGTAAACTTTAAATACAATAAATGCATGTAGGTACATAATAATGGTGTAAGTGTTACTGGTATGTTGGAACAACACGTACCCCACTCGGCATCATTACTGGTATAAAGTGTTTTTTTAAAGATAATTTAAACGTTTGCAATGAGCTGGCATACAGTGGATAATCAGATTGGTCTGAAGTTATTTAAAAACATTTGGTTAAATATAAGATGCGATAGGTTGTCATGTTGAAATGTTATTGTTGGTGAGCGGTAGCTGTGGGTGTATGAGATTTCTAGAGCTGTTGTAATAGAGCTTTGTTATGTGTTGTGTAAGAACTTTCTAAAGTTGCAGAGTTATCATTCAGAGTCCTGAATCATTTTTAGGCTAAATTAAGATAGAAGCCGGAGTAAAGTTATCATTTCTGCTCGAGTTTTTCCTGTATAGGGATATTGTAAAGTAGACCGGAATCTTTTAAGGTGAGATAGGAGGGGGCATTTTCAATCATTTAAGCTCATATCATGTAATCCATTTTTGAAATATTTGGGTTTATTCTTATTTTTTCTGAAAGTTCAGTTTCACTCCTTCAAACATGGATTGCAAAAAAAACTAATGGTCCGGTTTCAATGTTCTTTACAGTTTTAGATAGGTGTTTAGTAAAACAATAGTAAACCGTAATTAAATCGCATTTTTTCTCCGTAAAAGGTCTATTCAGGCATGTGTAAGTAGTGGCGCCTTTACAAATAAAGAGTATGAGGCTTTTGCAAAATCTAGAAGGCATGGCATGAGCCAGAGAGTTGTACAGGTTTTTCAAATTATTCGTACGGAAAATATGCCTGACTTTTTTTGGAGAATAAAGCTTTTTTTTCTCAACGTTGCTCTAGGAAAATACATTTTCATTTTATAAAACTTCCCGTAGCTTCTGCTTGAAATCGCATTGAAACATCTTTTTTAGTAATTTATACACCTACCTTAGGCTGGAAAGAACATTGAAATCTGACCATTACATTTTTTGCAATCGATGTTTGAAGGAGTAAAACTGGATTTTCAGAAAAAAATGGAATAACCCCAAATATTTTAAAAACGTACACTTTGGGATTAGATCATTTGGGCTCATATGATTGAAATTACCTCTTCCACGTCCACTGAAACGTGGAAAAACACGTTAGTTAAATTCGCCGCCGTGAGCAAGAGAAAGTACGTTTAACTGGTTTAATTTTCAAAAATTATAACTATTTAAAGTTTTGCTTTACCAACTTATACTTACATAAATTCACTATGGTATTTCGTAGCAATATCCGTTTGAAATGGTAAATTAATGTTATGTTTGTGACTTTCTTTATGGAGTCAATTTTCATAAATCTTGTTTCTATCTTTACACAGCGATTGATGATATGGTTATTTTTTGCGAATGTTTTTTTCAGTCACAATATTTACAGTCACGTCTAATAATATGTCTACATTTTCATTGGACTTTGAACCTTATTACAACCGAATACATATTATTAGACTGTACACATTACTGGGTTTATTGTCGTTAAAAAAGTGTACAAACGCTGCCTCTATCCTCGCCTCTATCTTAGTCCTGGATTGGCGCTCATGCTACGCCACCGGGCCCAATCCCTGAAGGTATCTGAAATAAATATCGCGTCTTGCTTGACCACTTGCTTTAGTACAGACGTCTGTGGTCTTGATCCTGCCTGGACCACATCCTGGACCCACAGTCTTGGCAGAATTTTACGTATCTAAAAAAAGTTTGTGACAGTGACAGATTTAGAAAAACAATAATTATTATGAATGGAAAAATTGTGTGAATTTTATTTGTAAACATGAGTGATAGTGTGGTAAGTAAACCTAGGGTCTGATGCTAGGTATACTGATTCTAAAGGGCTAAATGTAGAGACTCCAATTCAAAGTACAATGGTTTACTAACGAGGACTAGTTTCAAAGATCTTCAAGATCGCTATTACTTACTCTTCACCTTGTGATATCCAAATCATAGATAACATTCAGTAGCTGGTAAATTAGTGACCAACGACAAATCAAGGATTACCTACAAGTTTCTGTAGGCTTAACTTCAAACTTGTAACAATAATAGTTAAGCGTGCGAAGGCTAAGTTCACAGGTAGGTAAACTCAATTTTTCTTATAAGTACCTATGTAGGAAAGTACCGTCGTAAAATAATTGGATGGCAATACTTACCGGATAAAGGTATATTATTGTATTAAATCAACTCATACCTACCCGAAAATGTACCTGGCTACCTACCTACTTCAAAAGGTGCATTATATAGATTGATAATTTCAATTTCCACACATCGAGTATTCGGACTCTAACAAGAATATTATTTATAATAACAGCTTTGCCTATACAGAGTACCGTAACGAAAACGTTGACGAACACCACCGACACGACTGCGTCAATTGAGGAACCTCTGGTAAGTCAAATGGATATTTCACCATCATCTTCAAATCATACACTGCACTACAGGAAATTTACCGCTGACTGATTTGATGCTGCATAAAAAAATATTATCTCTATTATAAAAGCCTTTCTACTGATGTTAGATTCCCTTAGGTAAGTCTTTTAACCCAGCTTCAAAAACCGTTCTACCTTCCTCAGGTAACAGACAGATGGACTCACAACATAACCTACCGCCAGCTGGTAATCTCTTCATGCATCGGAATCACTCAGATGTGGTGGCATCCATACATCCACGACCTCACCAAGCTGATACCGTTTTTGGTGCTCTACAATTTGCTGAGCGTAATAATCGCGTTCCCGATTTTCTATCTGGAATTGGCGATTGGTGTGGTGACGAAGAAAGGAGTTCTTAATTCTTGGGATATGTCACCGGTTGCTAGAGGTAGATTTTGATGTTTTTATTTATGGAGACTGAAATCACGCCTGACTCTCTCCTGATGGGACGATATGGCGAGGACAAAGTTGGAGCACAGGGGTTCAGAGTGGATAAGTCATATTATTGCTGGTAATCGGCTCCATGCGGACACGTTGAATTGTCTCCGTAAATGTATGCTTCTGCATAATTTTATTGTAACAACTGAACAAAATAAAAATAAAAATTTAACTATCTTTATTAGAAATCTGATTGCCTATCATTAAACTTTACTTTTTATGAAAAAGTTGTGCATACCTTTAATTTAGATACATATGTCCCACAATATATTTGTAAATTTCGTATATTATGTAATGTGATTTTATGTATTTAGTTGGTAAGCTTTATTTGAATCAAAAAATAAAAATCTACAATATAATTAATTTACCAATAATAATAATCTTTGTTTGTCTAAAGATTTTCGAATCTATTAGGCCGAAAATAGGCAAACAGGGGAAATAATCCGTGTAATTTTGAAAAATGGCACACGTATACCTCGTGCACTCCACGTTAACATATTAAAAGTCCTCAAGGGTGGGGGGTGTGCTGTCGGTGTAGCCCCCCCCCCCTAGGGCTTTTAATATGATGATTTGGACTTCTATGGTAATATATAACTATGCCCATTTTTAAAACTACACAAATTAGGGCTGCATCGTGAGGACGCCAGTTGAAGCCGAGGACTAATCGAAATCTCACACATAGCAAATTTTAACACATTGTAACTCGTGAAGTATTGGTCGTAGAGTAAAAACTAATATGAATAAATCAATAGAAAATTTTATGAATAAAATTTGGTCAGAAGCAACTATTACGCTATTTCTACAGATTTTTGAGATATGAGCAGAAATCTGAAAATAGAGACCTTTGTCTCCCCCCCTACACCGACAGCACACCCCCCACCCTAGAAGACTTTTAATATGTTAATCTGGAGTGCAAGGTGTACGTGTGCCAATTTTCAAAACTACACGAATTATTTTCCCTGATTTTGCTAATTTGAATGGGTTATATTACATTCTAAATCGATGCTTCGGTATCTTTACGGACAAATTGGTGCTCACAAGTGACTAAGTCAAAATAGTCTTCCGTTTGAAATAGTAAGCTTCGATTGCAGGCATCGGTTTCGCCATGATTATTTCCTGCGTGTTCACGGCTTTCGCAACCAGCACAGTGACGGCGTATTGTCTGGGGATGTTCGTTCATTCATTCCATTCGTTCCTGCCGTGGCTGCACTGCGCGGCCGCTGCGAACCCGCCCTGCGCCGCCAGGCACCGCCCAATGGTGTCTGATAGTGAAACGCCGGCGCAGTCGTTCTTTCTGTAAGTTACTAATATTATAAAACTTCTTTCTTCAGCAGCCTAGGATCGTCTAAGAAAAGCCTTACCGACCGTGAATAAGCGCTAATTCCCAAACTCTAGGAGTAACATAGTCTATTTAAATGTTATCAGGAATTTCTAGCGGATACTAGCGTTAAAACAATAAATGAACAATTATTTTCTAATATGTTATTTTAATAACACGTCATACGTGCTTCAGACCCTAACCCGGAGAGACCGGCAAAGAGTTGTGCTAATGATGAATATGAGTGGCCTTAGTGAGTGGGAATGTTAGCCAAACTTTAGATTAAAATTTTATTTTATTTATTTTTATCCATTGAAAATACATATTACTTTGTTTGGTATAACAACTCTTTGTAATTAGGTAACCCACTGCAGGGCTACGAGTCGTTCCCCTTGGTGACGAGGAGGTTTACGCTGTATAACACCAAGCCCGACCAGTGCTGCTTGATGGATGTCTGAATTTTCTGTACGCTGAAATGGTTTCTTAACCTTAACGACTGTATACCTACTACCAACTGTGTACCTACTTACTAGT
The DNA here is from genome assembly GCA_944452665.1 of Stenoptilia bipunctidactyla. NCBI lineage: Eukaryota > Metazoa > Arthropoda > Insecta > Lepidoptera > Pterophoridae > Stenoptilia > Stenoptilia bipunctidactyla. The sequence continues at coordinate 7,937,120 of OX101738.1, read as the reverse complement.
ATACCTACTGTGTACCTACTTAGTATACCTACTAAGTAGGTACACAGTACCCGAACGGACTGCTTAACTTGCTCCGAAGCACGGAAGTGGCGAGAAAAATGAATAGTCGGCGGTCACCCATCCTTATACCGACCGTGTCAAATGTTTTTTAACCTGCAATATTGACAGGAGCCATTGTGCAATTTGAGCAATGATAACTTCAGTTCATTAACTTAGGTAAATACATCAAATCCTAAAAGCGTACTAAAAATAATCTTAAGTAAATGGCCAAATAAAAATAAAGGTGGGACCTTATTTCCAGCAACTACGTGTTGAATTTGAAGCGCAACGGTTTGAAAGGCGGGCTGGGCAACATCGTCACCGAGCTGTCCGTGTACTACTGCCTGTCGTGGCTGATTGTCTACGTGCTCACCGTGAAACGACTTTATAGCTATTCTAAGGTAAACCATTGACTCTGAATTATACAGGGTCCGCTTATAATAGTTAATTATTTTTTAATAGCAGATTAGGAATGATGAGTGGGTCTGAATTTCGAAAAAAAAAATATTTTTAAATAATTGTCATAAACTAAAATTTCAAATTTCTTCTCCGTGAGTAAAATTTAAGATTAATCTACATTTTATGACTACATACAATTAGATGGAAACGTTTTTATTACTTGCTGTGTAGTCACAAAATACACATCAAACTTAAATTTTGATAACTTAGAAGAATTTTGAAATTTTAATTTATGAAAAAAAAATTTTTTTTCGTAATTATGACCCACTCATCGGTATTAATCTGCTATTAAAATATTATTAACTATTATAAGGCGACCCTATATAGGTACCTCATAAGCTAAATCCAGCGATTTCACCCCTTTGCATAGAGATTTGTACCCCTATTATAAAAGTGCACTAAGTACTCCTTATGATATAAGCTATCTACGTGTGTTTCCCGTGATAATCAACGAATGCAGAGCATTAAAAAAAACAACTTCTTAATGTAATTTTAAGACTTACCTAAGTATATGGTTTTCTCATGGATACCAGTATCAGAACTACACTAAATTGAAATGGGACCACATAGGAAGCAACAGCTTTCTAATAAAATAAAAATCATCAAAATCGGTTCACCCAGTCAAAAGCATGACTTTAACTATGAGGTAACAAACATAAAAAAAAACATACGGTACGAATTAAGATCCCTCTCCTTTTTTTTGAAGTCAGTTAAAAATCAGTTGTTTCTTTCGTTAGAAAGCAATTTCTACCAAACAAACCAAATATACGACCCCGATATACCTACGACCTTCTATGCTGCGGTGCGAGCACAGAACTTTATCGACTCGTATGTTTACGAATGTTCGTTTAGTATGGAGTAGGTTGCAAGTTTTTAGTAACTTTGTAATTTTTTATTTAACACCTATTAAAGAGAACAACATGTTTACAAACATTCAAAATTAACAAGGCATACATTTATTTAAGCTGGCCGTGCGGCAATGGATAGATTTCAATTATTGCTAACAAACTCTCTCCATACTATACGAACATTCGTAACAATACGAGTCGATAAAGTTCTGTGCTCGCACTGAATCGCTAAATGGTTAGTTAGTTAATTAAATTAGTAAAGTTAGTCTGACGGTCTCCATGGTGCCGTGGTTACTACTACGCCAATCGCCAGTTCGCGGGCTCGATTCCCGCACGGAACACGAAAAAACAATGTCCCGGTTCTATACTTATATGTTTTATATTCTAGGTTCCCTGGTTCGCTACATGATATTCCATATTTTTCAGATTATTCTATTCAAAGACGTGCTAGCGTTCTTCGTTATATCGTGCAGTGCGTTCGGCGCAGCGCGTCTCAAGGGAGCTCACTTGATGTTTGAATTGAGTGACTGGACTGCCTTATCAGATGTTAAGGTATATTTGAAACAGAATAACAATAATCTTAGTTATAAGTACAAAAAATACAATCTATCTTTAACCGGATTTATCGCTCTCGTGACAAGGAGGTAATTATAGGTAGGTACGCGATAAATCCGGTTAAAAAGTGTTTTATTTAATAGTATGAATCGTGAAAACGTAAGACAATATTACATTCTACCTTGCCTTAGTTCTAAATTTTCCCGCGTAGATTTGGTATTTACCAAAAAGGCGGCCAATTTGAATGACCTCCGCTTGGTGGCAGGACTCTTTCAAGATCCGCCTAGCTTGCCACAGCCTTTACAAAGTCTACCGCCAAATAAGACCACACCAGCGGTGATATGTTCTGGCAATTTTTCATAAATATCCAGTCCTATCGTAAGGCCTGGATTTTCGACCTCATCTAGCTGCATTGCTCGGACAAAGCTCTTAGATATGTGGATAAATCAGTAGGTACCACAGACTAAATTAAATAAGTATACCTAGCATATTGTTTGTAAGACTATTTTTCCTGTAGTTAGGCGTATGAAGCAATAAGTTGTTTGAATGATTGCTTTGATTATTTCTGGACTTTATAATCAAAATGTCAACAGAACCATTCAGTGATTACGCGATTAAAAATGGGCTAATTATTTAAAAACTACGTGTCTGATATAGATTGAACCCTTGCCTTTGTGGTCCGGTTCAATATGTGTTTTATTAAGTTAATGCTGTTTTTTACCTAACAAATAGGTATTATTCAGTAATTCCCTTACCACAGCTCTGGCGCCAAGCTATGGAATACTGCCTCATCGAGATGACGATATCCCAAGGATCTCTCGTGATGCTGGGGGCTTACTGCCCCAAAGAGAAGTACAAACTCTCTGCGACGACGATGATGGCGTTTTTTGTGGCCAAAGCCTGTTGTCTGTGCTCGCAGCTGATATTAGGAGCGGTTCATGGTGCTTTGGCCAGTGATTATGGGAATCAAACGAATCTTATTGGTGGTGAGTTGTACCTAATATCAGAGACTAGTAGAGTGACTGACAATCCCCATATAAAAAATCGTGTCACAGAAAAAGCGAGAAATCCCGTTTTATTTGTAGATGGCGCTGGCAGATAGCCTGGAAACTCTATCACAGGCCATTGAAACCATGAAATCATAATGAAATTCTTTTAAAAATCAACAAATATGTTGAGGTATTTTTTTGGACATAAAATTTTACTCATAAAATAAGATTCAAACAATTTTATTTTACATGGAATTTCCACATAAATGGATCAGTTTCATGTTTATTGGCAGATGGCGTATGAAAATAGTATACAAAAGAAACATCATTTTTTTAATATATGGCGCTGAACAAGGCATGAAATAACGTATTATTTATAACACTTTATTTTTAACTATTATCATCATCATCACAACTCTTTGTAATGAGCCCACTGCAGGGCATGAGTCTCTCCCCTGGGTGAAGAGGAGGCCTATAGGCCTATAGGCCATAATCCACCAAGCTGGCCCAGTGCTGGGTGGTGGATGCCAGAATTTTTAGGGCGCCTAGGTGGCTTCTGACAGACCCTAACGACTACTGTATACAAGTATACAGCACCCGGGACCGACTGCTTAACGTGCCCTCCGAAGCACGGAAGTCGTCGTGAGATATGAATGGTCGGCGGTCACCCATCCAAGTACCGACCGCGCCGAACGTTGCTTAACCTGTGATATCGTATGATACACACAGTAACCACGGCGCCACGACGACTTCTACTATTATAGGTACACATAATTTGCGTAGCTAGCTAATAAACTGTACCTACTTCCACAGAGATTCTATAGTTGCAAGGTTAGATGCACAAAGTCTATCGACGCGACGCAGAGATTGTTACCTCCCTACCTATTTATAAATCGAAATACTAACTAGACGCATTCTTTTTCATGGTCCTAAGCAAAATATTTCAGATCTCATAACGCTCGTAATTATAAATCGAACAAATATGTGATCAATAATGGTGTTATCATTATGGTCTTCACAACGGATATTTGATAGGTACTTAGTTCCGGAGCTTCACACCTTAAAGAGTCCACTTTTGTATTTATTTAAAAGTGACTATTCAATTTGTTTTTAAGGGAAAATATTTTTGAAATGCTTTCAAATCTATTGCCTTATTTTTGAAAGGAAAATCTCAGAGTACGGAACATCCAGAAACCATCAATATGCTAGAAACTGAAGTAACATAGTCCGCCAAATCTCTTGACACTTCGATGACGTTGTCAGGAGGTTATGCCCTCAAGTAAAGTAAGAGTGACCATAAGACCATGCATCCATTGAAATGATACATTTTTTAGGCCTGACCTTGCGTTTTTCAGAGGACGCAGTTTTATTTTTTTGATGTGTAGGGGGGGTCAGTGTAAAGCTAAAACCAAGTTTGTGGGGTCGCCACCCTTGTCCAACGGCCGTCATCTTGAAAATAGGGGTTGAAATGGTTTTTACGATATATCTCTTAAGCTATTTATCTGATAAAAAATGTATTAACATTTTTTGTTGTAAATTAAATCCTCTACAACTTTGGTCAAGTAACTTTTTGTCGTAGAACTATAAATAAAAAAGTTATAAGCGAAAATTTTTAGAAATTCGAGAAAATAATTTATATTTTTTGATATAACTTTTTTTATCATATTACTAAAAAATTATATCAGACCAAATTTGTAGATCGTTTTTTGAGAAACAACTTTTATAAGCAACATTTTTTCATTAAGTCAATAGTTAAGGTTTTACAACATTCCGAAATGAGTACTATTTTTCAGTAGGTACTCTTAACTAGACTTATATTAAACGTGTGTACTAATAATGTGTCATCAGTAATTGTTTTTTTTTTGTTTTTTTTTTGTTATTATATTTTTTTAAATTATTAATAATTAATTATTGACTCTTTTCCACTCCATTACAGAATTTGACAGTTATTGATTTTTAAAATAATTGTAATCTGATGGCCGTTACCGAGAATACTGTCCAGGTAGAAAATACTTTGCTCCAACTTCCACTATATTAGCTATGCATATAGATAATACATAACTTCACACCTGTATCCCTAATGGGGTAGGCAGTACACCAGAGGCTATAAAACCATGTGATGTCACGTTTGACAAATTTGGAGGTACTATTATGATGGAGAGAGACTATTGCAGTGACAGGGGGTCAGCCCATCGCCCGCAAAAACGCCAATAAAACCTCCGTCTCTTAACTGACTCTTATAGTTTGCCCGGGAAGAGAAGCAGCTGGCACATTCTATGTTTTTCTTTCGCTCCCAGTCCAGCATAGAAGAAAGTTAAAATATTTGCTATGCGATTAGTAATATTCATTGCAATGTCCATAATACTTGTTACATAATACATAATACTCTCATTACGTACAACACGGTTTGCGCGTGTTTGCTTGTCGGCTTGTATTATACGCAAATTACTTGGATCCTGAACTGCTTTGGCACAGATGAAACAATTGTTCGCAAAATCGAAGTCTGGCTCTGGAGCTTCTGAAACTGACGATAAACTACTGGAGCTGCTGCTGCGACGACAAACAACATTATCGGTTCGATTGTCCACGTAATAACAATAACACGCAATATGTACAGTAACTTCCGAAACAGTTGGTAAAAATTGTAAAGCGCTGTAAAACCTTAACTATTGACTTAATGAAAAAATGTTGCTTATAAAAGTTGTTCCTCAAAAAACGATCTACAAAAATGGTCTGATATCACTTTTTCGTAAAATGATAAAAAAAAGTTATATCAAAAATATAAATTATTTTCTCGAATTTCTAAACATTTTCGCTTATAACTTTTTTATTTATAGTTCTACGACAAAAAGTTACTTGACCAAAGTTGTAGAAGATTTGATTTGAATATTAATACATTTTTTTTTTATCAGATAAATAGTTTAAGAGATATATCGTAAAAACCATTTCAATCCCTATTTTCAAGATGGCAGCCGTAGGACAAGGGTGGCAACCCGACAAACTTGGTTTTAGCTTTGCACTGACCAAAATCAAAAAACTACATATCAAAAAAATAAAATTGCGTCCTCTGAAAAACGCAACCCTTAAATGTAACTTTTCAATGGACTATTACCATAACATTACAGTAAGGTTGCCATTTCGTGAAACTTCCCCATTCTCTAGGAAAAAGAATTAAGTAAGCATGTTCAAATTTACGAAATATTGACATGAACTCTCTGTATTTATTTACTACATCACGATCCTAACCTGCATTCAAAGTAAAATTACCTAAGCTAAAATACCAACTATCCCGCCCAAAAGTAGGTTACAGTAAGCTTGTTATATACCCAGCTGAGCCGGCATAGAAAAGCTTTGAAACAACTGAAATTAAATGCAAAAATTAAAAATACTATCATTGTAGAAACGTTTCTCTTCGAATTAGTTAAGAGAAGCTGACTGAAGTCCTCTGAAACTCAAACACTGAAAAGATATCAATTTCTCAATTTTGTTGAATGACAATGCAATTTAAGAAGTGAGCGTATAGTGTTTCCCAGTGTTTTTAATTCTATCGCAAATTGTAAACAAAACAAGAAAGAAATACAATACTAATATATTTTCAATAATAAATTAACTAAGTAGGTATTATAGTAAAAGGCATGTGATTATTACTTAACACGGCTTCTGGATGTACTGTATTCTGAGGGGAAACTTAACTTAAACTTAATGCCTCTATCGAGAGATTATTTTTGCATTTACCATAAGTATCATAAATTCAAAAATAATCTCTCTATAGAGGCATTAATTTTCTCTTCACAGCTTGTTGGAATATCATGAAATATTATCTCTAATATTAGGCTCTATTGCCCACGCTCGTCACTCATTGGTTAGGTAACGCTTCGTAACTAAACCATCATTGGTCCTTGAAATCTACATTTGCGATGTTTGACGCCATGATGTCAACTATTCTCAAAGTGGACAATTCTTTCAGTGAAAAATAAACATCAAAATTGTACGTCGCATAGTAACGACGGCTGGTTGCCATTATAACCAAAGAATTGAATTAAAACATCAAAATTCAAAACACAGTGGGCGGGTTTAATTCTTTTAATAGCAAAGTTTCTCTGCAAACACTAAAGTTCAAGTCCGAAAAATGTTCACTAAAAATCAAGAACCCACAGATGGTTTGATACCAAAAAAAACTCAGTCCCTGAAGAACCGGCATTATCGTCTGCTAGAATAATGTCATAAAGGTCTCACAAACCATTCGGAGATCTAGATGCAAATAATAATTCATACACTTGGAAGACCGCCTTGGTGCCACTAAAACTTTATACACAGATACTGTAAGTACTTATTACAGACCGATACTTTATGGACAAATACAAAACCATGCTCAGCTCAATTTTGCATTAAATAATATTGTCTTAAGTTTTCGCGATTCATACTATTAAATAAAACACTTTTTAACCGGATTTATCGCGATTGGTCGCTCGTGACCACGGGGCCTGCAAAGACACCGAAACGTCGAGTCAAAATTTAAAATGTAAATATACGCGATAAATCCGGTTAAAAAGTGTTTTATTTAATCAACTTTGCATTATCATCCAGTTTAGTAGGGGAGTAAAGCAGTTGTCTTATTGACAAACTAGCTTTAACCCGCAACTTCGTATGCGCTTAACTACCCTTCTCTTAGAAAATTTCAGAAACACCCACTGAAAGAACCTTTATACCAAGTATCACACCCATGTACTCAAGGAATAAGTTTTTTTCATACATCTAAAAATCATATATTTCCCCTGCCCGTGGGAATTTTGGGAATTTTTTTCGTAGCACAACCAGTCACTCTTTGAAGAACCTTAATGCCAAGTATCACATCCGTACACTCAAGGAATAAGATTTTTCATACAAACTAAAAAGTTCCCTTCCCGTGGGAATTACGGGAATTCATTCCATTATACAAACAAACACTTATTGAGGAACCTTTATATCAAGTGCACTCAAGGAATAAGTTTTTTTCATACAAACTAAAAATCATATATTTCCCGTTCCCGTGGGAATTTCGGGAATTCCTTCCATAACACAACCAGACACACTTTGAAAAACCTTTACGCCAAGTTTTACATTGGTGCACTCAAGGAATAAGATTTTTCATACAAACTAAAAAGTCCTATATTTTCCGTTCCCGTGGGAATTTCGGGAATTCCTTCCTTAGTGCACCCCTACATCCCCTAAAGAATGTATGTTCCAAATTTCAGCTCTCTAGGCCCAGTAGATACGGCTGTACGTTGTCTGTCAGTCACTCAGTCAGTAACGGAACAGTTTTATATATATTGATTGATGATGGATGATGAAATTAAATTATGTTGCACAATTAGTCGTACTTGTAGTTTTGTTTAAGTTAGCAATCAAAAAGATCATCAATTTAATATACTTTTAGCATTTCATATTTCTTTACATTTAAGCAAAAGCATTATTGGCGTTCTCAATTTAAACACCAATCGGAATATTTTTTTGTAAAAATAAATGAAACTATTTTGAATAATAAAAAAATGCAGAAACGTTAACGGTTATTTGATGTATGACTCAAAATATTTATTCGTACTTCTTGTAAGGATAATTATGTTCTATATCTGTATCCCTATTGGAGTAGACAGTACAGCAGAGACTATAAAAGTATCTGAAGACACGTTTGACAAATTTGGAGGTATTATAATGATGGAGAAAGTGACAACTATTGCTGTGACAGAGAATCAGTCTATCGCCCACAAAAACGTCAGTAAAACCTACATCCCTTAGCTGACTTTAACAGTTTTTTTACCAAGAAAGAGAAGCAGCTAATACATTTTATGTTTTTCTTTTGCTCCCAGGTGGCCTGGGCCAGGCCAGTATGAGAGCAACATTTATATTTAAGACATAATTTTATCAGATTTTTCATGCACGTTTCATACAATATTCATTTATTATTTCCACGTTTTTATGCAAAATCAAGTGCATAATCTATACATAGAAGCAATATCCCAAAGCTCATTTTTAGCCCACTGTGTGACCCGTGACTATGTTGTTGTCAAAATAGCGCCGCCTATAGTTTTATATTGTACCACTTAGCAGTACCTACCTAGTATTTTATTTTCAATTTTATTTCATGATTCATAACACCCAGGGCCATCTTATATCTTAGCAGGTACCAAATAGCGAGGCACGAATTTTTTTTCGGGATTGTAGGTCTATTTACTTTACTAGTCTCTGCTAATATTTAAAGTTCTGCAACACTTGGTACCTACGACGTTTTTGCAAATTATACGATAATTATTCTACTTGCATTTGCTTCGTCAATGTTACGTTTGTAGATCGTGTGCATTACCGTGGCTTAGCTTAATCTTTTGTCAATGGCAGGGTACTACCCACAACTTTAGTCGACCTAGTCGAAGCGATAAGAACTAAATTAGTAAAACTGTACTGCAAGATCTACAGTTCTGAAAATTTCCCGTTAAAATATTCTCATCGATGCATATTTGTTTGTAAAGATTTTATCGAATGAAGTCAAGCTTCCACAATCTTTAATCAATTTATTTTGCGTTTCGGTGGTCACAGTACGGCAAAATATAGCGCGGTATTCCTCCATGCCCTAAATATTTATATAACACATGATACAGTAACAGTGCTGTATATTTAAATATCTTTTGAGAATAACTAGACATTATCATTAATATAGAGCACCAAAGATATCAATAATTAGGTCAAGATAATTTTGTGAAAACCACGGTAGAGAATTAAACGACTGTCCCTCTGCGGAATGAGAGGTTCTTACTGAGTTCTAGTTCAAACTGGTTTGGCAAAACTTGCCAGTTCCACTGTGTGGTCCCCATGACACAAGCTAATCAAAGTTTATTCTAAAGCTACTTATTTATTTAGTGTCAGGATTTTCGTGCATTTATGCACCGTCTTCTCTTGAGCAAGCAACGCAACGAAAACAAAAACACTACTAAAACCTGCATCATACGCCACCACCGCCACCACCACACGTGTTTCGCTTTTTTTTTTTATAAATTATGGATGGGACGTTTGTCTTCCATGACACCTGATGTTAAGTGAACATGAAGACTAAGGTGGTACACGTCCATCCACGAGAAACCTATTCATTCGACGCTTAAAAGTACTAGGACTATGCTGGTCAGGGAAAATAGACACAGGCAGTTCATTCCAAAATTTCATTCACCACGGCAGAACTTTGTTTTTCAAATCTGGTTTATCTTTTATTTATCGCACCAGGCCCGGCTGCTTCAGTGATCCTGTGGGCGGACTACGTGGCGCGGGTGCCAGGCAACCAGTTCTGGTCAGCACTGACGTTTTTCACGTTGTTCGTGGTGGCACTATCTTCTACGGTAAGAAACTTATTTTTCATTTCTCATACTCGGAAAGTAGTCTATGTTTGATCCAAGTATCGGTCTGAAAATGCTTCATCCGACCCGCGGGTCGGAATGTTTCATACAAATTCATTCCGAACCAAGGGCCGGAATGGATTTCAAAAATAGAACTAATACATTTCTTATGAAGCCAGCTGTCAAAAATTTAGATTTTTTTATGTTTTTTTTTTTTATTTTAGAAGTCAAATTAAAAGAAGTAATAATAAAAATAACAAAATAGGTTTCTTATAATTGGCTTAGGTGTAGCAAATAAAAAAAAATGTAATTATGTAATCGATTGTGCTGTAGAAACCAGTAATGTGAAATAAATAAATAAATTATATTTGTCTATATTTTGTCACTACCATTTAAAAAATATATAAATATATAATTTTCTTAATTATCTTAATTATTTTAATACATAAGGTTATTTTATGTAAAAAATGATATCTATACCTACTTAGAAATATGTCACCGATTTATATGTGAATAAAAATGTCACTTTAAACTTTACGAATTGTTCGAACTTTTCCATTAATTTTAAATGAATATTTAAGAAAAATGTTTTTTTTACTTTCCTTATATTCGAAATGAAAAGTAGAGTGTTCCCCGCGGGTGGATGACATCAATTCATTGTCATCCATCCACGGGTGATGGGAATTGATGTCATCCGACCCTAGTTTAACAATCTACTATTTTAATACAGTTGCTCAAAAAGTGGCGTATTGCAGGGACGTTTAGCGTTCGGGATATGGGCTATTACACACTTGTGCTTTTTCTTTACCTTTTCCGCACTCGTGCGTTCTCTTTCCCAAATGTCAAAATAATGTCTATTAAAAAGAAAAAATCAACCACGAAGTTTTTACTAAAAAAAAATTCATAGAAGTTTTTACAATTCATGCAAATATTTCTGAAAAGAAGCTACTAATTTGTTTCAATATCAGATATAATGATTTGATGCAATGAGTTAGGTTAGGTTTCAGTTCATTTTATCTCATTAAATTCATTTGCATTTCATGTCAATACAAAAAATCTACTAAAGACTTGGCTGTATGGGCATAGTTCCCTTTGCCTACCCAGAATGGGTAAACAAAAAAAAATCTCTGTTTACAATCTTTCACGGCTGGCGCCATTTTGTATATTTTATAAAATTGCTTAATTTTTTCGCAACTGTATTAAAAATAGTCGTTCAGTTCACGTGCGGAACCGTCATTGCAACTCGTTCCGACTGTCAACCCTCGCCTTCGGCTGCGCCTCGGCTCGTGTAGACATTTGTCGGAACTCTTTGCAATGACAGGCTTTCCGCACTCGTAATGAAATATACTATTGACATGCTGGATTTTGGCAACTTGCCTTTTTTTCAATGACATTTTACAGGATGTTCCTACATACAGGATGTAAATAGAGGACCAACGGAAAACTGGCGATACAAGGGATTGTCTGGAATCCAAAACACTATTTTTTTTTCCTAGTCTAAGTAGTTTATGAGATGTACAAAATGTGTCATAATTATTTTTTCATGCATTTTTTCCAACTTTTTATTTCATAAGATAATTAAGAAAAGATCATTATTTTATCCAATGTATTATTAACGAATATTTATCTGTAACAAAAAATAACAGTGACAACGTGTAGATTTTGTTATTAAAGAATTTCAAACTTGATTTTTAAACTAAGACCTAATTGTCGAGGTAAAATTAAATAGAAGTAGTAAAATAATCGAGCATTTAACATTTATTAAGCCTTATTTTATTACAATTAATGCTCGAAGTATGGTAGACACTTCTTGCTCGTTCACTTAGCCAGCATCACCTTAAGAAATTTCTTTTCAGTTTTCTAAAAGCCACTTCGATGTTTTTCACAAATTCAGCTACGTGGTTCAATTTTTCAAGCAACGCTCTCTCATTGTCATTAACTGTTTCATATACGGCTTCTTTAATCCGGCGAGCGTGGTGGCCATGCAATTGTACCACAGCGTTCTACCCATCGGTTCGTGTACGACTCGTTTTCTTATTTGCCGTGAATAGTGAGCGGATGGGCCATCATGCTGTAGCCACATCCTAATGCGAACTTCTTCTGGTACATCGCTTAAGAGATTACCAAGGTCTTCTCTTTAAAAAAATTAAACAAAGAACTCCTTTCAGTCGTGGTGGGAGTTTAAATGGACCCATGATTTGTCTGTTTAGTGTCCCAGCCCATGAATTAACTCGTCATAGGTCTGCTGTAAGAAATTTCGTAAGAGATAAGCTGTACCTTTGTACTTATTTTTATTCATTGTCTCTTAATTGTATCTCAACTGTGTGTACATAAATTGTTAAATAAAAATAAAAAAATACAATCATAAAGATATTTAAGACTAAGTGGATTTTGGTATGGTTTTATTTTATAGTAAAAAAGGTTTGGTTGCTTTTTTGTAAAGTTTTTTTACCTTTTGAAATCTGTATAAATTGTAGCTGTTTTAAAAAAAAAGTTCACCAAAGCTGCCTTACATTTTTTACACGAGCATCTGTATACGAGCAACGAAATGTGTTTATTAAACCACGTAAGTTTTAAAAAAAATACATGTTTCAGCTTTTATTTTCACAGATTACCAATAATTCCTCACAAACTACAAATTAATTCAAGAGATTAATCTTTTCTTAACTATCTGCCAATATCTTATTTTTTTTAAATAAAAATTTAAAAAAATGCAATAAAAAAAAAGTTATGATACATTTTCTGTACGCAGGGGGGGGGGGGGGGAATCCTATAAATCTTCAAAATCAGTATATCTCAAAAACTATTTATTTATTTATTTATTCTTTATTGTACACAAAAATAAAGAATATTTATGCAGAACAATTTTTAGGATACAGAGCACAATAGGCGGCCTTATCATCGAAAGATGATCTCTTACAGGCAACCCTGTAAGAGATCATCTTTCAAGAAGAGGCAAACTACTGACTTGGAAAAAAAAATTTGGTGTTTCGGATTCCAGACAACCCCTTGTATCTCCAGTTTTCTGTTGGTCCACTATTTACGGGACACCCTGTATACTTGTAATTTATTTGAAAAAAAACAGCTTCTAAGAACATAAAACGCATGTGAAGCTACGCAATCATTTGTTTGTTCATAAATTAGTGGTCACGATTCTTAATAAAAATATTTGGTACCATGATCAAAAAAATGATCACCATCGATGAAGACTCGAATCGACAAGATAAATATTATTTTGCTATTTTATCCTATTATGTGCTAATATGCGCACCATAATAGATAGAATTGCTCGATTTGATACCATGATACCATGATGAAGCCCACAGAACCAAAAATGTCATATTCTTAAAAAAATACACACTCTTAGTGCCAAATTCTAAGAAAATATCGATAAAAGGCCCGATTTATCGTTGTCGATGGTCTCATGCTAGCCTCGGTGATAAGCAGTCATCGATAATATAGTTTGATCGAATTTTTGATAAAGCCTCAAGACTGTAGCTGTCAAATAGATAGAAGAGTAGGTATATTCGTTTCAAAGATGAGCGCGTTTAAATACTTACCTTAAGACTCTTCTTAAACTCTTCATCTTTAACTATGTACCTGCCTATAGATTGTTTTAGTGAAGATGTTTCCTGGATTTTTTATGAGGAGCCACTTTAATTTTTGTGACATTTATTCTATGCTTTAGAACAAAGTACACTGTGGCCTGATTTTTCAAGGTATTACTCGGCGGAATGAAGTTGTTTTACGATTTTTTTATAATTGTATGACAATGACATAGAATGACGGTTTACTTGAGAAGAACTTGAAGCTGGCGAGTAATAACTTTATTAATTAGATAACTTTTAACTGACCATTGAAAAATTACGCCTACTAATTTAACATTTTTACATGTTTAAAAATGTCTGACTAAAATTTATTTATTTATTTATTTATCATAACCCAGCTGCCTTATTACATTTAAAAGGTTATTTGATTATTTCCAGGGTTTATTAATACAGACGATAATGTCGACGTTCACCGGGCGGTCGGTACGGAAACTCAGCAGCCCTATCCTGCTGTTGACTTGCTCGCTGTTCGCGCTGATTGGAGCTATCACGCTTTGTGCTCAGGTACCGCTGATCAGTCTGTCTGTGTTAGTTTCCATTCTTAAGGTTTTCTATGAGCTAAATCAGACTTAAACTAGTCTTAATATCCATATTTATACAGTGGACTATGCGAAAATTAACAGCAAATACAGCAAATATTACAAAAAAAGAATATAAGTACAGGTTTTTTTTTAGTTGAAATTTTACAATTCTTTTAAGTGACCAAATTTTTGTGACTATTGCAAAATCGGGGCTTAACGTATTTCTTAATAGAAATAGTTGAGAAAACGCTTTTATATCTTGCTATTTAGTCGTAAATACGATACGATACGATTGTTTTCATTAAAAGCTCAATCAGATAGTAGGTACCTACTTAGGTAATATTTGAGTAACGGAATCAGTAATTTCAGATATAGGTACAAGGCACTTTCTTGCGTGAATAAAACACATACAAAACTTGAAATAAAATATAATGACCTGTAAACGAACTTCTTCCAAATACAGTAGGAGATGGAAATTAGACATGCCTTTAATACCGGTATATTTTTATATAAGTACCTACAGATTTCAAAAATTCGCAATTTGGAATTCAAAGAACATAAACAACATGCGTTTCATTGTAAAAATTTTCTTTCCAGGGTGGTCTCTACCTTCTGCAGTTCCTGTTGGCATGGCCGGTGACTGAGACTCGCGTGCCCATAGCCGCCATGACTGCCATAGTGATCACTTACGTGTACGGACAGAGCAACTTCTGTGAGGACGTGTACTTTTCCGTTGGAGAATACCCGAATATGCTTGCGAGGCTGAGCTGGGCACTGGCGCCTATTTATTTTATTGTGAGTTTTAGTTTTATTGCAAGTTTACTATGGCGTTGGTATTACTCGTATGTTTGAACTAGTTAGAACTCTTTGGAAAGTTCAGGGAGGGATATGTAGAGAAGTAAGAATAGGATTTCTAACAATCTCTACATTTCATGTAGTCTCGACTTCATTAAACATTTGAAAGTTGTCCTAATAGCATTTGGAACTGTATATAAAGATTAAATATTGAAAGCCATTTTTAGTACCTAAGCATGAGTCGTCTATGAACATCTACAACATCGTACATTCGCTTTTATTTAAAAATATATGCGATATTTTTAATAAGTGCACAGCCACAGACGGTGCTATAAATTTATGAGTGCATCCTACTGCAGAAATTTTTTTTCAGGGAACATTAGGTACTGAAGCAATATCTGTTTGTCCCGACTCATGATGATCTCATTATACTTATGTCTTACTCACAACTTTTTAAAGCACATATTGTTAGAGATGGTGGTAAAAATGTAGCTCGGCTCAGATGGGGCTAGGCAGCTCTGGTTGTAGGCGATATTCCTGGGTTGCGCTGTGTGTTACATAGTTTACCAGTGTACCAGTTTGGCAAATGTAACATTTCCTACCTTCTAGCAGTCGTGGCGCAGTGGCCCTTGAGATATCGCACGTTAGGCAACACTCGGCGCGGTCGGTATAAGGATGGGTAACCGACTATTCATTTCTGACGACAACACACGGAGGGCACATTACGCAGTCGGTCCTGGGTGCTGTATACTTGTAGAAGTATACAGCATACTTGTAGAAGTATACAGCATACTTGTAGAAGTATACAGCATACTTGTAGAAGTATACAGCATACTTGTAGAAGTATACAGCATACTTGTAGAAGTATACAGCACCCCCGGTTTGTCAGAAGCTATTTCAGCGTCCTGAAAATTTTGAAACCTGCCAACCAGCACTTGGCCAGCTTCGTGGATTATGGCCTAAACCTTCCCCCCGTCACCCTGGGGAGAGAGACTCATAGAGATTGTAATGAGCCCCCTGTAGAGGGCTCATTACAGAGTTGTGATGAACGTTCTAGCAACCATGCGAGGTTTTATCCCGTGCCTACTTCTTGATAAAATATAGCCTACAAGTTTGAGAGCAGGGTTATAAATGAGCTTAAAATATTATAAAATACAGGGTGTTTGGTGGCTAGGTGCAAAGGTTAAAGGAGGTGATAAACGAGGTACGAGGGCGAATAAAAAATTTAAACAAAAATATTTTATTTTTCTACGTAATCTCCTTCTAATCTAATACACTTAGAATACCGCATCTCAAACTTTCTTATTCCTTTCGCAAAAAAAATCATTTTCTCGACTATTAAAAAACTCCTCTACGGCAGTCATAACCGCGTCATCATCGTCAAATTTAGTTCCACGAATATGCTCCTTTAATTTTGGAAATAAGTGAAAATCACTCGGGGCTAAATCGGGAGAATATGGTGGGTGATCAAGGACTTCGAAGCCAGCACTGCGGATTGCGGTGACCGCAACTTCCGAACGATGAGGTGGAGCGTTATCCTGGAGAAACACACGCCCAATGACAATTTACCACGACGTTTTTCTTTAATCGCTTCACGTAATTTCGGGATTAAGTTTGCATAATAGGATCCAGTTATCGTTTGCGCTTTTGGCAAGTAATCAATAAAAAGGTTTCCTTCACTATCCCAGAATACCGAGGCCATAACTTTGCCAGCGGAAGGAGAAACTCGAAATTTCTTCATGGGTGGTGAGGATGGTCGTTTCCAAGACATGCTTTGTCTTTTCGTTTCCGGGTCGAAATGGTGGACCCAGTTTCGTCCATGGTTACAACACGATGGCAAAATTGATCTGAATCACGTTGGAACATTTCGAGATTACGCTTAGAAATTTCCAAACGTCGATTTTTGTTTTCTTCGGTTAACATTCGTGGCACCCATCTTGCTGACACTTTTTTGAACCCCAGTGAATCGTTAAAAATTTACTGAATGCTACCAAACGATATCTTAAGGATCTTAGCTAAATATTTTACTGTAATTCTTCTGTCGTCTAAAACCAATTTTTCCACTTTTTTGGCATTTTCTTCGGTGATGGAGGTTGAAGGTCATCCAGAACGCGGGTCATCTTTACATTCATTCATTCATTTTTTTCAGGAACAGATACTTTATTACCGCGCGTAACTCGTTTTTCTCCATAGTTTCGTTTTTTTATCAGAACACTCAACAATAAAATTAATATTTTGCGAACGATCTGTCGAAAACAATTGAAAGTCTGGATAAATAATATGTAATTGTCCATCTTTAAAAAAAATATCGAACTGCCTCCAAAAAGGTTAAATACATATAAGTTTCTAAGAACTTTTTGATTCACCCTAGCATTTTTTGAACATTTCTAGCCATGTATGTCTTTGACGAAAGTTGCAAAAAAAAATCATCAAATTCACATCATAATGTGAACAATCAACAATCATAATTACCTATGCTCGTATCAAAATACGATTTTTTTAAAAGTTTTGTATTCCTCCATTTCGTTTTAGAAGCCATAAATACACATAAAAGTAGTTTTATTTCGTCCGACACACATTAAACTATCGGAAACAAAAGATAGTGTTTAAAAACTAACGCGTATTCGGGCACTATTAGCTCGTATCTACCAAATTCTGGGTACTTTTCAAAAAATCAAAAAAAAAAAACAATAAAAAAAATAGCAAGTTTCGTCAAAGACATATATGGCTAGAAATGTTTAAAAATACCTCGTTTATCACCTCCACTATTACACGTACCCATATACAGGGTGTGGCGTAATGAGTGGATAATCCTTTACCGACGGTTGGGGGGCATTGCGGCTGTTCGGAAAATGACAATTTGTGTTTAGTAAAAGTGTCACGGTTTTCGAGTTTTTGGGCATTTTTTTAAATTTGAAAAAAGTTAGGCCTTTACCCACTCTTTTAAGTGCCAAATTTACAATACAAAGAATTTTCTCAATCTGTTTTCTCAATAGCATTCAGTGATAGTGGTGCTATCAAACTTAACCTACCAATTTTGTACGATAGCCAAAGTTTTTTTTATTTTTATTTTTAAACGTACAGTTTGTGCTAAGTTCTATTTTTTCCCCTAACTTTGGTACCTCGTATAAAAAAAAATGTACAGTGACATGAGTGCCCAATTGATTAAATAATAGCCTATTTTATTACGATTCCAAAATGGTATAATTTACGTAATTTCTAGCTCTCAATTTAAAAATATTGCATTTAAGGTAAGTCAAGGTCAATGTTCTTAGGAGGTTCTCTTACGCAAAATTATTACTAATTTGTAATAGTTTTAGTTCATCTGCCTTTGTGTTCACAGAACCGACTCCTCCGTCAAGTTGAATAATAATTCTAGGAATCATAGCGCACCTGCGTTTCCTACTAAAACTAATGTTTTGGTTTCTTCTATCATTTAACGAGTAAAAAAGATAGCGACGCTATTGTTTGTCCTGAACTAAAACTCGAAAACCGTGACACTTTTACTAAACACAAATTGTCATTTTCCGAACAGCCACAATGCCCCCCAACCGTCGGTAAAGGATTATCCACTCATTACGCCACACCCGTATACACCCTGTATAGCATACAAGTTCGATCGAGAGCAGGGCTAAATGAGCTAAAATATTATACAGGATGTCATATCAGTTTTATTGTATTAGTAAAGCTTAAACTTGATATCCATAGGTTATATTTTGACGTGTTCCAGGCCACCATCTTGTTGATAGTAGAACCTCCGCCAGACGCGTTAGGCGGATGGATCACTATCCTGCTGACATTAGCTCCCATAATTATCGTGGTCTTCTTTTACATGGTGTTCAAGTGTAGGGTGAGGGTAAGTTACAGATTTATTAACCTTTGCCTTTTTTGCCAAAGATTTTTTTAAAGTTACAATCAGAAAAATATGAAGGATCTCAGAATTGAAAATAAAGTTAGCCTCATAGTTAATCTTTGAGATGGGTTTTTTGTGATCATAAAAAAAGCATAGATAACTAATAAAATACATGTATGTAGTTGATTTGAAAGTGGTAATTAGAAAGGTCGAAAATTATTTCTCAACTAACATTTTCTTTTTCAGAACATAGTGCACCATGAGAAGTGAGAATATTGCAATAAAGTGTACTGTGTGTATTTAACTATTGTTAATTGTATTGTAGAAAATAAAAACCGTTTTTATGAATGACACCATATTTTATTCACAAAATTTTCATAACACCAATTTGTTATCAAAATAAAGGATTATTTTTATAATTAGTCATACACACATATTCACATAACAATGGCTGGCAATAATAGATAATGCACTTCAGTTGTTTATTTTCTTTTATATTATTTTTTGTTCTTTTTTACTTAGTACACCTCCTATTACCGCCAGCAGGAGTATTTTTTACACAGTAAATATTCAAAACAAAAAGTTAGCTTGGCTTCAATGGAAAAAAAAAACACTCCTTTTAGTATACAGCCTTGGATCTTATCGCTATAATTAACTATAACTTAAATAATGAACCTCTCATATAAAAAAATAATAATAAGCATTCTCTCAGACAATTATTCCAAAATTCTTAGATCAGACCATCTCTAACATCACTGCTCTACTGGACAGTTGTTGATAACTATTTAAGTTTATTATAGATTATTCATGTGCGGGTAATTCTTAGCAGACCTGATAACTTGTGTTCAATCGAAGAGATTAAATCACCACCTAATAATATAACTAAAATAGTTATTGAAGGCAAATCTTTACGCAAACGCTATTCTCCTTTTATATATAAAATTAGAATTACTATCCTCTATTATTTAAACCTAAGTAAATAGACCGCCAATTTTTTCATTGTTTGTTTCAATGTTTACTATTTCATTGTACACGATTTCGTATGCACTGATTGATTTTAATCAATTTTTATGATAGAATATGTGGTAACAGATTATTTTTTAATTGCACCAAATATATACAAATCTGCTGGGGACTAGATGATAGGATCTTTTCAAAACATAAAAAATAACATTTATGGTACAAAAAATATTTCCCTGACACTTAAGGAATTGTAAAAAATAAGGACAAATTGTGAACATAGCCGTCGCTCGATAAACTAAGTTTCTGAGAGGCGACAAAGGCATATAAAATCAGAAAACATCAACACACACCACTTAATTCTGAGAAAATAATAATTCAAATGCGATCAAAATGTCATCTGTTCTATAAAACTGCTCGAAAAGTAAAAACTATTAACAAAACAGCGACCGACATTGTTGAGTGAAGCAAAGAAATATGTATAGATGCATTGAAAGTGGTCACTTATTTATTATTTACAAACAACTTTAGAGTAAACATTTAATAAATATACAACTAAAAAAGGCAGCATTTATTACAATAAAATCTTACGACTAAATATGTGCTCAGTTGAAAAAAATCCCAATTTGGCGACCTCCCATTCAGTCTTTTAAGTTAATTCATTTCACAAATGTTATTTTAAAAATTAAACTCACTTTTGTTAAAACAATTACGAAAAAAACCTACAAGCATTCCTGAACAACCTAGAGCACTAACTCTTCCTCTACCAGTTGGAGGTACCAATGGCAATTTATTAGAAAAAATATATTTTGTGCAACTACAACTAAAATCTTACTAAGTTTAATATTCAAGAGTGTAGAATTTCATTGATATTTACGACCTAAAAAGGATAAAATCGCTATTAGTTTGATTAGCAACAAAAACAGAATAAGTTTGAAATATCATTTTTGTTTCTTATACAGATAAATATATATCTTTTACTATTTTGATAAATATATATATTTATTGCCGGCCATATCACTAACTAATGCCTAACTACCCATAATCCAAATAATAAACCAATCTATCAACAACCAAGTTATTTAAACGAAAGCATAACTCGTCATATTTTTTTAAGTTTCATAGTTTAAAAATAAACTTATTTTCGATTCATGTCAAATTATGTTGATACTATTTTTTATAAATTTGTCTATTTATTAAGACTATCCAGCCTAATTAATAAACTCACTAAGATCGGATTAAAGTTACGTTCATTTTTAAAAATTTCACTGAGGCTTATCATGCTCTTTAAATAATACTCATTTTAGATTTTTTTGTTCATGTAATGACTGTTTATCTCAAATATTTTATTGTTTTATGTAAAGGGAAAAATGAACGTAAGTGTAATCCGACCTCAGTCCAAGTTTATTAATAAGGCCTATGTATTTTCAAATGAATTTATGGACATACTTATTACTTAATTTTATCTCAAGATAAATAGGATTTTTAACCAGAAAGTTTCTTTCTCATACTTTTTGCTCCATTTTGGTTTAGATTAGCACTTATTAACATTAAATTATAATGAGAATTAATGCCCCCATTTTAGGAAAATGAATCATGCCAAGTGTTTACAATAACTCTGAGATCAAAACATTTTAAAGGTAATTTCAATATCTCATCTACACTATGGAAACAACTCAGGTAGTTATCTAAATGATTAATTTACATTAAATATATAATTCAGATTCATACCCAACAGATTATGGTCTTTTATATAATTTATTTATGCCCCTGCATTATTGCCATCTTACACCAAATCTGAATGTTTAATCTTAGTTTAGAACTTACAAAAATATTTATTTCCAAGTAGATTTGATTTTAATACGTAAATTGATTTAGAGAAAATAATATCAGCACCATGAAAATCAAATTTAGGACATTTTATTCATATGAAATCTTAAAACAATTTTAACAGTTAAATTTATGTGATATCCAAAAGCTGTAAAACATATGAACATGACATTGTATCCCTATTGCAAAATATATAAATCCGAAAGACTGAATTTGAATAATATTAAAAACAGACACAAATGTAAAATTCCAACAGTGAGATAATATAATATATTTATATTTTAACACTTATACAGTTACAACAATATTTATACAAGAGGAGTTATAACTAAATTATAATTAATTTCCCACCAGCCAATTTTATCACATTAATCATGGGCATCATTCACTCATAGACATTGTCCATCCCGTACAAGCACCATTCCATAAACGAACTTCACTCATAATCCACATAAACTATGGGACAGGCTGTTCTTGATATATAAACATTTCACTTCAATTGTCTTTTCTTGATTAAAATTTCCAGCTTTGTACTTACACTTCACAATTTTCTACCCATCTCATGTCTCAAAATGTATGCAAAATAATCTTTAGCAGCATGTATCATGAAGTTATTAAGAATAGTTTATACACATTTATTTTCTTTTATAATCAAATTTATAACAATTCCATATTGTCGAGTACATTATTTACTTAGTCTAAGGTGAGGTAGGGGCACTTAAAAAAGCAACAAAACATTATAAGCCTACTTTTAGCTTTGTTTCTATAAGGCTTTTCAGTAAAAACCAGTTTGTGTTAGTACATTATTTACAAACCGTACATAACAAATGTTAGAGCCCCTGTTTAAAATGAACTGTCATTGGCCATAAAAAAATTGCATTGATATATGCATTGTGCATAACATTATAGTACTTACAAACTTAGGATTTCATTTAAAATGCCTAATTTTAAGTACATAATAACTTGTTAGCAATTTATTAAAAAAAAAACATTTTGTCTTGCAAACTCAAAATAATACATTTGGCCCCAGCTCTCCCTGCTTTATAATTAGACAATATTTACATACAACTTTTTACAAGATTCTATTAGGATTACCTAACGTTGTAAAAAAAGCTAGTCACTCTAAAAACAAATATGTAAAACATCCCTTGGCATTAATCAAAGAACAAACAAAATGTCTACATTTTGTACTTTACACAACTCTAAATACTATTACCATTTACATGATATCAATTTCTCGAATTAAATGATGTAACAACTTAGAGTGTTGTTTTTCATTACACCTAGCTATATCAAAACATTTCACCGAAGCATACAGCTGTTAGAATAAAATCTCTTCAACATGACGAAATCGCATCTTTACTCCTTCTATTCTTTCTCCCTCAAGCAATTTAGTATACTTTTTTGCTAACAACTGCTTGCTTAGGGAATAAAATATAACTTAAAATTAATACATTTCGTTGCACTGTAGCATGTCTTTGACAGGCAATATCCGTATTTTCATAAAATGTACACAGTCGAGTATTGTCTTTTTTCACTATTTACACTTTCAAAGTTTTCTTTGAGCATATAATTGTTAAATAGAAGCCTTTCGATTATGATATAGATTTTTGATGATGAAAACCACATAGGGAACAATCCATTTCAACAATATACTTATGAGTTCAGAATGCTATTTCATAGCAAATTTAGTGGCATCAACATAACGCGATTAAAGGCATCTATCCAATAAATATATACTAAGTTATGAGGCACTGTACAATTCACAGAATTATGTTGCACATTCCACTTTCATTCCTTTGCATTAACTCTGTGAGCTGGCAAAGTATCATGCCTGCGATACATCAGGAGATATGGCATTCGAGGAGCTTTCGGCTTCAACACTTGAGCATCAGTAACTTGAGTTACTGTGGAATCATCATATCTGAAAAAGTACAGTTGGCAAGATTTATGTATGCATCAAACATGTTTAAAAACCTAAATAAAGTGGTTGACTCAGTTTTGTTTGTCTACAAGTATATAATCACATTCAGAGACGAAAAATAATAGCATCATTGTAAGTTATTGTGAACAATATTTCAATGGTATTGACCCATAATTCAACTGGACTTGATAATCCTTAAAAGTAGCAAAAAAATAAATGATGTGAAAAATGACATATATAAGGTGTTTAATTACCTGATCCACCCAGCTTGGCCATGGTAGGTGTCAGTCAAGTAATGTCCCTTAACAGCCTCGACACCTTCATGGTATACTACAGCAAACAATTTATACTGACGCTGTTTTGTCGTATATTTTAACTTGGATGACATTATTTCTGTAAAAAATTTTTATTCACTATGAATATTGTTTTAAATATTTGTTTTTATATATATTTAACACATGTTTTGTAATACTCAGTAAAAGTTGTCCACAATGAAGTGATTTATCACTTTTCAGAGACGAAAAATAAACAACATCATAGTAAATCTACTACATCTTTTTTTATCAACTACTGTTAGAATAAGATTTTATGAGAAAGCATTGTCATGCTTATAAAATTTTTTGAAGTCAACATAGTAACTTTTCTATTAGTGTAAAGAAACCAATTAGAATAATTTATGTAAAATACCGACTCTTATATTCAGGTGTACAAAGAAAAGAACTTACTTGGGTCAATCTTTAAGTCAACAGGGAAGTCTATATTTTTCACAATCTTAGCCGTGTGTCCCTCAGCATCCAATTGGAAACACTTTAAGTGGAGCAGCAGCACAACTGGCAGTTGCTCTATAGACAGTTGCTGCCAAGCGTCATTGACACCCTCCAAAGTGTCCTTACCAGCCAGAAGCTCTAGAGCATCTTTTACAGTGTTGGCTCGCTGTAATAGAGAATATTATTTTTAAAGAATGTGTTTATTGATATGGAGTTACGTATTATTTGAGGCTTATTACTCAGTCAATACTGTCCACATTGCGTGATTCAAATCACTTTCAGAGACGAAAAATAAATAGCATCATTGTAAATGGGAAAAGATATTTATTAGCGTACACTTTTCAAACCCACAATTAACTTTTACTGTTTTCTTGAGATCTGTCACAATCATAAATTATTCCAGACAGACAGATAGGACAGACTAGCATCGGGCGGGACTTACCATCTAACACCCCAATCAAACAACTCTTGTTCATGATCAGTTGTGATTACTATGCCACCAATTCAAAAGTTTTTTTTATTGAGAAGATGCAAAAACCACAACAATTTTGTTTATGAAATAGTTTACAAACAAGGACTTTTATAGATAAAAATTAAGTTGCATCACGCAAGCCCTTTTAAAACCAGTTTATAAGTGGAAAATCTTGAATATTTGTTTTTTTTTTTATAAAAGCATATGCTTACCTCAATATCCAGCTGCAAGGTGAAGAAAGGCTGCACAGCGTCAGTAACATCGTGATGCGCGGCTCTGTGCAAACGCACTCGAGTGCGGCCACGGAATATATCCGCGACGGGCGTGCGACGCGCCGCCCAGCGACGTTCCACTGCGCCGCGATTTTTGGGACCCATAACCTGGAATTTATAAAATTCGGAGTTAAAGATATGTTTTTAATTTAATCTAAAATTATTAAACGCACCTCTGTTAGCATGATTTATCCCGACATCCATAATATACGCCATATTTGACGAAGCCTTAATTTCTCTCCGATGTCTCTTGGTAAAAAAATTATGAAATATTTTCTTAGTTTTTGAGTGTGGTTTCAGACAAACACACGGCGGAGTTATAATTTTATGCTAATGCTGGCAGTTTTATATCTTATTGTCTACAAAAGATGTTTATGTGAAGTGCCCTGACGAAAATCATACACATTTTTTCATCATCATTTTTTTACACATACACATTACAGACCCAGTTGAATTTGAAAGGTTGACTGGGAGTTGAACCCATAGACCACCTTTTTGAAATAAATTAACAGACAACTCTACATTTAACCTTTTCATTTATTTACAAAATTAAAATCAGCTCATAAATTAAATATGGCTGTTGTAATCTCCAAATGCAAACACATCTTTTGTTAGTTAAAAATCTTAGCAGTAACTTTCGTTATATATTTTAGGGTAATAGTTGGTTTCTTTTCTTACCTTCCATTCATCATCATCATCATCTTCATCTGGAGGGGGTTGTTCTTGGGCCACTATTCCGTTGGGAGTGCTGGCGATTTCTTTAGGTTCTTCTGGCTCAATAAGTTTCATCAGCTGGAAAACAACAATTAAATATTAATAAGGTACTGTGTTTCACATATTTTTTTTCTATTGATATATAAATTCGCAATATTTTGCAAAGCTATTTGTTGGCATGCAATTTTTTATTACAGAAAATGTTTCAAATTTTATTACTGGACTATAACAATTAATAAATTCTGTCAAAATAAATATTATGAACTCAAATCTACTTTCCTACAATATAAACAATTATAATTTCCAAAATCACATTAAACTCACCTCCAGCATTTCATCATTAAGCGAATTGAGCAAACAGCTCAAGAATTCTTCAGCATCCTCCTGTCTTCCTTCTTGAGAGCCAGGGAAAGGTCGAAGAGCCCTCAAAACGCGAAGGCCTGAAGAGCCATCAAGAGGAGGCCCTGCTGGAATCATCGGAGGTCCTTCGCCACGTCGGGCTCCGCGGGAACCATTGCTTGGAGCGGCTGTTGACATCGGACTAAATTCATAGCATAGTTCTACCCTGAAAATTTTATAAGAATCTCATTAAATAGATAAATAATCCTCTGGCAAAACAACTTTGTAGGCCTAAAAGTAAGCTTTAATAAATCTTTATTGTAAAAACAATATTATCCTTGTTTAGAAACCATCAGGTTGACACAATGCTGATTGACCAGCTAGCATTCTTATAACTGAAAAAAACGAAAATAATGTTTTTCACATGGCCCAGCCAGGACTTAAAACCATATGTTCGCCAACAATCGAGAAAACGAGTCATTTAAGTCATGAAATAATGAAAATAAACTGTAAACAAAATAATAATAATAAAAAACAATTTTTCAGTTTAAGTGTTAAATTTCAGTAACTTTAAATCACGACAAAAATAACCATTCATATTTCATAACAGAAATGACCCATTTTCTAAGAATAATCAAATACAAAACATAATTAACCAACTTACATTGAATCAATAACAGGTGTACTTGATTTTCCCTTCCTGGTTTGATAAGGGAGAGCTTTTAGCATGTTGTAGAATGGCGGGCAGGCAATCAGTGCTTGTAATATTGAGTTCACATAGCAGTAGTTTGAGCGGTTTGTAAGTCCTCGCGGCATTAAGGTCACTGGTCGATTATCCAGAAGATATTTCGTCAGAAATTCTGTGGAAATAAAAGATAATTAGACAATTGTAAATATTAAGTATTTGTTTTCAAACGGAAAATAGTCAAAATATTTACCTCCCATCCTGTATGAATTAGGGTCATCGGTAAATGGTGACGGCTGAATAGGCGCCGTAGGAGTTACTTCTTTCTGTATGACAACTTCTTTCACTTCTGCATTGACTTGACTAGGTGTAGACTTAGCAGTAGCAGTTGTCACATTGCTCACAGCATTTACTGAAGTCTTCTCAGAGTACGATATCGTCGGCGTAGCGGCAATGACAGCAGGGCGTGGTGCAGAGGATAGTTTTTCTAGAGCAGTTTGCAGTGGTGAAGCGTCAAAAGGCTGAACTTTAGCGACTGGCTTCTGTCCGTTAAGGCCAGTGGGGGAACCCGTGGGGCTTGAAGGTTCTTCTGCGGCTGGTGCAGGGGTAGCTACAGTTTTGCTTGAGAACAGGCTAGCCCAGGACTTGCCGGGGGCGGGCTGTGGCTGCGGCTGTACGACCGGTGGCGGCACTGGCTCGCCGCGGTTGCGCGGGGTCGGCGGGGGAGGGAAGTCTGATGCTGTAGGCGCCGGCGGTGGTGGCTGTGGCACTGGAATCGGTTCAGGTATCGGAATGGCTTTTCGAGAGTGACCGAATGGAGGTTTATTTGCCACGATCGTCGGAGGGCCTTGCGTGTGTAGAGTTATCGAAATCGGCAACGGCGCTTTGCTGGGAGGCAGTGGTGGTTCGCGTTTTATATGTTCAATAGGGGCCGAAGGTTTCTCTACTTCGGTGTTATCACTGGACGGCGATCGATTCATAGGGCCTTCTCGTTTTTGTCTGTTACCAAATGGGGGCTTCGGTGTCGTTACGGCCTGTTGTACTGGTACTGCCGTCTGGGGCGCGGGTGGTTTCGTGGCTAGTTTGTTTCCCGAGAACGGCGCCGCGGGACCTTTCGGAGCTTTATTCATTGAAGGAGGAACTTTGTTGGCGGTCGCGATAGGATTAGCTGCGGAAACCACGGGAGGGAAAGCCTTGTTCTGTTGCTCTTTTAGTTCATTAGGTGGTACCCAGGTCGGTTTTGCGATATCTATCTTAGGTGGCGACGGAGGCTTCTCGTGATGTGGAACCTTATTGACTTCTATAATCCGCTCATTATGCTTCGGGCTCGGAGGTTTATTGATTTTGAGATCTTTAATAGGAATCGAATCGACAGCAGAGGCAGAAACGGAAACCGTAGGAGGGATCGACTTTATCTCTATGCTTTTCTCAGGCGGTGAGAATTTTTGTGACTGTTGTACGAAATTCTTTGCGTGGACGTTAAACTGATGGGGTGTCGTCTGATGCGGTTGCGGAGGTAAAGTCAGGGCGGGATGCGGGGGCGGGGGTAGATACATAGGAGGCATGTATTCCACTGAGCCGTCTACTGGTGGTCCATACGGTGGTCCCGCGTAATGTGCTCCACTGTAGTACGCCTCCACGGTTTCTTGTTCCATTACGACTTCTTGTTGGTATTCATCTGGGCCTTTTTCGATTTGGTCGCCTTCTACTGGCATGGGGTATTCTGGGTAATATGGCGGGTAGGCGTATGGGCCGTAGACTAGGGGTTGGTACATAGGAACATGGTAGAGAGGTGCGCCTTGTGCCTGCGCTGCGGGGTAATACTGTGGGTACTGCACGTAGTAGGGCGGCGGCGCTTGCGGCTGCGGGGGCGACGGGGGCCGCTTGGTGCGGCGCTCGCGGCGCGCGTTGCGCGGGGGGCGCTCCTGCTGCGGCGGCACGTACTGCGGCTGCGGCGGCTGGTAGTACTGCCCCATGTACCCGTGCACGTTCACGTTAGCCGTCACCTGGAAATAGACGTTGTTTGACTCATGTTCAACTGGTTTTGATCTGTGATTAAACCCGTGTTTGACCTCGATTTCCCCTGATATATGAGGAAAAAGTATACAAGTTCAGAAAGAACTGGCTCTTCATAAAATATTGCTGGAATACATTACATGATTTTCAGTAGATTTTATATGAAGGGTAGTCGCTAGCCAGGTGAACCCTGAAGAGGTCTTATCACTAAGCAATGGCCATTTGGATTAGTCAACTTTTACGATAGCTTATACAGGGGCAGTATGAAGACCCTACGCGACTAAGAATACCCATTCCGCATTTTATTTACTAAAAAAAAAGATTACTTATTTAATTTGATGCACAAACAGCTAATGTAATTTAATTGATAAAGGAATTAACAGTTACGTTATCAAATTATATGCTAACAAGTGAATTGCCTTGGTTTCACACAGATTGCAACAAAGTTCTCACCAAGTTCATTTACATTCGTTGTCATTTTTTGGTAGTATGTTTAAAAGAATGAAATGTTTTTTGCGGAGTGTCGGCAATGAGATAAAGAATTCTACAATCCTCCACACTGTTTTTCCGTAGTTAAAAATTTATTGCGTGCAGAAAGACAAGAAAGGGCAATTTAATTTAAAAGCTAAACAATTTAGCACTTTTTGAAACATGTTTAGAGAAAAGTAGTTTGGGATTGGTTGCTTCTTACTCGCCCAATGTAAATAAAAAAAAACGACTCTAAGTTTCAGCCAACTGTCTAACAGCAAATATGCCAGGAAGTGTGATGAATACACAGCAGGGGTTATCCTAGTATACAGGGTGTAAGTAAAAACATTTTGATACACTAGCTCTTTCCTGCACCTTCACTCGCGTACACCCACGTTATTCCAAGTAATGCTCTATTTTTACATGAAACTCCGCTTGAAAGGGTGATAAACATCCAAACAACAACGACTATCTAGAGTCAAATTTTTTGATGTGATTTAATTATATCTAGATATAAACTCAAACCTGGCTAACAAAGACGTTAGGCGGCTAATGCGGCGACTCGTATCGCCGCCAGCAAACCACTTTGGTTATGCACATATTGCAAAAATGTCCCAGCCAATTTCTTTTACTGATATGTTTGAAAAAAAATTGTAATATGTTTTAAAGAATGAATAAATTTTATGGAGTGTCATGTGTCGGTCAACTGTGTATCCTTAAACTACTCACTTATGCCAGGAAGTCTGATGAAAGCCCAGGAGGAAGTGTTCACCTACAGCTTCAGCCACAAGTATGTTAATTCCAAGCAATGCTCTAATTTCATGTATTTTATATTTTAATCAATTTGAAAGAGTCATCCATCAACTTCCACTTACGATTCCCATCGAAGTCTTCGTTCATCCGTGTTCATCATGCCTATACTACATCTAGGTTTAAAACTCAAACCTGGCTAACATAGACGTTAGGCGGTTGGTGCGGCCACTGCGGCGGGTGGTGCGGCGGGTAGGGCGCGTGCGGCGGCTGGTAGGGCGGCGGCGGCGCGGCGGCAGCGCGTTGCGGCGAGTGTGGCGCCATCTCGCGCTCGCCGCCGGGCGCACTTTCCACGCTACTCGACACGGTCACGTGATCTGACACCCACGGTACACAGGATCGATCTGTGGCGATCAAGGGGGATTTATTCACTATGTGCGTTAGAGTCTGCAGAGAATAGTAAGGTAAGAGACTTAGAAAATTTTGAAAAATAGTTGAACGAGTTTATTGTTACTCCGTTTACATTAACCAACTCATGGTTAATGTAAACGGAGTAACAATAAACTCGTTCATTGTACAATAAACGCTTCTCATGTTGTAATTAGACAGTGTAATTTAATTTTCATATAAATTTCTTCTAGTGTTCCTTGGTCGCTCGTGACTACGGGGTCTGCAAAGACACTGAAACGTCGAGTTAAAATGTAAAATATTCGTAAAATTTAATTTGATTAGAGTGACTGACGACATGATTCCTAACACCTTCGGCAGTGTTCGGGAGAGTCACGTGATACCAAGATTATTTGTATTTAGTCTCAGTGGATAAAACTTCGGTATTTTGATTTATTCCTCTCTATGAAAATAAATTATACACTAACACAAACAGGAATTAGCTTATTTTCTACAGTCTGATTTGTATGACATGTTTGTTATTTTTCTTCGGTTTCATTCAACTATGGATTCCACTGTAGTATCAACAGTATCAGAATTCTGCTGATAATGACCATGGGAAGAGCAGGACCACTAAACTACAAGCATTTTCATATGCTTACAAGGTAGGCCCTGGCCTTTGAATGGATAATGGACAATTTTGTTAAAGCAAATAATCCATTTCTATTTATTTTTATTAAGATACAAAAGGCAGCACATCAAGAGCTACAAATCTGTCAAAAATTTTCTACTTGAATCTGAACTCTATGCCCTCGACATTAAGTTAAAATTGGTTGGGTAAATTTGACAGGTAATGTAACACTTGATCTGCTGTTTTCTGCACAATAAGAAAGTCATAAAATCATAAAAAAAGTCAAAAAAAAGTCATAAAAATCATAATAGGACTATATCTTTTTTATATCTGCTATGATTTTAGTGTGTTATGTAATGTTCCATTTTATTGTGCAAGTACTTCTTTAATTATATTTTTAAGATTTCTCTGAATTAAATCATCCTTAATATGACATTACAATAACAACAATTTTGGAGACTTGGGATAATTAGCATCATATTATTATATCATACCATAGTTGCCTGGAAAAAATATAGAAAACACTTAAGGGTGTAATATCAAGAATGCCACAATAGAATTACAATTAGACATTATTGTAACTCTGTTTATAAAATATACATGCATGTAGATAATATTATACTTAAGCTGTAATACTATTCCAAACAAAAACATCATTATTGTATGCCATGATCATTTTCACTCCATTTCCACACACCCACAGAGTGATTGATGAATTCATTTCAAGGGTCCCATCTTTACAAAAACCTGCCTTTTTTTTAAAGATGGGACCTGTTTCATAAAATTAGGTTAATCTTAATCTCGTAAGTATAATCTAGGTTCCAAATATTTTTCAGTCTATATTTATCCTGAGCGTAACCCCTGAAGTGCCAGCCCAAAATACCTAAACACTTTTAGGTCACCAATGTGTACGACAAATCTCTTTTATCATGAAAATAAATAAAATTTAAAAATGAAACTATATAAAATTGTCTTTCTACATGAACATATATGACTATGTTCTAATGTTTAATTGATAAAGTAATCAAGCAATAAAATCAAATTTAACAATAATTTCGTTGTTATTGAGCCCTCAATAACAATTAAATTATTGTTAAATTTAAGCTTAGAAGCTTAATTGACTAGGAAAAGTCAATTAAGCTTGAACCATGTGAAAAGGTTTACTATAAGATATTCGGATGCAAGAAGATGGCATTCCCTGGCTGTAAATTGTTATTGTGTACTTTTTTTCTTATTTTTAAAAGATGATTGCTGTTGAGTTTCTGGATACTTCTTCTCAACAGATCGAGTTTCTGAAGTCGTAGTAGATTCAGTTCAATTTGTAAATTGTTTGACTCATTTCAAATGTATTTAAATACTTACGAAATAAAAAATATTTGAGTTTGAGGATTTTATTACAATCTTTTTATACCAGAACCCTCTAGGGCTATAGTTTGCAACATGGTCAAGACAATCTCACAGTAAAGGAAGGTCTATCATATGTTTCATTGCATCATATTCATCATGTGGAAGTTTTCACCATGGGCATGTAAGACAAGAAGTGAGATATGTCACTTGTTGCCAATATGTACTTAATTTATTTCTTTTTACATTCTTTAAATAAACTACAATCTATATACACACTTTATTAAATGGTAATCTATTTTCATGTAGTCACTTATTTTTACACAACCTGAGTTTTATCAAGTTTCTATCAGATACAAAATGAGAACTAAGCATTGCAAGTTTCATAGTAGTCTAGGTAAACACTTACCGTTGGCAGGATCAGTCGTAATAGTGCTGTTGGAAGCTGTCAGTTTCAAAGACTTCCCCTCGTAAAGTGCACACTTGAGGTTCGACAGCTCGGCCCCTTTCACATCTGACAAGTCTAGGAACTCATAGTCCTGAAACATGTCATAACATTAACATGGAATTTCAACAACTTTCTTCTGTTTGCCATTAATAATAACATTTTAAACTATAAAGCAATTTTTGAGAAAATAGTGTTAATTCTGTTGGGAACGTCAATTAATTCCAAAACCTAGTTTATTTGGCCACATTATTAGATAATCAACAAATAAATAGTTTGTCAAATAATAGCACTGTCATTATTTGACATTAATTCAGTTGCAGCGTACATTCAAAGTTAAAAAACAAAAATAGAATGACTTTCTCTTGGCATTCTACCAATTATTGATTATTACAAGTTTTCACAAATACTAAAATTTGCTCTAAATAGAAGTTATTACATATGGAGAAACAAAAATAAAATTGAAATAACTATTAACATACATAAATTTAACTATTAACGTACATAAATCCATGGTCTATAATTAAGTTTAATTTCAGGGGAGTGGATCAGTTCCATTCATTCTGCACTTCTATATTGGTCTAGTAAATTGACAGTGGCATTTGATTACTAATACATTACTGCCATTCATACCAAAAGTTTTGTAACTTTATCACAGCCAAGTAGATGCTTATAGAATTAAACATGATAGTTTAGTTTACTAATATTACTCTGAAGATTGCAGTAAGCAGTAATTATAAACCAAAGCAGAATAAGAGTGAGTTACTTTTGCCTAGCTAAATACTAATAACACCTTTTCACCATTTCAGACTAAATCCCATATACCAGTAACATAATAAAATTGAAAATAGTCACTTTCAATCCATAAAAAAAGGACTTAATCATTTAAAAGACAACCATCATTTTCAGTAATATGATCTGACAAAACTTCATCTTTACTTACATCTTACATTTTGTTATTGCATAGGCTTTTAATTTAACTAGGATACACTAATAAATACTAGGAACTAGTCACAATTATCATGAGCAGCAATGACATTTCAAAATGAACATTGGACTTGCATTTTTCTTGTCACTTTATAGGTTAAGAATGCAAATAACTTGACAACATTTTACTGTTGAAGAACTGGTTCAACTATATGAAAATATTGTTGACTAGAGTTTACTACTTAGCCCCAATGCATTATGCAACGCTCTTAGTTAATC
This sequence comes from Stenoptilia bipunctidactyla, assembly GCA_944452665.1. NCBI lineage: Eukaryota > Metazoa > Arthropoda > Insecta > Lepidoptera > Pterophoridae > Stenoptilia > Stenoptilia bipunctidactyla. The sequence continues at coordinate 7,902,885 of OX101738.1, read as the reverse complement.
TAAATAACAACAAATCCATTTAAGCACATGTGGTTGGTCATTCATGAAATACGATGCAATACTAGATTCAACATACTAATACTCAAATTTCGTTTTAATCACAATATGAACGTTTATAAATCTATAATATATCACAGCTGCAATTAAGTTTCAGGGATAGTAATATGCTGTAAAACGTGCAGAACACTTTAAGGACTTTAAGATGGCGTAACAACGCTCGGTTGCCGGGTGCCTTCAATCTATTGACAAATCAACATTAAACCGACTTACATGATAAAGCACGCTTAACCAAACATATCACTTGATGAATGATTAGTCTACTTACCTCGCTGTGGCACACAATGTCTGGAAAAAGATATTATTTCTAATGTAATGGCTAGTTTCAATATCATCAAAACAAGAAACAAAAGCCAAACTAAATATCATGAATATACTGAAAATACACTTTTCTTACCGTTTTCATCAAATCCATTGCATAGTAAGAAACACCATCACTAATTTTCACTGCTTTTTAAACAGTTTTAGAGCAGTATAAAGTAAATTAACTTATTTTAGAACGGTATTAACGTCGAGGCCATGCACTCTTACCACACCACCGACACCGGATATGACAAAAATTAGTTAACGCCATATTTACATCATGGTTCCATTCTGACCAATAATACCTTTGGATTTGATAAAGCATAGACAAGACAAATAAATAAAGTTTGTTTCTTTGTGTTGGTTGTACCGGAAACAAGAGTAATCTTATATATTTATAAAACTGGCAAGGATAGAGCAAAATGATTAAGGCGTTTTGCACACGGATCAACTTAAGTTGAGGCAACTATCAACTTTAAAAAGTTTCCTGTTTAATGTTGCTTTAAAATAAAGTAATAATACTTTTATATCTGAGCTACCATCACTGTTCTATGTTTAATGGATGTAGAAGAAACGGCAGCATATATTATTTTAAATTATCTAAATTATTCTCTAAATTATCTGACACAGAAACTGTGGCGCCAGAGTCTTTGTCATTGAGCCCACAACTCTAGTTCTGGTAAGGATACATGTTAGTTCCAATTTTCCCCACAAGGTCAGATAAGTTTGTCGCAGTTTACTTAGGCAAAAAATAATCAGCGATTCTGGAGTGATTCTAGATGTCGCTCATTTAATTTGAATTATTTCATTAATCTATTCATTATGCCATGACAAAAATTCTGTTTGATGTTTAGGTAGAATGTGTCTTGAATTGAAAATTGACATTTAATATAGGAATTCTACCATGGAATTCTTTTTCAGCCTTATTGTGTGAGCAACGAGGTTAAGAAACACGATAGAATAATCATTATGCAGTTACTTAGTACTGAGAGTGTGGGCTTATTCACAATACAATATTTATTAGCTGGTACGTCCATCAATTACTTTGCAGTTACAACTATAATGCTAACATAATTAATACCGAGCTACTATAAACGGTCCGTTTGAGATACGTCGGCGCGCCTTCCAAATCGTCTATACTACTTCAAGATATAACCTATGGCGCTGCAATTGAATGTCAAACAGTCATTCATTGCATTTAGCGCCCTCTATAACAGCACTACAAACATATTTCCGCTACCATGAAGTCTTACAAACATCTTAATATCGCTAACTTATCGTTGGTGCCGACAATTCTTACTTGCGTTTATGGAGGCGATATTTTTGGTCTGAATCTTTGAAACTCCAACATACATTCTAAAAGTATAAGTCTTACGCTTTTGTAAAGTTTTCAAGCTGCAACTGCAAGGCCGTTCTATATACGCAAAAATACCAAGTCAGTAACTTAACTAATTTTCAAAAAACTACAGCATTCGTTACAGCGCGATAGATGCCGCTGCGTACACTGCTGTAAGCAAAGAGGAGGAAAAGCAAAGGAGGCTCGATTCGTTACATTTTATTTAAAAGGCTTAAGTCTATAGTGTTTGAGACGTCGACCGATGATGCTTCAGAATTTAATACCGTAATGATTATTATTAATCGATGAACCATGTTTAAAAGGTTAATTAATTTGACGCTCAGTAAAATGATTAGTTGGTTAAGGAATAATAATTTAAAAGTTAATGTAAATAAAACTTAAATAATACAATTTCAAAACTACAGAAGAAGACATATCGACTTAAACATAAATTATCACAATAATAAAATAAACGAAACAAACACGGCTAAATTTCTAGGGCTTATGCTTGATAAACATTGTAATTGGAAGGCCCATGTAGAATTAGTTTGTAATAAACTAGACAAATTTGTATATGCAATCAAACGTTTGCGGCAGACCGTGTCAACGGAAGCTGCATACCACGGATACGTATCATCGGTGCTATCATATGGTCTTCTAATTTGGGGAAACTCGGTTGAGATTGACTTAGCATTTAGAGCATAGATCTCTAACACTATGGATCTGAAATAACAGCAAAAAATGGGTGCATACCTAAAGTTAAATCGTAGCATAAAATGGCCGCCAATAGTGAGCATACTAAAGTTGTATCGATATCGATACTTCTAAGGCCGTATACAGAAAGAAAGCTGGAAACTTATAAGCGCTTATCAGCGAAAATGTCTGATTCATCGGACGATTATTTTGTTTTCTTGAGAAAATGTGTATTCAGAAATGCGAAATGAAGCTTTATCCTATTGATAGAGAAAGGAAACTTTTCGGATGTAGCATCATTTATTAGTAAACTAGCTGTGCCCGCGGCTCCGCTCGCGATAATTTCGAGATAAAAAGTATCCTATGTTACTTCTAGTACCTACCTGTCATGATTCGTCGAGTAGTTTTTGCGTAAAAGCTGAACAAATATCCACGTTTTCATATTTATAATATTAGTAAGGATAAGGATTGACATTTTATAATATTTGACAATTAATTGTTTAGATCACTTTCACATGAGGCTTAAGTATCTATGGAACGAAAATACTTCAGCGCAAAGCTTCCGAGTAAACTATATTGAAAGTTGACCCGTCCGGCACGTGAACATGAAGATTTCTAGAACTGCTAACCCGGGAAAGAGCGAAGTATAACTGACCATGCGAGAAACAACTGACACCGAGATCTACTCCAGCAACACGAAAAGTCTGCCCTTGAGCCTTATTAATTGTCATTGCAAAACACACCGATACTGGGAATTACGTTCTTTTCAATTGGAATGGAAAATTATTTGGTATTATGGGAATTCTGGGAATAAAGACGGTTTCTCCTGCACCGCAACCTTTTAAAATTTGAGATATCCAAATAGAATTATACCCAGAAATATGTACAACTTACAACAGAAAAAGAAATGGAAATAAATCTGAAACGCCTGTGTAATGCTATCTACCTATACCTACTTCACTTAAAAATAAAAACCTATAACTACAATAATTAATAAAAGTACCTACGCTTTTACCTAAAAAATACAAAAAAAAAACTGAACATAAATTAGCCAAAATTTGGAATTTGACCGAATATTTAAACACTACCAAAACAACTAATACCTATTTTATAAAATAACAACGAAAGAAATTCAAATAAACTATTTATCGTGCTGATAAGCACGGTTTATAATATCAATTATTGTCTGTCAATAAAGTCGAACGCTCTGAACGCATCAACAGCCAAATATTGAATGAATTATAAAGCTTGCGCTCGCCTCCCGCCTTTTTATACCCTACCGCCGCGCCGCGGCGCCGCGAGCCGCGTCGAGCGCGGCAACCGTTACGCAAAAATAATCCTTATATCATTCAGTATTCACGCGCGATGGGTTATTAGCGTATTTCATGTGTAAGTTTGGTGTTTCTATACCGATTTCTATGATTCTTTTTTTATTGAATAGGTAATAATTTTGTTTTAATTAGGGATGAGTCATAAAATATAGACATATACTGTTGTGGGATATTTTTTATATAATTTTATGAAGAATATTTCTGTCATACATGATTTCTACGTAGCTTTAACCATTAAGGCTTGGTGGTAGGATCCCTTCTGGGTCCGCCTGGCTAGCGACCACCCTTTATATAAAGTCTGCCGCCAAATGTTACCGCTCCGGCGGTAATGTGTTCCGGCAATATTGTATAAAGAGCCAGTTCCTTCCTAAACCCGTGTGCTTTCATCTTCGACCTCATCGTCACTTACCATCAGGTGAGATTGAGGTCAAACGCGGGTTTAGTCACTAATAAAAAAAAAAAGGCTGCACACGCGACGGAAGCTTAAAAAGTGAAGTAATTTCTCCCGTTTTCCCAACATTTCCCTTCACTGCTCTGCTCCTATTGATTGTAGCGTGATAATAAGTATACTATAACCTGCCCAGCAGTATAAAGAATAATTTTATCAAGTTACGTTAAAATCCGTCGAGTAGTTTTTGTTTCTATAAGGAACATACAGACAGACAGACAGACAGACAGACAATAATTTTACTGATTGTATTTTTGGCATCAGTATCGATCACTAATCACCCCCTGATAGTTATTTTGAAAAAATATTTCATGTACAGAATTGACCTCTCTACAGATTTATTATAAGTATAGATAACTGAAAACTTGATGATCAGAGATATTTAAAAAAAAATTTTTTAGGTCTGTGCTTTATCCTGGTATTGGAAAAAAATATATAATTACTAAAACTGTTATCCCACATGCTTACCATGAAAATGCTTGAAATGATTCGTCTGGGGATTTATTAACTTATTATTTGTCAGGAAAAATATACGCTTTTTCTAAATAGCTTTGTTTATAACTTTATCACGCCACCAGAAATAAATTGTCTTACCAAAATTTAGGGGTTCAAAACTTACGTTCTCCTATTGACAGTACTTGACAGGGAAGGAACACACATCCGATTAATTGCGATGGTTATTTTTACAAACTTCTGCCTGGTGCGGTCATACCATTTTTTATAACGGTCCTAGGGCGTCTCATGCAACTATTAAAAGAGACGCCCCGTAGCCGTCATCTGCCATTTAGTAAAACTTTCTGCCTTTTTTTCCATTTACTACTTATATATACCAGTTTTTTCTTTTATTTTTTACTTTGATTATTAGTCTAAGAGTGTTTCCGAAGCATATTTGAAGCGTTTTATTCGAAATTGAGAGCAAGTATCGAATTAATGACAGGTGTTGTTTACCTTTTTGGAAAATCGAAAGAAGTATTGAAAGAATATTCCTTCGATTCTTTCGATACTGGGGAGGGAGAGGTTCATGAATTACGAAGGAACACAAAATAGTAACAATAAAAATGAAAATAAATAAATAAATGAAAGTGGACATTGCAATTATAAAAAGTGCAATCTGATCAAAATAATAGTAATTATAAAATATAACTATCCACATGGCCACTATGTAATAATTAACCATACCTTCCTCTTTTATTATGAAAGTTAGAAAGATTTTACACTCGTATTATGCAGGTAGCAGTAAAACAACATAGTAATTTTCACAAATATTTATTCATTTCTAAATAAAAGGTACAAAGTCTATTTTTATTGAATAATACAAAATAAGATTTCTTACCTTTTGGAAAATTGAAGGTACTGTGTCATCTCGCAATCTAATTACATCAAGGGTCTTATTAAAGCTATTTTCCTCAAAATGTAAAGAGCAAATATACCAAACTTTAACTTTTGGGTTTAAGTTCTCGCTTCCAATGGCTTCTAACCTGGCTTCTAAATGGACGGTCCCTTTAAGTTAACATTTCTTGGAAACCTAAAATTATAAATATCGATATAGAGTTTTAAGAAAAATACATCACTATTAAATTCTAATGTAAACAAACAAGACAGTTTCAACAATAGGTTTCGGAAAAGTAAAACGTGTTTAATATAAAAAAAATGTAGTGTATAGTTAAGATTGCATGTCCAAATAACAAAAAAAAGTTATGTGGAGCACTTTATAACAACAATTCACTTGTTTTAATCAATGAAAACCTTACTAACCTGTGTAAAGTTAAATTAGGGTATTTATCATCTTTCTTCGCACCACACCACAAAATTGAACATTTCATATTGAAAACTGCTTGCACTTTTTGCAGATATTAACATATAAAACACAAATTTGAAGCCATTTAATTAGTAAATTGAAAAAACCTTTCAGCAAAAACACAATTTGACATCTTAACTACTCTGAATTCTGAAACACAACATGGCGACAAGGCACTCTAATGACATTCGATGACGTCATGCCTTTAATTTTTTCATTCGGTAGGAGAATGAAAATAGTACTATCTCTTTTTTTCTTCAATGGTTTTTGTATTGGGAGAGTGAGATAAAAGAGTTTTAGTTATACCTACTTAATATCTATATAACTATAAAGTATGTATAGGAAAATAGAACATCTCCATGGATATCATCTCACTGATTTAGAGTCCAAAAAAAATGCGTAAGAGCGATTTGTGGTGCTTGGTCTACAGACAGCTGTAAACCAATATTTAAGAAATTTCATATACTGGTTTGTATGTATATTAGGGACCTTTGTATTTTTGTTAAAACGAATCCATAATACTTTGTCACACATGCCGTTGCAGTAGGTAGGAATTCTCGTGACAGATATAAACTTTACCGCCCTAGGTGCCATTTGGATATTTTTGAAAATAATTGTTTTATTAAAGCTATAGATGTTTATAACAAATTACAAAATAAAAAAGATGAAAATAAAAAGAAAACCGAAAGAGCACATCCACTCGTCGAAAAATAACAGACAGAGCAAATATTTGATTGCCGTATCAGATTTTTGACGTTTGGTGGTAGGGATACCGATCTTAAAACTCACAGAAAGTTATAGTTGCAATGGGGAGTTTTCTGACAGCTAATAAAAATTAGTTCAAAAAACCTCTATAGATGGCACTTTTAAAAAGCCGAAGGCGTTAAGTCTGTAAACTATAATGTAGGTAAGTGGTATCTACCATCTATGGTTATTTATACGTTCAATTTCTGATACAGACGTCAATTAATTTATTTTACTTTTAAAAACGCAGTGTGGAATAAATCCTTCGCCTTCGCCTTTTGTAAAGCGCCATCTATCGAAGCCTTTTGTACCAATTTTGTACAGTTTTGTTTTTTTAATGAGCTGTCAGAAAACTTCCCATTGCAACATTATACGATTAACATCTGATATTGTTTATTTTGTTTTAAATGTGTACTTCATATTTTTACTTTACTGTTTATGAAAAGCTTTATGTGTTTATCTTTAAAATAAACCACCAGTAAAACTTCTCTTGCATTGAATCAGTGACCCTAACGTTACGCAGCTATTGTATGGAGACTCTTCAAGTTCCTTATTAATTGAGATTACCTTTATTGGGAAATAGTTCTGACACTTTTTTATTAATAATTTAAGTACTTAAATCATATAAATTATCGTGCATTCTATTCGTCCATTAACAACTGAAACGTAAAACTTACTGATGGCCTGAAATTAACATTTATGTCCGAACATTTATGAGATCAAATTCACTTACTTGAATTACATATTATACCTATGAATTTTTAATATGCACCTAATTAAAATCATTTATTGACATGAACAATCAAATATGAATTAACTAGCGACCCGCCCCCGCTTCGCAAGGGTGCAATGCTGATACTAAATAAACTACAGAAACGGCCGTCAGACGGCCGTCGTGATCATGGCGCTTGTAACAGTGCCGAAATATCGAGAACTCAAAATAAATGAAAAACATGGTAAATATCCCGTTTCTAAAGTTAATTTAAATGTTAATGACCATGCCAGTTTAAAAACTTATATAAAATATATAGCCTATTTTTATAATAAACGTTTCCGATCGCTGCTAAATTCAAAGTGCTATAGGGAAAACCGCGGCCTCAGACGCTCTATTTCATAGATGAAAATAAGTACTAAAGTATAGATGGCCGTCTCGCTGTTTTTGCACTTGGGCGCCAACTAGGCCCCGGGACCGGAACTAAAAAGCGGGGAAAGGGTGCGGGCGGGGGATGCTTCATCTAAAATATTAAAGAAAGTTTTAGAACTACTTGCAGAACTTCAGCCTAAATGGAAATAATCCTCGAATTATCCTCGAACAACAAAAAATCTAAATTGGTAAAAAGTTGAAAACGCAAACGTATTTCACTGAAAACCAACGGATTCTCAGTGATACAACGTCTTTGAATCGCATAGTGCGTAATACAACACAAAATTTGTGTTGCCAGGATTTAAAAAAATATTCCTCCCAGCTATTGATACTGATTCAGTTTAGTAGTTTTTTTTTATTTGCTCACAAAAAGTTGTTACAGGAAACATATGAAAAAACACCAAAGTTGATAAAAAAAAATGAAAAAACACTAAGGGACAACTCAGACCATGTTGATCTGTAAAATTGTAGCCATAGATATGCTTATTCAAGATTTTAGTAAACCAAATATTACCTACTCAATAATTAGGTGAGTATTAATACGTGTTTTTCATTAAGCAAGCTACAATAGGTTTATTTGAATTAAAGTGAATAGCTTAATAGTGTGTTATTAAATCTACTATTAATTGTTACTTTTTTTTAGTGGCAGCTCTATTATGAACGCTATTTGAACGCATTTTTTCTACTCGTAATAGTTCCGAGCCCAAGGGTATGGTGGCGTTAGTTTATATCAGAATTTCCCAATTGTATGGAAGACGAACTAGCATGCTCTATTTATAGGCACGCTCTTGCCGCACCGGGCGGCCGGCCGGTACCGCCGCAAACGCTACGACCCGCAATTTTAAATCTGTAATATCTTCGAAAATATTCACTTAAATCATACGGTGTAAAGGGCCATATAGATCTATATTAAATGAACAATATATTCAAGGTATTAAATTGGTTAAGGATTAATGCTGTATTGGTTAAAATCGCTTCGAAAATTAGCCATTATTTGTCGTAAAAAGTAATTGACAAAAAAAAGTTATTGTGGGTTATCCATAAGAGATAGACATATACCATCACGGACTTTTCTGTAGACCTTTTCAATGTGTACAATACTTAGTACATTATTTTGATAAAACTCGTAGGGTACAGCCTGCGTTTGCAATGTAAGCGGAAAAAATTTAATTATTTACGACATCACATTGGAAACCTCAAAAATAACAGTACTTTTCCACTATTTAATGGATATTATTATACATATAAACCTTCCTCTTGAACCACTCTATCTATTAAAAAAAACCGCATCAAAATCCGTTGCGTAGTTTCAAAGATTTAAACATACAAAGGGACATAGGGACAGAGAAAGCGACTTTGTTTTATACTATGTAGTGATTTAACAAAGTGTTAGAATTAAAAAGTCATATAAAAAAAGGACAAACATACATACATACATAACTTCACGCCTGTATCCCGTATGGGGTAGGCAGAACACCAGAGGTAATAAAACCATCTGATGTCACGTTTGACAAATTAGGAGGCATTATAATAGTGAAGAGAGACTATTGCAGTGACAGGGGGTCAGCCTATCGCCCACAAAAAAGCCTCCCGTAACACCTCGGTCCCTTAACTGACTTTTACAGTATGCCCGGGAAGAGAAGCACCTGGTACATTCTATGTTTTTCTTTCGCTCCCAGTCCAACATAGAAGCAACTGTATATTTGTTATTAAAATAAACAGAATCGCAAACTTTTTAGTCTTTTTTAATTATTATATTGAATCAAAATTGGAGAGTCTTCTTGTCTAATCAAACTAAACAATAAGTTAGTAACAATGTTACCAGGCAACTTTTGAAAAAAGTCTTGTATTTGTTCTTATCAAATATCCCAATTTTGGTGCAGGTGTTGTTTCTCTTTTTTTACATTTTTATTAAACGACTTAATGTACAATTGTCAGGGCTGTCACATTTAAATTTGTGAAACATTCATTTTTTGAAGACTTATTTGTCCCCTGAATACAGACAAACTAAATTTAACTACTAGCTAAAGTTTTGTTCTAATTAGTTCTGCAATGTCCCATCGTAAAAACGACTGAAACTTAAAACTTTTTATATTGATGACAAAACCCGTGTTTGACCTTAATTTCACCTGAAGTGGGAAGTGGGAAGTGAAGATGGGGTCGGAAATAATAGCACATGGGCTATTAAGGAGGAAACTGGTTCTTCATAGAATATTGTCGGAACAGATCACCGTTGAAGCGGTGATATTTGGCGGCAGATTTTATATGAAGGGAGGCCGCTAGGCATGTGAATCCTGTAGAGATCCTACCACCATGATCCTGATTCAAAATACTTGTAACATAAAATTCCGATAATGCATATAACTAATTTTTAACAAAAATGGCAGTTACGAAAACATTAGTGTAGATGTTTTCATGGACCTTTCACATACGAGAATTTTAAGACAGAAGGAATTACCTACTACTGGTGGCGATAATTAGAAAAAAAAGAACATTGTCTTTTTAACTGGCCCTGTTAGTTATGACTAGTTATATTTAAGTACTGATGACAAAAATAAACACTGTTTTTTACATTTTCAAACAGCCATTCCTTCTCGTTTTACGAAATGGTTTCCCGAATTTTACCGTCACGCCGTCGCTCCCTTGATAACCCCTTGATCCCTTGATCATTAAAAAAAAACGATTGCACTAAAAAGGTTTAATATTTTTGTAAAAAGCCTTGTTTTAGAATTGGAGAGACAACAAAGAAAAAAAACTTTATGAGAAAAAGACAGGCTCCTAGCAAGTCAGGTCTCGCTCGGTCCGCTTTACTGCTGTAAGGACTTTATGAAAAGTGAAGTTAAATCAGTAGAATCAATCAATCAATATATATAAAACTGTTCCGTTACTGACTGAGTGACTGAGGTACTGAGTGACTGACAGACAACGTACAGCCGTAACTACTGGGCGTAGAGAGCTGAAATTTGGAACATACATTCTTTAGGGAATGTAGGGGTGCACTAAGGAAGGAATTCCCGAAATTTTCACGGAAACGGAAAAGATAGGACTTTTTAGTTTGTATGAAAAGTCTTATTCCTTGAGTGCACCGATGTGAAACTTGGTGTAAAGGTTTTTCAATGTGTGTCTGGTTGTGTTATGAAAGGAATTCCCGAAATTCGAACGGGAACGCGAAATATATGATGTTTTAGTTTGTATGAAAAAAATCCTTCTCTTGTGTGCACGGATGTGATACTTGATATAAAGGTTCCTCAATAAGTGTCTGTTTGTATTATGGAAGGAATTCCCGAAATTCCCACGGGAAGGGGTTGTACTTTTTAGTTTGTATGAAAAATCTTATTCCTTGAGTGTACGGATGTGATACTTGGCATGAAGGTTCTTCAAAGAGTGACTGGTTGTGCAACGAAAAAAATTCCCAAAATTCCCTCGGGCACGGGAAATATATGATTTTTAGTTTGTATGAAAAAACTTATTCCTTGAGTGCATGGGTGTGATACTTGGTGTAAAGGTTCTTTCAGTGGGTGTCTGGTTGTATAGTTTCTGAAATTTCCACGAGAAGGGTAGTTAAGCGCATACGAAGTTGCGGGATAAAGCTAGTACCTATTTATATGAACATTCGCCATGTGTGAATGTTTATATTGAAGCAAGTAGACGATAATCATTAGGAAGAATAGAACATTGCATTGTGATACGGCCATTTGATATTGGTAGGTGCTCAATTATTGTAAAATATTCTTACGTTTTTATCTTGAAGATTTATAAATTTGTTATGGAATTAAAAAAGTGGGAAACACTATGCGTCATTCCTCAAACCACTTAGCAAGTAGTCACTATACATTAAACCTCATTGTTGTTCAATTAAATTGAGCGAGTGATTCAGCTTGAGGGCCTGCGATCAGTCTAGTGTGCTGTGGTGAAAAAGGTCCTAGATTCGAGTCCTAATTCCTACCTCTTACTGGGTCCTAGCTTCGAAAATAAACTTTTTTATACTGGCTCAGATCTGGGTATAACAAGCTACCATCTAGTTTTGCTTTTTGGCCAAGATGTAGTGAATAAAGAAAGTATAATATTCCATATGAAAAAAAAAACAGCTTAAGCATTAATATTTTCCCGGAAAATAGGGAGACTTTACTAAATGGTAGCCCTTGTCCAAGCGCCAAAAAAGCCTTGTTGGACTATATATTTTGTTGTATTTTTGTTTAGCTTTATTGCTTTTTCCAAAAAGAGTTCTTTTTTTTTTTCTTAAAGTGCTTTATAGATTTTGATGTAAATATGGTACCTCTAAAGTATAATCAAAGTCGATATTTAATTTGCATATTAATCGCATTCAAAATGCCTAAAAATACTGTACAATTGAGTGAGACCTTCTTTCTGAAGTCTGTTGAAAACGAACCATTCGATATTTTTACAAAGTCTTTAATACAAAAACATAGCAAATAATTTTTATTTGATTGAAGATGCGAGTTTTGACAACGATCCTCGTTTCAGTGATTGATCAAGAAATGAGAAACTTTCAAAATTTTCGATTTAAACAGAAAGGTTTTAAACTCAATTAAGGTTTGAGATTTAGGTACGAAACACTTCATTGCCTTGTTTAAAATTCAAGAAGCAATCATCTAATGGTCTTCAATTTTATTAACTCTTCACGAGGAGCATTCAAACTCACGTCTACTTCTTTTCGGTCAAGGCACCAACCCTTGAGGTATCGCGACACGGTTAAAAGGTATTAAATATGACCATAGATCATACAAATGATGTTTTCAAGATTCATAATCTTAAACGAACGGATTAATCGCATATTTAAGTCATTGGTAGTAACTCGTTGTTTCGGTGTCTTAAAAATCCCGTGGTCAGTCACTCGTGAGAATTAATATAGATACGTTTTAGTAGGTTATGTTTTATTAAATACTCGCTATAGTACCCGGTTGTGCTCTGTTGTGCTCTGGGTGTAGTTTGGCTTTAAGTTATTGCTGATTTTCTAGATGAAATCTTCTCAAATTTATATATTTTCTCACTGACTTTGTTGACAAAAACCGTAACTTGGTTCTTAGGTATTGTATCGTTACGTTTATTGGAAACTTTCATCCTAATCTGCCTAAGCCTCTTGTCCTTATTTGCTATTACAAAACTTTAAAGGCTTGAAAATTAAAAAAATTCTTAATCTTCAACTATTTTTATTTCCATTGCATACAAACAAATTCAATTGCATACAAATCGGTGCAGTGATTTAGCCCTGAAAACGTAACAGATATCATTACGGACACACTTTTGCATTTATAATATGGATGCTTTTTTTTAAAATAAACCGCAATATGCGTTCGCCAGAAAATCAACACAAAACAATAGACTGAAAACGTGACAGATGAGCGTACAACGGTAAGTCTCAACTTTCATCGCCGAGTGCTCGTTTCGTCGAAAATTAAAATTTTGCTTCACTTTTATATCTCTGATACTTATGGACAAAGCCTTCAGGTCAGCCACGAAATAAATATATCCTAACCTATCCTTCATTTAGTTTTACGCCACACCTGCTGCGAAGCGGGATATAAAATTTTCATTTTATTGGCGAAACAAGCTTCCGGCGAAGAACGTTTTGACTTCACGTTGTAGGTGGCTTACAGCTTCTGCCATTTGAGTGATTTTTATTTCGTATTGTCTGTTTAGATTTCAAAGTATGCAGCAGCGCATATGTATGCAGTCAGTAAATAAACATAAAGCGTTACAGCCCGTTCATACATGGTTCGTTTTACTGGATACGTTTTACCGGATACGTTTTTTTTCATCGATGGCGCATGGAGTTGTATGGGCGACTTCACATATGGCACAGTATTCAGTATACGTATTTACGATACAAAAAAGGTATCCAGTAAAACGGATCATGTGTGAACGGGCTGTTACTGCTACTACGTTGGTAAATGAATGAAGCTAACAGACGCAGACAGAACTTCCATCCCTATATAGTGGATTTACCAAGAAGTCGAACAAAACGCTTCGATAGTTTCTTTTTGGTACGGATTGCCAAGGAGTGGAACAATCTGCCTGCGTCTGTTTTTCCTGACCACTACAGTCCTGGAACTTTTAAGTGTCGAGTGAATAGGTTTCTCGTGGATGGACGTGTAACACCATAGTCTTCATGCGCACTTTCCATCAGGTGGCATGGAAGACAAACGTCCTATCCTTACAATATAAAAAAAAAAGCTTCCATTAAAACAACTACTCGACGACTATTTCGTTTGTAAAATACGCGTTGAAAACATAACCTTGCTTTGCGTGCTGCAGTCGGGTAAAGAATGCATGACTGCTTCTTGAGGACCAAGAATCTTCATCAAAACAACACGTAAAAAATAAAATCGGCGTGGTTATTATGATTTGTCTGCATGCTATTTTCTAAAGTATGTGTCCATTTAGAAATCTTTGATAAAAAATAAAGGATAGTTACTATTAAATATGATATGATTTAGATGCTTACTTAAGGATTGGATTTGGACGGTAAATCGTGCTATTATTCTGCCACATAAAGCTGATAATTACCTTAACGTAAGGCTATTATTTCGCGTAAATGCTCGTAAACTGTCCTAATGAAATGACATTAAGTTGTGCTCATTATATGACTATCAGATAACAATATTAATAAAGGCATAGAAGGTAAATTATTGTATTAAAGACGAGTTGTGTCACGCGGTTTCACTTAGATCTTGCTAACAATTACCGATAAAACAATATCGTTTTACAATATCAAATGACTTAATTCAAGGCGTATTTTTATATATAAAAAAACGTAGATGGCTCCTCCCCTTTTATGTAATCAGTTGAAAATATAACCTATCTTATTTAATAATACCTACTTGTCGACATCATTCAATTGGTATTGAGGCGTTATTATGAAAATCATACAAAAAGCCAAATATTTTCTTCTATGACTTTAAAAATACAATTGTTTCTGCGAAAGCAACCCAGGTAAATCCATACTTTCGACTGACGCTGATTTTAAGCTTCGTAGGTATCCCTGTTCTCTGACCTTTTCAAATTGTTTAACTGGCTTTATTAATTTTTCTGGCTTTATTTATTAGTAAGGTATAGAAAAGTTACTCAAAAGCATTTTGTGAGTTTTAACACCAATCTACCAATAAAGTTACCCGCCAAATAGCTACGCTCCGTCCGTATGTAATGTGTACGGACAATATTTTAAGACCATCATAATTGACCGCATGATCACTGAACATCAGGTAATATTGAGGTGAAACTTGGTATTAGACATAATTATAAAAATATGCTTGACTGAAAGCAAATGAAAAACATAGAATATACCAGCTGCTTCTCTTCCTGGGCATACTGTGAGAGTCAGTTAAGGGAAGGAGGTTTTATTGGCGTTTTTGTGAGCAATAGGCTGACTCCCTGTCACTGCAATAGTCTCTCTCTATAATAGTAACACCTCCAAATTTGACAAACGTAACATCAAATGGACTTATAGCCTTTGGTGTTTTGCCTATCCCATAAGGGATACAGGTGTGAAGTTATGTATGTATAAAAATATATTAAGTATAAAATGTATATACTTATACATGATACGTGATTGAGAAACATCACTATAAACTTAAACTGTAAGGCGCTTTGCCCACGTAGCAACTTAAGTTGTGGAAACTATGATCTTTATATCAAAGTTCTTGTAAAAACAAGTAATTATAAAAATTAAAAAAAAGAGAATACAGATAAAAATGTAATGCTAATCTAAGTTTTGACTAAAAAGCATAAAACTAGCATATGAAACTTTTAGAGCTTTTCAATAATTTTCTTTATAAAAAATAGTAGCAGCAGGCGAGGATAATCTAACATGGCAAGTGATAAACATTCAACTTATGCAGATGCTGGACTGGGAGCGAAAGAAAAACATTTAATGTAGCAGCTGCTGCTCTTCCCGGACGTACTGTAAAAGTCACTTAAGGGACAGAGGTTTTAATTGGCGTTTTTGTGGGCGATATGCTGACCCCGTCTCACTACAATAGTGTCTGTCCATCTTTATAATTCCTCCACACGTGTCATACGTGACACCAGATAGTTTCTGCCTACCTCAAAAGCCTCTGGTGTTATAATATTGTTAAGTTTTCGCATTTAATAATTCCCATAAGTAAATGAAATCTGTCTACTTTACAAGCAACTATTTCAATATACGCTTGTATGAATACTAAATTTAAAATAAAATAAAGGTTTTTATTTCTTTCTGAGGATTCTGTTTTACTCTTTACGGTACATACGGAATTGCATAGGCTCCGCTATGCGTCTTACACCAAATTGTACCTTATGGACCGTGTTAGACAGTAAAAAAAAACACAGATGATTTTGATTTCTGTTGCCGCTATAAGAACTGATAGAAAAAGTACTCAAGTAGTTAATACACCTACTTGGAGTTATTTCTCGTTTGATAGAATTATATGTGAGTAAGGTGAATATAGCCTTACGGATTCGTTATTATTGCAGAGTCATTGCAGAGTTATACCTCTAATTCTCAACAGAGGGATTCGTTGCTCTTCCAGCGAGGGAGAGCAACTTTGTGTCCTGTTGACGCGCGTGCCACGCCTTCTTGGTATTTTCATAGGTTTTCTGTTTTCATGAGTTGACCAATTCGAAATATGCCTTAGGTCAACTCAGCCCGCGGGATACTTTCGAGCGGCCTAAGTAGATTAAAAAGCCAGTACTTCCTGTCATTATGGAAGTATGACAGATACTCGTAGAAATAAAAGTTCATTTTTCAATTTCGATACGGAAACCTGGAAAATATTGTAAGAAGAGTTAAAGAATATCCGTTTCTAGTTTTCATAATTATCATATAAAAAAATCTTACATACATATTTAAGTATAAAGTTATGTTAATTCAGAGATATGAATTTATTTTTCTATTCAATGAAGTTATTTTTGAAATGTGCAGGAATTTCAGTTCTATATTTAAACAGAACATCTTAAATATGCAAAGCAATGTTCATGAATTTTCAGAATCGTTTGAAGATTTCGTTTCAAATTAGACAATCTAATTCTTTGCCTTGATTAAATTTAAAGGGATTAATAATGCCAGATTTATTATTGGCCTCTTGAAAAAAAACTTATAATGTGAACGAAAGAACACCAAAACTATCTGGCGACTCACGATAGATTTGTCATTGTATCTTGGAATTTAGAAGAAAATGTTACTTTTGTGACAGATAGGTAGTTATACAGGGTACTCGTGACAAATTTAAGATACTGATGGAGAGCACTCTGTACTCGATTCTGATCATACTTAATTTTACACTAGATTTCCTATAAATAAATAAAGTTTTGTTACTATTTACTTCCCTTACACCTGAGTCAATCGCGTTGCGATCACAGAACTTTATCGAATCGTATATTAACGAATGTTTACGAATGCTCGTATAGTATGGAGTCCGTTGCAAGTTTTGAGTAACATTGTAATTTTTTATTTTACAGATATTTATGAGTACAACATGTTTACAAACATTCAAAATTGACAAGGCACACATTTATTTAAGCTGGCCGTGCGGCAATGGATAGATTTCAATTTTTTCTTAAAAACCGTCTCCATACTATACGAACATTCGTTAACAAACGATTCGATAAAGTTCTGTGATCGCACTGATGGCTCGCGGATCGCTGCTAACGCTAGTGTAACCATGCGTTGCGTAATCAATTCTTTTACTTTCGGTTAAGTTTACTCAGTAAATAATGTATATTTAATTTTTATTACAGTTTTTCTCTTCTCTTCATGTATGATCTCAAACTATCACGTCCTTGAATTTCAAAAGTGATCCACCTGTATATTACTGCCGCAATTTTCATGCAATGCTCGAGACTGTACATAAAAAGATTTAAAATTTAGTTTTTCCAAACTCCACCTTATTTGGCTATGTGTATAAAACTCTATGTAGGGAGGTATCTACTTTTATATGAAATGTTTATCATTATTTTGAGTTATAAAATTCTTTATCAACACGATACGTCAACTTCTAACTACTTAAACTATGTTTTTTTCTTTGATCATTTTATAAAAGGGGATGAATTAGAAGCAGACAAAAAGTTCCTAGTTAAAATAATAAACCAATAAATTTATTTAGAAGTCAATTGTTTTTGAGCCTACATTACACAGAAAATGTTGTTGTTTGTGTGATATTTTTTGTAAGTAATCAATATATAAATATGTATGCAAGTCATCGTTCTTATTGACTTACACTCACACCTCCGTTTTAAATGATCCTCGCTCATAATCGTACAATCCTTTCAATTCCTATCATTTTTATTTATATGCCGAAAAATATATGGAAATAATGGAAAAATCTGTAAAAGGTATGTAAATCCGTAAACATACTTAAATTCCCACGATGCAAAGGTTACAAATGGACCTTTTAAGTTTTTAAATCCATTAAAAATAAAGGCTTCTCCTCGCTCCAGGCCACTTCGTGTTGATACATGGTGAAGTGGCTGCTATTTTTCAATAAGGCGCTTTTTCTCTACAATTTGCATTGATACTGTCGCAGGCGATCGTTAGGGACGTGACGTTCTTTTTAATTCGCGCGTTTCCATTCGATTTTTTTTATGTCATGACGTATAGTTTTGTGTTAAAATGTATTTTAAAAAAAAAATTTTTTAGCACTATTGATTGAAAGTATAAAACATGCTCTATAATTTTAAATTCTGGCATGCTGACACAAAAATGAAATGTAAGAATTTATGCTGAAAAATTGATATAATACATTGAATTTCTATCCATAGATTGTCTTATTTGATTCATGTTAAGCAAAAGTAGAAAAAATATGTGTAAAAAGCTTTCAGGTTTCCGCAGGGCATCTATTTCTGTCTGAGGACTTAATACCCCGTAATAACGTATGCTTTTTTGTCAGTTTTTTATGGTTTTCACTACGATTGTAAAGTTACGCCGGGCAGCCCTCCTTAAAAAGTAAAACATATTTAAAACAACATTTTTAATAAACTTTGTGTTGAAAGGATTGGTTAATTTTAATGTCCTGTAAAAGATGAAGAAAGAATGAGCCGTGATACTGCAAATAATAATTACTAACTAAAATAATTAATAATAACCTTGTGATAGCGCAGTATAGATTTTGAAAAATATTGTTTACCAAGTTATTTGACACTCAGTTTGGCACAAAATTATAAAATTCATTGATTATTGATATAATAATGTAGTTTTAATGCTCATCAATTTTTAAAACGGTAAATAACCAGCAAAAATATTTTTTATCGTAACTGCAACGCCATTACAAAGTTACGTCGTCAGTTCAATCGCGATCTGTCAGGTACGCATTCTCTGAACGGCCGAACTATAAATGATAATATTTTTATACTTGTAAAAATATACAATATCCATTTTTGTATATGCGGAACCTAGCACACGGGCAAATATTGTCGTTCAATCGGTATACAAAACATTACAATATTATCTTAATAATCAACGAATGCAGAGCATTAAAAAAAACGACTTCACGTCAATTTTTTTTTCTGAATTGAGATTGTCATCAACGTAAACATTCTCCGAAATCATACATATTATTTCAAAAGTTTGAAATTTTCAATGAAGTACTTAACCGATTTCGATGAAATTTATATGGGACCAACTATGAAGTATCTTCTATTATATGAAACAACAAATTTCAAAATCAATTCATAATTGTACGAAATATCGTGTAACAAAGACAAAAAAAAGAAACATACAGACGAATCGAGAACCTCCTCCTTTTTTGGAAGTCGGTTGAAAACTCAGCTTCTTGTGGTGTCTTGCTTCTGACGACGTAGGTCGTACTTGTATCCTAGGCTCGTGTACGATGCGAGTGCGAATGACTATTTAAGGATATGTAGAGATTATTGAGTTAAAATAGAACATGGTAAAAATTACCAATTCTGAACAATCTGTTCTCAGGTTTCCTATACTTAAACAAAAAATAACGTAGTATATTTTTACATTAATGATTTGAAAAGTTATGAATCTTCTATAGTTTGCCAACTATATCCTTATAGTTACTTGAAAAGTAGACATCCAATAACGAAATATTCCATAACATTACCCAAATATACATAGTAAATTCGTGGAACAATACAGCGACTAACGGTATCATTTCTTTCTCGCGTGGGCCATCGACAAAGTTTTCATACGTGACGAACTTTACTAAGTCGTCAATGGGAACGCGCATTCATCATACATATTTCAACCCGCCCTATAGCCTCAAGCTTTTTACTAAATTAACACGATGACATCTTAGGAAGTAGGTTGAAACATTTTTAACAAAATTACTTATGTATGACAAAGGTTTTGTACTTATAAATTGATCCAATTTTCGTTTAACTTATCAACAGACTATGCATTACAAAATTAGCCTTATTATAACCTTTAAAACCGTTCTTACTACAGTTCCCCAAATCGTTTCTTTACATATCATTTGATGAATAGAATTGACTGTTAAGTTTCGACAAGATCTGCAACTGATTTCCATACTTTTATATAATGCGACAAGGTAAAAATTAAAAGTGATCATTTTAGGTTAAGGTTACAAAGCAAAGATATTTAATTTTATTTAAAACAATTTACTATTAAACTGAATAGTCCGCTAATAAAATGCATTGGATCGAAATAGATCCAATTAATACGAGGTTTTTAGCGTGCGTAGTGGGTGGATATGATAACAAACTGTTTTAGAAAATGCATTCCGTGTCTTCATATTCTCATGGTGATTTTTTGACAAGTTTATAGCTTTCACTTTGCAATGTAATTTATCGAAAGCAATTTATCGAATAAAGCTTAAATATTTAAAAAAACACTGTTTATTATACCTAAACGATAAATAGACAATATAAAATTATAGTGATATCTGAAAGTTTGTTTGTTTATTTAAAAGCGTTTATCTCTGATTGGCTAATTTTACAATAAATAATATAATAAATAGATAACATCTCCAGACAACCACGCCAACTACATGGCCCCAAAGTAAGCATAGCTTATATTATGGGATACCATGTAGCGAACTAGGGGGGAACCTAGAATTGTTCCGTGCGGGAATCGAACCCGCAACCACTAGCGTCTGAGGCACACAGGTTTATTTACCCCATCGCGAAAGTGGTCGTCGAAATAAACAATAAAATACTATCAAAGGTATGAATGTATTATTTGTGACGACTATTGTTGCAACATGAAAAAAAACTCGAAGTATTGAAGAATCTGGTGTTACTTAATTAGTATAATAAAAGAAAAAAAAGTCGGCTCGAAGAATTACTTACCTGTTAATTTTCGAATTTTATTCGGTACAACCAGCCTTTGTAATCACTTCGACTGAAACCTTCTGAGAATTGAGTTTTGAAAATAAACTTGTCCTAATAGGGTTGTTCAGTTGCTAACAAGAATAGCTTCTAGGTATACTGTGTAGTCTTTATAACACAGACATACATTTACATAGACAACGTAGACAATGTTGACCTAGCGTCAAGGTAGGTCGCCGCCAGATTCAGCCCCCACCTATGTATGTCGTTAGAAAATCGATATCGCTCTTAATAATCGATTTCATCGGCGGCATTGGTGATTTGAATCGGTTTGTTTTTCACAGCAATAAATATCAGCCGTGACGTCACAAAAGGTGTTTAAAAGTCGGCAGGCTATGTATGTACATAAATGTTTGTGCTTTATAACATCTAATGAATAACATTTAAAGCAGGGTAAGATTTATGAGATTTATACAATAAGATTTATACAAGAATCGTTTTATGGGAACTTAGGTTTTTGTAGACAATTTTGGGGGAGGCCTACAGGAAGTCTGGGAGAGGCTCTATATGGTATAGATCAGCAGTGCAATTTTTAAACATAGCAATGGCCATGAGACATTTTTTTTAGGAGCGCCAAAAATCGTCTTCCCCAGCTTTTGCCTGCAGCCTGCCGCTAATGAATTATAAAAGTTAGATTGAAGAAGATGCAGATGACAGGATGTAAGTAAGTAAGTATTAAGCTCCCGGTCCCTACAGCACATTGCAGACACTGATTGCAACATCGTAAAGCCTAATCTTTTATTGTTTATCAAGATCTACGCATTTGCTACGAAATCAGTTTCATCAGTTGCACAGTTGTTGGTATCTACAGTCAAGGTATGACGTATTTATCTGACTAGATCACTATGCTAGGCTAACAATGCATCAGTCTTTATTGTTCTGCACAATACACTCCGTTCCATTACCTTCGGCCATTTGCAACTTAGAACATGTTGTCCCGAGCTACGAACCACTGAGGAAATAAATAGAAATGTTAAATAAATATAAATATTTCTGACACTCACACAACATTATCTAGCCCAAATTAAGTTTCTTAAAGAACTTGTGTTATGGATACTAGATAACTGATATATTTAAGAAATATATAAACATACATATTGAATAAATACATATTTTTTATTAGAATAAATTTAAATAAACATATAAACATCCATGACTTGACGACTAATATCTGTTCATCACACAAATATTATTTATTTGTTTTTGTTTTTGTTTTTGTTTTTGTTTTGGTTTTTGTTTTTGTTTTTGTTTTTGTTTTTGTTTTTGTTTTTGTTTTTGTTTTTGTTTTTGTTTTTGTTTTTGTTTTTGTTTTTGTTTTTGTTTTTGTTTTTGTTTTTGTTTTTGTTTTTGTTTTTGTTTTTGTTTTTGTTTTTGTTTTTGTTTTTGTTTTTGTTTTTGTTTTTGTTTTTGTTTTTGTTTTTGTTTTTGTTTTTGTTTTTGTTTTTGTTTTTGTTTTTGTTTTTGTTTTTGTTTTTGTTTTTGTTTTTGTTTTTGTTTTTGTTTTTGTTTTTGTTTTTGTTTTTGTTTTTGTTTTTGTTTTTGTTTTTGTTTTTGTTTTTGTTTTTGTTTTTGTTTTTGTTTTTGTTTTTGTTTTTGTTTTTGTTTTTGTTTTTGTTTTTGTTTTTGTTTTTGTTTTTGTTTTTGTTTTTGTTTTTGTTTTTGTTTTTGTTTTTGTTTTTGTTTTTGTTTTTGTTTTTGTTTTTGTTTTTGTTTTTGTTTTTGTTTTTGTTTTTGTTTTTGTTTTTGTTTTTGTTTTTGTTTTTGTTTTTGTTTTTGTTTTTGTTTTTGTTTTTGTTTTTGTTTTTGTTTTTGTTTTTGTTTTTGTTTTTGTTTTTGTTTTTGTTTTTGTTTTTGTTTTTGTTTTGAAGTAACGGGAAACCTAAAATATAATTAGTATACCAGACCCGGAACATTGTTAAGCTATTGCATAGCTTCTATCGCGAGCCTTGAGCGTGGGGACCGAATCCAGAAATTCCGTAACGAAAAAAACCCCACACTCCGACCGGCACAGCGGTGATACTTTGATTTCATAACTTTACATGCGGGCTTTAATAAACAATCAGCGCCATCTACTAGAAACTTGTGGAACTTAATATTAGATCAAACAAGGGAATGCAATCTGCAAGATCGAGATCTCGCGAGATCTCGGCCCTTTTCTGCGAGATTAATCTCGGCCTAAAAATGGGCGAGATCTCGCGAGATTAGCGAGATTGAATCGCTGGACCAATTGTTGAAGAAGGAAATGAATCTATACGAGTCCGGGGGGTCTAAAGGAGAACTTTTGCAGTTCGCTGATAACTGCCTCACAACTATAGTACCAATAAGTGTGGAATCTGAAAGGGCATTCTCAGCGGCTGGCTACCTAGCCTGCAAAATAAGGTGTAGGTTAGGTGATGATACCTTAAATACGTTGTGCTTTCTAAGAAGCTACTTCCAAACAGTTTGTAAATAATTGTATAGCGAGATGTTGCTAATGTTCCTAATTTGATTGTTTTTATTTGGTTTTCACTTTATATTCTATTTCACTTTTTAGTTTGGCGAAATGAGCCTTTGATTTGATTGATCTCAACTCAAATTCTATTATTTTTGTTAGTTAATCTTTTTGACTTCGTAAAAATAAATGTTGATTTCAAAATATCTATGATTCTTTTTCTTTCAATGTCTCGGGAGTTCTATATCTATTTTATTAGTGAAATTATTTGCAAAAATTGATACGTACTCTTAAATCTCGCGAGATCTCGAAATTGCCGAGATCTCGCGAGATTGATTTTCATAATCTCGCGAGATCTCGTCCGATCCTCAATCTCGCGAGATTGCATTCCCTAGATCAAACATTACTGCATTAATAAAATAAATAAATAACTATAATTGCATAAGTTGATAAAAAATGCTATGCAATAGCTTAACCGCGGCAGTCTCCGAGTGCCACACGTCTTTTTTTCTGGTAACGTGCGGGAAGTTGTCGCGAAGCGCCGATTCCCTGAAGGGGGTCCGTCGCTCGCAGTTCAATAGGGTGCTGAAGTGGAAGAAAACTATTAACTAACACTTAAAAAAACTTTAATTTTAATTTACAAAACGAGAAAGGCACTTAAAGTCACTATAGCACTGTAGGGAAAATGTTAAATTTTAGACGTTTGGAGCTAGCGGCCCTCGGCCGCAGTTGACGCCGAAGGAGACCGCGGCTCACAGCCGCGGTAGTGGTGGAGGCAGCCACCAACAACCGCTAAGTTAGCGGCAGGGAGGCCGCTCACAGCGGTAGGAACCACCGCGAGGGTTGTAGCGCACGGCCGCAGCCGTGAAGAGCGCCGAGCAGAGCAGGGCGCCTCAGGTAGAGCCAGGACGTCGTCGCCGGGGAGGGCCGGCGGCTTTTCCCGGATCGGTCAGCCGTCCTCCAGCGTTCTCTCCCGATCTTTTTTTTCTCTCCAGAATCCTCACATCTCTCCTCAGCGGACCTTTTTCTTCCTCCCTCTCACTGACGTTGTCCTAATGCTTCACATGTCATTTCTTTTTCTTATGACACATCGGCCAGTATTGAGTAAATTGAGTATTGCAGTAAGGAGTTCCAATATATTATATATTCTATTATATTATTATATATATTTCTATATTTACAAACTAAATATATAACTTAAGGAAAAATATAAAACGAATCTGCTAAAAAGTAATTACAGTAAGTAAGTATAACATTATAAAGTGACCCTATGACCACACGATTAGCATAGTATCATCAAGATCAATGTGCATCAATGCACCGAATTACTCCTTTTATGACTAAGTATAAACCTACTACAATTTTATTAACTTGAAAGTTTGTGAGAAACTTGGCCACCTGTAAAATTCTTGGCAACTTCAGTTTTTTTTATTAAACCTTACAAGTCTTGGTTCATTGCGATTATATATCGTCCAATTTTTGTTTTTAATCAGTTCTTTCATAAATTCTAACGCAAACGTCTCAAAGTTGCTCATTTACTAAACTAACGGCGCACGGACGTGCATTATCGTGCAAAAAACAAAAGGCTCATATCCAATTTACCCTCTTTTGAGTAAATTATGTTCTTGATGGATCTCTGCACCATATCTGATAGCAGTTAAAGTGTTATTGATTCTCACCACTCCCGTAGAAGCCTCAGAACTGAAGCCACCCTATACGATCATATAGCCCCTGCCAAAGCTCACTATATGAGTTGTGGTAATTGCCAGATATTGTATACATATTTTTAAGTTTAAATATAATTTTGTAGATAAAAATACTAAATAAAATTGATATTGGCTGTTACTCAAACTCAGATCTCTCGCCTTTTGGGCAGGTACTCAAATTGTAACAAAAAAAATCCAGTATACCAAATAAATTCGATTGCCAACGGCTTAAAGTACCCGCCCGGAATTCGGGGAAATGATTTCAAAGAAATCTCCACCATCCTCATTACAAAGTTTCATGCCTCTGAACCAATTTTCGAATCATTATTTTAGTCCTCCGCAGACACCTCTTCTATGGCCTTCTCAAACGCTACTAGCGCGTCTCCCGACGATGAAAACTCTATCCCATGGAGCTGATTTTTAATTTTAGGAAATAAAAAGAAGTTACCGGGAGCCAAATCAGGACTATAAGGAGAGTGTCCTAAGACTCTGACCGATGTGGAGTCCAGGAAGTCCCTCGTTTTGATCTCAATGCGTCATGGTGAAGAGGGCCCCCGCGGAGCCCGCTGTTCGGTCGCTTGTTGCTCATTGCAGAAAAACTTCTGGCAGGCAATTTGTGGTATACCATTTGGCGTTGACACTGCTATGGTCTCTAAGAATTAAATTTAGATACCCCGGCTAAGAGAAGAAACTAACGATCAAAATTTTCCCTGCGCTCCTCGATCGCTTCACTTTCGTAGGCGTTGGTTCATTTTGAAACAGCCAAACTGTCGACTGACGCTATGTGTCTGGATCGTATTGATAAACCCAGGATTCTGAGCTTCGGTTGTGCGGCACCCAGCGGGAAACTATCTTCCTTACGCGATAAGGTCAATAAAAGCAGTTAGATAACGAAGTTTTTTTTGGTTCCAGGAGGGATGGTTCCATAGTTAAAAGGGTTTGTACTCTATAACCCCTCAACAGATGAGGGTCCTGTAAAAAGTAACCCTTTATACAGAGTTGTTTTGAAGGCTGCATACGTCCAGCAAACGCAGCGACAGCGAGAGCGACAGCGGCGCGGGCAGCAACGCGGGGAATCTGAGCCGTTCTCGACGCCATCAGGCGTACAAAATCATACAAACTCAATACTTTGCCGCCCGCACTGATGTCGCTCTCGTTGTCGCTGTCGCTGCCATTCAGTTTTCAGCCTTAGGGGGTGATATGTAGTTTCGAATGTTGCCGTCGCGAAAAACAATTCATGTGGTACGCCTCTGCTAAAAGCCGTTGCTTCGAAAATCGTTAAGTCGAATGACGGCCTCGCGAAAACGCTGTCGCGAAATCTTTTTGTATATGTACGCTAGATCGATAGTAATGATATCTAAATCCATTGTTGCAATTAGAGTGCCTATTCAAGTCTAACTTACGGGATTTGAACTTACGATTTCGATCGGAAACAGATAAAAAATAGCCTATGTGCTTTTCCAGACGGTACCTTATCACTATGCCCAAACTTCATCCAAATTCGTTGAGCCGTTCAGCAGTGTTTGAGGAAACACTTATATATCCAGAAATCTATCCATCCAAACTTTCACATTTTTAATATTATAAGTAAAAAATAAGATAAGATAGGGTATCGAAACGCACAAAATAGAAAGAATTTTGGGTAGCATTCCACGGACTCCACGAAAATGTAAATGAAAATAATGCTACTTTAAAAAAAGAAGAATAATATGAGCAGTTTGGAATTTATGAGAGCTTTAGTATTTAATACTCGCCTTTACTAAGTTAATTAAAATATTATAGATTTTTTCTAATAATATGTTAAATAATTGTTAAGTTTGTACTTTAATGAGTATAAATTTTGAAGTGTTCTTTTTTTAATTTCTATAGAGTTGTTATTTTTGTTACCTAAAAATTTGATTTCTTTTAGTAAGTAAATAATTACAAATTTAATAAAAAATAATAGTTTTCATTTTCTAATCGAGCCCATCACAACTATAACAACAAGTTGCTGTTTTCCATCGAAATCGTAAGTTTGAATCCCGTAGAAGATAGATTTCAGTAGGCAATGTAATAGCAACAATAGATTTAGATATAATTACTATCGATCTACCGTACATATACAAAAAGATTTCGCGATAGTGTTTTCGCGCGGCCGTCATTCGACTGAACGATTTTCGAAGCAACAGCTTTTCGCAGGGGCGTGTACATCTCGAATTGTTTTTCGCGACAGCGTGCAACGACAACATTCGATACTTCATATCACACCCGTGTTTTAGTCACCAGCCAAATTTAGATGTTATTTTCTTTGATGCGATACGTCATACCTGCATCCCTGTTTTGGTTAAAATTAATAATATCATCATCATCACAACTCCGTGTAATGAGCCCACTGCAGGGCATGAGTCTCTCCTCTGGGTGACGAGGGGGTTTAGCTGGCCCAGTGCTGGGTGGTGGATGCCAGAATTTTCAGGGTGCCGATATGGCTTCTGACAAACCCTAACGACTACTGTATACAAGTATACAGCACCCGGGACCAACAGCTTAACGTGCCCTCCGAAGCACGGAAGTCGCCGTGAGAAACGAATGGTCGGCGGTCACCCATCCAAGTACCGACCGCGCCGAACATTGCTTAACCTGTGATATCGTAGGATACACACAGTAACCACGGCGCCACGACGACTTCAGGTTCGACGTTAGGTACTCAATTATTGTAAAATATTCTGACGTTTTTATCTTGTAGGTATATAAATTTGTTATGGAATTAAAAAAGTGGGAAACACTATGCGTCATTCCTCAAACCACTGAGCAAGTAGTCACAATACATTAAACCTCATTGTTGTTCAATTAAATTGAGCGAGTGATTCAGCTTGAGGGCCTGCGATCAGTCTAGTGTGCTGCGGTGAAAAAGGTCCTAGATTCGAGTCCTAATTCCTACCTCTTGCGGGGTCCTAGCTTCGAAAATAAACTTTTTTATACTGGCTGTGACATATGTAATATTTGGTAATTATTCAGATAAGTTATACTTACTAAGTCTTCTTAACTTCTAAAGAATTGATTCTATTATGTCGTACTCAGACCATAAACTTGAAAGTTTGCGTCGATGGCTGGATATTTATATCACTGTGACTGTGTAACAGCTTGACACGTTGTTGTGCGAATAAATCGCAAACGGGCAAAGTAAAGTCTAGACTCACGCATTGACTTTCGCACATATGCGAGGTTACGTGGGTAAGACTGAGGGGATGGGTTATAAAAGTTTTTTTTATTGGTGACCAAACCCACATCAAATTCAAATTCAAAACGTTTATTTCTCGTAATGCAAAAAAACAAGGACATAAAATAAAATTAAAATTAAGGTAACATTAGACAATAAGTATACATATTACAAAAAAAAGGTGCCCAGCTCGGCTTCAATACCATGCTGTTAAAGCAACATTTCAGCTGGTACCTAACCCAACAGTTATTAGGGGTTTATTAAGTTATTGAAAGGGTATGAAAGAGAGAATTATTACAAACTAATGGCACATATAATGTAAAGAAATAACAAAACATAGTATTATGTGTGTTATTATGTGATATGTATGTGAGTTATAAAAATATTAGAAACAAAGAAGCTTCCGCTACGGCAAATTTTTCTGAATTGACAGTAAATATTTTTTCAATTTTAATTTAAAAGAAGTTTTAGACTATGGTCAGTGAAGATGAGGTCCAGGTGACAGCGCAAGGTTAGGGAGGATTGCTGGCATTGGTGGCATTGATGTCTTAATAGGTTATTTCTTTAGATAACATTACGAGTCCTGGACATTATCATTTAATATTGATTAATTAGTTACCCGACTACGAGCAAAAATAAGGGTTATGATTTTAACCTGTATGTATGTATGGGGGTATGGATGTTCATCTGTTCCCTCAGAACTTCTTAACTAGTAATCATAATTGAACAAATAAGGTGTCGTTGGAAGCCTCTTTACTGTCCGTTGGTTATAAGCTATATAAAGTTACGTTAAATTGACTACAGCGCCCTGTAACTTAAAGTACGAAAAAGTAGAAGAACTAAAAAATACGATTACAGCTATCCTTTGAACATAATCTCTATCAATATGACGTAAATACATAAATATTTCAGCGGTGACTATTTTCTTATTTCGTACTTTTTATAGAGTGTTTTTAGTAGTCGGGTTAGTTTTTAATTATAAGCCTCTTGGTGTAGCGGTTAATTACTTTATATGTCGAAGGTCTTGAGCTCGAATCCTGGTTGGAAGGAATGATCGCATAGATATTAGCTCGATTGGGGTGTTACTAAATTGACACACAAGAAATGCACTGTTAGAGCGTGCGAGAATTATATTTCAAAAAAATATCCCTCTACTGTTAGTACTTTAATGTTTCTTTCTATCTTTGTTCGGTATTAGCCACGTAGTTGTCACCGGAAAATAACTGGCCTGTTTCTGTTTTAATCCGTTCCGACGCAGTTATTGAAATTGTTCTGAACTACCCACAAAGGAGTTTCCGTGGAACTACCTGACATGGCATTTTTGTCAAAGCAGCAAAGGATTTTTTTATTTATGTTCCTAGAAAGCGACTATCGCTATCGGAAGCTGAACTGAATTTGATCGCATTTTATTATACCTACATTAATATTAGCATCGCAGTTTGGTGCCTTTTGAAAAGTCGAATCAAAATGTTTAATCTAACTTGAACAATAAATTCCGGTTAAAAATAATAAATTAAGAAGTTTTAAGAAAAAATAGCTTTATAATAGATTCCATATAATCAACGAAAGCAGAGCATTAAAAATAACCGACGTCACGTCGAAACTTTGGCCGACTTATAGTGTCATCCACGTAAACATTCTCCAAAAACATTCATATTGTTTCAACAATTTGAAGTACTCAACCGATTTCGATGAAATTTATATGGGACTAACTATGAAGTATTCTCTATCGTATGAAAAAGAATCTTTAAAATCGATTCATAATTGTCCGAAACACCGTGTAACAAAGACACAAAAAAAAACATACAAACGAATTGAGAACCTCCTCCTTTTTTGGAAGTCGGTTGAAAATTTTGTCATAATTATGTTAGCATGCTTCGAAGTGCTCCAAATTGATTCGAGTTTCAGACTCTTAACAAGATCGCATACGTTGTTTGTCAATGAACTGAAATTTTGATGATTATTTAGTACAGCATTGTTTAATAACCCAACTCCCTACAAAATCAGTTGATCCTGTCGCCATGCGATAAAAAAAAAAATTGTTTATATTATGCGACAAGTATGTAGGTTTAGAAATGTAAAGTATTAATTTTATGTGTTCGTAATATTCGTAAAACCTTATACCCAAGTTGTGACATAACATCTACCGTATTCAGCCTACACCTTCTAAAATTAATGATTAAGATATTATGAGGTATAAAGATCCTGAAAGGAGTTCACACTCAGCCTTTTGGAGGTATAAAGGCAAGTGACGAAGGTAACTGTATTGAAGTGAATGGTCGCCGTTGCTACTCTTTTTTGCAAATTTGGCATGTTATACAGGGTTGATTTGTATTCACAGGCCAAATTTTTTTTACACAATAAGTATCATTTATAGAAACGATTTTTGCAAAAACAAGTATAATTTTTTTTACAAAGAAATAAATATATCCGCTAACATATTAAGCAAACCATGGTCACTCTAAATTCCATTAAAATATAGGCAACTACGCGCTACTACAAAAAATCTTGTAGTACTACGTCGTAGTATTATCAATGAAATGCCGCTTCGTAGAAGGTATGTTCGTTCACAGCAACTATTTTTTTTAAAGTTTGTGGTTCCATATTTCTACTTTTTTGTACTGAGCAACGCTTAAATAAATATGCAGGTTCGTTTATATCGTATCAAAGAACAAAGTAACATTTAAATTTGGCTGGTAACTACAAGTCAACCCTGTATAAAGTTCACACTTCTGAAAAATAACCTTAAAGCTTAAAGCTGAATCTTAGTACTTTGTCATCGGCCGCGTTCCAATTAAACGCTTCCGCTTCCAACACGCGTTACTATTTGTTGTGTAGGTATATAATTTGAGTCTCCGTTTTCCAGCCATCCAATATATTTATGTATCTATGGTCGATATAAAAAAAAAACTCTCTTTGGAAAAACTAAAATAGAAAAAAATAAAAATGTACTGCAACTGCAATATTTTACCAAATGAATTGCCATGAATTTCATGGCACATTCAGTGCAAAAATCTTGTTTGACGGGATTTTGTATGTGTTATATTTTTTGGTTTTATTTTTGAATTCTATGATTGTTTTTATATTTATTGGGCTAAGATCAAAAGAGTGTTAGGTATGTGGCCAGCATCGCCACCATAATATTAATATTATTATTTTGTTAATATTTATCGTATTTACATTTTATATCTTATTTATCTACTTACGTAAAATCCTTATATCTATTAAATATAAATTATATTGTATAATTATAACTAAATATCGTACATCATATTTACAGCAAAATTCAATTTCATTTATCTATTTATCTAAAAATATTTTCTCCATACAAAACTATTTATTATATTTGTTTAATATTTAACGAGCAGTTGAGTGCTATGGAAACGTGACCTTAAACCGGCCTATTGTTCTGACGGCCGGCAGCTAGCCGAGCGTGCGCCTGCGCATCGCTCGCCAGTCAAAATTTTGATGTTTGACGCGATACCCGTGCCGCTCGCTTGTCGAACCTTTTCGCATAAACTTTCGTAAAACTGTATACCTTGTGTTTCCTAAAAGTGTGTTTCTTAGTGCTGTGCTTTCTACCTATTTTTGCTGTCTAAAACTCTTTCTACTCCTTCTAATAACTTATGTAAATATCAACTTGTGTGTGCGTTATTAAATCATTTATGTTAATTGACTATCTGTGTTGGACTTATTTCAAGCCATAGTTTTAACGCCCTTACCACTACTATAACTGGTGACCTCTTGGAACACTGAAAATGAGCGACAGTAATAGTGATTCAGCAAAAACCGCCGATGAAAAAGTTAACAAGGAGCCACGTTCGAAACGCAAAGTGCGCGTTTCCAGTACACCTGATTCGGACTATCGCCGATTGAATTTCAAAGTGCCACCTTTCTCACCGGATGACCCGGAAATTTGGTTCGCGCTCCTGGAAGGTCAGTTTCAAGTGCTAGACATCACTGATGACGCAGCAAAATTTAACTGCGTTATTACAAATTTGGATATACACCATGCGAAAGAGGTTAAAGATGTGATAATAAAACCACCAGCTACAAATAAATTTTTAAAAATTAAGACGGAGCTCATAAAACGCCTGTCCGCTACTCACGAAGCCAAAATTAAGCAGCTTCTTAATAACGAAGAACTCGGTGATAGAAAACCGTCCCAGTTTCTGCGACATCTGCAGGACTTAGCAGGACCTACCGGGCCAGAAGAGTTTATAAGGACCATTTGGTGCAACCGACTGCCCAGCAGTATCCAGGCAGTTCTCGCGGGCCAACCTTCTCATTCGCTTGACCAGCTTGCAGACCTCGCCGACAGAATTTTTGATATCATCCCATCGGGTAGCGTCGCGTCAGCTTCAGCTAGTACAAATTCCTATGCTTCAAAACCTTCTAGCGAGATAGCAGAATTAAAGCGTATGGTTGAACATTTGACGCATAAATTGGACCAACATACTCGTACGTCCAAGTGCTTCAGCGAACGTCCAAGGCACCGCCCAAGACCCAGGAGTCGGTCATCATCGAGACAGAGAAGGCGTTCTGACTCCAATTATCGAAAATACCCACTGTGCTGGTACCACAACATGCATGGTGCCAATGCAAAAATGTGCATCAAGCCTTGTGACTTCAACACGGCGGCGGGAAACTCCACGGGCAGTCGCTAATGGCGACTGACGATTGCCCTGCTTCAAAAGGTCGCCTATTTGTCACAGACCGTAGCTCCAAGATATCTTTTCTTGTAGACACTGGCAGCGATCTATGTGTCTATCCTCTATCTGCGCTGCGGGAACGACGACCGAAGACGGACTACCAGCTCAGCGCCGCTAATGGAACTACCATTGATACATACGGCTATATTGAGCTGAATCTCAACTTAGGTCTAAGGCGTAATTTTGCATGGCGATTTACAGTAGCTAATGTTACTAAGGCAATAATAGGCGTAGATTTTCTTGCACATTATAATTTAATTGTTGATTGCCGGAAGCAGCGTCTTATTGACAATACCACTTCGCTCTGTACTACCGCTTCTATTGCTAAATCTAATATTTTTTCTATTAAGGTTTTGACAGGCGACACGAGGTATCACAAACTTCTGGACAGCTTCCCGGAGATTACTAAACCTTCAGGTACGTTTAGCCCTCCAAAGCACTCAACGGTTCATCATATACGTACGACGCCTGGCCCTCCAGTATATTGTACTCCCCGCAGACTTGCACCCGATAAGCTAAAGATAGCTAAACAGGAATTTGAACTCATGTTGAGAAGTGGCATAGCTCGCCCTTCTGATAGTCCCTGGGCATCACCCTTCCACTTAGTCCCCAAAAAAGATAATGGTTGGCGGCCGTGCGGTGATTATAGACTGCTAAACGCACGAACTATACCTGATCGCTATCCTATCAAGCACATTCAGGACTTCACCCAGAATATTACAGGTTGCACAGTATTTTCTACAATCGATTTAGTTCGCGCATACAATCAGCTACCAGTTTTTTCAGATGATATTGAGAAGACGGCCATAACAACTCCATTCGGCCTCTTCGAATTCCCCTTTATGACTTTCGGGCTTAGGAATGCAGGTCAGACTTTTCAGAGGTTTGTCGACGAAATGACCAGAGGGATGGACTTTTGCTACTGTTACTTAGATGACTATTTAGTCTTCTCTAAGAACGAAGAAGAGCACGAAGCGCACCTTCAACAGCTATTTAGCCGTATGAAGGAATATGGCATCCTAATAAACGTAGGAAAATGCGTCTTCGGGGCTAGCGAAGTCACATTTCTCGGTCATCGTATCTCAGCGTCTGGCATCAAACCTTCTGAATCGAAAGTCCAGGCGATCAAAGATTTCCCCACACCGAAGACCGTTAAGCAGCTTCGTCGATTTCTTGGGATGCTTAACTTTTATAGGCGATTTTTGCCAAATGCAGCAAAAATTCAAGCTCCCCTTAACGACTTGCTGACTGGCTCGGTTAAAGGATCTCATCCTGTAGAACTAACAGGAGACACTCTTCTTGCATTTGAAAACAGCAAGAAATGCCTTTCGGATGCTGTTTTACTGGCTCATCCAGACTGCGATGCGAAAGTTGCACTGGTCACAGATGCATCTGACTTCGCACTGGGTGCAGTTTTACAACAGTTAAAAGACGGTATATGGCAGCCACTCGCTTTCTTTTCTCGTAAGCTGAGCTCTTCACAACAAAAATACTCACCTTACGACCGCGAGTTGCTGGCCATATACGAAAGTATTAAATACTTCCGACATTTATTGGAAGCACGACATTTTATTATTTACACGGACCACAAGCCGCTCAGTTTCGCTTTTAGTGAACGAAAAGCCAACTGTTCGCCCCGTCAGTTTCGTCATCTTGATTATATTTCGCAATTCACAACCGATATAAGACACATTTCTGGAAAAAATAATGTAGTTGCAGATACATTGTCTCGTGTTGATGAATTGCAAAAACCAATCGACCTAGATCAGCTTGCTACAGCACAAGAATCGGATGACGAACTGACTCAACTTTTAAACGGTGCATCTTCACTCCGCTTGAAAAAGTTGATGGTCCCCAACACCACCACGGTACTTTACTGTGATGTTAGTACGGCTAACCCAAGACCTTTCGTGACAAAACTTTTTCGAAAACAACTATTCGATAGTTTTCATAGTCTCAGCCACCCAGGTGCTAATGCAACTACAAAACTTATTGTAGAACGCTTTGTATGGCCCGGGGTGCGCAAGGACTGCCGTGAGTGGTCCCGAAAGTGTCTAGCCTGCCAACGCGCCAAGGTTCATCGTCACGTGTCCTCACCTTTCGGCACGTTCGATCTACCTCGCGCTAGATTTGCCTTCATCCACGTGGACATTGTCGGCCCCTTACCTCCTTCACAAGGTTTCCGCTACTGCCTTACAGTCGTGGATCGTTTCACTAGATGGCCAGAGGCAATGCCAATGATCGACATGACAGCCGAAACTGTGGGAAAGACGCTACTATCTTGGATATCCAGATTTGGATGTCCAACTGATATTGTTACGGATCGCGGAAGACAGTTTGAATCCACGCTTTTCCGATATTTAGGAAAAACGATTGGATTCAAACATCGTAAGACCACCGCGTACCACCCACAGTGCAACGGTTTAGTGGAACGATTTCACCGACAGCTGAAGGCGGCCATAATGTGCCACGCGGATAGTAACTGGGTTGACACTTTACCTATAGTTCTTTTAGGCATTCGAAGTTCCTACAGAGAAGATTTACAAGCTTCCTCTGCAGAACTACTATACGGTGAACCACTACGTTTGCCGGGAGAATTCTTTGATTCCCCTAATCCTGATAGTACCGACGTCGCAAACTTTACAACTCGGTTACGCAATTTTGCCGAGAAGATTAAACCTTGTCCTGCTTCACGGCACACTAAAGGCAAACTTTTTATTTATAAAGACTTGCAAAGTTCAAGTCATGTGTTTTTAAGGGATGACACGGTAAGAGGCACTTTGCAACCTCCGTATTCTGGTCCCTATGAAGTGCTCGATAGGAGTGATAAGACCTTTAAAATATTAGTCAAGGGCAAAAAGGTCACAGTAACCATAGACCGCCTAAAGCCGGCCTACCTACTGTCTGATCCTTCCCCTTCACCAACCCTCCTTCCTTCACCCCCTTTAATTTCCCAACCTACCAACTCTCCTGCTCCCGCTAATACTCATGTTCCTGTACCAAGTCCATCACCTCCGGTACTAAACCATGAAAAACAAACTCGCAGTGGGCGCAGGGTGCGTTTCCCCGATTACTATCGCCCGTAGTGACGGTCTCTGGGGGGGAGTGATGTGGCCAGCATCGCCACCATAATATTAATATTATTATTTTGTTAATATTTATCGTATTTACATTTTATATCTTATTTATCTACTTACGTAAAATCCTTATATCTATTAAATATAAATTATATTGTATAATTATAACTAAATATCGTACATCATATTTACAGCAAAATTCAATTTCATTTATCTATTTATCTAAAAATATTTTCTCCATACAAAACTATTTATTATATTTGTTTAATATTTAACGAGCAGTTGAGTGCTATGGAAACGTGACCTTAAACCGGCCTATTGTTCTGACGGCCGGCAGCTAGCCGAGCGTGCGCCTGCGCATCGCTCGCCAGTCAAAATTTTGATGTTTGACGCGATACCCGTGCCGCTCGCTTGTCGAACCTTTTCGCATAAACTTTCGTAAAACTGTATACCTTGTGTTTCCTAAAAGTGTGTTTCTTAGTGCTGTGCTTTCTACCTATTTTTGCTGTCTAAAACTCTTTCTACTCCTTCTAATAACTTATGTAAATATCAACTTGTGTGTGCGTTATTAAATCATTTATGTTAATTGACTATCTGTGTTGGACTTATTTCAAGCCATAGTTTTAACGCCCTTACCACTACTATAGGTATATTGATGTTACATTATTTGTGTGTTAATATAAAATAACGTAAATGGAAAGAAAGTTCATATAATCTAATGTAATCGAGCATGAATGCCTAGTAAAACCTAATTTCCTTTACAAGCATTAAAAACTCAAATGTTAATTGGATTTGTTATGTGTAACTAGTTAAATAAAATTTAAAAAAAACCAATAATGGTTCCTATTTCTACCCGACTACGGCGAAACAAAAAAGAGGGTTATGATTTTGAACTGTATGTATGTTGGTATAGATGTTCATCTGTTCCGTCAAAACTAGTTGTCATAATTGGACAAATGAGGTGGGTTGGAAGCTTCTTGATTTTCCGCTGGTTATAGGTTACATGATTTACGTTAAATTGACTAAATCGCTCTTTAAGTAATTTTAAGTAAAAAAAGGTTCATTATGATATCAATCAAATTAAATCTGAGTGGCATACTATCATGGCTATCTAAGTTGTATCTAAGCATATCTTTATCAGTATGACGTAATTCATAAATATTTCAGCGGAGACTATTTTATTGTTTCGTACTTTTTAGAGGCTGTGTTTAGCAGTCGGGTTGCAGTTTTTAACTTTATTTTATTATTCCTTGAATTTATAATCGCAATAATTTATTTTCATTAGTGATTAACTAATACTGACTTATTACATAAGAAAGTAAATTATGCCGAAATTATAAACAAAAATAGGACCAGTTTTATGTTTCACGCGGATTGATGTTGAATTTTTCACAAAGCTAAAAAAACTTGAGTAATCCTTCGCTAAGTACTTCCTTTGTTTTATTTTTAAACCTTTGCTTTTAATTGTTGGGGATTAAAAAGACTTACCTAAATAAAGCCTTCTTTTTTCAAGCAACAGGCAAGGAAACTTCAAGAAAGAAAAGTTTGACAAGCACATCTAAAATTTTGGAGCTTTATGAATCAAACTTGTAACGAAGCGATTTTTAATGGAATTTAAATTGAATTAAGTAGGTATTACGAAAATAATGTTCTTCCATTAATATGATTAAATAAAAAAAACATATATTTTTCTATAGGCGACTAATCCGCATTGATCCACAATTTCCTTCGGTGCTTGTCTTTTAAATACTGCCCATTCTGATAATATTCCCATACAAACTTTGTCGACCTATAGTTTTGCTGTTTGGTTTAAAATGACAACAAGAAGTATGGTATTGTTTTGTCTGGTCGAAAATTAATTGGTTTCTTAAATGAATGGCTTCTACAATCTATGAGTTATTGACTCATTTTTACGCCACATTATCTAGACCTTTTTAATCACAGAAACTAGGTATGTGTATAAATAATTTTTCATTTCTCATACTCGGAAAGTAGTCTATGTTTGATCCAAGTATCGGTCTGAAAATGCTTCATCCGACCCGTGGGTCGGAATGTTTCATACAAATTCATTCCGAACCAAGGGCCGGAATGGATTTCAAAAATAGAACTAATACATTTCTTATGAAGCCAGCTGTCAAAAATTTAGATTTTTTTATAATTTTTTTTATTTTAGAATTCAAGTTAAAAGAAGTAATTTAAAAAATTATATTTGTCTATATTTTGTGACTATCATTAAAAAAATATATAAATATATAATTTTAATTATATATAATTATTTTAATACATAGGGTTGTTTTATGTAAAAAATGATATCTATACCTACATAGAAATATGTCACCGATTTATATGTGAATAAAAATGTCACTTTAAACTTTACGAATTGTTCGAACTTTTCCATTAATTTTAAATAAATATTTAAGAAAAATGTTTTTTTTACTTTCCTTATATTCGAAATGAAAAGTAGAGTGTTCCCCGCGGGTGGATGACATCAATTCATACTCGGATTATATACGCCCTCGCTGCGCTCGGGCGTCTAAACACCTCGTATGGGAATTGATGTCATCCGACCCTAGTTTAACAATCTACTATTACGAAACATAAATATATTTTTAATAGTGTAATTTACTTTCCACGTCACTCTTTATTCCAAGAACTTGTGAAATTGCATAAATATTTGCTGATAATTAAAATTCAGTTAAGTGCCAATAAGTACAGAAAGGTTCGCCAGTTAAACAAACAAAAACAAAATAATTTACATATTAATTGCTGCTAAAACAAAAAGTAAGACACATATTTGCTCTTCATAAAATGACAAAATGTTAGAGTTATTTTTTTATAAAATTTATAATTAGATTAAAAAGAAAAACCACTCTAGGTGCTAGAATGATTTCGTTTGTTTGGCACATTTACATACCTGGCCAAAAAACTTACTTAGAAAACACTTCGAATAAGGTAAATTTTGCGATGTTGTGAGGTACGAACGAGTTCGACACCGACAGTCGAGTTGCACTTGGCCGGATGTTTATGAAGTTAGCCGCTCTGATGGTGTTATGGCAATTCTTCATGAAGAGCCAGTTCCTTCCTAAGCCTATGTGTTGACATCTTCACTTCACTATGAAATGAGGTTGAGGTCAATCAAGGGTTTAGTAGCAGTAATCAGACTCATACAAACATAAATAACTTCACGCTTGTAATGACACGTAATAGGTACTTTGGAGGTATTAGTCTCAATGATGGATAGAGACTATTGCAGAGACTGGGGATCAGCCTATAACCCACAAAAACGACAATAAACCCTCTGACCTTTAACTGACTTTTACTATATGCCCGGAAAGAGAAGCAGCTGGTACATTCTATGTTTAGCCTTCGCTCCCAGTCCAGCATGGAAGCAAGTATCGAAGTTCTCTGTAAGAATATTTATATGTATCTAGCGCATTTTTTTGCAATAGTTATTGATAGAAGTTATTGAATCAGAATTTATAATCAACAACTAAATTATACCTATTTAAAATTAGAATTACAATTAGAACCAAACATAAAAAAAAAAAGAATAAAACACAAAAATCTGAATTAAAATTATAAACAATATTAAAATCAGAATAAAATACGAGATTAGAATAATATTTAAAATTAAAATAAGAAAACATAATTCAAATCAGAATTAATTAGAAATCAATAAAATATCCTTAATTCAATTTAGTGTGGATTGGTATCCATCTCTGTATAAAAGGGGAGTCCCACTGGTCCGAGAAAACCCTCAGGACAATGTTGTAGCTGCGAAGACGCACGAGAGCTGACGCGCACCGTGTCCTCATTATAGCGGCGAAACCGTCGGTCCGCGCCGCCGCGAACATTCCTGAAGCGCTGCATCACCATGGCAGCCCCAACAGCGCCCTCAGAGCGTCGTTGTATTGCACACGTAGGTCGCTGTATGGCCACCGACCAAAGCTCACCCACAGACTACACATGTAGTATGATCGACGATTACATGAATGATTACAACGGACATACAACGACCTCCGCTCCCTTTCTATATCTAAATTGTCACTGAGGTTAGTGACCTAGTGACCTTAATATTTAAATTAAATACCCTACGCAATGGCGTCCCACATAACATAATTGCAGGTAAGTTGTGGTAAATATTGATAATGATAAATTGTACAGGAAAGTCGATAAGTTTTAATTTTGAGGTACAAAAAGTTAAATAATCCTCAACTTGCTTTTTATCTCTTTCGCCCCAGAGTACCTTATTGTATAAAATAGTTCAAGGTACAAATTTAGGTTCGATTAAACTCAAGTCACATTCTATCACTAAAGGCAAATGATCTGAATTGTAAAAATTAAAGAAGTCGTCGTGGCGCCGTGGCTACTGTGTGTATCATACGTTATCACAGGTTAAGCAACGTTCGGCGCGGTCGGTACTTGGATAGGTGACCGCCGACCTTTCATATCTCACGAAGACTTCCGTGCTTCGGAGGGCACGTTAAGCAGTCGGTCCCGGGTGCTATATACTTGTATACAGTAGTCGTGAGGGTTTGTCAGAAGCCATCTAGGCACCCTAAAAATTCTGGC
The DNA here is from genome assembly GCA_944452665.1 of Stenoptilia bipunctidactyla. Lineage (NCBI taxonomy): Eukaryota > Metazoa > Arthropoda > Insecta > Lepidoptera > Pterophoridae > Stenoptilia > Stenoptilia bipunctidactyla. Next base: position 7,862,029 of record OX101738.1, on the reverse strand, counting down.
ATCCACCACCCAGCACAGGGCCAGCTTGGTGGATTATGGCCTATACCTCCTCTTCACCCAGGGGAGAGAGTCATGCCCTGCAGTGGGCTCATTACAAAGAGTTGTGATGATGATGATATAAAACGGCGTAACTTACAACTACCTCACGAGCCGCCTTTGTAACCACGCAGTGGTCCAGCCAGCGCAGGGCTCCGTTAGAGCCGATTAGCACGCATTACATATACCCATTACTTAAAGGTCTTTATCGTCTTGACAGGTGTGCCAGGCGTATAAAGAGCTTTGTAATTGATTATATTCCTAATCTTGTGGTTGAAAATATTTATTTATATTAATTATTTATAATTCAAAAAAGGCAGGCCGCGCAACAGGACTACCGTCCTACCTAAAAGAATGCGACAACGCGATCATCGCGAGCTATTTTTACATTTCAAATATCAAATGATTTATTTGTACAAATATAGGGAAATACATACGATGTTTCACAATGTTTACGTAAACTGAACTCATGCTATATTCTACCATTGTGGCGTGTGGCGATACATAAGTAATATACTTGTATATGTATTTTTTAGAAATGCTTTAAGAATGTCATTATACACAAATTAATTTCGATTTACCTGTCTATTATTTTTACAGAGAGTCATTTTTTTAATTTATTTTTTGGTCCGCACTTGATAAATAGTCATAATACAATTTTTACACACATTCCTTATCTATACTAATATTATAAAGAGGAAACCTTTGTATTTTTGTATGTTTGTATTGAATAGGCTCAAAAACTACTGGACCGATTTCAAAATTTCTTTTACCATAACTTAGAGGGATTCTTCCGAAACCGTATAGATCCGTATAGAACCGTTATCCTAAAAATCCCGCGGCAATCGAAATTGCGCGGGTAAAACCGCGCGCAACAGCTAGTCGTAAATATAATTAAGTACAGTGTAATAACATTTTTCTACTATAAAATCTATTTTTTCATTTATTTTAATTATTAATTTCCTTAATGGATTTAGGTAATTTATTTTAAATATTTGAGGCCATCCCAAAGAAACTTTCGGTGAACAATGTGGTACTCCGAGGCCGAGCGCAAATAGTGCCTTTATGCCTTCTACTATGATTCCTTTTTACAAATAGGGCTATTTCAAGTATATAAAGGCATGGGAAAGTCAGTATTCTCCATGCCATCAGGTGGAAAGTGAATATGAAAACAAAGGTGGTACACGTTCATCAGTGAGAAACCTATTCACTAAGTGCCAGGACTGTAGTGGTCAGGAAAAACCGACACATAATGGTAAGTATGGTATAGGTGTCCTAGTCGTAATTCGCGTGATGTGTTCACGAGTACAACACAAGTCCATATTGATATACGATAGCTCCAGCATTTTCACCCATGTTACCTAACATTACTTTAAGGTAAGGTATATCAAAAATAGCCTGAAAAACCTGAAATTAACTAGACATTGTTCGGTTCGACGTCACAAAATTCCCAAGCGGTAAATTTCGTATTCTATAGAAGTCGGAACTTTAACAATACCACAGTACGATGACATTTTTTCACATGACCACACCCAATATTCGCGCTATTGTTACAATATCCAAAATTACACCCAAAGGCGCATATAGGGACGTGACTTAAATATTCATAAAATTAAATCAAATTGTTCCGCGTGGGAATAGAAACGTATAAAATTGAGAAGAGACAGTTTATTTCATTGTGAGTAAAATATACGGTTTAAAAGGCGCCAGCTATAGCTAATTATAGTACCGTTACGAATTAATAGAATTTTTTGAATCGGTTTTAAGTAGCTCCAATGCTTAGTGCTTGGACCCCGTCATTTTCTTCTGGCAAGCAATTATCATTCATATGAAATCTGCCGCCAAACATCAGCGTGCCACGGAAATTAATTATCTATTAGCAACCAGTTATTTTATGATAACAATAATTTATTTCAGGAAATATAAGTAAATAAAAAAATATAATGATTATTGATTACAAAGGCCCATAGTATATTTTTTGAAGTTTGCCATTAAAGGGACTTACAAATGTGAGAATTGAAAGCATTTTTTAACGGTGACTATTCCCTCAAACTCACCTGGTGGTCCGTGAAGATGAGATCGAAGATGACAGGATGTAGACTTACCTATACTCTTCATAGAACAACAACACATCACCACCGGTGTCAACAATACATAAAAGTAGCCACTTTAAGTGCAATGACTTCAAACATAAACACAGAAACTTTACTTTAACCAGGCCTGGCTCACTCCGCGCGGTACATCCGTTATTTACCTACAGCGAAGCGCTCCGCCGGCGCAATTCGAATGGGTCGTGTATCACGCGCGCGCCCGTCGGGACGTTGTAGATACCTACCTACCTAATAGCACTCACAGTAATTCTATGATCGAGGTCGCAAATAGTATTTAAAAGTGGACATAAAAAGAAACAAATATTCAATTAGATTATGTTTAGATTTGATTATGTTCAATGTAGCAAACAAAACATAGGTAATATTACTAATTATTCGTCGTAACTTTTTTTTCATTTTGTACTTTAGGTAAGTTGAAACAATACTTTTTACAAAGGTAGAATAACAGTAATACCTACATCGGTAGATACTTAATTACAAATAAGGAGATTAATTATTCTTCACTAGGCAGCAACCCTAACAGCCTAAGAAAAGATAAGAGGCATGCGTTAGAAAGAGACAAAACTTCTAGGTATATAAATTTGCAGGTACGTAATGCTGTGCGAGCTGAATTCCACCTTATGGCGTCGTAGCAAGACTCAAATTTATTTAGATCTTCTTGCGGAGTAATTCTTCTGTACCAACGGTACTATTACTTATTCTGTGCTTTAACTTAGTCGCTAAGTTGAGGGGGTTACGATGAACTTTGAAACAGGAGTAACTTGAAGTATCAAAGTGATCTTATATTCAATCGATACCGGAGTTTGCTTGTTAACTTAGGATGTGCATTTTTTATAGTGAAAAATAGTTCGCTTGGTAAGATTAACCGGTTATTTTTATCTTACAACCATGCATCCCTTATTTGAGCCCTTTTAAAGTTGACATTTAAAAAATATACCATATGCCAAAATTCATTCAAGTTGGCTAAGCGGTTTAAATTTCTTTTATTAATTTATATCTCCTTATTTGTTTCACTTTAAGAACAAGTGTCCTTGTTTGTACCTAGGTCTTCAACTATTTTCATTCCATATTTCATCGGTGCTGTGCTACCCTTGAAAGCTTAATAGAGAGACATATTTTCGCATTTATAATACTTATTGTATTACGAATAATAATGACGACATACTATAATGGTTTATTCAAGCCTAAGTCAAAATACTTAATATATTAATCACTACTTACTATTAGTTTTCTATAGTTATATATAGTTATCATTAATAGTTATGTACAAATATCTTTAATGAGTGTACAACTATATTAATTAACCTTTAAAATTTCAAATCGGTTTTATTTTTGATAGATTTTTTTATATGATCTCAAATTCCAGTTTTTCTAATCTGTTTTCGCAATGCCGCAATTTGGTGTTGTATGAAATAAGTTTTACGCAAATCTTAATTCAGGAAAAAAAGAATAACTCAACGGAATTCGTTGAAAAATCACCAAAACAATTTTATTGCGATATCAAGAGTCCCAGAGTCTGTAAACTAAATTGATATCTATACACCGGAGTGCCATTCTATGTTGCTGTAATATTATAAAGCGATGGTAAAATGAAAATAAATGCGCGATGACGTTAAGAAAAGCGAGCTTCTCAATTTAAAACTAAGGAGCTTTCACTCCAAAGGTTCGTGGAATCGATAACAGATGGCATTATTTATCATATATTAAAATGGCGCAATTTACTTGCTTATATTGCTTATATATTATATTCTTGCTTGTATTCGTTAAAAATAGCAGTTAATTTATTACAAAAAGATTAAATTGGGAGTTTTCAAAGGAACTTATATTAAAACTTGACTATATTTTAATATAAGTTCAGCCTTGTTACGTGCTTGTTACAATGGCGAACATACCTACCAAATAACCGAAACGTGCCTACAGTTTCATTTATTGTAAGTGTCAATAGGTATCGTTATTAAATGCTGTAACCGATGTACAGCATGTTACAGATGAAGAAAAGTATCTGTTTAATAAAATGAAAATTCGATATAAATATAACTTCCTGGCTTTTCAACTCACTTAAATTTTATACAAGTACTAGCTGACCCGGAAAACGTTGTTTTGCCATATAAATAAAATAAAATAAAAATAGATGTTGGCCGATTCTCATAGATACCGGATAAGCACAAAAAATTTCATCAAAATCGGTCAAGCCGTTTCGGAGGAGTATGGCAACGAAACCGGTGACACGACAATTTTATATATACAAGTAAATATATTTATACGGTCCCCGTGATGCAGTGATTCTAGACGGTACTACTCCAATTTTGAGGTCGCGAGTTTGATTCCCGCTATTTATATTCTATTATATATTCTAGTTCGCTACATGATAGAGTCTGACCAATGAAAGCTGTCCACGAAAAAAAGCGGGAATTTTAAAAAGTTTTTCGATGTATGTGCAATAGTAGGTATTAACTTCGTTTAAGGACGCGTTTCCGCAAATCTTCAAAATAGGGTATTTTCTGGTACATATTGTGATAAAATGGCGCAAAGTTTATTATATTTCGTCGCTTCATTCTTCAGATATTATATAACAGGTAGTCCTTTTTAGGTACTAGGTAACTTCGCACAATTTAAAGTATCATAAAAAAAACACTGTGGTGGGGCGCCGCGTGGCATGATCCACCCGGTTCGCGCCAAGCCCTCATTCTTTTTTCGTGCGTGGTAACAAGCATACGTCATTTACTTTAATCATTTACTTAAGTTTTTACAAAATGTTAAACGTACAGCAGAAGAACAGCTTCAACATTATAATATAAAGATAAAAAAGTTGGAACAAAAAATAAATAAAAAACGGAAACAGCGAATTATTTCTACCGATGAAGAAGAAATCTTACAAGGCAAGACCTACTTATTCAGTGTAAAAATGTTATTTAAAAAATCAGAGCAGAAAATGCGTGTAATCTATAATAGATATATCACGTTAACTGCTCAATATCGTTGTGATGTAAACTTTAATAAATTTTATCTGATCTTATCGATCACCTTTTGTTTTCAATACGACTACAGAAAATGCGGGTAATCTCAAGGAGATTTATCTCGTTGTCTGTAATACGTTATGGGCGTTATATTAATATGAATTAGACATAAACATGTCGCCTCCAAGGTTATTTAAAAAATCAGAGCAGAAAATGCGTGTAATCTATAATAGATATATCACGTTAACTGCTCAATATCGTTGTGATGTAAAATTTAATAAATTTTATTTGATCTTATCGATCACCTTTTGTTTTCAATACGATTACAGAAAATGCGGGTAATCTCAAGGAGATTTATCTCGTTGTCTGTAATACGTTATGAGCGTTATATTAATATGAATTATATGTTTGTTAAAACATAAACATGTCGCCTCCAAGGTATGAGTTACCGCTACCACTGGATGATGTAAACCTGGATAACCAGAAGACTACCGCGTCATTCACTGTGGATCAAAAGCCATCTGCAAAGACGCTCCCTAATCCGGAGCCGTCAATATCACAAGACGCACCAGGTATATCGGGAGAACCTAATCCCGATCTGGATCCAGAGCTGCTTATTGCACTTGGAGCTGCAAATTCCGATACACCCGAATTTGGCGCTAAAATACACGATACGCTCTCAAATTTATGGACACCTTTACTAAGAAAAGGACTGTCCAAAGAAGACAAAGATAAATTAACCATAGAAAATACGGTACCCGAAAACTGCAAAAACTTGCAAGCCCCAAAATTAAATGCGGAAATCTTGGCAGCCATAACTGACATAGCACGAGCACGTGACAAAAAAAAAAAAATCCAAAACTTTCAGCAACAGCTGGGGTACGGTATTACCGCCATAAATCGAGGGATTGACGTCCTCCTTGGGAAGGAAGAAAACAAATGAAGGCCCTCCGTCACGTAAGTGATGGATGCCGCCTATTATCAGACCTCCACTTTATGTTAACCAAAGATAGGGTAAAACTGATTTAACCTAATTTGGATACAAACTTTAAACATGTTATACAAGACTCCGAAAGAGACAAAACTTTATTCGGAAGTTCAGTGCCGGAAAAAATAAAGGCAAGTAAAGCCATTGAAAAGCAGGGAGCCCTAATTAAAAAAGGCCCAGCCAAAACAGCCGCCTCTCAAATATCAACGGTCAACCGGTCGTCTCAGCAGGGAAACTGGACAGGACCTCCTCGTTACCCGTCGTTCGGGGGGGGCGGGGAGGTCAGAGGAAACCGATAGCAGCTCAAACACAGCAGCGCCCACAATCGAACTCTGCGTTCAACGCCAAGTTCCAGCCGCAGACTTCATCCAGGATGCGTGCTCCGACCCAACATTAATCAAGGTACATGCAGGTCGAATTAATTTATTTTATGATTGTTGGACAAAAATAACTAAAAATGAAGTTATATTGAAGTGGCTAAAGTATTTATTTAGAATACCATTCGATATTCAGTATTCTATTCCTAAAAATAATTTGTCATCATGTGAAAAACGAGACATGAAAATAGCTATAAATAAATTATTAGACTTAGGGGCTATAAAACCTTGTTCTCCTTCAAATGATCAATGTATTTCAAATATATTTTTAGCTCCGAAACCTAACGGAGAAAAAAGGTTTATACTAAATTTAAAATCTTTAAACAAGTTCGTAACAAAAGTACATTTTAAAATGGAATCTTATAAAACAGCCTCGAAATTAATTCCTCGTAATGGATACTTACCCAATATAGATATGAAAGAATCATATCTACTTATACAGATTTTTGTTAGTGACAGAAAGTACCTACGATTCGAATTCCAAGAAAATGATTCGTCTGAGCCGATCACTTACGAGTTCACAGCAATGCCGTATGGATTATTGATAGCTCCGTGGGTATTTACAAAAATTATGCGTGAAGTAATGAGTCATTTGAGAAAACAAGGTTTTAAGTCTACTACCTATTAAGACGATCTTCTTATTGGAGATACATATGAAGAATGCATGATTAATGTAAGAGAAACTTTGAAGTTATTACATTGTCTAGGTTTTATTGTAAATTTCGATAAAAGTCACATTGTACCAAAAAGTCAATCAAATTCATAGGTTTTATGTTCAACACAGAACAGATGTCTATTACGTTACCTGGCGATGAGCGGAATAACATTGCACAGTTAATAAATAGGTACATTAATCTTAAAACTTGTTCAATACGAAATTTCGCTAAACTTATAGGTGTATTGATCGCAGCCTGTCCAGCCACAAAATATGGATTCTTATATACAAAAATATTAGAGAGACAAAATTTTTTAGCCTTAAATAAGTTCGGAGGAAACTATGAGGCAAAAATGAATCTCAATAAGATATTACTAAAAGATTTATGGTGGTGGAAAAATAATATTAATATTATTTCTTGTCCAATCATTACTCAAAATTATAAGTTAGAAATTTACACCGACGCATCTAGGACAGGCTGGGGAGCAGTATGCAAAAATAATAAATATAGTGGTTCATGGACGAACAGTGAAAAAGAAAATAATATTAACTTTTTAGAATTACTCGCGGTTTTGTTAGGTCTCAAAAGTATAGCTAGTGAAGAAAAAGAAAAGAAAGAAAGAAAGAGTCCAGAAAACTTAACCCTGATACTGAATGGGCCCTCTCGGATAGCGCTTTCCAACTTATTGTAAATAGTTTCGGGCCCATTAAGATCGACTTGTTCTCAAGTCGAGCCAAATGTAAATTATTTGTCACCTAGAAGCCTGAACCTGATGCAGTCGCAGTTGATGCATTTACAATAAGCTGGGCTGACTTGGATTTTTATGCATTTCCTCCCTTTTCTCTTGTATTAAAATGTTTACGAAAAATCATTGATGATAAAGCCGAAGGGGTACTTGTATTCCCCTTCTGGCCTTCTCAGCCATGGAGTCAGCACCCACTGCACTCCAGCCTTACCCTGGGTGCCGCGAGGCTCTCCGGGCGTCGTTCAGCCGGCGCGGCTGCCCACCAGAGGCTCTCACGTTGATGCTCGCCTCGCTCGCTACTGTTCGCTAGTACAACGTCTCATTGAAGTTATGGTTTCAAGAAGTGTGGTTATGAATTAATAGTTTCGAAAAATCCATTCCATTAGTTCTTTGATTCTTAAACGAGCAATTTATTAAGGGATGTTCTTACGGTTCATTAAATACGCATCGATCTGCATTATCTCTTTTATTAGGAGAAGAGATAAGTGATAATAGTTGTGTTAAACGCCTCTTAAAAGGAGCCTATAAAACTAAACCTATTAAGCCTAAATATTCATTTACTTGGGATCCAAATTTAGTACTAAATCAACTGTCTTCTTGGTATCCAAATATTAATTTATCATTAGAAAATATTACAAAAAAAAAAAAAAAACTCGTTACATTATTAGCTTTATGTACCGGTCAAAGAGTACAGACATTGTCTTTAATTAAATTAGAAAATATTGTTTTTCAATCTGATAAAGTAAATATTATTATAACAGATATAATCAAGACTTCCGCTCCAAATCGTGAACAGCCCTTATTATCTCTCCCTCTTCTCAAACTTTCAAAGCAATATCAACATATGCCCAGTATCAACTTTAAAAGAATATATTTTTATTACAAAAAATATCTGAGGTTCAAACTCCGGGAATCTCTTCGTAACATTCAAAGCTCCCCACAGAACTGCATCAAGTCAGACGCTAAGTCGATGGATTAAGCAAACGCTCGCCACGAGTGGCATTGACATGAGCGTTTTAGTGCGCACAGCACACGACACGCGTCAACCTCAGCCGCGCGCGCGGCCGGTATCAGTGTCGATGTCATTCGAAAAACGGCCGGGTGGACACAAAACTCACAGGTGTTCGCAAAGTTTTACCATCGGCCTTTAGATGATCAACAAAATAACTTTGCTTTGTCGATACTTAATCGAGACATGAACAATACTTAACCTAATATTAAAAATAGTTATTGAATATTACGTATTTTGATATTAAGTAAATTACTACATTAAAAATTATGTGTCTATAAATAGACTATCACTAAGTTTCATTAATTTAAGCTGATTATAATTTCTAGCAACTCAAATAAAGTAAGATTATTTGAAGCTCATTATGCAATAATACTAATTATTAAGTACTATAATAATAAAATATGTAATTACATATTTATATCTTTACTTATTTCAATTCCAAGTATATACCTAAACAAAACTTTCTATCTCTGAAAATCTACCTGTTATATAATATCTGAAGAATGAAGCGACGAAATATAATAGATGATTAAACGAACTTCTAAGTGAAGTTCTATCGCTATTATATGAGTCGCTTCATTCGAAGATATGACGTACCCACCCACCCCAGAACCCATTTAAAAGTTTCGTTTAGGGTCTCTAAAGAATGAGGGCTTGGCGCGAACCGGGTGGATCATGCCACGCGGCGCCCCACCACAGTGTTTTTTTTATGATACTTTAAATTGTGCGAAGTTACCTAGTACCTAAAAAGGACTACCTGTTATATAATATCTTCGAATGAAGCGACTCATATAATAGCGATAGAACTTCACTTAGAAGTTCGTTTAATCATCTAGTATAATTACAAGTACTAATAGATAGATAAGACTTTCATCTCCATTTATGATATAAAAATAATATAAATAAATTTGTTTTTGTGGCTTAAAAACTAATTTTGCGATGCCTCGTCGCACGAAAATGACGATTTTAAGCCAATTTACGGTACCACTTTTGGTATGAAAACACAAGTATTTATAAATAAAAAAAAAATACTATTCGATGGTTGACATGTTCATTTTTGATAATACGCATTTTTTTCTTTGAAATTACTACTAAAAACCCTTTAAAAAAAAAAAAAACCAAACACGTAATTTTCTTCATGTTTGTATAAATGCGTAAATCTTAACACACTGTGGTAAGGGTTATTATACTTTAGCAAATAATGTCAATATCATTCCAAACAAAAACTAGATATCTTCAGTCTGCGCTCAGCCGCTGTCGAGAGTGGACCTGTATCGCTTTTGAGTTATTTTTCGTGCTAAGAAACATCGTTGTACATACACAATTTATTACATCAAACAAGTCTCGATACTTGACGCTCTCTGAACTGAGTTGAAAAGGTAATAATATAATTTTATTGAAAAAAAAAAATTACAAAACCTTTTATGATTAGGATTGAATTTGGAAACTTGGAATCATTATGTTTGTTAGGACTAAACCTTATCTCCAGTTCTGGTAGTGGGGTCTGAAGGTATACCTCGAGGTGCTACTGGTACTCCTAGACGGGTAAAGCTAGGTATATCGAGTTTGGGCTCATTTTGATTCGAAGGAAGAGACCTTACCACCAGTTTTGGTAGTAGGAGCTGAAGGTATACCTCAAGGTGCTACTGGTACTCGTAGACCGATAGAGCTAGGCATGTCAAGTTTGGGTTCATTTTGATTCGCAGGACGAGACCTTACCACCAGTTCTGGTAGTGGGAGCTGAAGGTATACCTCGAGGTGCTACTGGTACTCCTAGACGGGTAAAGCTAGGTATATCGAGTTTGGGCTCATTTTGATTCGAAGGAAGAGACCTTACCACCAGTTTTGGTAGTAGGAGCTGAAGGTATACCTCAAGGTGCTACTGGTACTCGTAGACCGGTAGAGCTAGGCATGTCGAGTTTGGGTTCATTTTGATTCGCAGGACGAGACCTTACCACCAGTTCTGGTAGTAGGAGCTGAAGGTATACCTCAAGGTGCTACTGGTACTCGTAGACCGATAGAGCTAGGCATGTCGAGTTTGGGTTCATTTTGATTCGCAGGACGAGACCTTACCACCAATTCTGGTAGTGGGAGCTGAAGGTATACCTCGAGGTGCTACTAGTACTCCTAGACGGGTAAAGCTAGATATATCGAGTTTGGGTTCATTTTGATTCGTAGGACGAGACCTTACCACCAGTTCTGGTAGTGGGAGCTGAAGGTATACCTCGAGGTGCCATTGGTACTCCTAGACGGGTAAAGCTAGTTATATCGAGTTTGGGTTCATTTTGATGCGTAGGACGAGACCTTACCACCAGTTCTGGTAGTGGGAGCTGAAGGTATACCTCGAGGTGCCATTGGTACTCCTAGACGGGTAAAGCTAGTTATATCGAGTTTGGGTTCATTTTGATGCGTAGGACGAGACCTTACCACCAGTTCTGGTAGTGGGAGCTGAAGGTACCATATTTTAAAAGAACTGAACAGGACACAAGGAACTGAAATCTATAGGCGGTCAGGTTTGGTGGAATCGGGTTTTCATATTTTAAAAGAAATAATAAAATTTATGGACAAGGGATAATGCAAGTGATTGGGCTCCAAAAAAAAAGTCATTGTGCAGAGATGAGATGAGTGTCAGATTATAGATTAGACACATGTCATTCATATTTGTTAGGACGCCAAAAAAATTAGCCCTGGGAAAAAAAATATATGACCAAAAATACATTTTGCGTTTAATAGAATAAAAATCGTTTTCTTTTATGATACAGAAACTGAACGCCCGTAGATTTCTACGAGTGTATTCGTATAACCTTTACAGCCATTGACTACAAAACGAGTGAATATTGTAAATAAATACGATTATTGGTAAAAAAAAGTGCTTGTGTGATCCTTATAAGTACCTAATGGGTTGGCTACACAGTAGTAAACCGCGATTAGTTCGTCTCTTTTCTTAGTATAGCGATCCTTCCTTAGACTTCCCTTCTTATTATCGTCGAGCGAGACAGCAGTGCGCTGTCATAAAAGAGATGTTATTAATCTGTCTCTTTTCTTACTATAGCGAACTTTTTGCGGCACTGGTTCGGCGACATTGGAAGCACGGTTTACAACTGTGTAGCCACCCCTTTTGATTTGATTTGTCTTTTTTCTTACTTTAGCGATGTCTCTTATACGGCACGGGTTCGGCGACATTGGAAAAGCAGTTTACAAATGTGTAACCACCCCTTATGAAATAATGGTATGTATGGTTTATCTAATACTGCCATTTAGAATAAGCTAATGTGTTGGTATAAGTGGTTATCGTTAATGAAAAAAGTAAGACTTTTAAACACATGATTTATTATTTCATTCATTACCATTGGTAAGAGTTCTTAAACATAAAATAAGTACTATTTTTGAAGACGTTATTCATTATTTCAGTACAATTAAACAGACATCATAAATTATAAAAGGAATAGTACTTTTAAACACATGATTCATATTAACAATACAATTAAATATCATAATCATAAAAGAAGTTCGACTTTCGACTCGAACCCCGAAATGTTTCGAATAAAATGGACAATGCGCGCTAATAATATGCTCCGAGAAAGAGATAGAGAGCGTTTATGAAATCTAGTTGTAATAATTATATAACCACTATTAGACTTTATTAACCACTTATAGCAACATACTAGCTTATTCTAAACGGCAGTATTAGATGAACCATACATACCATTATTTCATAAGGGGTGGTTACACATTTGTAAACTGCTTTTCCAATGTCGCCGAACCAGTGCCGTATAAGAGACATCGCTAAAGTAAGAAAAAAGACAAATCAAATCAAAAGGGGTGGCTACACAGTTGTAAACCGTGCTTCCAATGTCGCCGAACCAGTGCCGCAAAAAGTTCGCTATAGTAAGAAAAGAGACAGATTAATAATAACATCTCTTTTGTGTGTCGACGATAATAAGAAGGGAAGTCACTATACTAAGAAAAGAAAAGACGAACTAATCGCGGTTTACTACTGTGTAGCCAACCCATTAGGTACTTATAAGGATCACACAAGCACTTTTTTTTACCAATAATCGTATTTATTTACAATATTCACTAGTTTCGTAGTCAATGGCTGTAAAGGTTATACGAATACACTCGTAGAAATCTACGGGCGTTCAGTTTCTGTATCATAAAAGAAAACGATTTTTATTCTATTAAATGCAAAATGTATTTTTGGTCATATTTTTTTTTTCCTTGGGCTAATTTTTTTAGCGTCCTAACAAATATGAATGACATGTGTCTAATCTATAATCTGACTTTCGTCTCATCCCTGCACAATGACTTTTTTTTTGGAGCCCAATCACTTGCATTATCCTTTGTCCATAAATTTTATTATTTCTTTTAAAATATGAAAAACCGATTCCACCAAATCTGACCGCCTATAGATTTCATTTCCTTGTGTCCTGTTCAGTTCTTTTAAAATATGGTACCTTCAGCTCCCACTACCAGAACTGGTAGTAAGGTCTCGTCCTACGCATCAAAATAAACCCAAACTCGATATACCTAGCTTTACCCGTCTAGGAGTACCAGTGGCACCTCGAGGTATACCTTCAGCTCCCACTACCAGAACTGGTGGTAAGGTCTCGTCCTACGAATCAAAATGAACCCAAACTCGATATACCTAGCTTTACCCGTCTAGGAGTACCAGTAGCACCTCGAGGTATACCTTCAGCTCCCACTATCAGAATTGGTGGTAAGGTCTCGTCCTAAGAATGAAAATGAACCCAAACTCGACATGCCTAGCTCTATCCGTCTAGGTGTATGTACCAGTAGCACCTCGAGGTATACCTTCAGCTTCCACTACCAGAACGGGTGGTAAGGTCTCGTCCTAAGAATCAAAATGAACCCAAACTCGACATGCCTAGCTCTACTCGTCTAGGAGTTCCAGTAGTACCTCAAGGCATACCTTCAGCTCCCACTACCAGGACTGATGGTAATGTCTCGTCTTATGAACTCGAACTTGACATGCCTAGGAATAGGAATTCCAGTAGAAGCCCTCGAGTGTACCACCAGCTCATCAGGTTCGATGGTGAGGTTTTATCGTTACGAATAAAACGAGCTCAAACTTTCCGAGCACTTTAATTAATCTTACCCAATTTAATCGTTTTAATAAAAGAATTTGCAAATATTTAAAACTAAAGTATCAAAACTGTTCAAAACCTTTCGTCTTTTTCACGGCACGCTTGTGTGCGTGAATCTTATACATGTAGTAGTAGAATTCGATACCTAGCCTTTTCGGAAACGCATCCTTAAGCAGCGCGAAACCAGGGTGGCGCATCTTGATTTTTAAAATTACCTCCTTTTTTCTTGGACATCTTTCAATGGTCAGACTCTATCTCATAACACAAGCTTTGGTTACTATGAGACCATGTAGTTGGTGTGATTGTCTGGGGATTCTATTATTATTAAATATACATTTATATAAAACCATGACGTGTTTCGTTACACGTCATAAAAATAAATTTTAATTAATAAAAAATAATAAAGATAAAAAAAATCTTTAAATTTTAAAAATTTAAAGAATTACTTCTAGAAAAGCAGAAACTGCCGTCTCTTTGATGTTTCATTGGCAATGAACATGTTTATTATTAATCCAGTTTTTTTGACCTATTAATCTATGTAAATTTAAAATGAAAGGGCTTACACATAATTATTTATTATTTATTGGTTTATTAGTTGTTTTTTTTTATTTAAACTATTTATTTTAAATGTTTTTAGTGTTGATGTGACATCTTTATTTTGATATACTCGTATATATATTTGAAAGTGGTTATTTATTTTTAGATTTGGTTAGGTGCCGTGTGTACCTCCTCAAGGCAGTAGCTGAAAACCAGCAATTTACTCTCTGAGTACTCTAATTACGCTGAGCTATGGCCGATTGCAATGCTACAGCACATTACATTATTATTATTTTTTTGTTTTGTTTCAAATTGTATCTTTCTTTATTAATGTGTATGCATGTAGTACCTCAATAAACGAGTTTATCTATCTATCATACAAGTTAACACGAAAATACATAGATGTGGAACTATAGATCTTTTATTGGATCATTCAATTTTTATATACTTAATTACAGTACTTTCCTATTAATCTACCTACCTCCATTTGGTCATTAGAGTTTTATTTTCAAACTAGCAACAAAATAGATTGTTGCATAATTTTATTGCTGACGTGTCTTCTCAGGAATATTAATTGACCGCTTATGATTCCCTTAATTAGGGTCAGCATTCTAAAGTATGAGATATCTAGAACGAAGTAGAAATTATTAATAAATACACTATTAGGCAAGCTTAATACAATTATCACAAGTTTACATGTTTCATGCTTCTTGTGTATTAAGATCTTATACAACAGGTACCTATAACCTATAACAATTCCCGTGCGGAGTTGCTGGTCTCCCATCGGGCACGTCCCCAGGTGGCGGATAGGGGAATACCCCCCAGAAGTGGGGGGTTCCGTTTTGACGGCGCGGACAAAATCAGCTGCGGGGCCCTCGTCGGTTCCCCAAAGGAGTATCTGTGGCTCACTTTGGGGAACCGATGAGGGCATGAGGAGGGGAGCGCTGGTTTGAGCCACCAGCTGCTCGGAGGGATGGCAGGCTTGGATTGCTTCGGCTTCGGAGCTATCGTCCAACCCGTTATCCTGGGCAGAAACATGACACCTAACGGCTGCGAGGAAAAAAACAAACTCTGTAAAAAATTACCCCAATCCCCGGATGATGGCAGGCCAGATAGCCGGATGATGGTGGTCTAACGCGATTCATCCAGATTGAGGCGTGGCTGAGGGGGTTAAATTCTGGTGATCTAACGTGACGCGATTTCACCGATCCCTAACCCTTTCCGGCCATAGTGAAGTCCCTAGGCGGTGGATGCGGGGGTTCTGCCGCCCTGCTCAAGGGAGTTCGCTGAGGTGCGGCGTGCCTGGTGTTCTCGGCACGCTGCATGTTGAAAGTTCCGTGCAAGCGGTTTTGCGGTTTAATTCTTCGGCTTGTCCGTGATCCCGCCACTAGGCGCGGAGGATGAACACCTTGGGGTTTTAGTCGGTTAAAGTCCAGACATAACTTTGTCGCTCCCCCGAGCGTCATCGTATCCACGGAGGCTTTCCCAAAGTAAAAAAAGGTACCTATAATAATTAACAAATCACGTAAATAACCTTTTTATAACAAAGTGAAAATAAATATTTTTATACAATATTGTGTAGTGTGCCACATTAGCTACAACAAACACTATTTACGGAGTAAGTATGTACATCACGCTTAAATATTCTACCTGCATTTCAAACAACTGTATTTCACCCAATATTGTTTATCAATAAGATTTCTCTTCAGCACTACGCTTTAAGAATACATTAAGATGCCATAAAATCAAGCCTTGAAAGATCCAAGAACGATGTTTTTCCTGAATAAAAAAGTGACAGCCTTTGAACTAGTCTTCTATTTCCTCTGCAAGGTTTGAAGAACAGCCTGGGGTAAGAAAAAAATAAAACAAAAGCTGTCAGAAAAAACAAATAGAAGGAAAATCAACAGTTGATGCTCAAAAGAAAAATAAGTGTTGAGTTTTGTAAAAGGGAACTAGAATTTTAATGTGTAGGTTGTAGGTTCAAAATGTTTTGTTCCTTTTTAATGATGAAACCCTTGCGATATGTACGAGTAGCAGTAGTGGCTTGATTTCGTTTGGATAATATATGCATTCAAAAACTTTAAACAATATTATAAATACTTCTTTTGACAGCATAGTGTTTAGTAATATATCATTAGTAGTAATGCAATGAAAAACGTATTGATAGACTTAAGACGGCACATTGAAATTGAAAACAATAATGTGAAGATTGTATTTCAGTAATTCCTTGGCATATGGATTTCATAACTACGCAGTAATTTAAGAATAAGCATTTTTAGCCTAGTTTTAGAAAAAAAACTATCGAGTATCATGTTTTTGAGCAATCAAAGTATAGGTAAAGATATGAATTTACACATATGGAAAATTTCAGATCCACTCGTCCTGTCATACTCTTATAGTCATTGCATTTTTTCAATATGTCGCCCTAATTTTATTTAAAACGATAGTAAGCACATATGTGCACAGTATGATAGATACAAAATTATATATTATTTGTAAATAATAGTGCGCATAAGACTGTAAAAATATAAGGCTAAAATAAAAAAGACGCCTATGTGTCTCATGCTAACATTTGTATTCCAATTCAATTTATTTAGTCGTTACAGATTAAAACCTCCAACCGTCCATGTTCACAAATATACCGGGTGACTGGTGCCAAATTTTAGATATTAAAGGAGAGCACTCTGTACTCGATCATAATGATGTAATAAAAGTAGGTACTTAATTTTTCACCAGAATTCCCTATAAATAAAAAAAAACAAAATAAAAATTTTGAAAAACCCACGACGCGGCGGTTAAAAAGTAATTGAAAAGAATAAAATAATTTAAAATCCCCCGACTGAAATGATTTATGTGACGAGAGATAATTAACGTGAAAAGTTTTTTTAAAAGTTCACTTGATCTCACACAGAGTCGGTCATATTATGAACAACATACTATTCGTTTTCATAGCACTTCCCTACGCTTACCTATTCGGTTCTCGAAGATGTAGATGTCGCAATAACATAGGTATTCAACTCCCTATGAACTTTATAAGAAGAGCAAGAAAATCCGTCGAGGGCTGCCATCAATATTTTAAATTTCAATATAAAACTACAAAACGAATTCTTTCAATGGCAGCCCCAGACGGATTTTCTTGCTCTTCTTATAAAGTTCATAGGGAGTTGAATACCTATGTTATTGCGACATCTACATCTTCGAGAACCGAATAGGTAAGCGTAGGGAAGTGCTATGAAAACGAATAGTATGTTGTTCATAATATGACCGACTCTGTGTGAGATCAAGTGAACTTTTAAAAAAACTTTTCACGTTAATTATCTCTCGTCACATAAATCATTTCAGTCGGGGGATTTTAAATTATTTTATTCTTTTCAATTACTTTTTAACCGTCGCGTCGTGGTTTTTTCAAAATTTTTATTTTGTTTTTTATTTCAAACTTTTTAAAGAGCATAATATAGGTACCATACATTACATTACACAACACCTCGTTCCTCATCAGCCCTCTAATGTCCCCACCACCGCTGGAAAACCCATGTAGTTTATTTAAATACATAGTGAAGTATTATAATGAGTGAGAAATCAAGATGAGTTGATGAGTTGTTACCGTTAAACCTATTTAAGAACATTATACCAATCTAATCCAAAGCGATAATGAAAACGGCATTCAAATCGGACCAATGGTTTACAAACAAATATTTACTGCAGTGCCCCCTGGTGAGTTGTAACACCTATCTCAGATCATGCGCTAATCAAATACAAAGCGATCACTGAAAACAGCATTTAAATCGGACCAATGGTTTTGCAGATAAACGGTAACATTGGCTTTTACAAACAAATGTTTACTTCAGCGCCCCCTGGTGAGTTGTTACCGCTACATCTATCTAAGAACATGCACCAATCAAATCCAAAGCGATTACTGAAAACCGCATTAAAATCGGACCAGTGGTTCTGGAGATAAATGGTAACATTGGTTTGCACAAACACCCTCTCACCCCAAACGCATATACCGTCTCCGTTCCGTCGTGGGTAATAAAGAGACATTACTACACTTTTCCTGACGCGCCGCCGCCTCAATCAACACGCACAAAGTAGTGTTCCCGCCACACGCATCTATTTTGTTTAAGTAGCTATTGTAATCAAGCGTTCCGTGATGAATTCTTTAACTTTCGATTACGTTTACTCAGTAAATATTTCATTTTTTTCTTCATTTATGATCTCAAGCTGACGTCCTTGACGTCCTTGTATTTCGACAGTAACCCACCAGTCACCCTGTATATAAAATAATGATTTAACCTTGCATTTTACTTCCATATTGATATTTGACAACCGGCTGGTGTAGTGGTAACATACGTTGCCTTCCATGCAAGAGGTCCTGGGTTCGAATGCCGGTGCCATGACGGCAGATATTTGTGTGATGAAGTAGCCGTCAAGTCATGGATGTTGATATGTTTGTTTACTTTAAAAATATAAGTACATTTAATGCGTAATATATTTCTTATACCGTATCCGATATCCATGACACAAGTTCTTTATGAAACTTAATATGGGCTTAATAATGTTGTTTAAAAGTCAGGAATATTTATTATTATATCACAGGATATCAAATCACTTAGGTAGGGGTCACCTACGGTATAACGAAACGAGTTTGATTTTGCTTCACTTGACACGAAACCCATTATCTACTTATCGATCATTTCGTAACTTACCTTCTAATATAAATACGGAAACATGCTTACACAAATTAACAGTAGAAACCATGTGATTGATTTTAAAGTTAGTAAAATAAAGCTTAAACCGGAAAGCAATTTTAAATCGTAAGAAAGGTACAATTAATTCCAACGGTTTTTCTTTGTGCCGAAATTAAAAGTTGTAATTTCTATTTGAAGCATAGACAAAAAAGCGCGTGGTGTAACGAGTTAGGAAGATAAATAAAGATCATTTTGCTACTTGTATAGGTTTATAACCTGGCACATAATTCAATGCAGTAAAAAAGACAGCTCCAGTGTGCCCACTTTAGGGAAGAAAAAAAAATTGTGATGTGGTTTAAGTGAATTGTAAATGAAAAAATGTACTTAATTATTTTTTTAACAATAATATCGTAACGTATGGAAAAAGAATCCGTTTATTATGACTCCGCTTATATTGACCAACCGCTCATTATGACGTGTTCACACAGTGAAGTTTGGTTTTCATATAAATGATGTAACTAAGTCGGATATAATGACTTCGCCTATAGTGACATATCGCTTATTATGACCCTTTTTTATCAAATATTGTCCGCTTATAGTGACCGAACGTATTATTTCTAAAACCTTTGGCAGTGTTCGGGAGAGTCACGTTATACCCAAAGACTTTCGGCGCGTAAAAGGCTTTTTTGATTTGAGTCTTAGATCGTAGATTTACTTATCGAGTCTACTTATTAATATGTACTTTGATTTATCTCTATTTTATTCCTCTCTAAAATAAAATAAAAATAAATCACATACTAACGTAAACCGTTTATTTATTCTTGCAGTACCTATGCTTTGTATGACGACCGTTTAGTATGACTTGTTTCTTATTTCCCTTCGATGTCATTATAAACGGATTTCACTGTATTAAAGATGATAATATATTAAAACCATTACCAACTTAAATCTTACCCCTTGAAGTTTGTTCATCAATTGCTAAATGACGTAATTACACACCGCGTAGATTTCTCGCATACAAGTAATTAATGAGTAACCCCATGGGGCGGATGATTTGTTACAGCATATTGAACTCGTATATCACTGTTAACGATTGATTCCTTTGCACTGAGATTTATACGTTTGGCAGGAAAGGTGGCCATTTAATTTTTATTCTAGAAATATGAGATTCATAATACCCGTTAAACCTGCAAACTGAACACGACGGCTGCAAGGTACATTTCGTATTTTTTTCCCAAAATAATTCAAAAATCCAAAAAAGTTTTATTCATCTTAGGTATTGTACAATTTACGTAATGACGTCATCATAAACTTCAGCTTTAACTAGTTGTTGATAGTTGTTGAATAATAGATTACAGTAGACCAAGAGACAAAAAAAGCTGGCAAAAAAAACTCTTGGCACTCCCTTTCAGTCAGAATTATACGAGTTAATACAAATAGGTACAGTACAAATTGACCATCGCATAAAAAAAAACAAACACAAGACAGCTAATTGTGAGAGCCAATCTCATGCCCCAACCAAATTGCTTACATAGTAGGTGCTTAGAGCTATGCATGCACAACACGAACATGACAAATTGGACTAGAGTATTTAAACTTAAAATTTTATATAAATTTTTTTACCTACTTCCTACTGTTTGCTGTTAAACTTCAGAAATTGAGTTAAGGTTGAGTTAAGGTTGTAGCTAGTCATCATAATATTTATTTATAGAACACAATAAGAAGTTATGATCGTTGAAAAATCCATATTTCTAGACCAATTTCACGCGACTATTGGTAAAAAATACTCGTAAGTATTAATAATAAGAATCTGTTAAAGCATATTATTATCAACATATTATTTATATGACGATAATCAATGATACATCTATTAAGCGTAGTTTATTTATCATTTATTTTAAGTAAGTATTTTTGGACATAAATCAGTTAACTTTGGCATGCGAACACTGGCTTAAAATATGTTTCGCCCAGATTTCTGTAAGTAGGTAAATGTATATCGTGCGTCTCACCAGACATATCAAACTGTACGGGCCGAGTGACGACGACGATTTATTTGCAAAACGCGAGGACGAGTTTCTTAATTATAATTAATTCTTAATTTATACTATACTAAGTTAGTACTATTATTGCTTACTAGCTGTTGCGCGCGGTTTTACCCGCGCAATTTCGATTCCCGCGGGATTTTCGGGATAGAAAGTAGCCTATACGGATTCGGAAGAATCCCTCTAAGTAGTGGTAAAAGAAATTTTGAAATCGGTCCAGTAGTTTTTGAGCCTATTCAATACAAATATACAAAAATACAAAGGTTTCCTCTTTATAATATTAGTATAGATAAATAAAATTATAAAACGTTAAATCAAAAAAGCAGTCAGGCGACTTCCCTAACATTATGTATGATATAAATAATGTCCCACTCACCTCGGGAAACGAAATCTGCGAGTCCTTCAATGCATACTTTCAGTCAGTTTTCATTGATAATGCCCATAAAACATCACCTTTTGCTAATATCCATGAAAATGATAGTCCTGTTTCAATTATAGATTCCATAAATATTTGTGAAGATTTAATCCTTCATGAGCTTGAACATATCAATTTACGTAAAAGTGCAGGAGCAGATGGTATACCTTCTATTTTCATTTCCAATTGTGCTAGTTCTTTGTCAAAACCGTTGTACCTCATCTTCAAAAAGTCGATTGAAACTGGTATATTTCCTGACAAATGGAAAAAGGCACTTGTCACTCCTATTCCTAAAAGTTATCGTCGTGAATTAATTGTTGAACATAGACCCATATCTAAACTAAGTCATTTTGGGAAAATTTTGGAAAAACTTGTAACCAAACAACTATCTAATGCACTCAAACACATAATTTCTCCTAACCAGCATGGATTCTTTAAGAACAGAAGTGTTGACACTAATATGGTTACTTTTGTCGACTTCTTGTTGGATGCCATGGAAAAAAACACACAAGTTGACGTGGTTTACACCGACTTCTCCAAGGCATTTGATAAAATTGGATATGATTTACTCATAACAAAACTTTGGAGAGCCGGTGTGCACGGAAATCTACTCAGATGGTTAGATTCCTATATAAGAAATCGAAGTCAGGCTGTTTGTATGAAAGGTTATTGCTCTAGTTACTTACCAATTGCTTCTGGGGAGCCACAGGGCTCACACTTAGGTCCAGTTTTATTTACCCTATATATAAATGACATAGAAAAAGTTCTCTCTAATACAAATCAACTTTTATATGCTGATGATACCAAATTATTCAGAATTGTTAGAAAAATTAATGATTGCCACCTTATCCAAAAAGATTTATATGCACTAACTAGATATTGCGACGAAAATCAACTATTCCTTAATGTAGGTAAATGCAAAGTCATTACATACACTCGTAAGAAGCAACCAATCAACCATTCCTATGTCATAAATGATAACCCTATAGCTAGAGTCAAATCCATAAGAGACTTGGGTATAGTTATGGATAGTGAGGTATCTTTTAAAGGTCATTACGATCATATCACTCGCAAAGCATTTAAAAATTTAGGCTTTATTAATAGAATCACTAAACCTTTTAAAAACTGTGACACCATCAAAATTCTTTACTCTAGTTTCGTTTGATCAAATTTAGACTTTGCTAGTTGTGTTTGGAATCCACACTACCAAACCGACATTGAAAGATTGGAAAGAGTACAGAAAAAAATTATCAAAATCTTAAATTTTAGACAAGGTATCTCTGATCTATCATACAATGACTCCCTCAAAATCCACGGACTGCTTTCTCTGCAAGATCGTAGAACTCAATTCGATATTACATTCCTCTACAAAATTATAAATTGAAATTACAATCACAGATCTAGATAGTTTTTGTACCTCTTTACCTATTATCAAAAGTCAAATCTTTAGTATACTCTCATCATAGGTCGTTTATTGTCTTATTATTGTTTATGTTCATTATATATGTCTACAATCTAAATTCTAAATTACTTAAGTATTATTTTTTGTAATCAATGATGTTAATTCAAATTGTTAAATCCAAAAGTTATGCAATGTTTTGTTTTGTTTTTGTCTATTTTCATTGTTAAAAGTATCAACATCTGTTTACTACTTGTTGAAAAATGTCAACTTATATATCCTACTTAATTTCGGCACTATTTTGTCTATCTCTTAAGCATACTCAATTTGTAATGTTATTCTTTATGACTGTTTGTGCCAATATAAAAAAAAAGAAAAAAAAAAAATTTAGGGCTAAAATTTCTTTTCTCTTTTTCTTCTTTTCTAAAATTTCTTTTCTTTCTTTCTTTCTTTCTTCTTCTTCTTTCCAAAAAGTTTCTTTGTATAAACGCGCTCTTCAAATAGCAGTTGGATTTAAAACTCTTTTTAACTTTTAATTTAACTTTTATTTGTTTTGCAACAAAGGCTTTATTTTATTCAGGAGTTATAACGGGATCTAAACAAACGGATAACACCGAGCAAACTTAATAGTATTTATTGAATATTAGTTTCTGGAACTAATGTAAGATTTAGCAAGGTAAATTTAGCAAGACAAAGGTCTTGAAAGGATCTTAGTCAAACATCTAGATTGAGTCGAAGATTCACAGTTATCTTGACAAATAGCAGTTGCAATACCTACTGCAAACAAATGATGACCTACAGGCTTATAGTTCACTAGCTAAGTTAACCCATATCAATTAATATACAGGGTGTCCCATAACTTGCACGACAAACTGAAATGAAAGAAAGGTTGAGGTGTGCTCTACCAGGTAAAAATTTTTGTAGAAAAACATAATGAGAATAATAATTTTTTCTCCATGATACCTAATGAAATTTGACAAAATGATATTTGAATATGATAGATCTACTATTCTAAAATATTCACAAAAAAAAATAAAGAGATATCTGTTTGTTTGTACACACAGCAACAAAAAAACTGATCAAAAGCGGAATTTTTCGAAAAAAAATAAAGTCGGGAATATCTCGAAAACGGTGACACTTTTACTGAGGTATTTTTTTTTTATCTGGTAGAGCACACCTCAACCTTTCTTTCATTTCGGTTTGTCGTGCAAGTTATGGGACACCCTGTATATAAAACTGTTCTGTTACTGACTGAGTGACTGACAGACAACGTACAGCCGTAACTACTGGGTGTAGAGAGCTGAAATTTGGAACATACATTCTATAGGGGATTTAGGGATGCACTAAGGAAGGAATTCCCGAAATTATTACGGGAACGGGAATTATTAGACTTTTTAGTTTGTATGAAAAATCTTATGCCTTGCGTGCACGGATATGAAACTTGGCAAAAAGGGTCTTCAAAAAATTACTGGTTATGATATGAAAGGAATTCTCAAAATTTCCACGGGAACATGAAATATGTGATGTTTTAGTTTGTATGAAAAAATCTTATTCCTCGAGTGCACGGATGTAATACTTGGTACAAAGGTTCCTCAATAAGTGTCTGTTTGTATTGTGAAAGGAGTTCCCGAAATTCCCACGGGAAGGCTTGGACTTTTTAGTTTGTATGAAAAATCTTATTCCTCGAATGCACAGATGTGATACTTGCCATGAAGTTTCTTCAAAGAGGACTGGTTGTGCTATGAAAGGAATTCCGGAAATTCCCACGGGAACATGAAATATATGATTTTTTAATTTGTATGAAAAAATCTTATTTCTTGAGTGCACAGATGTGACCCTTAGTATAAAGGTTGCTCTGTGAGTGACTGTTTGTGTTGTGACAGAAATTCCCGACATTCCCACGGGAACACGAAATATTGGACTTTTAGTTTGTATGAAAAATCGAATTCCGGATGTGATACTTGGCATAAAGATTCTTCAATAAGTGACTGGTTGTGTTAAATATAAACAATGTTATGCGCATACGAAGTCGCGGGCAAAAGCTAGTAGTCTAATAAAAACAAACATAAAGGTACTTAGACTTTGGTTGATTTTTTTCGTCTTTTTATCGATATTTTTATTGGTTGAAAACATTAGTTAATAATTTGTTCAAACATACATTTTGATAACGAAATTTTTTTTAAAGAACTTTCCTTCATACTTTTGCAGTCTTAGTGCCAAGCGTAAATAGAGGAAAAATAGTTAGGCGTACTAATTATGATATTACTTCAATTAAAAATAAACTTTAAAATAAACTTTAAGGTTTTATTGGCGTTTTTGTGGGCGATAGGCTGACCCCCTGTCACTGCAACAGCCTCTCTCCATCATTATAATACCTCATTTGTCAAAAGTGACATCAGATGGTCTTATAACCTCTGGTGTTCTGCCTACCCCATAAGGGATACAGGCGTGAAGTTATGTATATGTATGTATGTATGTATTGTAAAAATAAACTTGGAATAAACGTTGATGCTTGTATTGTTTGTTGTAACAAAAAGAAATTACAACTAATTTAAGGTTAAAATGGTGTGTCTAAAAACTGAAATCACCTCATTTACAACTGTTCCGTTACTGACAGACAACGTACATACATAAAAATTGGGCGTAGAGTCCTAAAATTTGGAACATATATTCCGTAGGGGTTGCAGGGGTGTATAAAGGATGAAATTCCTAAAATTCTTAATAGAACGGGAAATATTAGACTTTTTAGTTGTATTAAAAATCCAATTCCTTGAGTGCACCAACAAGAAACTTGGTAAAAAGGTTTTCTAATGGGTCTCTAGTTGCAGTATCGAAAGAAGGAATTTTCAAAATAAAAAATATGGGACTTTTTTAGTTGGCATGAAAACCTTATAGGTACCTTGAGTGTACCGATGTAAATCTTAGTAAAAAGGTTCTTCAAAGAGTTTTTGGTTGCATTATGGCAGGAATAGCAATAGGTATAGCACTTTAAATAACAACACATAACACAATAAACAACATCACATAAACAATGTTAAGCGCCTACGGAGTCGCGAGAAAAAGCTCGTAAATGATATTTTGTAATGGCTAATTTAATTTTTTGTGGTATGACTACAAAGATCGCATTAAAATTTATAATAGTATATTATGTAACAAGTGAGCGAAGTTGCTAATTACAGTCGAGGCTGTGATTTGAGCCCGAGCCGCAGGCGAGGGCTTAATAATGAGCCCAGACTGTAATTAGCAACGCTCACGAGTTCCATACGACGTTTTTCAACACACTTGTGAGTAAAAGACAGACATACTTGCTCATAAAATAACAAACACACTTGATAACAAAGCTGTGAATTGTGATTGAAAAATGGCGCCGAACCTCGCGCATGCGCGTAGGTTTTTTTTTCCGTCAAATGTGTCAATGTCTGTATAGCATATACAGCCTATTTTAACTGAAAATGTTCAATTTGGAGTGGTAAATGCAAATATTTTAATATTTTATGACAAATGATTGTAAATTGTGAATAATTTGTTTAATATACAAATTTATTTTACTAATATAAGGCGCAAACATTTAAAAATGTATATGGATTTGAAGTGGTATAAAACCTCTTTATTGTTTCTGAAAATATTTACCCGGACCAATAAAATATGCTCTGTTTTCTCGCATGTTATTTGCACAAAGGTACAATTCAACTTTGTAGGATTCATTATATTATGCACTAGGGTATAATATATTATGCACGCGTGACTTATAGCCCAGTTTATAGTTCAAAATTCAATAGAATAACGCTCACTTTACGAGCAAGTGTGTTGAAAAAATATTGATTGATTGATTGAGTTTTTCGGACCTACAAATAACGAACGTCTATACGACATCAGCAGAAGAAATTATAGAAAGTTGTCCAAATCTATTACAGCTAGATACGTAATAGGAAATGTAGGTGTAATATTTGTCACGATTTTTTGTAAAAAAACAACAAGCTTTAGTAGTCAAGGAGATGTTGGTAGTATTTTTTTTCTCTATGGCTAACAAAAAGGACACAACCGCTACGTTCAACGAAGGTTTTATCAGCAAACTTCATCTTACTTTTCATTTCGATTTAGCCAATCCTAGTAATCATTGACCTTACAGAATAGATATGAATATAAACTTTGGTTTACAAAAATGATTACGTCTCCAAACATCGTACTTATCTCAAGTGCCTTCCGATTCCGGTGGCCGCAAAGACTTTTTATTTTTTAGACAAACTTAGTTACTGATACAAGAAAACATGAGATGCAATAGAGTCCCAATGATAACTTTATATTTTATAATGTAGATTCATCAAGCTTAAAAAAATAGAAAAGAAAGAACAAATTAAGTGCGTATGTTTATTTATATTTCAATCTTAGTCGAGGCGTTTTCAAATAACAAACAAAAGAAGAATGTAAATTTAAATCCCGCACTCCGTGGCCATAAATTAATAATATTTTTTTACATACATACATAACTTCACGCTTGTATCCCTTATAGGGTAGGCAGAACACAAGAGGTTATGAAACCATCTGATGTCACTTTTGACAAATTTTGAGGAATTATAATGATGGAGAGAGAGACTATTGCAGTGACAGGGGTCAGCCTATCGCGCAAGAGAATCTGCAATAAACCGCCAGTCCATGGAAGTATTTTTTGTTTTTGGTTACGGTAATATTTTTATATTTACTACTTATTTGTGTGTTTGTGTTTATTAATCACACATAATTTTATTCCCAGAATCAATTTTGATGTTTTCCTATGAAAAAAACTGCTTTTCAACACGAAGACCACCCGGCTTTACTCACCAAAGTAACTCCAATTACATTTATATAACTTTGTAAAATAAAATAAAAATGAATAAAATAAACATACGAACTGATTCTTCCTCACTCTCTGCATTTGATACCACTAATAAGACACCTACCTAACGAAAGAACGATATAAAGAGGAACCTTCATAAATGGTGTCATTATTCTATTACGACCCAATATTTATTTTTATTGGTCGAGTGCGACGTGGCTTACTCCACCTGAGTTAGTCTGAGCGATTCTATTAAGAAATCCCTTATCTTCCCAAATATTTGATTTGGTAACACTATGCGTACGTGACACATTAGCCGTCGGCTATTTTACTTTTAGGAAAAAATCACTTTACGAGCTGATAAAGGATGAAGTAGAAAGTTTTTGTCTAAAGATAATGAAGCGGATTGAATTAGAGATGGATTGAATTAATAGGTTTACTAAGTTGAAATGAAATGAAAACTTTTTTATTCGTAGTAGGTAATTTTATACACTTTACGAACGTCAAATGCTGGATGAGGGCGGCGCGGGTCCGGACGATATGACGAATCCTGGGGAAGGCCTCCGTCGAGAAGTGTGCGTCTCTCAGCTTATAAAGATAATGATCGCCCATTATCCACCAATGTCTTGGTGATGTCGACTACTACTTCTTCTTCGGCTTTAAAAAACGAAATGAAAGTAGAACCCTAGGTAGACCGAGAGGAAAAAAGCCGGCGGAAAAAAGTTCGTGTTTTACTTAATTTTTAGCTTATGTAGTAGAAGCTCCCAGGTTTCTTTTTCTTGGGGACTAAGCCCGCGTTTGATGCTTATCTCACCTGATGTCTCAGAATACAAATGAACCAGAATCCAGGATCTCGTTAGAAACTGAAGCAACAAAACGTACTCAAGTCTTGAATACGTTGACGTTTTGACGATTAGTCACTCTTTGGCAACTGTCGTGTATTGTTTACGAGTATTTTAATTTAAAAAGGCCGGCTTGTGTGGTTTCTACCAGTTAAAATACTGCTTAAACTACAAAAATACATCATGAGATCACATTTCACCTGTATCTTGCACATTCCAAAATATTTTTTGGAATGAATTGAATTGAATTTATTTGACCAAATTATGATTTTCTTAAAAATTAACGCATCCACTTTTTTAGTGTTGCCATTTTGAAAAGTGAAAAGATTTACCCGTGATATCTTGGCAAACTCTTAGAGATCATTTTGTAAAAAGATCGCATTTAAACATTTAAGATTCTCATTACCTAATTTCCGGCACGGTATACTGCCCGTCGGCTGTAGTTATCTATCAGCCACTATATATATTGATATTTGAAAATAAGAAAAATAGGATTATATATACATAAGTTTACTACTTATAAATATCACTTCATATTTATTTATAACTAGCTGCTGCCCGCGACGTCGTCTGCGTGAACGCTATGCAGCACCAAACGCACCTACGATTATAACACTGCTAGCGTGATAATATGTAGCCTATATGTTGACCCGACTTCTTAACTATCTTCATGCCAAATTTGAAGTAAATCCATGCAGTACTTTTTGAGTTTATCCCGGAAAGACAAACAGACAAACAGCAAAAATTCTAAAAACTATATTTTTTGTTTCTGTTTCGATTGTAGATCATACCCCAAGTATTCTTTTAAAAAAATATTCAATGTACAGTTTTGACTTTCCTACCATTTTATTATATGTATAGATAAATACCTCTATTTAGCTTCAAAAATTTAAATTACGCGGAAGGGAAGTGACGTAGTTGTGGTGATGCGCGGATTGTTTCTGGACACAGTACTAGGCATGTGATTATTACTGAACGCGGAATCTGGATGTTTTGTAATCTGAGCCTAATGTTAAGAAAGGATTTATTAAGGAGCTGGCTCTGTATAAAATATTGCCGGAACACTCCGGAATCTCCGCTGGACTATTATTACGAGTACTAGGCGGCGGGTTTTATACGAAAGGTGTTCGCTAGCCAGCCGGACCCTGGAGGGGTCCTGGCCACTCAATTTAGTCGCCTTTTGCGACAAGGTTATACAAAGGGAGGTAGGGATATTCTTACCGACGCTAAGCGGTTTTAAAAGCCATGGTTAAGATAAGATTACTACACATTACAAGTCGCAGAAGTAATCACGATCGTACAGTTTCGGATTCGTGACTTTTATGCCAATATTTTCAAAGGACATACGAGTCATATGTAGATACGCACTTTTTAAAAAATCTGTGAATTAACCTGTGCTATTAAAAACAAGTCCCATGTTATATTTGAGATATACTTAATGTGAAGAAATTTATACTTTTTAATTTACTTTAGAAACGGGACATTTACCATGTTGTTTTTATTTATAGTATTTTCACATGAGGGTAAAGATTAAAAAAGTTGAGGTATATCAATTTATCCAAAACACTTAAACTAGCTTAAAATTTAGTTTAAAGTGTCATATAGTCGTTTTTGAGTAGTATATTTTGAGTTCTTGATACGAGCGCCATGATCACGATGCGACGGTGCGGTAAGTAAATTCCCGTTTCTAAAGTAAATTTAAATGTTAAACACCATGACAGTAAAATAAATTAAATCTATATGTACTTTTTAGCTTTTTGTACACAAAGCATTATTTTTTTCAATTACGTTGGATTAATCCATAGTTTTGTCATATGTTTACGATTCATTAGACAGATCAAATAAAAGTCTTTCAATCAAATTTTGTCACTCGTGAATGTAAATATCACTGTGTCTGTAAATAGAATTAACAGACACCTTCCAATTAAAAATATATTTTATAAATAACCTGTGGTGAAGGATTTAGGCAATTATAGTAATTGTAACTAATTATAGTATCTGGTGTTTTTGTTGTCAGTTTTATCTTGTTACAGCAGTAGGAAACTTCTTCACTGTTACTTTATTTCCTCCTTTGGTATTGAGGAAAGCGGCTTTTAGTTTGACAGTGCATCCAGCATAGAGAAATATTATACTTGGGAATAGAGAGCCCTCTTGCAGATTTTTTGGGATCCCATTCGCTACTAACGCTAACTATAAATCGGCCCCAAACTAATGTATCTATATATAGATATCCGTATAGATACGTACATATATGTAGGCAATGCGCCGTATTCGACATTGCATTCTCTAATTTTAAGTCCTTCTAAAGTCTAATTCGAAGACTTCCAACTCAAAATTTTCTAAGAAATATTGATTTTGAAGTCTTTGACTTTGTGGAATATAAAAATCACTATGAAACTCAGGAATAAACACAAAACAGCAACAAAAACTACAGACACGCGCGTACGCAGATAGCAGCATAGATGAATATAAGTACTAAAGTATAGATGACCGTCTCGCGGTTTTTGCACTTTAGCGCCACACAGTATCCGCTCTAGGAACCTTTTTGACCAAAACAAACCTAGAATGCAGCCCGGCCGTACCACCACTTTCAAATTTTCAGAAATTCGTAGTACCAGTTATTACTATTTTGCAAACTGCGCAACACTAATAAGTTGAAATAAACTGCATAAAGCATGATGCTATGCGAGTTGGGGGTAAAAAAAAATATGCATTTCAGACAATTATTTATTTTTTCTTCATTATTTGTGTTTGATATAATAATTATAGGCCATAGATTTGTTCGGGTCGTTTTCGTCAAACTCAATGCTTTTGCCACACAAATTGTTCATCCTTGCACCAGTCATTCAAAATCAATGCAATTCCTTTTCTTAACTCACTATCTCACTATAAAGTCAGCATCCTATGTAAAAATATCACTTCACAAAAATAAAATCTTTGATTTGAGATCGTAAAAAAGCGAGGAGTGAACACTCTACTCAACGTACTTTGTAGAAAACACTAACAAAAGAATTCAGCGACAAAAAACACACAGAAAAATAAGCAAATGCAACGAGTGCAAAAATTTGATTGGTTGAATACTATACTATAAATACGCTGCCAAGTACTATAGATATATCGATATCGAACGCAGAAAAAAATAGAAAAGTTCCAGTAGTGCCCGGCGCGTAGCGCTAGTAGTAATAGAATTTTGGTATTTGTATGGAAGACAAACTAGCATGGATAGCAGTCGCCATATTGTGTTGTGGTGGTGTTTTGAAATTAAACAAACACACCTGACGTTGACAAGGCTTCATTCATAGCTTGAAATTCATTCAAATTTTGTTTTGAAAATAAAAATATACGAATTTACACCAGCACACTAAAATATACAAAAACCACATTTGAAAAACCAGTTTGCATTTATTTACAAAACAAAGTAATTTATTTTTTTCATAATATAATGAATGTGAGAAGTAGCGTCATCTAGCGTCAAGTAGTATTACTATAAAAGTTCAGGGCCTTCCGTTAGTTAGAGCCACTGTCTTTGGAGAAACTGAGCTAACAAGCAAATGTCCCCCCTGGCATCCAGTTTTCGTTTGCTAACTCTAATAAAATAAAACAACATCGAATGATACTCACAGAAATGCGCAAGAACTTGTAATGTTAGCATTAAACAAGTAAAAACTGTGTAAGTGCAATACGTTATCAAATCTCCAGCAAATAAGAGCTACATGCTCTCAAGTGGCTGCAGCAAATAGAGAACTCCTGTGTTCCCGAGTTCAGATATTGGAAAACCAATAGAAGCGAAGCTCTTAGTCTTCCATTTTGCAATCTCATTGAAAAATGATCCCAAAGTGCAGTCTTCGTAACGTACTCGTATAAACAAATTACGTTTTGACATGCGGGGTTCTGTAGAGAAGTATTTCCTAATATTTTCTATTAAAAAGTTTCCTTTATTTAGACATCTTTTAAACTACACATATTACAACTTTTCGTAATATTTATTATCATCAAAAATCCTTTGTATGATGCCAATGCAAAGTCTCGGGTCTCTCCCCTGGGTGAAGAGGAGGTTTAGAGCATACCAAGGTAATCTAGTGGTGAATATCAGAATTTACTGGGTGCACCCGGACCGACTGCTTAAAATTCCCTTTGACGAACTTATAAAATTCGTCCCAAAAAATGAATGATCGGTAACCACTTGTACCGACCGCGCCAACCATTGTTTAAACTGCTATATTGAATGATTTGCACAGAAACCAATACGCAACGACAAACGATAACGACGTATTTATTATAATTATCAACAATTTGTATTTTTCAACCGACTTCCAAAAAATGAGGTGGTTCTGTATGTTTTTTTGTGTCTTTGTTACACGATATTTCGGACAATTATGAATTGATTTTGAAAATTGTTGTTTAATATGAAAGAGTTCATAACTTCATAGTTGGTCCCATTTAAATTTCATCGAAATGGGTTGAGTACTTCATTGAAAATTTCAAACTTTTGAAAAAATATGTATGGTTTCGGAGAATGTTTACGTTGATGACATTCTCAACTCAGCCAAAAGTTTTGACGTGAAGTCGGTTTTTTAATGCTCTGCATTCGTTGATTATTTACACATTGTAGAGCCAAAGTGACTCTAACATAGTTAACTGATTTACGAAAAAATTTACAAGCCCTATATTTATTGTGTTTCTATTTGTATTAATGAAGTTCATTCGCGATTGAATTTTCCTCACCATCCAATAACATGACACTTTTGGTTAAAATAAAACAACATGAACTTGCTTCATGCTTGCTTATTTTATTATACCTGCCGTTTTGGCATATTTGTAGCAGACGTGGTAAAATCTACATTGCCTCGTAAAATAGTTTTTGAACCAATGTACCAAAATAGAACTTGATAAATTTTCACTCAAGTTAAAAATTCCCACGACAATCACACCAACTACATGGCCCAACTAAGCAAAGCTATGGAATACTAAGTGGTGAACTAGGGGAACCTAGAATATAAATATATATACAGGGTGACTTTAAAAATTCCAGGACATGATAATTTAAGATCTTACATAAAGAGAAAACATAAATTTAATAATAAATATTAATTATTAACTAAGTAAACTTCTCCGAAAGTTAAAGAATTCATTACGCAAGCGTTTATTAGAGTTATACAATAAATAATAAGCGGGTGGTGGTGTGTGTGTGGCGGGAACACTGCTGTGTGCGTGTTGACTGAGGCAGCGCGTCGGGAAAAGTTTAGTAAGGTCTCTTTATTTATTCATAGGGATTTCTGGTGGAAAATTTATTACCTACTTTTATTACATAAATTATGATCAGAATCGAGTACAGAGTGCTCTCCTTCAGTATCGCAAATTTGTCACCAGTCACCCTGTATAGATTAACACTCACTAGCGCAACATATTTTTTTTCTTGTTCGTACACCATCATCATCATCGAACCTTCAAGATTCGCGTAGTAGAATTAGACCACTGCGCTACGGACGCCGTCAATGGTTTAAGACCACGAAATATGTAGTCTAAAGTATTTAGTAGTCTTCCGTATTACGTAATAAAACTACTAGAATACCATCGCAATCTCTTCCTAGTATTTTCAAATTCGAATTGCCTGTTTTTAAAGTAATTAGTTTTCAAACCAAAACAAATAGACCACACTAATTCCTAAAATCACAGAATTATCGTTAGTTACAACATTCAAAACTATTACAGAACAAATAAGATCTTTTTTTTTATTAGATACAGATCTACAAAATACTTTATTTCTACAATTGAAGAGACGTATCTTTATTTTGCTGTCGACTTCAAATATCATTGTTTTCCCGATTGTAAGCCGGTCCTAATGATATGAAGATCCCTCGCATTCTGAAGCCTTATTCATATTTGCATAAAAATATGCATGAATTGTTTGCCACAATAACTTGGTGGTTTCTAAGTTGCTGAAGTATACAACGAGATAAAACAAATGAATTTCTAGATGTCTTTTGTTTTTGTAGATTTCTTTAAAAAGGTGATTTTTCTAATTGTCTCAAATGCCTATTTTAAAGTCCAATAAGAGACGATTCGTTTCGAATTGACTGGTAAAGTGTAATAAAAAAATAACATTAAGGCCCGATTTTTCAATGGTCAGATAAAAGTTATCTAATGAATAAAGAATTACTCGACACCTTTAAGGTCGTCTCAAGTTTATTATCATTCTATGCCAATGTCATACAATTATAAAAAATCGTAAGACAACATGATTTCGCCGAGGTATACTTTATTCGTCCGATAGTTTTTATCCGACGTTTGAAAAATCAGCCCTAAGATGTTTTTTTTCCACAGTTTCTTTGAAAAGGTTAGTTGATACTCTATGCAATTTGACTATTTATTATTTACTTGACGTGATATAAGTAAATAATACTTCTAGTAAATTTATTTTCCTATGGGGACACCAGGACAAACTTTTAGAAATCAAAGGCATCATATATGTATTTTTACCCTACTACGGCAAAGCAAAAAGGAGGGTTATGATTTTGACCTGTATGTATGTATGTATGTATGTGGGTATGGATGTTCATCTGTTCCCTCAGAACTTCTAACCTAGTAATCATAATAGGACAAATGAGGTGTCGTTAGAAACCTCTCCACTGTCCGCTGGTTATAGGTTATATAAAGTTACGTTAAATTGACTACAGAGCCCTCTAGGGGACTTAAAGTGAAGAACTAAAAAACAAATTTCTTTATAGTTTCGTTTATAATACATTGAAGCAATAAATATGATTTGATTTGATTTGTGGGGTATCAAATGAAAGAGCTTTGTGAGCACGGCTCAAAAATATATAAAAT
Organism: Stenoptilia bipunctidactyla; assembly: GCA_944452665.1. Lineage (NCBI taxonomy): Eukaryota > Metazoa > Arthropoda > Insecta > Lepidoptera > Pterophoridae > Stenoptilia > Stenoptilia bipunctidactyla. The sequence goes on along the minus strand of OX101738.1, from coordinate 7,826,475 downwards.
ATTACTCGAAAATAAGTTAATAAAAATAATAGTTATAGTAAAAAACAAAAAAAATCTTGACTGTTTCATGTGGAGTATGAAATAAAAGAACTTCAATAGCAAATTCATTAGCAAATTTCAAATATGTAAACACTATTACTCAAAAATCAAAAATCAAAAAAAAAAAAAATTTTTTTACAGCCCAACTCATACTTTGCAGAACCCTCAATATTCAATATAATATTGTCTGAAAATACAAAATAATATAAAATAGTCTGTGATAATATTTATAATTAAGCTGAAGAATATATTGGCTTATTTTTAAGTTGTTTGAAACCGCTAATGTCGACAACGGAAACCAAGTATTCGACAGATTTGAAAAATCCTAGATACTTTGTATCTTTTACATCCCATAACTATTAGGTTTTGTTCCTTACTAAAAAATATTACTTTTTGCCAAAGAATATGTGGTTCAAAAATGCATACTTTTCAAGATATATCAGCAATCTTAATATACAGGGTTTATTTTTCATCACCAACCAAATTTAAATGTTGGTTTCTTTGATACGATATAAACGTACCTGCATATTTAATTTAGCGTTGCTGAGTACAAAAAAAGTAGAAATATGGAACCACAAACTTTTCAAAAAATAGTCGCTGTTGATGAACGTATCTACTACGACGCGGCATTTTTTTGATAATACTACGACGTAGTGCTACAAAATGTGTGTAGCAGCTCGTAGTCATCTGTATTTTAATGGAAATTTATATTGACCATGCCTTGGTTAATATGTTAGCGGATAAATTAATTTCCTTGTAAAAAAAATAAATACTTATTTCTTGCGAAAATCGTTCCTATAAATGATACTTTGATACAAAACTTTGGCCGGTGACTACAAATCAACCCTGTAATGAGTTCATAAATTATCACCCTTGTAAAATCTCTTTAAAATTTATTCAATAGACGCGTGTCACTGAAGCCATACAATAAACAACAAAAACATTTTAAACGTTGAGGAACGTTGCATGCAATGTACAACGCAAAACGTTGCGAACTGTACCTGTGCATAGCGATAAGAAAAGGGATAGAAAATGCCACGTTGACATACTTCGCATAAAGATGTTTTACATAAGATGTTTTGACTTAATTGAATTTTGTATGATAAATAAAAACAAAAAATAAATGAAAAATTATTCTTACATGTTTAATGTTTCTTATAATTATTATTACGTGTTATTTGATTCTATTACATGGCCCCATTGATACCCCAGAGTTATGGGATATCAAGCGGAACACCTTGTACAAGAATAATACCAAATATTAATACTGGGTAAATTATAATTGAAATCGATAAAGTATATCACTGTAGCGAACTTTTATTAGGTGTGAATATATTTAAAATCAAATGGAAGTATAACATAGTTTTATAAGATGTCTCGTCTGTTGGCAATACACATGTATAAATAAAATTTGGAGGCATAAAAGCAGAGTAATTGAAAACTATATCATAACTTGATACAAATATAAACTTATTTAAGATTTCAAGTCGATTTCTCACAATAAGTAAGCCTGTCTATACTTAAGAAACTGCAATGCTTCAATAATGAGCAAGTTCAAAGTGTCAACTTCGAGCACAAGCTACGAACTTCCTCGTTTATTGTTGACATTCATAACTTAATAGATTAAGTACCTACGCGTACAATCGCTCGTAATTAAATATACACAAGAAATAATGCAAATTGAGGGACACACCAAATAACAAAACCTTTTCAGACGATCATGGTTATTTACATTTAAAAATAAAATTAGAAACGGGATAATTAAGTACCTTTTTTTATAAATTTAGATTTCTCAATATTGATGGATCCAGTGGTCAATACCTACAACGCAGAAACCCTACGGGGTTAAATATTTACTTCTCATAACGTCTTCTTTGTATAACGAAGGTGTAAGTACCGGCGTGATCTTGGCGCTTGCAACAGTGATGAAATAAGGAGAACTCAATATAAACGAAAAACATGTTTAATATCCCGTTTTTAAAATTATACTAAAACAAAACAAAACCGATAAGATAACGATAACAATTGGCTTTACTGGCTCAGTTGTTGAGTGTTAGCTTACTGAGAGTCTTGGTCTGATCAGTTTGTTGAGGTAAACTGATCTGTATGAAGTGGATCTTTATTTACCAGACCCGAACTGGGTGGATATCCTCTAGTTCCGCTTTTTAGTCTTCATCTAAATTTATATTTATTTACATAGTTTAGAAACATATGAGTCTTTGTAATATTTAAATAAATCAGTCCTTCATAATACAACCTCTATTTTGGGCTTCATAATTTGGGTAGGTATCATTTATTTGCTTACAATAATACTAAATATTGATACAAAAACAAGAAGATTTCAAATGTTTGTATGCATATCTTCTATCTATATCTTCTTATGTATTATGTTTTTGAAATGTATTCAATTTAATTATAAATGATTTTCTTCCATGCTGGACTGGGAGCAAAAGAAAAACATAGAATGTGCCAGCTGCTCCTCTTCTCGGGCATACTGTAAAAGGCCAGAGGTTTTATTGGAGTTTTTGTGGGCGATAGGCTGACCGCCTGTCACTGCAATAGTCTCTCTCCATCATAATAATACCTCCAAAGTTAAACGTGACATCAGACGGTTTCATAGACTCTGGTGTTACCCCATAAGGGATAAAGGCGATAAGTTTTGTATGAATGTATGTATAAATATTTTTGTGCTTATTTAATGCAAAGTTACTGTTAGTACCTACTTTGTAATTTTATATTCTGTTATTTAGTAACATATTATAAAAAAATCATACACAAATACACTTTTACGTGATTTAGTACAAGTTTCAGTAGCTTCTCACTTACCAGAAAGTTGAATAAAAGGCATAAAAGAATAAATAATTATCAAGGTTTAAAATAACTTTCTTAATGATAAATATGTTTCATTTTTTATTTTCATTAAAATTTTTGTAGCCATTTGACATGTTAACTTGTAGACAAGGGATAAAATATTACAGCCTTTGAAAAACAAAGCTTCGGTCAGAATATTCGATTCCATTGAAACGATATCCCAGTGATTCCCAAAGTCTCAACGAAAGATAGCGTTGTGTGGAGTGAACAGGAGTTTGTAACATTTATTAATACTCAAAAACATGCATGGCTAAAACTAATAAAGGAAATCTAACTATACAGAAAACATAATAACTATTTGCAGCTTCTTACGGTTCTTCTAATGTGATTTTTGAAGTAGAAAAAGACACACGAAAAGTTGGTTATCAAATTTAAATTAACGCGTATAAACAGCCAAAATGTTCAGCTTTATTAAACTAGCAGGTATAGCAAGTTAGGGACTGACAAACTGCTCGCGTCCGCAAGGTTTAGCCCTCGACTTGGTCCCTGGGTGGCGCTAAACGAGCAGTTAATCTGGTGGTAGGCTACGGCCGCGGCTTGTCACCACCCGCTAAACAAAACCATGACGCCAAGTGACCTAGTCGCGGTGGCGCTAAACGAGCAGTAAATCTGGTGGTAGGCTTCGTCCGCATCATGTCAGCACCCGCTAAACAAAACCATAACGCCAAGTGACCTAGTCGCGTTCCTACATAATGCTTAGTGTAGCCATCGCGGAGGATAGGTCTGAGTGATCGTGCTGCATCGGAGAACAGTTTTGAACTCGTACGATAATGACTCACCGGAGAATTCGTTTTGGAGGTTAGCAGGATCCGAAGCACGGTGCACCGCTAGTCGACCGCAGGTAGTAGGGGGCATGCTACATGATGCCAGCCACATGCGAAAGGCTTCCCTGCCACCTCGCAAAATATCCCGGGAGGCTCCATCGTCCGGTTCGAGAGGCCCTCAGGAGGTGACCTCAGGGGGGTTTTTTTTTATAAGTGACTAAACCCGCGTTTGACCTCAATCTCACCTGGTGGTAAGTGACGATGAGGTCGAAGATGAAAGCACACGGGTTTAGGAAGGAACTGGCTCTTTATACAATATTGCCGGAACACATTACCGCCGGAGCGGTAACATTTGGCGGCAGACTTTATATAAAGGGTGGTCGCTAGCCAGGCGGACCCAGAAGGGATCCTACCACCAAGCAAAATATAACGGTTGGAGACTGCGGGGACGGGGTTCGGGCGTCCCCGCAGTCTCCAACCGAGTTCCCCAATAATGGTGCGTTATTCCTATTGAGTTGCTTGGTTTCATTTGCAGTGCTTCAACTTCTGTCCTCCTCCTTATATACACAGCCCAAGTGAGGTCGTGCATGGGCTTGCTGTGGTCACCTTTGAGACTGTTTTGCCTAGTAATAGCTCGAAGTGCCAGACTCTGTTGACCGAAGAGCCCGGAAACTTATTAATGACGACATAAAAAATAAAAAATGACAGGCGCTAAAGAATCGTCGTAAGGTTGCTTGTTTGACAGTATTTTATCGGCTACATTCTGGTGAGTGTGCGAGTACTCTTTTTGACCAAATTGAACCCACTCCCTTTTACCACCGGACTACCAGACGCTGACAGTAGTTCCATCCGTACATAGTATCCTATATAGTGGTTTACTAAGAAGTCGAACAAACCGATTCGATAGTTCCCTTTTGGTACGGATTGCCAAGGTGTGGAACAATCTGCCTGCGTCTGTTTTTCCTGACCACTACAGTTCTGGTATTTTTATGTAAGTATCGAGTGAATAGGTTACTCGTGGATGGACGTGTACCACTTTAGTCTTTAAACGCAATTTCCATCAGGTGGCACGGACGACAAACATCCTATCCTTTCCCTATTATACAAGGTGTTCCTGTTGATTTCCCATAACACTAGGATATTAATGGGACCATGTAAAACAATCAAATAGCATGTGAATAATTTTTCAATTTTAATATTTTTTCTTTTTATTTTTCATACTAAATAAATCAAACCATCTTATGTAAAACAACTTTATGTGAAGTATGTCAACGCGGCATTTTCTATCCCTTTTTTATCGCTTTGCACAGGTACAGTTCGCAACGTTTTGCGTTGTACATTGTATGCAACGTTCCTAAACTTTTAAAATATTTTTGTTGTTTTTTGTATGGCTCATTCATATCATTGTCCATTGAATGAATGTGAAAGAGATTTTACAAGGGTGATCATTTATGAACTCATTATATTAAGATTGATGATATTTTGGAAAGTGTGCACTTTTGAGCCAGATATTCTTTGGCAAAAAGTATTTTTTTTAGGAAGGAACAAAACCTCAATGTTAGGGGATATCAAAAAGAACGCCATGTTTAAATAAAAAAAAATAGATAAGCACTTCCATAGAAATCAAGTAGAAAATTCGTGTATGGCGATTTTGCTTAGTGATAGGATCCCGTTAGGGTCGCCTGGCTAGCAACCACCCTTCATATAAAGGATGCCGCCAAATATCACCGCTCTGGTGGTGATATGATCCAACATGATCTTAATTTAGGTGAAATCATAGTTTATTACTAGCTTTTGTGCGCGATTTTACCATTGCAATTTCGAATCCCGCAGGGATTTCAGGATAAAAAGTATTGTATTCTATCACTATGCCAAATTTCATCGATATCCGTTGAGCCGTTTTGCCGTGTATGAGGAACAAACCTCCATACATCCAAACATTCACATTTATAATATTAGTAAGAAGTAAGATTACCTCTTTAACGAAATAGCACCGGTTTTTATTTCAAAGTATTGCTGTTGAGTATAAAAATCTACACACTGATCAAAATGATATAAATGGAAATTCAAACTGAAAATAGACGGAACACGTGATAAAACGATTGAAAAAAACCGTTCTGAAAATGAATCGCTAGTTCAAACTACAAAGTTTATTTAACCACGCCGTTCTAGAATTTTCCACCATTTCCACAGTTCCCAGTTACCTAACCATTGCTAAAAAAGGAACTACAAAGTGTAGTATTTCTGAACATCAAGAAAATGAGCTTGAAACAGTTGGAAAAATAAAATATAACAGAAGAAACAACGCTAGATAAAATAAATGTGAGTGTTGCTTTAAAGGTCTTTTGAGTTGAATTTAAACTTTTTTTTTAAAATATTAGGAATAGTAATCGTTGAAAAGATGAAATAAAGCTGAAGGTTGTATTGGATTAAATGCTTTATCACGGAAACTATCAGTCAGATTGAAAAAAACATGTGTTGTCCCAACAGTCAGGGACAGTAATACGCTATTAAATAGCAAATAATTTCTTGATGAAAATTTCGGGAAGTTAAGTTAAATGGGTGAAACCGCGCGCCACTGCAGGTATTAAATAACTGCCTGACACACCAACTATGTAGCTCGAAGCAAGTGTTGCCAACATTGTGTAATATACAGGGCTGTTCTTTAGACTCTGAGCTATTTTTATTTACATAATAAGTATCATTTGTAGAAAAACAATTTTTGCAAAAAAATGTATGTATTTTCTTTAAAAGGAAATTAATATATTTGCCTACATATTAAGCAAAGCTTAGGTCAATCTAAATGATGAATGAATATTATTAAAGACGACTACTCGCTACTACAAAACATTTTGTAGTACTACTTCGTAGTTTTATCAATGAAATGCCGTGTCGTAGTAGGTGCTTTCATCAACAGCGATTATTTGTAAAAAAGATGTGCTGCCATATCTTTTTTTTTCTACTGAACGATACTAAAATAAATATGGAGTTACATTAATATCGTATCAATGAAAATGACATTTGAATTTGGCTGGTGACTAAAAGACAGCCCTGTATATTGTGTTCGTCTGTGTAGGGCCGGCTTAGAAGAGCCCTACCAAATCTGGTTAAGCGTGTCGTAAAAGGCGACTAATCCGAGCGATCACCGCTTGGTGGTAGGACCCCTTCAGGGCTCGCTTGGCTAGCGACCACCCTTCATATAAAATCTGCCGCCAAGTATGACTGCTCCGGAGGTGATGTGTGTTATAAAGGGACAGTTCTTTCCTAAGCCCGAGGGCTTTCACTTACCTTCACTTACCACGGGCTTAGTGTTTAATAAAAATAAAATAATTAATAACTAAGCAAAATACTCGTACGTACCTACAAACAAACCTGGCTAGAAATCCCACTAAGGTACCAGCTGGAAAACAAACCCTTTTATATTTCGAACTAGCCACCGCGCGCGGTTTTACCCGCGTAACTTTTGATTCCGTGACAATTTCGGGATAAAATATAGCCTAAACGTTCCTCAATAGTTGGGCTATCAAATGCAAAAAGATTTTTTTAAATCCCACTTGTAGTTTCTGAGATTAGCGCGTTCAAACAAACAAAAAAACGAACTCTTCAGCTTTCTATATTAGTAAAGATAAAAAAACTGTGCTCCGCGAGACGCCGCGAACTCTTGGATTTGATAAACCTAATGTTATTTTGAGAGGGTAAATAATAGAATAATTAGCATTGCTCTTTTAGGAATGATAAATATAGTTGTTTAAATCTCGTACCTTGTATTTCCTGCTCCTTTAATAAACAGGAGCTAAGTAGATTTCATTCCGTTCATTTGGAGTGCACATTCGCAACCACTAATAAAGCCTGTTTCTAGCAAAGGAGAAACTAACATAATTTGATTATATTTTAATAAAACATAAACGGTCTAATGATTAAGTTTGTTAACTCTGGTTACAAAACCAAGGCATGGGTCTGGGTAACAGTCGTTTTTAATATAATTCAAAAACAGAACAGATATATCGTCTTCAAAGAGGTTCATATTCGTTCTTTTTGGTTATACCCACCGACAACCGATTGTTATAAATATTTTTTAATGAATAAGAAATATCTCAAAATACTATAAAATATATTTAAAATTTCATGAAAAACATCCTTCAGTGTATGCTTGTCTGAAAAGACACTCTGGTAAAATGTAATAAAATACGTCAAATTCCAAAAACAAATTAATGTGGAACGATTTATCGAAGAAAGCCTGTTACCAAAAAGTTAACGTAAAGATTTAAAGTCACCGAATTAGGTTTGTAAATGAATGCTTTTTAATGGTCTAAAAATGTTCCCGAGACCACATTAATAATCAACTTGACAGTTTGTTGGATTATTCAAATCAAGGTTTAGGAGTTTTAATTCAACCAGGATTGTTGGTTTGGGATTCGCCGAAATTGGGGTCTTAATATGTTTTCTTCTGAAATTGATACTCAAAGTTAATAAGTATCATTACTATCCGATTGTGGAAATATAAACATTTGTCATAAATGAAACACTTAACATGACGACATTACTTGTCTGGATTTTTTTATAGAAATGGGCGCGCTTTGATCTCATGCCTACCTGAAGTTTAGGGACTTTGCCCTACGTCAATTTTATGTCAGTTTTCGAATAGTGATTTTTTTGCACACCTACATCTAATCTATTTTTATCATTAACTAGCACATCTCATGACCAATAACATACCTACATATATCACTTGTGTAAACTAAGGTACGTTACATTTCAACGTTATTACTTCGTTGTAGTTTGTATTGGTATATTTGTAGAAATATAATAAAGTGAATAATTACCTACTTTCGCATACTAATCAGAAATTCAAAAAGAAAAAGTTAGAACTTTTAATTTCTGTTTACCTACAAATGTTAAAAGTTTTGTCTACAAAAAGTTTGTGTTAACAAGATAAATCACATAACTTAAACTTTACACAACAAGTTTTCACCGTCTGCAAAACTATAAGGTTTTTAATGATCAAGTCTGTTGCTTTATAAATGGTGTAATTCCCAGCGTAGCCGATGTTTAAAGAAATTTATATACTATCAATATAATATGGATCGATCCCCGTTGATTGACAAATATTTGTTAGTCAGACATTTGTTCATCATCACAACTCCGTGTATTGAGCCTACTGTGGAACTATGAGTCTCTCCTCTGGGTGACGAGGAGTTTTTAGGCCGTAATCCACCAAGCTGGCTCAGTGCTGGTTGGAGGATATCAGAATTTCGAGGCTGTTGAAATGACTTCTGACAAACCCTAACGACTACAGCACCCGGGACTGACTACTTAACTTGTCCTCCAAAGCACCGAAGTCGTCGTGAGAAATAAATGATCGGCGGTCACCCATCCTGATACCGGCCGCGCCGAGCGTGCTTAACCTGCGATATCGTCTGATATACACAGTAACTACGGCGCCACGATGACATTTGTTACTGATGGATTAATCCTCCGTTTGATCTCAACCTGAAATTTCATATGACATTTCCGAAGTAGTAGTATTTAGCGACAGACTTTATAGGAAGTGTGGTTGCTAGCCAGGCAGACCATGAAGCGGTCCTACAGCAAGGCAGGTGTTAGTCAGATTAGTCACTTTTACGACACGCTTATCAATCCACATGCTTGTAAGTACTATACAATTGTTTTAAAAAATTACACTTCAGTAGCTTAAAAAGTGATCCAAAATTAAATTCAGAGTTTTATTCGTATCTTAATAATTATAAATGAAAAAAACCTATCAAACCAACGAGGATCCCCAAAATCCTTTTTCGATGTCTTTGCTAAGCTTCATTTTAATCGAAGCTTTGACCTTAATCTTTGAGTTCCTCTACATTGTCTATGTATTAACTCCTCTGGTTTATGTGTCGCGTGTTATCAGCCAGACATCAGTAACACGATTAGGAAGGCTCTGATTCTGGACAGAGCCACGATTTCTCATCAGACAAACAAACAAACATTTGAATATGGGGGACGTTATTACATTTGTAATGTCAATTCGGCTGGATTGCTTCACTGTAGAGTTTGAACAGATATGTGAAAGTAAATATTGCATGTCACTTTGCGTGTGAGGTTGTAATATAAAGTAACGTTAACGTTTATGTAGATTTAAGAAAGATACTGCAATAAATAATTACTAAACGTATTTGGCAGAAATTAAGGTACACAGGAAGATTGCAGTATGATATTGCATAGTTTTTATTGCGATTGTAAGTTATTGAGGAAAACTTGCTATTTTCAGAGGTGAAACTACGTGTAGGCACCTTGTAATGTAGATACAGTTGAGACTCACTATACTAGGCGAGAAATAGTTTACAATAGTAGATCACTATTTTTACGCCATGAAACTGAAAAACTTATTCAATAAAAATAATGGTACGTCCAGTAAGTGTGATGAAAAAGGAATTCATAAATTCAATTACTAACGGATTCAAAGATAGATATCCGAACTGAAGTGTCTAACACATTAGCGTCAATTGTTATAAAACCGCCTTGAAGAAAATTATTGCTATTGAGTTTCTTACCACTTATTGTTGACAGAACTACTGTCTGAAGTAATTGTTAAATAATATAACTTATTTGAAGTGATTACTAACTAACTACATTATAAAAAATATGACGACTATTATTTACAAAAAAAATGTAAGCGACATATTTAATATATTAAAATCACAGCATCATAGGATTCATAGAAACACACCTAATTTTTTTTTTTGGAAATTGCAGCATTAACTAAAGTCTATATTTGATCCTTTCAAAACAATATACGAGTATTGAGTATACTCTTACCTATTGAAAATACTCCCGCTTGACTGGAGACCCATGTAAGTTCCGGTTTGATATCTATAAATTAAATTCAATAAATTTTAAAATATTGTGAAAGCTTCACTCTTACATCAATCATGGGAGGGTTTATGTTGCCTTGAGTTACATACTAGCGTCATCCGAATCTATATGGGTTTTAAGCAGCTTCCCTATCTGCCAGGTTTCTATATTCAGCAACGCCTTTTAAAAAAATAGTTTTTTTTATATTGAAACGCGACATAAAAGAAGGAAGAGCAGATTTCTATCGAAACTACGATATGTCTTCAATACGTCACATATTATCAATATTTACCATTTATTGTATACATAGAACAAATTCTATGCATACAATATTTTTTTAATTCAACGAATATCATAGGTAACAGAGCATAAATGTCGGAATCCAAAAGACGAGCTCTTTCAAGTAACTTTTGTACTTTGACAGAATTTGATCCAGATAAGCAAACTACCACAATATTTCTGGTTCAAAAATGGCCGCAGTAACTGTTTGACACTAATCCCTTCATAAGTTATCGATAGATCGGTGTACAGGTTAATAGCATGGAAAGTAATAGTCAATTTAACAATTAAACCCACTGAGGTTACAATTTATTCAAATACTCTTTTTATGCACAACTACCAGAAGCGTGCGGTTTTGCTCGGGATATTTCTGATCCTGAAGAAATACTAAATAAAATAACTATAATCTTCACTAAGAGCGCTTTCAGACCACAAGCCCCCCCTCCCCACTCAAACGTTATCATAGTAAAAACAATCGTTATTTGTTTTTTACATTTTGACATAAAGGAAATAATTACTAAATTCTAATAAATTATTCTGACGGAGCTAACTGGTTTACGTCATTTTCTAGTAATATGCAAAAACCAATCGGCATTGTTCATTTTTTTTTATTTGCTTTAAATAAAAAACTGTTTGGAGGAATAAGGTTTCTAATTAATTTAGTCGATTTAAAACATTGGGGTTTAATAGATTTTTAACAAAATACATTTGACCTTTATTTCACTTCGATGGCATCCAATAGCTTAAGATGTTGATTTGAATGATAAGTTAATGTCACTGATGACGTCATTACGTACTAATTTAATAAAATCAATATAAATTTATAGACACACTTAAAAATAAAACTGTTCAAATCAGACTCTCAAAATAGGTTAAAGATTAATATAACACAATAAAAATAATAGGTAAAAAAAATAAACAATGCCCATCCAATAACATACACATAAGTAATTATAAAATGCAAATTATTTGACGGTGCTAAACATATCTGTAATAAGTGTACCTGGCATTCAAAAGCACATGCAAATATGTATTAACGAAAATAAACGCCTTAATTCCTCATAATGAATGACTCTAAAAGACAATCTCATTATATAACATATTAACACCTCCCGTTTGCGGTCGCTCCCGAACGGTTGTGTCTGCGGCCGCTCCCGATTGTTCGTATTGCGCTGCCCTTGTTCCCTCCCCCGCACTCGTGCGGGTATGGTCCCAAGTTAAGCTCTTTCGGAAAGTTTTCTCTTGTGGAGGCTGTGTGGTGTCGGGGCTAATTCATCTGCCCTTTTCAGGGCGGACCCGGCCGCTGCCGGCCGAAGCATCGCTGATCAGGTGGATACGTAACCGTGACAACTAAGCCTGATCGTCCGCCGTTCATCGGCAATAGGTCCGTGTTAGGTTGACCTTTCTTTCAGCGCAGTTTGTGCAGCTACTTCGCCGTTCACCGGCACATAGGTCCCTCCAGTTAGGATTAGGGCTCTTTTTCAGAGTAGGATTAGGTTCCCCGGATTCGATGGAGGCCCCCATCGAATCCCGGGCTAGGCCCGGAGAATCGCAAGAACTCCGGGATGCGGTAAGTCAGATGCAACTCCAAGTCATTCAACTCCATCACATGTTCACGTCACTAAGTCAGCATATCGCATCAGCCGCTCAGGCACGATCTGCGACCCTCCCGGCCACTCCGCCTTCTCTCAGTTTTCCAACAGATTCTCCGGCGTCCCCAGATGTCGAGTGTGTTGATACTACGTCACACTTCATGTCTGTTGATTCTTCCGCGTGCAAACGGAAAACTACCCCGCCAGGTAGCGATTCCGACTCCGCTCTTTTAGTTCCAGAATCTCCTGCTCCGTTCACCGAGGTTCGCAAAAAATCAAAATCAAAGAAGAAGAAGAAGCAAGATGCTTCTTCGACTTTATCTCCATCCGTTTCAGCTGCTCCAGCCACTGTTCCTGCTCCGCAAAATGTCGCACTAGCGTCTGCGCCTGCGCCTTTTGTTTCAGCAATCCCGGCGTCACAGCCTGCGTCGCAAACAGACTTGGTTCCGCCGAAAGTCAAGTCTCCGCCCCCCGTCTTCCTACGGAACAAGAGCCGCTGGACCGAGGTCTCAGCTCTCTGCGGAACGCACACCCCGAAGATCCAGTATAGTAAGGCATCCAACGTGGGTGACTCTATTAAGATCTTAGTCTGTTCCATTTCCGATTTCAGGAATCTTACTCGGCTTCTTGCTGATCAAAAGCTCGAGTACCACACTTACGCCCTCCCTGAGGAGCGTAAGATTCGTGCCGTCCTCAGGAACGTGCCGTTCGAGCTCTCGAACGAGCAAATCCAAGAGGACTTGTCTTCTCAAGGCTTCCCGTCGAATCTGTGCACAAAATGCACAGCCGCCGTGGCAAGCAGTTCCCACTTGCGATAGTAATCCTAGCGAAGAGCCCGCAAGGGCAGTCCATTTTCAGAGCCAAGCCCACCGTGTGCAGTCTCTCCAACATCCGCGTCGAAGTTCCACACAAGCGTGGTTTCCCAGGTCAGTGCCACCGCTGCCAATTGTATGGTCATGCGGCGGCAAACTGTTTTGCTTCCCCTAGGTGCGTCATGTGTAGATCCGCATGGGACTAAGGAGTGCTCTCGCACTCCCGAATCACCCACCGCTCCGTCCTGCGTCTTGTGCGGCCAGTCAGGCCACACAGCAAACTTTCGCGGTTGCCCCAAGGCACCGCGTGCCACCTGGGCTACCGTGAAGCCCATCGAGAACTGGAGAGAGCGACCGCAGTCTAGCCCGGATGCTCCTCCAGTCAGTTCAAAGGCCCCTAAGGCCTTTACTTCTATCGTTCCAGGTCAGCGCAGCCGGGTCGCGACTCAATCGCAACCGGCCGCCAAACCGACTTCCCAGTGCCAGAACGCAAAAGGTTCTCAAGACCGCATGGCGTTCTGGATCCAGCTCGCTCCCATCGACGATTATTTTTTATGGATGAACTTAGCTACTACGACGCGGCATTTCATTGTTTACGTTTTATATATTTTTTATAGTAGCACGTAGACGTCTTTATTTTAATGGTATTCATTCATAATTTAAAGTGACCATGCTTTGCTTAATATGTTAGCGAAAAACGACCACTTTGGCGATGGGGTAAACCTATCTGCCTCAGACGCCAGTGGTTGAGAGTTCGATTCCCGCACGGAAAAGAAAAAAAAAATGTTCCGTGTCTGGGTGTTTATCTATTTATGTATTTATATTCTAGGTTCCCCCCTAGTTCGCTACATGGTATCCAATAACACAAGCTATGCTTACTTTGGGGCCATGTAGTTGGTGTGATTGTCTGGGGATTTTATTTATTTATTAACTTCATTGTAAAAAATATAAAACATTTTGTAAAATTCATTTCTATTAATAATACTTATAGTTTAAAAAAAATTCGGTCGGTGACTAAAAATAGCCCTGTAAGCTGTTATTAAGTTGAAACTACAAACCACTTCTAAAATTCAAGTTATGTGTAGCTGTTTTAACTGGACGTTTCGGTGTCTTTGCAGACAATATTGTGACGGGCGACTGGTATTCAGTTAAAAACGTTTTAATTGATATATTAATCATTCATGAAACCTTCAAACACTATGAAAAATGAAAAAAACATATTAAGCTTTGAAGGAGTTAAACTGTTAACATTCAAAATGTTTATTTGCACGAATTTACGTAATCACAATTGACGTAAACTCTTTATTTTGCCATTTCGTAATGAACAAGAAAATTGATTTTAGTCAATACAAATATATTTATATTAAAACTTAGGGTAAATAATGTAACTAATCGTGAAAGTTTAAATAAATAGAACGAACATTCGTACAATATCTGTTCCAAAATAAATTGCTCAAAAATTGGAATTATGGGTTAAATATACCTATAGATGTTAAAAATCTATATATATATATAAAACTTTAAACATAATAAATGAACATAATAATAAAGATCCATGTCTTTACGGTGGTTGGAACTTATGTATATGTAATTAAAACACTATGTATAACTGGTTCAATATTACATTATGAATGTAATGTGATTTAAATAAAACTACTTTTTAACCGGATTAATCGCGTATAATTTATATTTTGCATTTTAACTCGACGTTTATGTGTCTTTGCAGACCCCGTGGTCACGAGCGACTGAGTTATACGCGATTAATCCGGTTAAAAAGTAGTTTTATTTAAATTATGAATCGTGAAAACTTAAGACAATGTAATGTGATTTGCACAAATTCATAAGATTTTTTTTAATATTAATGAACTCAAATTCGAATGTAAATTTTCGTGGCTTACAGCTAGCAAACACAACTAAAAAGGTCCGAATATAGAACAAACGACTAATATGTGTTCGTAAAAAAATGTTACTACCGGGATTCGAACTCAAGACCTTTGACATAAAACGCTACACAATACAATACAAAACCTCTTTATTGCACACCATATATTATGAAAACATAATATTAATTTACACAGAATAAGATAAGATAGGTTACAAAGGGCGGCGTTATCGCTAAAAGCGATCTCTTCCATGCAACCTTAGAATACACAAGAATAACTATAGTAACTTGATGGTGCGGCTACAGCAGCTGGGATATACTTAGGCCAATGACCTCTCAATTGCGATATCAAATTTAAATACCAATAAATGAAGTGTATAAAACATAAAAATTAACATTTAACAATTGCTGCTTAGTTAAAGAATTTTTTCTTTACCTGAAAAAAATACAATTTTTTTGGCGTAATTTTTACTATGTATTTTAATTTTTATGCCAAGGTTACTTATTTTTTGTATTCAAAAAATAAGTAACCTGTGAATATTTGATTCATATATTCTGGAACACCCTGTTTCTAAATAAATAATAAATGAGACAATCAGTATGTTGTTTTGATTACCTGATAAAGCCCTGGAAAACCGTTGAAAATATTAGACAGCAACGACTTAAAACCACTCGTACTCAACATGAAGAATCTGAGCACAATACTAATAAAAAAATTGTAAGTTATATAATGTAGTCATAGCTTAGAAAAGCCCTACGATCATACAACTTTGATACTAGCGAGAGGCATTAAATAAAACCAAAGATTTAGTGTATCATTATCAGGCTACACAACAAAAATCAGATCAAAGGAAGCAATAGTTTAGTCACAGGAATATTTTTTAGTTTTTTATTAGTTTTATAAAAACACCTTGTATCTTCCCGATCATCTTATCGTAAATACTACAGGCATAGTTATCATTCATCGCGAAACTTCTAAGTGTCTGTCCAAATCTTTACAAAGGGTGTTTATATTTAAACTTAATTAAAGCTATTTAAGTTTTTTTTTTATCGTATATTTCTTGTTACCTTTTTTTAAATAGTTTCGGGTTAACAGTAGGCTAACGTTAACGTTAAATGAAACCACTTATAGTATATGTGGTTTCATTTAACGCCTCTTGCTTATATGAATGAACTTTGTTTATCTATACGGGCTATACAAATATAGCTTAGAAAGTCAGTCGTAAATGGCGACTAATCGGAGTAACACCCGCTTAGTGGTTTCTGGCTGGAGACCACTGTTCATATAAAATCTGATGCGAAATATCACTGCTCAAGTGGTGATGTATTTGGGCAATCAATATATATGAAACTGTTCTGTTACTGACTGAGTGACTGAGGTACTGAGTGACTGACAGACAACGTACAGCCGTAACTACTGGGCGTAGAGAGCTGAAATTTGGAACATACATTTTTTAGGGGATGTAGGGGTGCACTAAGGAAGGAATTCCCGAAATTCCCACGGGAACGGGAAATATAGGACTTTTTAGTTTGTATGAAAAATCTTATTCCTTGAGTGCACCGATGTGAAACTTGGTGTGAAGGTTTTTCAATGTGTGTCTGGTTGTGTTATGAAAGGAATTCCCGAAATTCCCACGGGAACGAAAAATATATGATGTTTTAGTTTGTATGAAAAAATCCCATCCCTTAAGTGCACGGATGTGATACTTGATATAAAGGTTCCTCAATAAGTGTCTGTTTGTATTATGGAAGGAATTCCCGAAATTCCCACGGGAAGGGGTTGGAATTTTTAGTCTTTAGCTTGAGTGCATGGGTGTGATACTTGGTATAAAGGCTCTTTCAGTGGGTGTCTGGTTGTATAGTTTCTGAAATTTCCACGAGAAGGGTAGTTAAGCGCATACGAAGTTGCGGTATAAAGCTAGTATTTTATAAATAGTCATTACCTTTCTAAGAGTATTACCACAAAAATCGATCGGGCTTCGATCGATGGTAGACTGAATTAGTTGAAGTCGATCGATCATTTCTACCAGACCGAAAAACGGCACACGGATTTAGGGTCAATCGAAGCCAGGTGACTGGTCTGGTAGCTTCAAATGATTGACGGACGGCTAACCAATCGATTGACGGTACTTGATTGTCTACTCTCAAGTACCTGTCTAGTACTTGATTGCCTAATGTATAAATAAATATTTCTGACACTCCCACATCATTAGGTATCTAGCCCAAATTAAGTTTCTTAAAGAACTTGTGTTAAGGATACTAGATAACTGGTATACTTAAGAAATATATAAACATACATATTGAATAAATAGGTAAATATTTTTTATTAGAATAAACTTAAATAAACATATAAACATCCATGACTTGACGACTAATATCTGTGTTCATCACACAAATATCCGCCGCCGCCGGGATTCGAACCCAGGACCTCTGGCATAGAAGGCAATGTATGATACCGCTACACCAGCCGGTCATAAATATAATAGTAGACTCCAGAAGATCAACAACTCGTTCATGGGTCAATGTGTACGCTTTTATAATAAAATTCCAAAATATTTAAGATTAACCCTTCGATAGATTTAAGGATATCATATAAGTTTTATTATATGATATCCGGATGCAAGAAGATTGTTTATTGTTATTGTGTATTTTTAAAAGACGATTGCTGTTAAGTTTCTTGCCACTTCTTCTCAACAGATCGACTTTCCGAAGTGGTGGTAGATTCAGTTCAATTTGTAAATTGTGACTTATTTACAATGTATTTAAATACTTACGAAATAAAGATTCTTTTGGACGACCGGCTGGTGTAGTGGTAACATACATTGCCTTCTATACCAAAGGTCCTGGGTTCGAATCCCGGCGGCGGCGGATATCGGTGTGATGAACACAGATATTAGCCGTCAAGTCATGGATGTTTATATGTTTATTTAAGTTTATTCCAATAAAAAATATGTATTTATTCAATACGTATGTTTATATATTTCTTAAGTATATCAATTATCTAGTATCCATAACACAAGTTCTTTAAGAAACTTAATTTGGGCTAGATAATGCTGTGTGAGTGTCAGAATTATTTATTATTTATTTATTTATTTTGACTTTGACGGGCGGTCAACGTTGATCGAGTAACCCCGACTATATACCATCAGTTTCTTTCGAATCGCGTGTCTAATCAAACAGCTCGATCGACGGCGACTAATCGATTCCGCCATCGATCGACGCCCTCGATTGACAATCGATCGATTGATGTAGTAGCATCCTACATCCGTGTGCCGAATTCGATCTCATCCTCATCTTTGTCATCTCCATTTAGTATCCGATAAAAAAAGTTAACTCGACATTATAAGCAAAGTTTTCAATGAAATATAATTCACCCCCTCGCCTGCGGCTCAGTCGTGCGTGGTCCATTATTTAATAATCTTATTCAAGCTACCTCAAAACAGCTAAATTATCTCCAAGAAACGTGAAATTAGGCTCTGATTGGACAGAAAAATGAGAATGAATAAAGAATAGCCATTTTTCTTGAATAAATGTTTAACTTCATAAATTAACTACGTAATCCAATTATTGAATTATGTCTAGGGGTTTCTTTTTTTCCAAAATAGGAATTCGTGTGTTGAATATTTGTTTCATTTCAAGTAGAAATATTACATACATACATACATAACGTCACGCCTGTATCCCTAATGGGGTAGGCAGAACAACAGAGGCTATAAACTCATCTGATGTCACGTTTGACAAATTTGGGGGCATTATAATGATGGAGAAAGACTTGCAGTGATACGGGGTCTGCCTATCACCCACAAAAACGTCAAAAAAACCTCCGTCCCTTAACTGACTTTTACAGTATGCCCGGGAAGAGAAGCAGCTGGCACATTCTATGTTTTTCTTTCGCTCCCACTCCAGCATGGAAGGTACAAATATTATTTTGTTGGTATTTTGAGTAACCATTTAAAATAAATAAATCCTTATTTTTAAATATGTAGTTATATAGCTGCATCAATGTTTTTTTGGTTGTATTAACTTCAAACTAACCTGGTGGTAAATAACGGTGAAGCCAACGATGAAATAACTATAAAAATATGGCTGAAACTATAACTTACTAATTTTTTATTAAAACAGCTATGATGATATTGGTACACTGGTGGTCTTCTTACCATAACTCGGTAGTATAGTTAAAGTTATTTTAAATATATTAATAAATCATTACCTATTATCTGGAACTGTACAGTGAATGACGTTATTTTATATTCGAAATAGATTTTAATTTTTCTTTAAATTTTTTTTAATTTTTAAAAAAAAAAATCTTTTAATTTTTAAAAAATTAAAACAAGTCTTTTAATTTTTTTTATCTTGAATATGCTTTTTTAAAGTTCCTGTTCCTTATAATTTTTTTCAAGATAATAGTAAAAAATACCACAAAAATAAAGTGTTTTTGTATTTTAAAATGCTCCTAATATCTATCGTTATACGTGATGAAACCCGAAATTGTATTTTATCATAATGTAACAATAAGCTACAATTTTGAACTATGTCTTATTACTCGCTCAAAAACTAATTATTGAAGCCTCCAATTTACCCTTATAAGACTATATTGTTGTCAAGTATGTTGCATAAGAAATTACCAACTTTTGAAGTAAATTAACCATATTCTGGAATAGGTATTCTACCAGTGACGTCGTTCGTAGCAAGCACAGCATAGGCCGAGGCCTACGCACGCCTACGCGGGGCGCGGCGTAGCACCGTAGCACCAACCATAGCTTCCAGCACTTAATATAAAAGGCACTGAGGGCGTCCATATAGGGTCATTCGGCTTTGGTCTTCGAAGCGCGCAACACGCGCATTTATTCCCCGCGTCCTTTGTGCTAGTGCCGCGAAACTTACGATATCGCAGGTAAGTTTCAAACTTTTAGAAGTTTATTTTATTACTTTTCAGCGTTAATGGAACAGAAAAATAGGGTTTTAAAATTAGAAATAAGCATTTGTTATTTAAAAGTTAATATGAAATGAAATATTTTTAAAACAATTTGGTTTACAAAATGAAATATGCAGCGCTTTTAAAGCGGCTTTATTCTCTCATTTTTATAGGCGAAAATAAAATAATAAGTAATTTTTAATATTAAACAGTAAAGCCAAACAAATTATGAAGTACAAAAGGCTGGTGATAGCCGGGAGGGTGACCGCTGACCTGTGAAGTGTAGCGCGTTCTATATAAAACATACTTTACTCCGATGCAGCAAAACTTACCAAGAAAGTTAAATATTAATTATATTTTACTTTAATTTATTACTTATATAGCTTTATAAAAAAAAAGTCGATACCTACTGATATAAATAACAAAATAAATAATATATATAGAGTATAATAATATACTCACTCATGGAGTAGGTGAGAAAGCTTCATATTAAATAAAATCGTTTCAAAAATGAAAAGTAATATAATAAAACAAACTAAGTATTTAATTATAATAACATTGTCAAAAGCCTTCCGATTTTTTACTATATTAAATTTTTATCTTACTAAGTGTGAATATTACTGTAATTATTATAATAGGTACCTACGCATACAATGACTTGACTTTGTATGTTAAATTATACTTATCAGCAGATATCACGGGTTGATATTTAAAGAACAACCTATAATTCAATATATTTTTTTATACAAAGAAAGCTACTTCCTAGAAAAAAAAGAAACAAAAAAAGTTTTAAAATAGCTTTCCATTCAACTAAACAACAATTTACAGTTATCGAACAAAAAATAAACATTAACTTAAGTTTAAAATAAAAATACTTCTGTTATTGCACTATGATTACGTGACTATGATTGTGTGCATATAAAAATAAAAATAAAAGTACCAATAAAACAACTCGCTATTTATGTTAATTCAAATTAATAGCAAATGGTTTCATTAATGACAATATTAATCATAACTTTTGCTTGGTTTATATGGCTTATATGGCTTTCAGATTAAACTTCAATCAGCTCATTAAATCAAAAACTAGTTTTTATATGAAAATTTAAAGAAAACGAGTATGTAAACCAAGGTATGGATTTCTGTATTTTTTTTCTGTATGATGTCATACCGTTAAATTAGGTGTATTTAAAAATAACAGTACAGGAATTCATACATAAATAATTTATTTTTGTAGCATAACTGATTTTTTTTTTCAGTTAACTGAAATTTTCCGGTATTAATATTAATATTGATATTAAAATTTTATTTTTAAATAAGTGTAGAATGTTCGATAGTTTAGTTGCAAGCCTATGAAGCGTAGGGACATATGCTGACCTATACATTTCGGTACAGAAATTAAATATGTTAAAATATTTCAGTACTAAAAACATCTACAAAAATTAATCCGGTATACATTATTTGGGTACTGATATAATTAAGTTAGAATTTATTAACTTGTGCAGGTATTGTGTTTGATGAAGCAGTACACTAATAAGGGTGCTGAAATTTGACAAGTAGTATTTAAAAAAATATACCGATATGCAGTCCCTGATGTAAACATGCATTACAAACTTTTATAGTTTGTAATGCATGTTTACAAAGGATAAGATTTTTTATTCATACATATTGGCCCATATTTGTACCGCGATGTTCATGGGCACCAAACCAAAGAATTGTAAAATATAGCATATCTTTTCATGATTAAATTCTATAAAATAAATATGATCAGTATTTATTAAGCCTCTTCTCAAAATCATTAAATATGCTCGTAAATAATTTTTGACATAAAAAAGCTTTTTGACAATGGTATTTGTCATTTGTGCTATTGTGATAACACTGTAGCAGGTGTCAAAATTGTATACAAAATTCTCCGAAAGAAGCCTACAATAATCCACGAAACTTTACCATTTTCCATCGAATGTGTCAAATAAATATTAACATTTACTTTAAGTACTTCTCCGTAGAATTCAATATTCTTTGTTTTTAATTATACTGAGTGATATTAAAAAAAAAATTACCTTACAATTTTAAACATATTTTCGCTCAAAAATGTAGATTTATCCTTCGTTCCTGTATTATACTTCATCATCATCATCATAATATTAAGGTTATGTATGATATATAACATTTACACAAAAACAAATTGTATTGAGTTATTTTATCAAAATATTTATCTTTGATTGTTCTCACTAAAATATTTAAATCCGAACATAGCGTTATGTAACAAAGTAAAGATAACCCTCGTTATCTTTACATTGCTGACATCTAATCAGAAGCTCATTTATGCCAGTTCTATTTTTTTTATATTAGACCATTCGAATCTAATAGAATATTCGACAAATTATGTGAAAGCATTCTTGGCTACGTCTAAAAAATATTGCGGAAAAAATTGTCCAAATCATAAAATAATGGCAATTAGTTGGAGCAAGATCTGAGTTTCTAACTGCAGCTCATATAGAGTTACAACGATTTCGATCGTGATTAAATGGTGAAAATCAATTTCGACTCAAGAGATGGGTTGTTTCACTGCTAACTTTCCCATCATTTTTGTAAGCACTTGCTGTTATTGACACTAGCTGTTATTGTTGGACCAGACCTGAAAATAGTACAGTGAATAGACCACCAAACTGTCAACATTAACTATTTATAGTCAAGCATTGTTTTAGGGCACTCTTGCGGTGCTTGACCTGATGTCAGCGATTGACTTTTTCGGCTATTGCAAAGAATCCACTTTCGCCACATTATATAATTCAACGCAATATTCTTTCATTTATGTAGCCATTCAGAATCACAACACTAGTTTCAACACGCAACTCTTCTTCTTCCAAACAATTTATTTATTTATTTTTTCTTTATTGTACACAAAGATAAGGAATATTATTATTATAATTTTAGATATATAGTACAATAGCCGGCCTTATCATCGAAGGTTGATCTCTTACAGACAAACCTCATAAGACACACATCTTATCATATATTTTTGTTCCTCAATCACGGCAGACCAGCTCAACGGATCTGGATGACAGTCGCCCAAGTCATAGTGTGTAGCGTACTTTTTATCCAGAAAAAATATATGGTTCTCACGTAATAGATTTATTCAAGAAAGATTTTGGTTTCGCACCTTGGCACTTCTTAGTGTGCGCAGCTAGTATTTTAAACCATGCATGCAACTGTTTAATTTGGGGAATGACGTTTAAAACAAATATACCACTGATCATAGTTCAAGATGCGAACGAAGTCGCGGGCATCATTTAGTTTTTACTTTCCTTTTCTGCGGTGAGGTAACGTTAACATGCCGCTGCTTCCACGGGAGACCATTCACGTAGTTCATTCAAGCCAAAATTTTCATAAGGAAATCGTTTAAACCAAAAATGCATGGTGGGTTCATTACCACCTTTTCCGACTAAGCTGATTTAAAAAAGTAAAAGTTTGAAAATCAAACGTTTTTAAAAAAACAAGAACCATATTGGTATCGTAGTAGTATATGATAAAAGCATCATTCAAAAATCTAACACCATAAAGGTTTATGTAACACATTAAAGGTTAGGTTTTATGTGTAAAAATACCCATTTCTTTAGAACGGCAATTTCATACTTTAGTCCCTACTTATTATTAAACATGACATAAAAAATCTATGTTAACTTCCATTCTTTCTAAGCCAAAACGAAAAAAACTGAATAATGTATAAAAGCTGGCTACTCAGAAAAGACTGCTTCTATTTTTTATGATGATAAGAAACGCAGCCAATAAGTGAAGGCATAATAAATTCCATCTTCTAAGCGAAACTGTTATAAAAATAACTCTTACTTTGCGCTATTTTCCCGTTCAGAATGAATTATTTTAACGACAACACAAACAAGGTGTTAATTTTTTGATAATAGCAACATTTTTAAAAGGGAAAGGGGTTGAATTTAGCTTTAACTTCTATTAGCCAACTCATAAAACCGCATTAGAAAAAGGTTTAATTGTTTTTTATGAGTTGATGGTAGCTATTTTGTTGCGTAGGTACAATTTTATCTAAAAGTTGAGTTATAATAAATAATAATGGCAAGAAATATATTATTGTATGTTCATCTGTTCTCACGTAACAAAAAAAATCAGTGAATTAATCAATTTTTAAATGTATTTAATACATATTCATTGTGATGTTCAGATGATACAATGGTTTAACAAATCTAAATAAAACATTGTTTACTAAGCTTTAGGATAACGTGCCATACGACAAAGGCTATTATCCTAACATCAGTACGAAAATTAAAAATTAAATTAAATTTGCTTATTTAAACTTAAATAATATCCACGGACTAAGCTCCGACAGCGGGTATCTCAAAATTCTCTATTTATTGTCATTTTATAAAATCTAAAAATAAAATTCCTTTTTTTCTAGAACTTACACGTTTAGAAATCGGATGTCTTTACAGGTACCTCTTCTTAATATTCTATACAAGCTTTAAAAGTAATTAAGAGTATAATTTTCCAAACGAAAACTTTTAACTTCTCGAGTTAAGCCCTTAAGCGTTCTGTAAATGTGAAATCTTTTCGGCACTCTACATTAAACCACCAAGTCTCATAAAAAATAGACCTGCAGGCCATTAATAAACGATTCTATTGAAGAGTAAAAGGAAGTGCCTACGTATTAGATTTCGGCCATCAATATATATAAAACTGTTCCGTTACTGACTGAGTGACTGAGGTACTGAGTGACTGAGTGACTGACAGACAACGTACAGCCGTAACTACTGGGCGAAGAGACCTGAAATTTGAAACATACATTCTTTAGGGTATATAGAGGTGCACTAAGGAAGGAATTCCCGAAATTCCCACGGGAACGGGAAATATAGGACTTTTTAGTTTGTATGAAAAATCATATTCCTTGAGTGCACCGATGTGAAACTTGGTATAAAGGTTTTTCAATGTGTGCCTGGTTGTGTTATGAGAGAAATTCCCGAAATTCCCACGGGAACGGGAAATATATGATGTTTTAGTTTGTATGAAAAAATCCCACTTGGTATACTTACTTGGTATAAAGGTTCTTTGAGTGGGTGTCTGGTTGTATAGTTTCTGAAATTTCCACGAGAAGGGTAGTTAAGCGCATACGAAGTTGCGGGATAAAGCTAGTCTTATATAACCTAATTATAATTTAACGATTGCGTCATAGTCATATGTAGTTATGTTTAATAACCAGGTTGTAGACGTGCCATTAAAGCCTAAGTAAATGGCAATAAAGGTTATTATATTGCTGGCAATTCAATAGTAAATGAATAACTCCACAGGGTCAATTATCTGCTCCAAACTTAACTAGTAATAGTCGATTTAATAAAAAACCGTCGTACAAAGTAAGTGTGATTTTTAACCGACTTCTCGAGGATTTCAATTCGTCTGTATGTTTTTGTCTTTGTTACACGATATTTCGGACAATTATGAATCGATTTAAAAAAATATTGTTTCATATGATAGAAGATACTTTATGGTATAATTTTCATCGAAATATAAATTTCATCGAAATCGGTTAAGTACTTCATCGAAAATTTCAAATTTTGAAAAAATATGTAGGTATGTTTTCGGAGAATGTTTACATTGATGACATTATAACTCAGCCAAAGTTTTGACGTGAAGTTCGTTGATTATATACAATCTGGATGAAACATAAGTCTTAAACTCTTAAATAAATAAATGAACAGATATATTATTTGTATAGCAATATTTTAAGATAAGTTCCTTGCAAAACTCTAACTTATGATCCCCGAAAAGGCTTAATTTTTAATCCTTGTAAAAAGCTCTTTGACAGTTAAACGTAGCACTTAGGGTGTTCGTAAAATTTTTTAACAACATACAATACAAAATTTTTCAAATAAACGAATCATATTTGCATATTTTTGCCTGTTCTCACCACATTTCAGTGCGACAGCGCTATTTTAGGAGTTGCAAGTTGTTAACAAGTAATTTATCATTAAATAACTGTTCTAAAGATTTAGAATTATAGGAAATTAATATAAAAGAGGACCTAAACTTGAACAAAAATTGCTACTACTATCGAAATTCCTGAGTTACTACAGAATAGATCATTCCAAATTTAAATTGCTATCAACAGCTCTCACTAAGAATGCTTTTGCTACGTGAACCGATAAATTTTCCGAATTCGATTGGTTTCCAAGTGAAGCTTTAGATTTATTAACTATTCTGTCAATTATTAGACAATGTCCACGGTTCGTCACACTTATTCCACAGCCGGAATCAAGGACGATTACAACTTGAAAATTTGGTTCACGTACCTTCGTTGTAAAATTATTTGATTATGATTTTAAAAATATACCGAAGTGGATTTCGGTCCTAATTTCAGCACCGCTTTGCATTATAATAGAATAGAACTGAATCAGTTTATGGCATTAAGATAAATAAATACAAAAGTACTCGGTCTATAATAATATTGTCAGTTACCAAACTAGGGACACCATGTAAAATATAATATAATTATAAACAATAAATTTCTGTTACGAAACCTGTTATTGAAAGCTAGGAAAGATGCCAACACTTTTTCGGGACATATACTTTTCTCGAGTGATGATGTAAAAATTCTTATTTGGATCGTAAATTTCAAATCATCAAAAAAATACGATGCTACTCCTCCGTAAAGTCTCCATAGATACCCATAAGAATACTTAACTAATTCCTATTTGCTTTAATAAGCTGCTTCAGCTGAAGCAATTAGCAATTAAAAGAAAAACTAAATTTTTATGGTTTCTGAACTTTTTACACACGAAGGTTCTATGAGATACTTCTCTTAAAGTTCAAAGTTCTTCAGTAAGAGCTGCCAAGGTTTAACCGAATGCAATTATCTTTGTGATATACTCATGCAGCTATAAAAGATAAAAATGGCCGAGTAAATTATATGTCAACCAGGTGTATTTGGTCCGTATGTTCTAAATGAAATATCGCGCTGCCAAGCAGTGTTTAGTGGGCTTTATCATTTTCTTGCGTTCGTAAAAGATGTATTTTCTCAGAATACAAAAGTGTCGGTCGATGTAATTAAAAGATACTTTTATATTTCTGAACGTAATATCTCAAACGAACAGTCCGCGGTACCCAACAATAACTGCTTTTCTTTCTTTTGAGAATTGATACAATAAAAATCTGTACAATTATAAATCTTAGGGCAGGGAATTGTTGTTTTGCGGCAAAATTATTGCTTTTAAATATGATAAACATAACTTTTTATATAATTTTTTATGTACATACTACAAATAAATATAAAACAAAGAAATATAATTAAATCTTATGGAAGTACTATTGTCTTGGTGGACGCACGGGACGGAACCCTTCATCTAATATATGAGTCCGACTCGCACTTGGCTGGTTTTTTATCATAACTAAACACAAAATAAACTTTTTGCACGGCGTGCTCACTCGCTCACTCCCTGTACCTTCGCAATTATTTTATTGATCATTTTGACGCAAATTTAATCATAGAAAAACTCTTTTTTTTCTCTCTTTAAGAAATAACTCCTTAATTCTTACATCATAAGTATGTACAGTTTCTCTAAAGCTAACTGAATCATGTTAGTTACTTCAGTTATAAAATAAAATATATAGTTATATACTTAGTAGGTATTCTGAAAATAAGAACTCAGATAAATAAAACGAATGATAAAAATGTTAAAATATCCGATCAATGAAACTCTTATTAAAATTTAATTAAGTAAAACTCAGCTTTGAATTCATCATCATCATCATCTCAGCCCGCGCTAGTCCACTGCTGGACGTAGGCCTCTCCCAACGCGCGCCACCGAATTCGGAAGACTGCATTGTAACATTATTATTGAAGCATGTTAAAAATGAATAATGAACAGTGAAGAATAATTGCGTCTTTGGAATAAACCCCACAAATTTTACATAAAAGCTCTTCATTCATTAATAGCTATTTAATTAGGAATTAATTTTACTTATTTGTTATCTCGGATATTCTAATAAAGTAAAGAAATATGAGGTTATATATGAAATGCTTTTGAAATCCTCGGGAATGTCCCTTCAATTACGTTCCGGGTATTTTATTAAATTTTCATCAAGAGGCATTATTAAAATCAAGTTTTAAGTTTAGAGTCGTCTGTTAAATAATTGTTCACTTGACAAATTTTAGCACACACTTGACCTTTGGAGGTGCGAATTAAAAAATCAAAGAATGCAGAGCACTAGAAATACCGACTTCACGTCAAACCTTTGGCAGATTAAGGTCGGCTCTGTAAATATTCTCAAAAGTCATACATATTTTTCCAAAAATTTAAAAATGTTCATAAAGTACTCAATCGATTTCGATGAGATTTATATGAGAGTACCTCTGATGTATCCTCTATCATATGAAACAATAATATTCAAAATCGATTGATAAGTGTCCAAAAACAGTGTAACAAAGACACAAAAAAAACATACACACCAATTGAAAACCTCCTCTTTTTGGAAAATACCCTTCAAATACAGGGTGCACTAAATATACCATATTTTTTTCTTGTTGCGCATAATAAAAAATGTGTTTGGTATAAAATCTAAAAAATTATCATACATCAAAGTTAGAGATCACTACTTCTCTCAACAATAAAATTTTCAATTATTTATACTTCAGTTTACAGTACAAATGGTAAATGAAAAACAAAAAAGGTATGTACAACTTGGCGGTCTTAATCAAAAAAGTTACCTTACATTATATATTATTTTTATCTGTGGTATGTGAAAATACATAAAAATTCAAAAGCAATTCAGAATTTCATTCAAAATATATTTATTAGTATTAAGTAATTACTAATAATGCTTTTAACCAAACTCTCCAATATCAGGTCTGACACCATATCAGTGAAATTCCCACTAAAATACCATAATTATTATTTTGAACTATGTGAACTATATTCATGAAAATTAATTAAATTTTAAATACCTGTTTCGTGGTTTGTCCTGTTTTAAAACTTGATTAATAATTCTGAATATCAACACAACCGACAAAACTAAACAGAGCAGTGAACTTTGATGACATATGCAACTATGTGCTTTGATTGTTTACCTTAGCTGTATATTTAGTCTGTGTTATTTCTGGTAGAGAGAGCGAAGGATAACTCACAGATTCATATGCGACCATCAATATAGACTCGAATCGACAAGATAAATATTACTTTATAGTTTTATCCTATCATGTTAGCTAGCATGCGCACCATCTATACTTTAATATATAAAGCTGAAGAGTTTGTTTTTTTGTTTGTTTGTTTGAACGCGCTAATCTCAGAAACTACAAGTGGGATTTGAAAAATTCTTTTTGCATTTGATAGCCTAACTCTTGAGGAATATGCTATATTTTATCCTGAAATTCCCACGGGATCAAAAGTTACGCGAGTAAAACCGCGCGCGATGGCTAGTAATAGATATAATTACTCGATTCGATACCATGATTAAGCCCACAGAACCAAAAAAGCAATATTCTAAAAAAAAAAATATTCTAAGTGCCTTATTGTAAAAAAATATTGATATAAAGGCACGAATTCTAGTTGTCGATGGTCGCATATTATAGTAAACTGTCGCATGTAGTTTTACCTCCGTATCTTTAGATCAAAGGTAGCATATGAATTCCTCAAGAACTTCTTGACGCAAAATATTTTTTTCGCCCCGACAGTAAAAAACAGACATAGGTTTTGTTTTATGTTAGTAGAGATTCATAGAATAGAATAGAATATCATTTATTTGCAGAAAATGGTAGTAAAAGGTTCTTAAATACAGGGTTGATTTGCAGTCACCAGCCAAATTTAAATGTTAGTTTCTTTGAAAGAAGAAATATGGAGCCACAAACTTTTGAAAAAAAAGTCGCTGTTGATGAACATACCGAAGCGGCATTTCATTGATAATACTACGACGTAGTACTACAAGATGTTTTGTAGTAGTGCATAGTTGCCTTTATTTTAATGGTAAGTTAGAGTGACAATGGTTTGCTTAATATGTTAGCGGATATATTTATTTCTTTGTTAAAAAATAAATCCTTTATTTGAAAAAATCGTTTCTATAAATGATAAAAATTGTGTAAAAAGAAATTGGCCGGTGAGTACAAATCAACTCTGTATAGTACACCACAATCTGCAATTTCTGTCCATTTTTAAATTTTACTTATGTTCAAAAATAAAGGTTATGTCATATTTAGCATCAAAATAATACAGTACAATCCAATCTGAATACTGTTCGAAATTATAATTTTTTAATTATAAACCTATCACATTTACAAAAAGTAAATCTATGAAGTCAAAACTTATAAGCTAACTTATTTTAAATTATATTATTAAATGTCGTAATTATTAAAGCTACTTTATATCATTTTAAGTTTAATTAAGTAGTCGCTAGAGCTTTTGAAATGTTGCACTAATAGCCTTTGAGACTATTAGAGCAACATTTTTCAGTTGCATTGCTATCCTGCAACAGTGAACACTGATTAAATTAAGTTACATAAATTACCAAAGCTGATTATTATAAATTTTGTAAATTTTCATACAGTAAAACTAAAATGCATATTAACAATGTTTTTAAGTTTTTTTGCATTTAAAATGCTCAATTATTCTTAAATAAATGAAAAATGTGATAAATAAAAATTACCCGACCAGGATTCGAACCTGGGACCTCTCGTTTGCCGGACGAGTGCTCTTCCACTGAGCTACCGGGGCCTGGCGGTATGCCTCGAAATTACTTACCACATTTTTGTTTTTACGTTATATTGCTAACGTAGCTCCATCTAATGGTATAGCTTTACGCTTTGAAATTACGACCTTCTGGCATAGGAAGTAGTGTCCATTTCTACTACACCATCCGGTCATAATTATTTTGCTTGTGCAAGTTTTTTTTTAGGTCAATGATATATTTGTGCCAATGTTCTTTTACGTTTTTACAATAAACTTACGAAAAAGATTTAAGATTCACCCTTAGATAAATTTAAAGATAAACAAGTTATGTGAAAAGGGCTACTAAAGTTCATACATGGACGATAAAACTCCTGTGAAGCACTGTTATCTTTAAAACTAGCCACCGCGCGCGGTTTTACCCGCGTAACTCTTGATTCCGTGGGAATTTCGGGATAAAATATAGCTTATAACCTTTCTCAAGAGTTGGGCTATCAAATGCAAAAAGATTTTTTCAAATCCCACTTGTAGTTTCTGAGATTAGCGCGTTCAAACAAAAAAACAAACTCTTCAGCTTTATATATTAGTATAGATATGTTATTGCTGTTGACTTTCTTGCCACTTCTTCTTAACTGATATACTTTCTGTATAGGTACTTAGTTAATTTCAACTTGTAAGCTATGTGTCTTATTTCAAGTGTGTATACAGGGTTATTGTTATTAAATCTGCCACCGTTGAGAGGTTAAAGAGTAGGTCAAAAGACTTTCAACAGATAATAATATAATAGTTATAACCACTTTTCCAAAAAACCTGTTTTGAAATATCAAACTTTTTGTGATTCTACAGTAGAAACCTATTAATAAAAACAAACCCTGCATAATTTCAATAATAATGAATATTTTGACTTTGACTTTGTGTTATGGGATCACAATTAAGTTGTATTCCAGTATACTGCACCCGGTACAGCTGGTTCCGCTGGAGCTCGAACCGACGACCCCTCATACCAAAGGCGATCGAACACACATCCAACCACGGAGACTGTCTATGTTTTGCTAATAGAGTATGACATGCGTGGAAAATAATACATAATAAAGATAGATTGATTCCGGATTTCAATATTCAATGGACTGTCATAGGTAAAAGTTACGACCAACAGATTGTAGGTATAAGAATAGTAAGTACCTACCTAAAGGCGCGTTCCCACTGAAACGTGACGACAGTAATGGTGTAGTTTTAAGTGTCGTTGCTTATAAAATGTAGGTAGATGTGCTTACCTTCAGAACGATACGGTAGACGCGACCGTAATCGCGCCCTATTTAGTTGTAACAAGAAGTTGAATACTGAAACGATTTTTAGCTACGCTTGGTACCTAAATATATTGCGGCATTAGAGAATAAGCACTTCAGACGACACATCGAATTTTTTTTAACAGATATTGAAATCGTTTCAAAAATCGATAAAAAAATAATGGTATAGCTATGTAAATTTTGAACAACCAAAGTTGGGACAATAGTGTGAAGACAATCTTTTAGTTATTTCTCGGCATATTGATTTCATAACTACGTGGTAATTTAAGAAAAAGTATTAATTATACGCGTTTTCGAAAACAAAAAAGCTATCGAGTCAAAATCATTAAATCATGTTTCTGAGCAAACAAGTAGCTTCGAAAAAGTTGGGAATCATCTCGAAGGTACGGCGGTACTTGGGCCTGCACAGCTTCTTAACTTATACACAGCTCAAGTGCGATCATGCATGGAGTACTGCAGTCATCTTTGGGATGGTTAAGCTAAATATCAACTAGAAGCGCTGAACTCCGTTGACCGAAGAGTCCGTAAACTAATAAACAACGTCGACCTTACAACCAAAAAACTGCAGATCCTAAAGCATCATCGTAAGGTTGCTTGTTTAACCGTGAATTACAGAATACATTTTGGTGATTTGAAAATGCTCTGTTTGAACAAATTGAACCTACATCCTTTTACCATCGGACTACTAGACGCAGACAGAACTTCCGTCCGTATTTGGTAGACATTCCGAAAAGTCGAACTAAGCGCTTTGACAGATCCTTTTTGATACGGGTCGCCAAGGTTTGGAATGAACTGCCTGCGGCTATTTTCCCTGACCAGTATAGTCCTAGTACTTTTAAGCGTCGAGTGAATAGGTTTTTCGTGGATGGACGTGTATTTTTTTGTTTGTTTTTCCGCCAAGGAAATTCTTTTGGCACCCCCTAAAGCAAGCTTTACCCAGTAAAGCAAGCTTTAGCGGGAGGAGGATGAATCCTGTTACGGACGAATGGGCATTCTACTAGCTGTTAACCCCAGTGGCTAACGGAGTATAGAGTGACCAGACAGTGTGGTGACTCACTCAGATCCTCCTGAGCATACCCACTAAACATCCCCCTTTACTGAGCCACCTTGATTAAGGCCATTGATCATCATCGGAGCGACAGTGTACCACCTTAGTCTTCACTTAATGTTCACTTAACATCAGGTGTCATGGAAGACAAACGTCCCACCCATACTTTATTTTAAAAAACCATACACATATCGAAATTTCAGATCCGCTCGTCTCGTCACATTCTCAGAGTATGCGATGAAAGTGATGCAATTTTTTCAATTTGTCGCCTTAAGTATATTACCTAAAGAACGGATAGTAAAAAGCAGTTTTAGTTACACTTCCATTAAAACAGTTATTATCGTTTTTCTTTTATATCATACTTAATAGTTCCATGGACGGTTTTCATTCATTTGTATTCATGCCATTGCCTTTTTTAATAGTTCAATTAAATATTCATTAAGCCATAAAAATATTTATATGGTTGTGTCTATTTTAATGGAAATTTATTGGCATGTTCTGTGTATTTTATATATACTTTTGACAATTACCTCGAAATTTTAAGACTTAATTTGCTCACTGTAAATTTCTCAAAAATTATCAGAGGCATATTGCTGCTTTAATAAGTTATTACTCAGCCTTATATTAATTTATTTGAAGAATCATTTATTGAATATCCAAGAATATACTGGATAAGTTTTCACGCATGTTTTATTCACTAAAATGTACGGTGTCCAAAAAGGAACCAAAATATTGTGTTCCAATTGATAATATTGTAAGTAATTAAATATTATCAAAGCACGTTAAAACAATCTGTTTAATTTGTGAGTAGGATTTTGAACGTTTTCAAACAGAACACAATATGTATCAAAAAACAATTTGTTGTTTTCATTTAATATAACCTGAAATATTATTATTGGTAAATTAAATTATAAATTAATACCTCCTTTAATAATTGTCAATGTAAAGTAATTGGACTTTCATAATTTCGCAAATACCTACTATTTTATAAATTCATTTATTTAAAAAAAACATTTTATTGATTGACAGTTAATATTTCAAGAAAATAATTTATTATTACATTATTTATTAGTAATTATATTAAAATAAAAAGCAAACCATAACGTTTGTTTTTTTCGAGAGCTAGACTTTTTATACAGTACATTTTAAAGGCAAAAGTTGTTTATGGAATTAAACAGTTTGCGTATTACGTTAGTTGTAATAAATATCCCCTGGGAGTCTCTGGTACTGTTTACTGCACAAATTTGGATGAAACAAACAAACCGCATCAACTACATCCCTGGGGTGTTTACTTATAAACTTGTTAAAATTTAAAATTGTTTGACCGTTATCACTTCAAAATACCTTTTTTATTTTCATAAGTAGTTAATTTGATCATAAATCCAAAGTTTTCAAATTCAAACCAAAAGTAGTTATGCGAGTTGCTTTTATACGTTTAGGACCTGCCCTAAGCAAATGTTGATTATTAGCATTTGAGCTTCTTATATCATAATTTCGTAGTAATTTCTTGGTAAATACAAAGAAAAGAGAATCGTCACTCCCCATACTAAAAATACTAAAATTTGTTTAGTTTTTCTTTTTAGTTTATTAGATTCATTTAATTATAGGTAATTACAGAAAAATCATACATTATTATATTTCCTGTTCTATAACAAGTTATTTCACTGTGAAATTATTAAAATATTGTATCACCTCACCAACAACTACAACAAAGAAGATTGAACTTTTTTTAAAAAGTACACTTGACAGGTGACTGACAGATAGATGGTCGCCATGTTGTTGATATATGATATTATCATTCGCGTTTCCTCTGTGTTCGTGAATGCGCTATTTTCGGTTTTCATAATACTCTTCGCAGTCTTATGTGTAGCTCAGTAACAATATCAGCTTTCCGATAAAATCAGTATTCTATTTGCCCAAAAGAATATAGGTAATTAAGTTTTTCATATTTTTCACAAAACAAACAGAATCAATCAACATCGATGTCACAAGACAGACAGACAGGTATTTATTTTAATAACAGTGACGGACAGACGGGTGCCATATTGCTTTATTACCAGATTCACGTATATTTTTAGCAAAATTACATAAAAATAAAAAAAATATAAGCGACGCTAAAAATATATATAATACCAGA
This sequence comes from Stenoptilia bipunctidactyla, assembly GCA_944452665.1. Classification (NCBI taxonomy): domain Eukaryota; kingdom Metazoa; phylum Arthropoda; class Insecta; order Lepidoptera; family Pterophoridae; genus Stenoptilia; species Stenoptilia bipunctidactyla. The sequence goes on along the minus strand of OX101738.1, from coordinate 7,791,310 downwards.
AATAGATCTGCATTGTCCCATAGTTAATTTTAAAAATAGTTTCATGTTTATACATTCAATAATATGATATGACGATTCTTCTTTAAAAATTGGTACAGAAGTATTTGAATTTACCCGTTAAGCGCAAACAAAAAATAAACACAAAATCATCATTATTACTGTGCATCAAAGTCAGAAATGGAAGCCAAGGCAGTTTAGAAAAGTTTTCACAAAATAGGTAGGTAGGTAGTCAATACCTAAGACCGGCCGTATTTCAATCAAATACCCACCGCGCTTGTCCACCACTACATGCTTATTTTTCTAATTCTAATTCTATTTTCTAATGATTCTAACAATTGTTAAAACTAATGAATTAGGTTCGAGAAAATAAATTATACGGTAAAGTAGGTGTTTAAGTAAAAAACTAAAGCATTAAATAAATAAAAAACAATTTCGCTCTTACAACAATAGGACCGTATAGTTCGATTTGAACGTCCATTTCGTAGAGTAATCTGGGATTACTTTAGGAATGTTAGTGCACCTGTTAGTGCAAATTCCAACCCTAAAAGCTCAGAGCAGTGGCCGTAATATATGCATTGATCATCTTAATTCTGCAACAGAGTAGCTGCATAAACAAAAAAGAAATACATTCACTCCATACTGTTTAGCCCAAATTAAGTTTTTGTAAGAACTTGTGTTATGGATATCTAACTCGGATAAATAAGTGCTCATCACAAAATATTCATCCCTTGATATTGAATTTGCTTAGAAGTAGAACCCAGTACTTGCGGCATAGAAGGCAAGAGTTTTTGCCACTATTCTAATACATTTCCTTCAGTGGTTCGTTGGCGGTGTTTATTTAGCTGAAGAGATGAATGTTTACAATAAATTTATTTTCTCATATATATTTCTTAAGTTTATTATCCATTATCTAGTATCCCTAACCCTTTCAATTTTGAGGTTTCAATATCGAATCTCAATCTAAAATCCATTTTTTTTCATACAAAATCAAATCTGAATGTTTGGTTGTCATGGCAACGCTCGTACTTTTAAGTGTTTCCAAGGAAGGATTTTGGATAAAGATACAATATTGAAAGCCACCATAAGAGCGTTGATCGACGATCTATCGATTGGTATTTTAACACCCAAGAGAAACCTAATTTAGGCGACATAATGTTTATTTTGTCAGAAATATTTCCTTCTCTGTAGGCGACTGTACCAGCGTACGTTTGATCTAAATCGGTTACCAGGACACAATGCAACATTTTCTTATAAACTTGAATAGACAACGTTGATAAAAGGCAGTGACATAATCTGGTTGACCTGTTTGTATCGAGTGGGTGTTAAACTAGTATTATAACTATAACATTGATAAGCTTTTGTTTAGTATTAACTACGTATTGTATTCAGGTTAAGATTTACGCCGCTAGAGGTCGCTATTGTTGGCATCCATTCAGGGTCGAAGGTTCTCTTGTGTTTTATATTTCTTTAAAAAACTCACATTCAAAATCACGTGCTTCTCCAAAAAAAGCATGTGATTTTGTTCTCTTGCGTAAGAAGTGGTGATTATGCATATCTTGCATGGGTCCATTCAGATACTTTTCTATTCATATTAGCTCCTTACTATGTAATGTGCAAGGACCGGTAACGCACCGATGATTCCGCTACATCTCCAATGCCCTTCTGGTGATCTGCATTCATGTTTTCGCCGCGTATAACATTGAGAATAATCCGTCAAAGATATATGAAAATAATGGCCTAATCCTTCGTTGCTATTTTAAACCTAATAGCAACGTCCATATACAAGCCATGTACGTTGTAAAGTAATTAATATTTACCTATAATAAATAAAACTATTGCTAAACCCTATTGGTAGTAAACAGAAGTAACAAATAAAAAATATCGGCGCCTCAGTAATGCAGATCCTTGAAACATTGACTGCATTTTAATGACTTTGAAATAAACACTGTTGTGACCTGAAATTCTAGACTTTTGCGTTACGGCTTTTAATTCTTAGTTCTAGTGTTACCGCCAGCTATCGTGATAGCTTTAAGATATATTATTAAGTAAAACAACTTAATCTTTAAAATGTGTTTGTATGTGTTTAAAAAAAATAAAGTTTAGTTTATTTCACATTATTGATTTCACACAGATACACTCGCATAACTTTTGATTACATTAAATAGATCAATGTCTATATTACTTTTTTCGAATGGAAACCCTTTAAGTATACACATACTAGTAGTTTTTGAGTTTATGACGTTGCAGAGATTTTATCGTTTTTAACTTATAAAATACTGTGACTAAATCTGAACACGGATATACAGGGTGACTGATGACAAATTCTAGATACTGAATGAGAGCACTCTGTACTCGATTCTGATCATAATTATGTAATAAAAGTAGGTACTTAATTTTTCACTAGAATTCCCTATAAATAAATACTACTTTTACTATTTACTTTACATACAACAGAGTCGATCGCGGCACGTGACCTGGCACGCGGATCGCTGCCAACGCTAGTATAACCATGCGTTACGTAATCGATTCTTTAACTTTCGGTTAAGTTTACTCAGTAAATAATTAATATTTATTTTATAAAGTGAACCACCAGTTACCTTGTATAAGGATACTTTAGATACCAAAACCTGAAAATAAAGAGTAAAATTAAATAAACTTGATAAAATCCAGATAATAACATCTTTCATTTGATGAAAAATTCTATTCAGGTTTCAAGAATTTGAACGCCGCTGCCCGAGCTCAACCAGTGGATTAGGCACCTACCCGCATAAACTGTTTCTAAGAACTTTTAGAAACTTAAATAGTCTTCAGTAATGAATAAAATATTTGCTTCAAAGTTTTGGTCATCCTCAAGAAAATGGAGGATATTATATGTATAAAAGCTTTTTATCTTTTTCGCAAACTATGTAGGTACGTGGCGAAAACTATACTATAACTATAATTAAAGGAATAAATTAATAGAGATTTAATTTAAATAAATTAGTTCTAAACTTAGCAGGTAATAATGATAAAACTCATTATTGTACACCAACATAGTTACACAGTTTAAATTAAAATAACAATCACAATTTACATGCAAAGGGCGGCCTTATCGCCGAAGCGCGATTTCTGCCAGGCAACCCAGGTGTACCAGACATCGAATAACGATACGAACGAATATAATACTGTTTTTTTTTTGTAAATATATAAGTACTTCAATTACATTGTGCTGGGATTGAACCCACGACCACTGTTGTCTTTAAATATAGTTTAATCGCCAAAGTATTAAACATCCGTCCATCTCACGAACATTTTTTATGTCTATAATTTTCGTAGGAAATATAATATAAATGTAGGTAACAAGTTAAATAAGTAAAGTCAATGTCTCGAAATTTTGACCATTCATCAAAAATCTTTAGAATTACGATGAGAGAGACTTAGCGACTGAGTTATTTGTAAAATGACGTGCTGTCATTTCTATAGAAAATTAATAGCTTCCAAAACTTTACATTGTAAATTGCCTGTGTTGTAAATTACTGAGATTTTGCAAAGGTAAATAATACCTACAGGTAGCTGACTAAGTATTTAGTCATAAATATTTGAGTTTAAAATGAGCAATGATCGTGATTTTAATTACTGCTACTCAGCAGTAGATTTATTTTATGTATAGGTCTTTCTTTATTTAATACGTTTTAAGAACATTTACGTTTCAATGTGTTTATTTATGGATTAACAATATGACACAGTATAAATCCTCGGAAAATAGTATACGATATACTTAAAGTTAGCTATTATACACCGGCCTTAAACCTTTGATCATTCAAAATATAGCAATAGTTCGTAGCTTCTTTTCAACCGACTTCCAAAAAAGGAGGAGGTTCTCAATTCGAATGTATTTTTTTTGTGTTTTTGTTACACGATATTTTGGACAATTATGAATCGATTTTGAAAATTCTTATTTCATATAATAGAAGATACTTCAGAGTGGGTCCCATATAAACTTCATCGAAATCGATTGAGTACTTCATAAATAATTTCAAATTTTTGAAATAATATGTATGTTTTCGGAGAATGTTTACACTGACGGCATTATAATTCAACCAAAGATTTGAATTTTGAAGTGAAGTCGGGTTTTTTATTTCTCTGCATTCGTTGATTAATCTTTTTAAACTAAGGCTCAAATTATGTAAACTTTATTTATGGTTGTTCACCATTTAATCTATAATTGAGTACTAAATGAGAAAAAAGTGAGCGGCAGAACCCCTTTAGGATCCGCGTGACTAGTGATCACCCTTCATATAAAATTTGCCACCAGATACCATTGTGCCTTTTGAACCCGTGTGCTATATTTATCCTTAACTTCACTAAACATCAGACGAGACTTAGGTCACATGAAGGTGTAGTCACCGCTAAAACAAAAAAAAAGAACATGGTTTTCCCGCAAAAAAATGTATGAAAAAGGCACCTTAGCTAGTTATCTCTTGGGAATTTTCATAATCCTGGATGACAGTATAAGGTAGATCCGGTGCTTTTTATCCGGTTTTCTAGATACCAAAAAGAGTAAGAAGGTATACGCAAGTTGAATGATTCATCTAGTAGCTATACACTATGAATACTAAAACCAACATTATCCTACATTTTCCCCTAGATGTAGTATTTTTTCTCAGATTTAAATAAAAATACCATTGAGGCTCAACGACCCAGCGATTCAATCGATTCAATAACAAAATAATCATCGAAATCGATGAGCATTAGTATGTCAACATAAATAAAAGTGAGAACTGTGAGAAAACTGTGAAAGTGACAATCTCTATTTATACAGGGTTGAATTTTTACCTGCATATTTATTTTAATGTCGCTCAATACAAAAATTAAGATAGTCGCTTTTGATGAACATAGCTACTACGGTGCGGCATTTCAATGATAATACTACGACGTAGTACTACAAGACAATAAAAAAGAATCATTTATATTCATTCATATTTTAGAGTGACGATGCTTTGCTTAATATGATAATGAATATATTAATTTCCTTGTAAAAAAAAAATATTTAACTTTTTTTGGCAAATATCGTTTCTATAAATGCTATTCATTGTGTAAAAAGAAGGTTGGCCGGTGACTAAAAACCAACATATCGGTTTGGCTAAAAGCAACCATGAAGCAACTATTGCAGCAACTGGCCATTTACTGTCTTCATATATTTCTATGGGACTGGGACTAGGACGTGTGAGTGTAGCAACTCGAGTATCTATTGATCGACTTGCTGTAATCGATGACTCGATTAGTTTCTAATTCTCTCAACCGGACTTTAAAGTTGATGATTTCCGCAGCTACAACGTGTCAAGCAATTTCACACCTCTCTCCTCTCTTCCTGTGATCGCTGCATAAATTGACAAACTCAGCTATAAAAGTTACTCACAAATTTCGATAAAATTGCGGCAACCGTAAAAGTTATACCAACTATCTACTTTTTACAGAAAACTTTTATATAGTTGATAGTTGCCGCAACTTAAGTTGCTCCGTGTGGGTAAAGGGCTTTAGTTAACCTAATATTCCTAAAAGAACTAAAAAACTTACCCCGATACCACCAATAACGTAACCCGTCGAACCCGTAACGTGCAACCATTTTGTTTGATAGCGTAGCTATTTGTCTTATTACATGTAAATTTAGTTATATGTATGGAGATTATATCATTTTTTATTTGCGAAAGTTGTTTTTGGTTGTGGTTTTTTTCGACTATAGAAAGATGATGAGATCTGTAGCATTTTAATGAAAGTACTCAAAACTTATTGGGTTTGAAAGATTCCATGGGAAAGTGATGTTATATTTTCACGATTAATTATATAAAATGAGAGAACTTCCCTGTGAACTCGTTGTCTGTAAAGATACTGACGCGGCATTCACAACTATATAGCAACATTATTACACTTATTACTGGCAAAAACAACTTGACATGAGTGATATACAATCAATGGCTTCTGCCATTTGATCACAAAACGCTGCCGGCTTGTGAAAATCCTACGCATATCTGTTGTATACTGCTCATATCTGCTAGGTTTACATTGTTTCCTGCAAACTCACAAGTAACGTCAAGTGATCTTTAGTTTATCATTTAGGTAACTGAATTCTTGTGATGCTTGATAGACTTCTTGATTCTCATATTTCGTCGAATAATTTTATTATCAAACATGCTAGCAAGTGTTAGTTTTCGATTATTTTCGTTAATGGTTCGTTAGTTCGATACTATTGTAATGTAAAATAAGCAATCTGTCTTTCTAATCTGTGGATACTGAAACATCAAGTTCGAATGTTAATTAAAATTTATTCCCGATAAAACCAAGCCAAAATGTTTTACATTATATTGTCACATGACAATAATTCACGATAAAATCCGGATAAAAAGTAATATAAAAAGTCTGGTAGCACAGATCGGCTATCTATAATGTCCGTAATGGTTGCCACAAAGACAATAAATAATTTTTCAGTTTCATTAAAAGTAACGGTTACAGATTATCACGTTAATATTTCAAACAATATAATAGAAAAGTAAACAAAGTCGTACATTCTTCCCGGGTTCCGTAGGTTCTGGATTACATTAATAACCACGTACATACGTAGATATAACCACGTGACGGCTTAGGTCATTCAAAACATACGAAGCTTTTAGGCTGATCTGTTAACGTATTTATAATTTCTGTTTCGGATATCTGAGTGTTTTATTCAAAATCCCCGATTCGTGTATTTCACAGCCTTTGGTATGAATATATTTATTTGTTTTTTTTTTTTACGGTTTTACTTACTTTCGTTTTAAAATCATACAGAACGTGATAATTTTAATCTGTAGGTAAGTATATGGCGCGGTCTTAATGGATTTGCTTTTTGGTGTTTTAAATTTTAAAATACAATAAAAGAAGTATGGCAGGCGTGTATGAGAATTCTGTATCGCTTTCTGGAACTTCACAATTTTATGCCAAACATGTATATTTTATAAATACTAAAAATGGTTAAGAGTTTTTAAATTTTTAGAAGTTGGGATTTAAAAGTTATTCGCGTTTTAAATATTGGCATCGTATTGTTAGAAATCCTGAACACAACTTTTGAACGTGAACGTGAGCTTGTGATAAAAATCGTTTGTCAATGTCATAGGTAGATGTCAAAATAGTATATATTACTAAAATGGCTGTTAGTGTTTATGTTGAAATGAAACTAAATAGTTGTACTACTGTAAAATGATTCGACGAAGTTTATAAAAACACGTACGACAAGCTTTTACACGGAAGAACTCCAAAACGGTATTGATTGATTTTGATTGAGTGAAGATGAAGGTGGGTGACGTAGTACATTTGAGTTGTCAGATTTGAGAAAATAAAAGTTTTCGTTTAGTGTATTAAAAAACTTAACAAAAACTATTCAAATTGCGATTTTTCTTTTCTCCGGACTTTTAAAAATGATCTAATTGCTGAAAAATGAAGATAAGAATCATCTTATGCAATAGTGTAAGTTTGGTGCCAAAACGGTGACTTAAATAGGCGATACACCATCCCGCATTCTTCTTTCTATTAAGAATATTTAAGTCAAAGTCAAAAATATCTTTATTTTATAGGTATTTGAATACACTTGCAATAGTCAAACTGTTTACAAATTGAACTGAATCTACCAATCACTACTGAATCACTTCGGAAAGTCGACCTGTTGAGAAGAAGTGGGAAGAAACTCAACAGCAATCATCTTTTAAAAATACACAATGACAATTTTCAGCTAGGGAATCCCATCTTCTAGCATCCTCCTATAATATATATTAAGTAAAAATATAATCAAAATATTTTAACCATCATCAGTAGTTAGGTCATCAGATGCAAAAAGATTTTATTAAACAAAACACTACACCTTTGTTGCATTCGCACGAATAGCAGCTACATCATAATTATTTCTTGACAATCAAGCATGACAAGTTTGCTTAGAGTTATCTCCTCCTAAGCAACTCTTTTTTCTCTACATTAAGTGGATAAGGGAGGTGTTTCTAGTCCATGTTCACTTTAAGGAAATTCATCATTCATCTATCCATAAAAACCACCTTACAGGACTATAGCGGTCAAGAAAAACATTTGAAGCCTCATACCTGGGACCTCTATCAAAAAGGAACTATCGAGTAAATTTAAAGTTCGCTTTATGATTATTGCAATCCTCTATCATCAGGTGATTTTTAAAAGAAAAGAAAATCTTTTTAGCCGCAACAGCTACACAAAAATCTAAAAATCTTTTTAGCCGCGACAGCTACACAAAAATCTAATTAAAAGAGTGTGATGCTCTACGGGTACCTATCTAAATTCTTAATTAAGATTTTCTGTAATTATGACGAACACTTATTTCGTATAAATGAAACGATTATTTTATTTAAGCAATATCGCTGAGTAGTAATAACATTCTGTGGCAATAGGAAGGGTTGGAGGGATAATCAAGGGAGTCTTCAAGATATGATGACCTGTTGATATCTATTTATAACATTGGATATTTCATTAGTGGCAACTTTTTATGGTTGAATAAATTATGTAACTCTATATTGATTCATATCGTTTCTTTTCAGATACGCCTTTTCTTATATAATGAACAAAATATTTTAATCTTACTAATAGTTTAAATGTGAAAGTTTAGATGTATGGATGTTTGTTCCACAATCACGGCAGAACGTCCAACAGATTTCGATGAAATTTGGCATAGTGATAGTGTAAAGTCTGGAATAGCACATAGGCTACCTTTTATCCCGATATTCAACGGGATTCGAAATTGCGTGGGTGAAACCGCGAGAAACAGCTAGTTTTACATAAAAATTCACGCCCCTTGTTTACACGAGAAATTAAAATATATCCTTATATATTTATACAGGGTTGATTTGTAGCCTCCGGACAAATTTTTTAGACATTAAGTATAATTTATAGAAACGATTTTCCGCTAACATATTAAGCAAACCATGGTCACTCTAAATTACCATTAAAATAAAGGCTACTATGTCGTAGTATTATCAATGAAATGCCGCTTCGTAGTAGGTATGTTCATCAACAGCGACTATCTTTTTAAAAGTTTGTGGTTCCATATTTCTACTCTTTTGTACTGAGCGACGCTAAAATAAATATGCAGGTACGTTTATATCGTATCAAAGAAACTAACATTTAAATTTCCGCTGTTGACTACAAATCAACCCTGTATAGGTGAAGTTTATGAATATGGCTGCTTTTATGTCTTTTAATATTTAATTTTTGACTTTCGACTTGTCAACACATATAGAGGACAGTGTCTGAGCCTATTAAAACTCATTAAATTTAAAAAAACCGAAGGAAATAATGTATTTAGAATTTTTCGGTGTACATTTTTTTTTTAATTCAACGCAAAGTCTGATACAGCAAAATATACTAAAGTGAATCATTTTCGGACAATCAGATAAGTTTAATTGAAAAACTGGTCGTGTTTGCGTTCTGGATCAGAGACATATGAGAAAGGTTAAAACCTGGTAGTAGGATAATGTCAAAATAATAAAAGCTAGCGAAATCTCCGCTTTTTATAAAAGGTAATAATCGTCTGGCTGTTTGAATATTCAGGGTAAATCTTTAATCTGGTTTGTGCCAGTCTTGGGGTACTTTTTGGGGCTCAATATAAGCTATTATACATCCAGGTACAGTCACGTGTAGTAAAATACATTTCGCAACTTATTCAGTCGTAATTAGGTTAAAAGTTCAATGAAAATGTATACATCTTACTAGACGTGACTGTACATTACCTGCGAGCGGCGTTATCACGGTTTTCTTCAAAGAAATCAGAGAAAAAATCAATTAAAAAATACTTTAACTCCAAAAACAACAGAACTTAAAGTCAAACTGCACCTAACCGAAGGCGGGTGAGATTGTACAAAAGGCAGATCAAACGTGTTAAAAAATTGTAATTGAATTTGAACTCTATGACCTTGACATTAAGTTAGAAATTTGTGTGGGAAATTTGACAGATTGGTCTGCTGCCTTCTGTAAATTCTTAAACTGTGAACTTCAAGCGCCTAAGTCTCAGTATCTTTTCACTTAGTGCGGGCTATTTTAATAACATTTATACATTTTTAAACACTAAGAAATACTTATCTGAAATTGCTGGAGTAACAATTTTTTTTGCAATTACCTTGCTGTTAAGAATAATGCAAATAAAACTTTTTGTGTCATTGCTACTCAGTTGCCCTCGATAAATCTAATGGAGAAGTGCTGCTTGAAGTTTAAGTGATTATCTAGGCAGCTTGCCACGACCCTACCACCCTTACTGCCAAGTCTTATTATCCTGCCCTTACTTATGGAATCAGATTTCTACGGAGCCAAGAAATCCAATTGCGTAATGGATTTACGTCATCCTAGTTACCAATATTTTAAACATGAAGAGTCCCGTATATTTTAACTATCGACATAAAAAATACCGAAAGGGAAAATTATATGTCAAGGAATAAATCAAAAGGAAAAAAATGTTAAATAACGAAGACCCCTGCCAATTATTTACAACAAGCTGTGCCCCACAAGTTTACCCGGATAATCGATCCTGTGCTATTCCTATTTTCATAAAATAACGAGTTAGCTATTTGTCTTCCTTGCTTCCGTCAACACAAAGATATATAGACTTTTTATTTGAGTACTTTTAAGGTACCCTTATATAAATTAATCATATCACATTTATATATAGAACTTAAAAGACGGATTTACAAATGTAAAATTTCTCTTGATATTAAGGTACAAATTATTTCAATTCGATGTCCCTATATCCAAAGAAAAAAAAATTGGAAACGCAGGCATTATGCTTTGCTTATTCCAATATTTTATGAGACAACAGAGATCTCATCACCATCACAGCCATTTTTAAAGAGCTGACTGCAAGACCATGAGACCTGCCCCTGGTTGGCAAGGAAGTTTTATGTCATAAACCACAACGTTGGCTGATAGGTAGACAGATTGGTAGATTTGTCAGAATTTGTCAGGAATTTCCTTAATGGAGAAGAAAACCAAAAGCTCTAAATAGATGTCGCTTCATACGCTTGACACATAACAAACTATCAAATGAACAAGTTGTAATCGAAATTGCTTGTTCTGTGTTCATTTTGGGGTAAACCTATAAAATAATGTTAGCACATGTATCAAAATATGAAAAGTGTGGACCGTAATATGTACATTTCCACGAAAGTTTAAATCAAGTAACATCCACAGGTTCCGCATGTGTATATCCTCAGAGAAATTTTGGTATCCATTTTCTATAAAACTTATGACTACGCAATGATGCATTTCTAATTTATTGATCAAAATCACTATAAAATTAACTTTTACTATGGTATTTGACAGTTGTTATGGGTCAAGCGTATTCAGCGCCTCTAGTGGAATAACAAGGCAGTTTTCTACTCCATTGCTTCCACTAACCATAACGGACAGCTGTATAAAGGTATACAGTATCCGCGACCAGATCTTAAAACTTGAAAACCTAAAAGAAACTCCCGTAAAACTTTTATTACTCTCACCTCATACCTACTTTATGAAAACGAAAACGAGAACTGAACATGCGAAGAAAAGGTGTGAAAACTTAAAAAGTTCTTTACCAAGTGTTAAATAGCCGTATTTACTGGAATCGTCCGAGTTTGTGTGAATGGAGCTTTGAAAGAGAGGTTCGTTTTCTTTAACTTTCAGTATAAAGAAAAGCGTACTTTTGCTTGGTTTCATACATTTAGAGCGTTTAAAAATTCAAGGATTAGCGAACATATACAGTTCTGAAAGGCTTGCTAAGATACCTATTGCTAACTAATTGTATGTAAGTGAGGGAAGCGTTTCATACAAAGTATTTAATAGAACCAACCTGGGACGATCGAGATTCGTTTTTAGTTAAAAAACTACCTGAAAGCCTCGACATTTTACCAAACAGCCGTCTAGTAATTACCTCAGCAATTACTAGCACCGGAACTTACCATGTAATATTACAGGGTCTATAGGTTGTAATTACTTAGAGGTAATTCACGTGCTTGTGAGACATCATTTTACTCTTCGTACATAAGTGATATATTTTTCCTACAAATGTACAAAGAAATTCAAATGATTCTGAGACTTACAATTATTATGTGGAAAACATAAATCGAAGTGCTTCGGAAGGCAAGTTAAGCATTCAATCCCGGGTGCTGTATACTTGTATACTTAGTCGTTAGAGTTTGTCAGAAGCCATTTCGGCATCCTGAAAATTTTGACATCCACAAAATGTTGGTGGTGCTACGGGTGGTGGTGCTACGGGTGGTGGTGCTACGGGTGGTGGTGCTACGGCCTAAGCCTGCTCGTCACCCAGAGGAGAGACTCATAGCCCTGCAGTGGGCTCATTACACGGCGTTGTGATGATGTTATGATGATTAATCGAAGGGAGATCGCTACCCTTAAAGGGCTCTGATTAGTCACCTTTTACTACGCAACTAATAGGCCAACTAAGTATTCAATGGACGTATTTTGGTTTAAATACGTCCATTGATATATCCTCCATTTAATACAACTAAGTGCTTCTTTTGTTTCGAAATAAAACAACCGTTAAAGAGATGTAATCGCTTTTACTCAAACTGCCCATCAAAGCACTTTCATATCTGATTCCCGATATTTCAGATATGTAGTTATCAACATACTATTGCGATGCATGTCGGTATTAATTTCGTTGACCACTAATTACTTTCATATTACTTTATGTTTGCAATCGCAATGCAATTTTCTACTTGAATGAGTATAAAAAGTTTTTTACTGTATAATATGTTCTAAAGAGTATTTTTTTTATCACGGTAATTAATATATTCGCTGACATATTATGCAAAGTATGGTTACTGTATACAACGTGTAACAAAATGGAGAGATAAAACTTAAGGGTTAGCTTCTATACCATACGTAGAATATACAGTAAAAGAATTAGCGTGATCAGTGCTGGTATAGACTTTCACACAAATTTATTAATTATTTTACAACAAAATATTTTGACAACCCTAGTCAACCTAATAAGCTAAAACAAGACTTGTGCCGCAGTCAGTGACCTTATTTATGACCTTTCCCGCACCGGTTGAACTTTGTAGTATCTGTCTTAGTTACCCATCACTTTATTATTACGCCATCATTTTGACACTTAGATATTTTGATCTAAACTTTGGACTTGTTTTTCGGCCGAACCGAAAGGATAGCAAATTTATGTTACTGTTACTTATAAACTACATCACCAATCATACTATCCCCTTAAGTATTATCTCTTCATTATGTTACACGCTGTATAGTAGGCCTGTATAAAATGTTAACAAAACATTAAGTGCTCACGTATGTAATATTAATACATGATCCATAAAACTACTAAACTACAAAAACCTGCCTAAGGATATAAATAAATGGTACACCTACAGGTATATGTTCCGTGATACCATACCCAAAGTTCCAGTATTGTACTAAACAAATTTATACGGGGTAAAATTTTGATTGCCTCCATGTAAGTAACTCATTATGAACACAGATCAGATCCCACATTTACCAAACAATTTCCACTCAGAATATAATTTCAAAACAAATAAAACTTTGGCAAAGTTTTGGAATTTCAATTACACAGCCATAAGTCGATTAGTCGAATAAATTTATACTTTTGAACCCAAGTGTCAAGTGCTTTATTTATTTGTTTATTCACACTTCAGAGTTGATAGTTGCACTGATATAGAAACTGTGTCATGTTATTTAAGGCCACTGAGAAATTGGTTTTGATTAATTTGTGGAATAAATTTCCAATTAAATGTGTTATAATGAGTTCCACAATTAAACCTGTATTTATTGCAAGATGTAGTTAGTTGATTCCCATTTTAGATTTTTCGTGGGTGGTAACTGGTAACCCTGATTATGCTACCGGAAATATAATTAAAAAAGTTTTGGCCGAGTGGTTATGAAATTATAGTTATTTAAAAAAATACAAAAAAATCAACACCCTGTGATGTTTATTTCAGCCTTGTTTCTACAAACAGAAATTTTTGATTGGTTTAATTTTTGCAATATAACCCTGAGTTATGCTTCTTTTATTTAAAGCCTTAAATTTTAAGTCATCTGTTTTAGTTTAGAAGAAAAAGCCTCATTTATCTGAATCAAAATTGAAACTGTCTGTTTAAAATAAAACTTTTATCTGTCGTACTGAAAAAAAAATGTACGTAGCCTTTTTGGCAAGTTCTTTCAACATTGAAGACAATCTTATCTTAAAAAAATTAGTTCATATAAACGAGGCTTTTTCTTTTAAACTACGGCACATAACTTAAAATTTAAGGCTTTAAATGATAGGAGCATACTCAGGGCTAGAGGTGAGGCATATTTATTATATTAGGTTCTCGGAACAGGTACATTTTTAAACTAATCCGTTCCTACTCCAAAGGCCTGAGGAACAGGTACATCCTAATACCTATCCGTAAATATAATTTCAGCTCTATTTATTATAACCGAGGTCTCAAAATAATGTGAAGAAAACAATAAATATCAAGGCCTATAAGGATTCGTTTAAATAGATTACCTTAAAAACGAAAAAAATGCAAATATTTAAAAAACCTATTCAATGAACATGAACAGGATGAACAGGATTACCCTGTTCCGAATCCGCTCCGTGTCCAAAGCGTTGTGAATCCAATACCTGCGATCTTAATAGCTTATGTTAAATAATGTTTAACTAAGCTCTACTGTAAATTCGTATTCCACTAGAAATCCACACTAGCGCATTAGTCAGCATGCTTGACTTGCTGCCGTAATATTCAAGGTTCGATCCCTGGAACACTTTTTTTTTGTTTTGCGAACTGGCGCCTGTCATGATGCTTGACCTGCATACGCTGTAGGTTTTTTCCTGTCAACCAATTTAATTTAATTTTGTTTTTCTATTATTTTTAGAAATGCTTTATGCAATAAGCTTTAAAATAGAAATATTTCTATTTTTTCACAAAAAATATTGAATATCCTTTGTAACAATCAATTTGTTTATGAGATAGATCGATATTGGATATTTTTTTTATATTTTATATAATAGTATACCTTATTACGATATATTATTGGTAAAAAGATCACATAAGGTGCATATGCATTTATAACCTAGTTATTAACTAATTAATAACGTATATAAAACTATTAACAAACGTCTTAACTGAGACGCCGCGCCCGCCGCCGCCGGTCAGTATTTGTTCATCCCTGCTCCGAATCCTGTTCATTCCGAATCTAAACTTGATTTATATTAAACTTGCTTGATAGATTCGGAATGAACAGGATTCGGAACAGGGATGAACAGGGTAATATAATACTGACCGGCGGGCGTGGCGTCTCAGTTACTGACGTTTGACTAACAAACGGTAAGTCCGAGGTTCGAACCTGGCCCTGAATTTTTTTTAGTCTCATCTACCTAATTGTAATAGCAATAGTTTTAACATACTTTTATATTTTTTTGATTATCATTATTTTTAGCAATCTCTTTTTATATTTTAGAGTAATTTCGTTGAAGGAAATCGTTTGTATGTTCGAATTTTCGAAACCTACTGGACATGTTTTTTTCTGAAATTGGTGTAACTGAATGACTGTAATTGATTGATGTAAATGTAACTTGATTTAAAATTTTGAATGGTTTTTAACGACTTCAAAAAAAGAGGAGGTTATCTCTCTCTCACTTTTCACACACAATTCAGGAAAATATAAAAAAAAAACATTTTTATTTTCCGTATATAATATACCTGTTAACCTAACCTGTGGCCACCCATTAACCCATATAAAATGTGTGCAATGTGCATTGATTGAACTTTGATTGAACTCAATTAGCAAATATTAGGTCAGAACAGGATGAACAGGTATTTGGAATAGGTACTTTTAAATATTAGTATTAGTCGGTACAGGTACAGAATTTACCTATTCCAACCCATGTCTACTCAGGGCCATATTTAAAAAATAAAAACGATCAAAAGTTACTAATTGTAGGAAAAAGGCTGAAATAAACATCACAGGGTGTTGAATTTTTAAGCTATTGCATAGCTTCTGTTGCGGGCCTTGAGCATGGGACCGAATCCAGAAATTCCGTAACGAAAAAAACCTAACACCCCCCACTCCGACCGACACAGCGGTGATACTTTGATTTCATAACTTTACATGCGGGCTTTAATAAACAATCAGCGCCATCTACTAGGAACTTGTGGAATTTCATATTAGATTAAACATTACATTAATAAAATAAATAAATAATTATAATTGCATAAGTTGATAAAAAAATGCTATGCAATAGCTTTACTGCAGCAGTCTCCGAGTGCCACACGTCTTTTTTTGTATTTTTTTAAATAACTATAATTTCATAACCACTCGGCCAAAAAAAAACTTTATTATTTTTCCGGTAGCTGTTATTACTTGTTGTTTCTCCAGCTTCCTGCTTCTGGTATATCGTCGACTTTTGGGACACCCTGTATATAAATAATAAAAAGATTTAGTGTACCGAAGTTGCAACTCATCTGCGAAAAATCGGGAATCCTATCATACATAATCTTTTATTACTAATCTCACTAATATTTTAAATGTAAAAGTTTGGATGGATGAATTTATGGATTTTTGTTCCTCAATCACGGCAGGATGGCCCAATAGATTTGGATGATATTTGCCATAATGATAGTGTACAGTCTAGAATCGCAAATGGGTTTTATCCCGATATTCCCGCGGGATTCGATATTGCGCAAGTAAAACCGCGCGAAATAGGCAGTAAAACAATATAAATTATGGGAATCGCCTGATGTCGTTTTTTTTTTAATATTTCTTTCGTTTGCTTAACGAAGGCTTTTAATTCATAAAGTGTCCGTGGCAACTGTCAGGTTAACTGTCTTTTCCCTGGAGTAATATGCAAATGAACACTTATTAAATTGACGGCAGCAAGACACACCCAAAAAATTTTACGCAGTTTTATGTGTGAATTTTCTGTGATGATTAAAGTGAATTTTTATTCTAGCGAGAAATAAAATAAAGTTATTAAAACGAAAAGGAACCAGATGGCGTTTTAAAATACAGAAACAAAATTACGTAGGTCGCGAAAATAATGAACTACATATGTATATTACCTGCTACAAATTACAGGCAAAATACTTTTAGCGTGCGTTATTCTTGTTCTTCTTAGTTTTTCCCAGTGTTTGTGCCATCTAGCTCCGAAGTCCGCGTTCCTACAAGTCTCCTCCATGTATTCCTGTCCTGGAAATCGTCATTCGATTGTTAGATTTCCAGACCTTTTGCAATGCTTTTTTTTTAATTTATTTTGACTTACTAGACACTAAAGTTGCGTCAGGGAGAGTAATATTTAAAAAATATATATACAGGGTTCATTTGTTGTTACCGACCAAATGTTTTTTACACAATAAGTATCATTAATATAAAACGAATTTTGCAAAAAAAAGTATTAATTTTTTTAACAAGGAAATTAATATATCCGCTAACATATTAGGCAAAGCTTGGTCACTCTAAATTACCATTAAAATAAAGATGACTACGCGCTACTACAAGACATCTTGTAGTACTACGTCGTAGTATTATCAATGAAATGCCGCATCGTAGTAGCTATGTTCATCAACAGCGACTATTTTTTTAAAGTTTGTGGTTCCATATTTCTTCTTTTTTGTACTGGGCGACGCTAAAATAAATATGCAGGTACGTTTATATAGTATCACAGAAACTAACATTTAAATTTGGCTGATGACTAAAAATCAACCCTGTATATATCATTCTATTACTAATTTCAGAAGTAATAGAGCCAACGCAGTGTCGCGCTTGACTACGTACATCCGTATCGTACGCGCGTACGGCACGCGTGACGCAATTTTGCTAGTTAAATTTAATTAGTGTCCTTGCACAGTCATGTCAATGGAATAATATACTTAACCTCTTACTGTTTCGCTAAACTTAGATTTAAATCGAAAAACGATGTACGGGCGTACACGCGGGAGCTAGCCACGTCACACAATAAAATAAAAATTGTGTAAATAAATTGATATCGTGTTAATGGACCGATCATCGTCTAAGGTGTTTTTGGTGGACTTTACTACTCCCGCACGACGAGAACCTCGTGAAGGCCGAGACCGAAAAACAACGCAAGCACATTGCACATGAGGTGACGAAAATGTGGGGAGTTGTGTCGTTCGAAATTATCCCGGTTGTAATATATGCAAACCGCATGCCCCAGTCACACTGGTAAAACACCTTGAAAGGCTGGGATTCGGCGGTGGTTCGCTTCCAGCACGCATGCAAAAAGCGGTTTTGCTAGATACTGCCCAAATCTTTCGCCGGTTTCTATCTCTTTTGCCCTGATCCCAGACCGGTTAGTAAAATTTTTCGGGTCATTCCACCTAAAAAGCGGGTTGCTTTAGGCATTCCAAAAAATAAATATAATACAGTAAGATTTAAGACAGAATCGAGTAGTTGTGAATGTGTATATTTTCAATTTTTTTTCCGTCGATGTTGACCTATGATTGTCCTACTAATACTTACTATTACTATTGTTTACATTTGGTGTCGCTATATTCACAAAAGTTTTAATTTTAATATTTCGTTAATTTGCGACACAACCATATGACATTATTCAATAGTGTAAGAAAAAAAAAACAAAAAAAATGCGAAACATATCAAAGTTATTACTGAATTTATGATTTACGTTAGCAATTCCCGCCCACGCCGGTGCCCGGTGCCTGCGTAGGCCCGGTCCGTATGAAATTCAATATAAGATTTAGACGAATTCTGTAATAACACGGTTATTGTGTCAAATCTAGACCCTTGCGTCTAGGGATGTAGCAACATCGATAGGTTTATTTAAATTGAGATGTTTTAATCGAAGTTCGTCGAGCTATATAATTTAACATTTTAACATGACGTATCGGTTTTTTTACGGCCAACATTGTTTCAAACAGACACGAGTTATTAAAATTAATAAAAAAAAAAAAATTACTATTATGACTTTGACAAGACTTTATAAAAATTATTATGAAAAATATTTGGAAATGTTTGTTGTCACTACATTCGGAATTTGTAGGAATCAATAAAAAAATGTAGCATATTAAAACATAAACGCCCGTAGGTTCCTTTGAAGGTACTATCTCTTCCATGAAAAAAAATCAAATAAAAATAAAACATAATCTTGAGAAATTATATTTACATCAGCAAAGTTGGCAAAGATTTACTGGCAGTTAATTGTAGTTAGATAATTTTCTATAAAAAAATTCTATAAAAATGTTACCACAATAAAAACTTTTTTAAACATACAGGGTCCGCATATAATAGTCAATTATATTTTAATAGCAGATTAGGTATGATGAGTGCGTCTGAATTTCGAAAAAGATTTTTTTTTTTCAATATTTCAAAATAGTTCTCTGTGAGTAAAATTTAAGATTAATCTAGATTTTATAACTATACACAATTAGATGGACACGTTTTTATTACTTATTGTAAAGTCATGAACTACAGATCAAACTTAAATTTTGATCACTTAGAAGAATTTTGAAACTTTAATTTATGAAAAATATTTAAAAAATATATTTTGTTTTTCGTAATTGTTACCCCCTCATTAGTCTTAATCTGCTATTAAAATATTATTGACTTTTATGGCAACCCTATAACGAATTCAATCGATAAAACGCGCACATCACTAGTCCCCTCGTCCACTTTCTATGCGGTCTACGTCGCGATATTGATAGCCTTTTGGACACCTCAGTCAGATAAAAAAGTTTTACGACCATACTTCTTGGATTACCAATTTTTATCACTCATAGGTCGCCTTATTTAATGTATTTAAACGACCGAAACGGATGAAAGTCAAGAGACTATAGCAGTTTCATACAAGAGTTGACTTTTTAAGTTTTTACCGTTCATAAAGTTAAATAAAATACTGGCTTTATCGCGTATAATTAATATTTTACACTTTGATTCGACGACGTTGCGATGTCTTTACAGACCCCGTGGCCACAAACTTCTCTCTCGCTCCGGAACAAAGTGTATTTACAATATTATAAGTAGTATCTTAATAGTCCACAAACCAGCACTGGGCCGGCTTGGTAGTTTATGGCCTAAACCAACTCATCACCCAGAAGGGAAACTCATGTGCCCTACAGTGTGCCCATTCGAAAGATATTATAATAGTTATAATCAATAATATTTAATGTTGATTTCGTCGTGGCGCCGTGGTTACTGTGTGTATCATACGATATCACAGATTAAGCAACGTTTGGTGCGGTCGGTGCTTGGATGGGTGACCGCCGACCATTCATTTCTCACGACGACTTCCGTGCTTCGGAGGGCATGTTAAGCAGTCGGTCCCGGGTGCTGTATACTTGTATACAATAGTCGTTAGGGTTTGTCAGAAGCAACTTTGGCGCCCTGAAAATTCTGACATGTGGATCATGTCATCATGGTGGCATCGAGCACTGGGCCAGCTTGGTGGATTATGGCCTATACCTCCTCGGCACCCAGGGGAGAGACTCATGCCCTGCAGTAGGCTCATTACAAAGAGTTGTGATGATGATGATGAATCAACGAATGCAGAACATTAAAAAAACCGACTTCACGTCAAAACTTTGGCTGAGTTTAGAATGTCATCAACGTAAACATTCTCCAAAATCACACATATTTTTTCGAAAGTTTGAAATTTTCAATGATGTACGTTCGATAACCGATAACTGATTTCGATGAAATTTATATGGGACGAACTATGAAGTGTCCTCTATCATATGAAACAACAATTTTCAAAATCAATTCATAATTGTCCGAAATATCGTGTAAAAAAGACACAAAAAAATATAGAAGGTTCTTACCTCCTCCTTTTTTTGAAGTCGGTTGAAAACTAATTAACTCAGGAAGGTATAAAAATAATAAGAACCAGACCAAAAATGTATGAAACTACAGTCTCGTCGCAAACTTCCAGCCCACGGACAAGTGACGTTTTGGCAACCTACGCCATTTCCATCCATAAAGCTACTGTCACACATGCTTATTTAAAGCACGAAAGCAAGCTTCAATTGAGCAATTGCTGGGTAGTAGCATGTGTGTCGGAATTTTACTCAAAATTAGCATGCTCATTTTAGACACGTTCGGGAAGGGGGCGTGCTTCAAGCGCGTCTAAACAGGCATTCTCATTAAGCATGCTAGTTTTGATCAGTCGTTCAGACTTAAATATACAGGGTGACTGGTGGGTAAGTTGTGAAATTCGAGGACCTGATAGTTTGAGAAGAGAAAATAAAATAAAAAATAATTGTTAATTATTTACTGAGTAAACTTAACCAAAATTAAAGAATTAATTACGCCACGCATGGTTACACTGGCACGGACGTACGCACGGTGCTATCAACATACAATAAACAACATAGTAGGTACGTAGAGACGGCTTCACGTACGGTCGTCGACCGTAGAAAATTCTGTATTTATTTAAAAGGTAATTCTAATTTTATTACATAATTATGATCATAATCGAGTATAGACTGCTCTCATTTAGTATCTAAAATCTGTCACAAGTCACCCTGTATAAGCATACTTAAAACGAGCATGCTATCAAATGTAAACTGGTCTTAGGCATGCTCGTATTGATCATACTATATAACAGTTTTGCTTTATATAGCAGCTTTTAAGCATGCTATTTTAGAGCATGTGTTAAAGTATGAGTGAATGTCTACAGTAGCTTTATTTCATAAAACATAACACACTTTGTAAGTTATAATTTTTGTTATTTTTAAACTAATAATGATGTTTTTTAGAAAATAAATATTTTTTCATATTCCAGCCACATTATTTATTATTATATCTGATATCGACTAATAGTGAATGTCTAAAATTCATCTATCTGAATGATTCAATGCAAGTTTTTTTCATTAATATTGAATTAGGATAGAATGACAAAGTTTGTTAAAAGCGGAGTTATATTAACTTCGTGAGCTGCCCACTGTTGGACAGAGACTTGCCCCAAGATTCTCTACGTTGCGCAGCTCTAGTCTACCGTTTGACGTTCATTAAGTGTTTTTTTGTAAACCTATAATGAATAAAAGTTTTTTAAATTCTGAATTTTGAATTCATACTGAATTATTTTAGATCTCAGATCTTAGATTTAGATATTAGAGCCAACGAATATACGCATAGTGCCTCCGGCATATCTAGAAAGGTTACAATAAACAAGACAAACCTTTAGCCCTCCGTGAGGAATTCCCATAAACACATAATACAAAAATATATTTATTTAGGACCTAATACCTTGGTAATTGCATTAAAACCCCTTGGGAAACGATTCTCTCTAGTAAGTAAACTGTTACAAATAAAGTTATCGATAGCAAGTCACGAATTGCTTAATAGTTATAACATAAACGTGTCGGCTTAGTTATCTCTATAAGTGTTCTATTGAAGTTAGTTAACGACTTGGATATAACCCACTTAATCGGTAGTTAAGGGAAATTCTAATAGTCCTTATTATATTATTTCTGTTAATTATTTTCGAATGGGATGCTTAGAGCATTTTTATTCTGAAATGGCTGGGCTGATTGAGTTAAAATTTTGCTCATAGATAGGGTAAAGTTTGGAATAATATGTTTTATCCTGATATAACTATAGGTCAGAAATAGGTACATTCGGGTGAATGGGTGGCTATTTTGTTTGAAGGTCAAAGAGAATCTTTTTTAAGGAAGCTGGCTGAATGCTGGTTAGTTAAAACAAAGAATAACCGTGGACATAATTCCTATAATACATACCTCATGCATAATATACACAAAGGTGCTTAACAAACATATTATACTCATGCACAATTGCATAGTATAGGGATCGAATCCGCGACCGCTACACTCGCACAATAAATAAATAAATAATATATAATAAATAAAATTCCCACACAATCACACCAACTACATGGTCCCAAACTAAGCAGAGTGATATGGGATACCATGTAGCAATCTAGGGAACCTAGAATATAACGTTATATATGAAATATAGATATAAGTTCCCAAGCCCAGACCCGGATAATTTTTTTTTCTTGTTCCGTGTGGGCATCGTACCCGTAGCGGGTTTGAGGTAGACAGTGTTTCCCCATCGCCAAAGTGGTCGTACCATCATCACCACAGCAGTCAGTTGCAAATTTAAATAAATAATATAGCAATACTTAAACGTCCGTCGTGGTGGCATTATTTTGCTGTTCCCCCTCTCTGTCCTCCTCTTGATTTAGTCCGAGTTTTAGATTTAAATTAATATTGAGTACATAGATACACGTGACCACTACACCGTACAGCATTTCACATCAGTTTGGCAGCTGTACTGGCCACTTGCAGTTGTCAAACGCACTGTACACACTAGGTTTACGGATTTGTTAAATTCATTACGACGTTTCTAACTCATTTCGGGATGTACTTAGAGGCCTTTACTTAATTTGACTGATTCAAACGAGCTTTCAACGAGCTTTACTTAAATTAAACGAGCTTAAAGTAACACAAATAGTCAGATGAATATTAAATGAAATTTTAATCAACGCAGCGTCGGGTTAAAAACGGAAAAACATTAGATACTGTTGACACAATTCAGCCTTATGGTGCGTACAGATTGCTTGTAATCGAACCTGTAATGTAATAACCAGCGCTCGATGCTGCGCTCGGTGTATTTGTACGTGTATTTCGCACGAACTGAACATACACTGCGAGCATCCTGAGACAAAATGTTTCCGTATTTCGTCGCGAGCACGGTCCGTCGACACGCGTTCTTTTCTGTCCGCCAGACTTCAGAAAATTAATAGATCACACGAGACATGGATTGCGAAGACCAGTTAGTAGGTAGAGATCGCGCCAAACATTGCAGTCTGAAGTTGTTGCGGGGATTTTCGCGCGGGTGTTTTACTTACAAAAAACCTTTTATAAGTTGTAGTAAGTACCTAGTACAAATATACGCAAATTTCTAAAAAAAAACACAAAGAACATAAACTTCTAAATACTTAATACCTACCTAAAGTTTGCGCTAATAGATGAATTTCTATTACTTAATAACAAACATATTCGAAATACAGATTTATAACAAATCATAATTCTTGTCAAATGAAACAATTCAATCGATTTAAATCCAAACGTAAAACAAGATACCTACTTATTCATTTTCTCTCAATAGGTAGGTATAAAGGTTAACTCTCACATTTATTTAGAGATACACTATTGGAATATTATAAATATGAAATAATCACAATATCTTTCTATCGTAATAACCTGCATAACAACTCGACACGATAAAACAATATCAAGTAGGTACCTACATACCTTCAATCAAAATAAGACATATAACCATCTATCTACATCGGTAATCGTTCCAAGAACAACGTAGGTAATAAGATTTTACCGCGTCGGCCATAAGATTTAACAAGAATATTCTAGATATATCAAACAATATTAAAAAGAACTCAGTTTACAGCTTTACAGCTACCACATTATAACTAAAAATATAGGTTCATACAACATTGGCTTCTCGAAATTTCTACTAGGTATCTCAAATTTCCGAAACAATTGTTCATTGAGCTTTACATTAATATGCGGATTTTTTATACTTTAAAATGTAACAATACATCTTTTCGTGCGTCTCAGTCGAGGCGCAAGTATTTTTCGGTCGCTAATTTATAAGACCAATTTGTTATTCAAACGTAAACATGATTTTTTGACACAAAACGTATTTTTGTTGAACACTTCCTATTCAATTTACAAAGTTTTTTATTTGTTTATATAAAAAAAGTATATTAGCAGTCATAAAATTAAATGGAAGTAAACACAAAGTAGGCAAATGTAATTTAAACGCTGAAGGCGGGCAGCCCTATCACATGTGAACGGACCGCGGCGCTGTAGGCATTTATTTCAATGATGTGGCCGAGTTGAATTACTGTAGATATTTGTACTGTGGTGTAAGTATGATATTGAACTATCAAGTCCTCGCATTTGGAAAGTGATCTACCAGTTACCCTACATATATGAAGTTTCACCACAGCTAAAGTTTACACGAGGATTTAAAAATGTTATTGAAGTCGGTTTTTTAAATACATTAATATATAATGATAAATCATCAATTCATAAAAAAAGTGCTGAAGATCTAGACGTTGGTTGCGGCGCACCACATTTTATAAAAGGAGAAAAGGCAGAGAATTGCTTACAGTTGATAAAACAAAAACTTTACAAGTTCTGGTTTGTTTACATCTTTACCATAAAAATTAATTCTAATTTATCTCCTAAACGATTAAACTGATTAACATCATTCAAATGGATAAATTGGTTTTATGCCTAGAGCTTTCATTTGACATCATAATCATTAAGGTAACTTAACAAACAAAATATCACACTTTGAAGTTGCTCTCGTAATTATCCAATATTTATGAAATGCAAAACAATAAAAAATAATTCAATATGAATTGCAATCCGCGTCCCTTTGATGTTGTCCAAAAAACCGACAATTCACGGATAGCGTAGAGCGCGCTTCGAGCGTCACTACGCAGGAGCAAGTCTCACGCACACAGGCGCAATTCCTGTTCGCGACCGGTGCTCGCGCTATGTGAACGGGCGCGCGAACGCCCGTCCACATTGAGCATCGAGCATTTTTTGATGTTATTCAAAAAACAGAAAATGTACGGATAGCTTAGAGCAGGCCACGAGCGCGCTCTACTGCGGCTCAGTTCGCGCTCGAGAGGCGTACAAATCATGGGAACTTTTTTTGCAGATTACATTACAGGTTCCATTACAAGCAATGTGTACGCTCCATTATGTAATTAAAATTTTACGTTTGACAGTATTTTATCGGCTTTATTTTGGTGAGTGTGCGAGTGCTCTTTTTGACCAAATTGAACCCACCCCTTTTTACCACCGGACCAGACGCAGACAGAACTTCCATCCCTATATAGTGGATTTACCAAAAGTCGAACAAAACGCTTCGATAGTTCCTTTTTGGTACGGATTGCCAAGGTGTGGAACAATCTGCCTGCGTCTGTTTTTCCTGACCACTACAGTCCTGGAACTTTTAAGTGTCGAGTGAATAGGTTTCTCGTGGATGGACGTGTAACACCATAGTCTTCATGCGCACTTTCCATCAGGTGGCATGGAAGACAAACGTCCTATCCGTACAATATAAAAAAAAATGTCATCTTCGAGTAGCCTGAACAGTGTTTTAGCATGTCAGACAAGGTGACTTATCTGAGCTGGGGTAGCTTTAACTTTATGCTAGGACTTTTTAGCAAGAGACCAGCCTTCATATAAAATCTATCACCAATAGTGATGTGTTCAGGTCAAGTCCCTTAAACTATTAAATTTAAAATATTAGATGATTCATCTATATCTATCTATATCTATATCTTCTATCTATATCTATCTATACTTATAATAAATCTGTAGAGAGGTCAATTCTGTACATGAAATATTTTTTCAAAATAACTATCAGGGGGTGATTAGTGATTGATAGTGATGCCAAAAATGCAATCAGTAAAATTTTTGTCTGTCTGTCTGTCTGTATGTTCCTTATAGAAACAAAAACTACTCGACGGATTTTAACGAAACTTGGTAAAATTATTCTTCATACTCCTGGGCAGGTTATAGTATACTTATTATCACGCTACAATCAATAAGAGCAGAGCAGTGAAGGGAAATGTTGGAAAAACGGGAGAAGTTACTTCATTTTCTAAGCTTCCGTCGCGTGTGCAGCCTTAATGGTTAAAGCTACATAGAAACCATGTATGACAGAAATATTCTTCATAAAATTATATAAAAAATATCCCACAACAGTATATGTCTATATTTTATGGTTGACTCACAATAACACGTGTAAATCCCAATAGCTTATCAGTTCGGAGCTTTCTGATTATATTTGTTTACTCTTACGTTTATAATACTCTCACTCATCCCTAATTAAAAAAAAACATTATTACCTATTCAATAAAAAAAGAATCATGGAAATCGGTATAGAAACACCAAACTTATACATGAAATACGCTAATAACCCATCGCGCGTGAATACTGAATGATATAGGGATTATTTTTGCGTAACGGTTGCCGCGCTCGACGCGGCTCGCGGCGGTAGGTTATAAAAAGGCGGGAGGCGAGCGCAAGCTTTTGCGCGATTTAAAATAGGTAGGTACAGAAGGAAGAAGCGTTACATTACCTGTCAAATTTCCCCGAACAATTTTGACTTATTATCGAGGGCATAGAGTTCAAATTCAAGTAAAAAAATTTGACAGATTTGTAACGCTTGATGTACTGCCTTCTGTACATACAGAGATAAAATGGAAATCAAGGTTTTGTTTATTTCATGATCGTTTCTGCCTCTTGGAAGTCAGAAACCGTAGATTTCTTCGGAATAAAAAGTAACGTATGTGTTCAACTACTATACCAAATTACATTAATATTGGCTTAGCCGTTTGGCAGTGAAAAGCAGCCATAGATAACTATAGGTAGTATTGTATGTACACTTATAATGGCTGGATGGATGGATTTTTGCTATTCTTTCACGCAAAAACTACTAAGCTTTACCTAGAATAACAATAAGCTAAGTATAATTAATGAAGATATTGCATGAATTAAGTAAAATTGAAGGCATTCAATAAAACACTTTTTAACCGGATTAATGGCGTATAATTTATATTTTACATTTTAACTCGACGTTTCGGTGTCTTTGCAGACCCCGTGGTCGCGAGCGACTGTTAAAATTTAAAATGTAAATATACGCGATAAAATCGGTTAAAAAGTGTTTTATTTAATAGTCATACATAATAGTTATCGCGAAAACTTTAGACAATATTAAAATTTAAGGCACTTTGGCACCCGATTTGCTTATAACGCTATGTGCCTTTGTAATGTACCTAATAGATAGTTACCTTCCTATGTTTGTGGGTAGGAGTTATACATATTATATGGGCGAAGATTCTTCATTTTTATTTTTGTTATTAAAGATAGTTAGGACCTTGGAGAAGAAAATAACCTACTCGAAATACTAATTCAATACAGACGAAGTCGCGGGCATCATCTATGTAATATACCTACCTACCTATACTTTTTCACAAAACCTAGGTGAAACTGCGGATCACTGCTTTGTTGTAACAGTTTTTGAAGTAATTCTGTCTGTTTATCTATCAGTAACGCTTTCACAGCTAAACTACTTAGTCGATTTTGACGAAATTTAGAATAAGGTAAGTTTTAACTTCAAGGAGGATATAATAATAGTATTTATCCAACTCTAATAAACGGTATCCACGCGGACGAAGTCGCGGGTCACAGCTAGTAATTAATATTTATAAAGTGGCTTTTACTCGCACGAATAATGTCAGATATGTCCGAATATTTTATAAGTTTTTTAATACTAATTCATTCCGGCCTCAATTTGACGAACTACTTAAGTGTCGGACTGTTTAACACGGAAAAGAGACATCGAAAATGATATCACTAATTTCTGCCCATATTTTAGCAATTCTCAAATGCAATAATTAATTGTTTCCACGCACGATATAAAACCGAACGTTTTAAGGAGCTATATTAATTCAAAAAATGTTACAGTTTGTAAAAGGGGTTTGAAAATTTTTGGTGCACCTTCTGTCCGCCATTTTGATTTTTTTTCGATTTTGCGTCGCACTATAAAACTTATATATTTCGATTGCTGACATATAGACGAGCAAAAAATGTTATATAACATATGGGTCTAAAACGTCACGTTTTAGAGATAATATGGAAAACAATTTTGCTAAATAATTACAATTTTTCATATATTTAATCGTTGAAATACCTCACAGAATGTATCAAATTAGCATGAATGTTTGTAGTATTATCTTGCACATTAGTTAAGAGTAAAAATAACTGGTTTTTACACCTACCTATCTGAAACTTGACAATGCCATATTAACTCGGCAAAGCCGGCGCTGTAGGTACGTAACTATATTATTCTAGTAACTTACAAGAAGTAATGACACAGATTACTAAAGAGTTACTACGTGTAATGATATGATTAAGAGTTTTATTTTTTAGAATTCTTTTACATTTGTTTGTACCTATTCGGAAATGCGGGATAGAGAAAGACGCGTCATTTCAACGCCCTATAATATTTAAGTCTGTCTTTAAATACTTATAGCTCACACGAGAAGAAGAAGATGAGCTTGTGTATACACTTCTACAACACGGTTCCCCATGACATACAGGAACTTACGTAAAAAAGGCAACTATAAAGTGGATGACTTCTTAAATGAAAAGGAGCCATGGGTGTGAAAAAAACGCCCAGCTCTTTGCCAAATGTGAGACTTATAAGTGATTATAATGTAAGTTATAAAGTAGATTGTAAAGTGTTTCTGGAGTTTCTTTACTTATCTACAATTCTTCTCCAGAGTAGACTCCCACACCTCACACTAATTCCATATTATCTCTAAAACGTGACGTTTTAGACCCATATGTTATATAACATTTTTTGCTTATATGTACGTTAGCAATCGAAATATACAAGTTTTATAGTGCGACGCAAAATCGAAAAAAAATCAAAATGGCGGACAGTAGGTGTGCCAGGCTCCATACAAAAATTTTCAAACCCCTTTGTTCATACATACATAACCCTGTTAGTAGTTACGTAGTTGTGGTGTACTTATAGAATATTTGATGTGCTCAATTTTTATGAAAATAGTAAAAAATAAAGGTACTTTAATAGTAAATAACTTGAGAAATGAGATATTTGTCATTGTATTTATTGATATTTCACAACAAGATGAGCACGGTCACTAAAAATAAAAAAGCATAGTAAATATCACGTTTCTAAATTAATTAAAATGAAATTTCATTAAGTAAAGATTTTTTTTA
The DNA here is from genome assembly GCA_944452665.1 of Stenoptilia bipunctidactyla. Taxonomy (NCBI): domain Eukaryota; kingdom Metazoa; phylum Arthropoda; class Insecta; order Lepidoptera; family Pterophoridae; genus Stenoptilia; species Stenoptilia bipunctidactyla. Next base: position 7,761,503 of record OX101738.1, on the reverse strand, counting down.
TAACCTGTACATATATCAGAAGAGTCACAACTTTAGCCAGAGATCTGTTTTTACTATTACATAATACCTAACTTCACGCCTGTCTCAATTTGAGGTTGGCAGAAACTAGGGAACGCTCATTGCTACGGTCCAGACTTAACTCTTTCGCGTCCTCTACGTTCATTAATAAACTGTTTTTTTTCTCCTTTTTAAAATTTAAAAGCTAAGCCCTTGTTTCCATTCCTCTTGCTTTTCTGCTAGAGACTTGGCTTCCTGATACGACACGATTTTAACTTTCTCTTTTATTAGGGATAAGCAAGTAAACTATTTTTACTATTCTATATTCAAAAATAAACGTTAAATGTATAATGAACCACAGTCTACTAAGCACAACTTCTAACTAGAGTTCAATTAGGGCCAGGAATTTGTCCCATACATTGTTTGTTACACGAGCCCGTGCTACTTAACTGAAAGCAATTTAATTATTTGGAGATGCTTCAGAAAGCTTTAATAAAGGTTTTGTGGTAATTAATAACTTTATTAGAGACTTGTTTTGTAATTCTGAAGTAATATTAAGTGAAAGTTCTTTATTTTAAGATGGCTGGTAAACCAGCCTTGGAAACAACTGATGTAGACTGTTATTTAGTGTTATCTGAGCTTAATGGATGGTAGAGTTGCTGCATTTCCAAAAATATGTTGTACCTTTAGCCGCGCACTGGCCCTACGGCCCTTAAATGAGTCATAAAAGGTACCTTTCCCATAAGTACTTTTTTAAACACCCTGTACAGCATGTTTGATTTTACTTTAACAATCTTAATTAATTCCTTTAAATTAAAGTGTGTTTCATAAAGTTTTAATATGAGGCTAGTTCAAAATACCTCGTAAAACTAACCTATAACACATATCAGATCAACTACCTTTTATGTACAGCAAAAAACATGTCACGTTTTAAGTCTGCGTTTAAAAAATAAACAATAGTCATAATACAAGCATGTTTGCGTACCTAGTCTGTAACCGACTAATGCGATTCCTACAATACTTGACTAATCCGTGATCTGGCTTCCTTCGATCTGGTCTCAGTTTTGTTATGACGCACGGAAAGTGACACTGTCATTGTTGCCAGAATAAAAAAAAATCAGAAGTGATCAAAGTTGTGACGAGGATTCGCGTTATGTTATTTCGAGGTCTGAGAAATGTATGTATATTTTTGAATTTACTTCTGTGTTATTTAGTATGATTTTACAAATAACTATGAGTAACATCTAATAATTAACGTGTAATTTATTTTTTTGTTTGCAAGTTGATCAACTTACAAATCTTGCTTTTGTTGGTAGTATTTTTTTTGATGTAACAGTTTTTCAACTCCTTTTGTAGAACTTTACGTTACATTAAAAAAAAATAAGAAACCTACTGGCCAGCAGTTTACACTATGTCATGTAATCACCTTATTGCCACGTTTTTTTTATGTTTTTGGCCGAACTCATTATGAGATACCAACTCATGATATGCCAAGTTAATTTTTAAGACAAAAATAATGAGCCAAAGTGATAGTGTTGACATTTGCTGAACTCTATCCCTAAAAATACAGTTTCATGTTTCATTACGTATAAAGAACGTATGATATACTTAAAACCTGAAGCACATTTTGTATCACAGCACTTAGGCCATAGGACAAGTCACAGGGGACTATTGTGCATCCGTTTTGTACACCGCGCTACATACCCAGTCAAACATATTTAAAGCAAAATAACCCTTTTGTCCTCCAGCATAGAGTTCAGTTAATATTATGATACCAAAACCCATTTTTAACGTTTCGTAACCCGGTTTCGAATGGCATGGGAGCGTTTTGAAGCTATATTCTTTACCCGTGGGTAAAAAATGCACGGTGAAAATGGAGTTTTATACTGGAAAAACGTGTTTTCGTGAATATCAGATTTTTCCTAAGCTTATAGGAATATTGAGTTGAGAGGATATTTTATAAGAAAATTCAATATTATCTTAATTAAGACGTAAATCAATGGTTGACTCCAAAGGTACCCGAAAGAATCTGAACTGTATAAAAAATGATGATTGCTATTGAGTTTCTTGCCACTTCTTAAAAGATGAACTTTCTGAAGTGGTGATTAATTCAGTTCAATTTGTTAACACTGTGACTTATTTTGAAAGTATCGACGAAATAAAGAATATTTTGTAATCCCTTAGGATTTTTTTATATAAATTATATCCTGAATGATGCAGCTTTTTAATTTGACCACCCACGCTTGACATGACTTACCAACACTTTCAGTAGTAATTTAAAAAACTTTTCTTTTTGTACACTAATATCCTATATTTTATGTTGTATAAAATCCTAAATATTTGTGTCACCTGGCATATTGTCCTTTTTTACTTATCCTAATTATTTCTAATGGAATGTGTAAGACTTTTTAAAATTTATCCTAAAACTGATTAGTGTAAAAAAACAACTGTACTACCAAACATAACCCTAAACATTTAGCAAAAATTTACACTCTTCTATTGGTTTAGGGAGGCATTACGTTTTAGATAATACGAATCGTAAAATTAAAACAAAAGCACCTCGCACGTGCTAAACTAAGATCCTATTCTATAAAACGTGCACTTTAAACTGCAAGTATCAACATTATTATAGAATGGAACGACTTATTCGAATTGTGCCAACTATGAAGCGCGTGTGAGCATCCCTATTATCCACAAAGCCAGCTCTCAACAATAAAAGTTGATAATGACCGTAAAGAAGCCATCGCGGGTACCTATAACCCCGTAAAATTGTGTCGCACGTCTGTCATACTTGTTAACACGGAGTTGTGAAACAACGCGATGTGGGCGGGTTATACGCGTTAGTTTTGCTGCTCGGATCGTAAAACAAAGGTACGGGAGCGCATTATGCTGCACTTTTCTTTGTGCCGGGAAAAAAGGCTTGCAAGCGTCATAGATACAGATTAACACTTAAATTGTTCGTATTTTTTATTTAGAATAACGCTCTAGAAGTCGAATATTATAGCGCGGAGTTTTAAAATTTTGGTTATGAGTCCTCCTGAAGAAATATAATAAAGTTTCTCAAATATATTAAGCTGAGATGCATGCATTTCAAAGTACGACAATTCTATTGAACAATATATTAGATATTTAGTTTGGTTAAGTAAAAATGCTAGGAAGAGTCTTTGATTTTATCATCATCGTCATCAACAGCCAGTAGGCGTCCACTTGATTTCATATTGTTGTAAAAATCCATGAGTCATGGATCTGAAGAAGACCTTGTTCTTAGCTAGTGACACCAATATAGGTTTACCTATTATGCAAGAAGTAGCCTTTTGCTATTCATTAATTATTTTTCACAAGAAGTATCACTAAAGCAATGGTTAGGGCCAAGGGAAGGCTTTTACCCAACGGTATTTTTACCCAAGTTTAACCTCAACTTCACCTAATAGTAAATCAACATATGAACAAACTTGACAGCACACGAGTGTAGAGAGAGAAGCTGGCTTTTCATAAAAAAGAATCTGCCCAACGAAAGTTGTCCAAGAAAAAACTTGGGAACTTTAAAAATTCAAGATCAGATAGCCTTGACTTTACGCTGCTTAAGTTGATATTATTTATTTATCGACTTCAAGAAAGGAGGACGTTATGTAATCATCGCGGAATTCATCACAGTGGTGATAATTGGCGACAGATAAAACCAGGCGATCCTGTAGGGGTATTTATTATTTTCAAGCAGAAGTTGTTCGGAATAGTCGCCGTTTTTGAGCAGTTAACGTCAATGTGAATTGCTTTATTATGAGTTCGAAGTTAGCAAATTAACGAATGCCCAAATGACGAGATACATTTTAAATTATTCTGAGTATAAACTGAAGCTTGTGTAGTTAATATTTGAACTTTTACTTACTCTATTTGGTGAACTACGATCCTAATCTTCTTAACAGCCTGAGGATATCCAAAATGTAGGGTTAAATAAATCTTATAATGTTTCCTTCAAGTTTCACCACTTCGAATTCTGTTTCACGAAAAAGATTCACTTAAGACCTTTTTATGCCGAAAAACTCAATTAACTACTGAATAAAAGTCCAATACTTTATTATGATAATTGTTCGATGCTAAACTTAATAACCTGATTATAGTTAGATTGAAAATCAAAAACTTACTTCCATGCTGGACTGGGAGCAAAGGAAAAACATAGAATGTGCCAGCTGCTTCTCTTCCCGGGCAAACTGTAAAAGTCAGTTAAGGGACAGAGATTTTATTAGAGATTCTTTTTGTGGGCGATAGTCTGACCTCCTGTCACTGCAATAGTCTCTATACACCATTATAATACCTCCAAATTTGTCGAACGTGAAGTCAGATGGTTTTGTAGCCTCTGGTGTTCTGCCTTAACCAAAAGGGATACAGGCATGACGTTATGTGTGTATGTATGAAAATCAAAAAGGATGAAACCTGATAATAATGAATACCTAGAAATACCTATAACGAAACTAAGCAGGATACTAAAACAGGTTAACCATAAGTTTAAAATAGTTCTCGAAAGTTTCTCTTAAAAAGCAAAATAACCATATTATGAACAAAATACAATTTAAAGCTCCTTTTATAGCCATATAAAGTCAAAGCTTGTAAAATACTTGAATTTGATATAACTAGGTTTTATAATGAGCTACTTAATTAACCACGGGACCGCTTAACCCTTCGAAGCGAGGCGGGTTTAGATTACACCCACGATGTTGACCGCTAGAATATTTTATAACATTCTAAAAGTTTGGTGAGCACCCAAAATTAACGATTGTGGCGCCACTTTCTGACAATGACTAGGGCTCATTTTGGTTCTAAATCGCTGTCGGGCGCATAAATATTGATTTTTTTTAAATATCTTTACACTTTATTTTTAGCTTTAGTTTCTCTATTAACCGCTTATTTTATATCTTCATGTAAACTATAAGAAGAAATATTCTTCTATGTACGCATATTCTTAGATAACATTTAAAAAAACGGTCAACAATAATAACATTTAGGTTTTCAATTCTATAGCTTTTCTTCATACATGTTTAAATCTTTAAATGAGTGAATCCTTATAATGATCTTTATCGTTGAAAAATCAGTTTGACATTTTCGAAGCGTTTGAAACAGGTTTTAAAATAGGTACCTACTTAGCAACTAATATGTTGTAAGATTTGTACGTGCAACGAATATAGTTAAAAATCTCAAAATCATAGCTGCGATATAATAAAAAAATGGTTACTATTATAAAAACAAAACATTTTTGTTTAAATACAACTCCATGATTGAATTAATAAAAATATATCTTAAAAAAGTGAACACTAAGTAGGTATTTTATTTTACCAGAGATTTCACTTAAACTCCTATGTTATTATTTGATTTGAAAAATTCTGATAATCGATTATTTTGTTATCCTGCAATAACTATTTTCCGAATCGTCCACTTCGTTATTTTATCGTAATTAAATTTTACGGTTCGTTGATTCAAACTTATTGAATAGTCGAAATAAAATAAAACACGATGCGCCTTGTTTCTTTTTTAGATGCCCTAGTTTGTTTTTGGCGGTATTTAAATATATTTTTTGGTGAATAAAATGTAGACAATTAAGTCAACTGAATTATTCTGTTAGATACTGCAATTAAGGCTTCTATGTAGGTATTGTAATTTACCCAATGTATAAGAAAGATTTTGCGGGTAATAAATCATACACATCTCTTATATTTAATGCTAAACTTCGCTTTGTCACTGGGGCTGATTTTATAAGTTTTGAACGTTTTTTTTGTATTCGAAAATCGTTTTTTTAACACGAGCACTAAAAAATACAAGTCAAAGCCCGGTCACACATGGTCCGTTTTAATGGATACGTTTTTGTACCGTAAATACGCGTATACTGAATACTGTGCCATATGTGAACTCGCTCTTACAACTCCATGCGCCATCGATGAAAAAAAAAACGTATCCGGTTTTAACGTATCCAGTAAAACGGACCATGTGTGAACGGGCTGTAAATATTTTATTTAACAGTTTTACTTTCTTGTCGTGTTAAGGTAACAATGTTACCGTGTGGTTATTAAAAATGAATGAAGACAAATGTTTGTACGCGATTATTTATGACATTTGATTTCGAGCGCTTGAAACACAAATTTTCGTCTCCCGGGATCTCACAAATTGTACACCCCAGTTGACATGCCAAAAGGAGGATTTTATCAAGCATTATTGATAAATTAATCATCAGAAAGAAAAAATATAGAATACTTTACTGATTTAATATTTTAAATACTTACCTATTTACTGATTGCTCGTAGGAGTAAAACCCTGCGAATTAAAAGCCTTTCCTCCATTTTTTTAATCATATTGCATTAAAATCATCTAATCTGACAATCCAAGTATAGTATAGCCATCAAGTGACCTGTAATAAGTTTAATGGAGACCACAAACTCTATACTTTCCTGTATACAGCCAGACTGTATACAGTAGAATTGTTTGTTTTCTATAACATACCGACTGGAAACTGGGAAAGGCGAGTAGATACTTGAAACCTTTGACAATTGTTTTGTGTGTTGTCATTGTTAGCTGAGCGAATCGTATTATCGGGGTCGACTAAATCGCTGCGGTGGCGACTGTATCACATTGACTGATTTTGATTTCCGAATCATGACTTTTTGTATTATTTTGAGGTATTTTTCGAGAAACTTTGTTTTCTTTTCTAGATACGAAAAATAAAACAAAAAACTAAGTTGATTTGTTTTATCCATTCTGTTTCGAAAAGTATTTTTTTTATTTTCGCTTGAATTCTGTTCAAATGTTTTTGATAGTAACAAACAACTTATAATAATTGAATAGAGTGAATAGGTGGTGAAGTTCAAAGGTATGTGCACCATAGCATTGATATCCACTTCACCTATCTGCCTCAGACACCTCTGAAACCTATGATCGCGATTTCGACTCAGGCATTATGCAATAATGGGGAGTTTTCTGACAGCTCATAAAAATTAGTTCAAAAAACCTCTATAGATGGCACTTTTAAAAAGCCGAAGGCGTTAAGTCTGTAAACTATAATGTAGGTAAGTGGTATCTACCATCTATGGTTAATTATACGTTCAATTTCTGATACAGACATCAATTAATTTATTTTACTTTTAAAAACGCAGTGTGGAATAAATTCTTCGCCTTCGCCTTTTGTAAAGCGCCATCTATCGAAGCCTTTTGTACCAATTTTGTACAGTTTTGTTTTTTTAAGCTGTTTGAAAACTCCCCATTGAACAAACATTTTCTTTTTTAATTTTTCGGGGTGTTTGCATGAATACTTTTGAAATCTGTTGTCTAGTACCTAAACATAGGATATAATACAATAATCTAAACAACTAATGTAAACTTCAAAGTTTACTAAAGGATTGTTTAAAATGCCGTGGATCCTATCATGACACCCCGCATACAATTAAGCAACAGCCACAAACGGCACGTTCAAACCCAGAGCTTATACTTTTATTCTATAGAGACCTAAATCAATCAAATCTCAAATAATTCTTGTGTTGTATTGTGGCGCTTGCAAAGGCACTTTTATCCTTATCAAGAATAGATTATTAATGCTCATGACGTTGTTTTAGCGATACTGTTATTTGTCGTTATTTCTCGTACAGGAAAAAATCCTTTAAATATTTAACGACCTGCTCAGTAAAAAATCTTTTGTAATATCCTTAAAGAGTATAATTCTTGGCAGATTACACAAATCCCTATATATCTACATAGCATAGACTATCTATACTCCGTGCATCTGCGCTTTGCAAAGAGAATGTAATAAACGAGATGTTTTCCGCAACTTCGTCCGCGCATAAACTACCCTTTCTGTATTTAAGAAATTATCTTAAGATTTTTCATACAAATTAAGAAGTCTTATATTCCCCGTTCTCGTGGGGAATATCATTTTTCCTCTATTGACCAATTACAGGAAAGCTTACTAATCTTTTTTTAAAGATCTGAAAAATTAGGCATTATTATATTAAACAATTGGCTGATGATGGTAATGGTGAAATTAAAATTTTTAAAAATTATTAATTTACGATTCGATCAGGCCTCCAATTTAAATTTTCTCTCAATTCTCAAATCCTAATTAAAACTATTGAAAAAATCTATTAAAATATGCTTTATATTCTAAACAAATCTTAAACTAAACACTACCAATTTGTTCCAGCTATGAACATCTCCATGCAACTCCTCGTGGTGACGGCGGCGGCGTGCCTGTGCCTTGCGCAGGCGGCGCCCGACCTGCGACTCCCGCGCAAGCAGCAGCGGCCCACGCGCGGTTTCAAGAACGTGGAGATGATGACCGCCAGAGGCTTCGGCAAGAGAGATCATCCCGCTCAGAGGACTCAGCGTAAGTTGAAATTGAAATTTAAATTTAGGGATATGTGTTGAGATTCCTTATTCAAATTAAATTGCCTTGTCATAATTATACAGATTATAAAAGAATGATATAAGGACAAGATTTGTAGTGTAATAGTAATGGTAATTTGTAATGGTTTTCTTAAATAAGAAAGTTAACACTTCGGTACTTAATATAATTAAGTTTTTGATCATAAATACTAATGGAATAATAATGCAAGATACATTTTAAATCTAACATCGTATTCTGAACTAACTTCCTGCTCTATTTTACTCTTATACCTACAAGCAGTTATATGAGCATCTATACTAAATGTCTGTAAGTACTCTGTATGTATAAAATGAAATTGTTTTTCCAAACCGCAGTTACAGTATATATCAAAATATACTTTAGCATGTCAAAGCCAAAAGAATCTTTATTTCGTAAGAATTTAAAAGTCTAGAAGTAAGTCAAACAATTTACAAATTGAACTGAATCTACCACCACTTTGGAAAGTCGATCTGTTGAGAAGTAGTGGCAAGAAAGTCAACAGCAATCATCTTTTAAAAATGCACAATCGGGTACAAATGTACCATATCGGTAAAATTGCAAAGAAAAGTAAAATACAAACGTTTATTATCAATAGATATTCATAGAGAATACACAAAACACCCACACCAACAAACACCTCATCGTTTGCTACGCTTCGAGAAGGCTTCTAGTTCTTTTGTCCTATTTGGTAAAAAAGTTTGAAGTAAAATAGAATAAAAAGTATAATATATTAAAAGAGCTGTATCCATCTTTCAATGGCAACTGTCCATCCTTATTTCAGTCAGTATTTGTGATGTACTTAGAAAACTGTCACAAAATCAATGATCGATATGATAGCGGTAAGGTGCATACTTTAACCCTACATCCATCATCGGTTAGCATTGTTGTAGAAAACTTAATGGGGCGTTTCATACCCCATGAGTTCCCTAAGAAAACTTCCTTTTACATTTAAATTCAAAGCTCAGAAATTGCTCAAGTTTAGCAAACTTCTCTGCCGCGATGTCTATCAAAAACAAGATAACTTTTAAATTGATAATTTAACATGGTGATTGCAATTATTTTGGGGATGAAACATAAAAAGTGGAAACATGAATGCGAGCCGAGTTTTGAAAACAATTATTTTCTTCTATGTTTATTGAATTAATGATGTTGTTGTTACGTTGTTTTTGTATAATAAATTTAACTAATTATAAAGGTTATATAAATTTAAGTTTTATATGCTGGTTAAGAATTTTGACTTGAATTGAGCACTTACAATGACAATTGTTATGTACTCACCCTTATTTTTATAAAAAAAAACTTTGTTTTTTTTAATTTAAACATAAGGATTTTAACCATTTTCGTGATACCAGAGACTAGTAAAGTCTCTGGTGATACATAGTAAGCTACACCTTAATTTACCATCGTCTATGTTCAGGTGATAAAATATAAATGGCTTGGAAATCGCTTATCATAAAAAACTAATAATCTGAAATCTTCGATCACTATTTAATTTAAAACATAAGCCCTTCCTTGTATTTTACGCTCTAAATTAAACAAAAGTATTAAATATTCCCAGAACTATGTACCTACAATTTTATCGCCTGAAATACTACTAGCCTCTCAAGTCTGAGTGAGAACTTTTTTGAAGGAAAGGTAAGCAACAGTTTCGTAAGCTCCCTAACCAATGTTTAAGGTGACGTAAGCCATCAGTTAGCCGCCACAAGAGACTCTCGAAGCGTCCCTCCATTTAAGAGTTCTTCAATCGGTATCGCTCGAGATTTTGGAAAAAGAACACCGGAAGTGACTACAGATGGTATTTAAATTTCAAGCTTCTAGACATGCAATTAAAGAACGAATTGCTGCAATTGAGTGATTCTTCAACATAGTCTGAAACTATATTACGATGGCTTCATGGAACAAGCCATTGAGATGCTACAAATACTTCTATGTGTACTTGTCATACAAAAAGAAATCCTTTGTTGTATAACGTATGAATGTTTTTTGTATTTCTATGAACGGAGTTTACTTATTTTGAATCCTGTAGGTATTCGTATTGAATAATATCACCTTCAATAACTGAGGTGCTTGGAATTCAGGCTTCACTAATTGGTGTTTGTCGATGTCTTTAACTACTTCAGAGACATGAAATATAAATTTTTATTCAATGGATTTTTCACAGGACTTTTCTATATACTTTATAACTAACATTGTTAAACTTTTAATCAGTTTTGGATTACTATTTATAGCTGGAAATATCCGACTAGTTTCAAACTCTTAATCATCTTTATTCGACTTTATTTAGACTTCATGAGGGTTGGGTGAAGTTGCAGCTGCGCTGCGATAAGTCCGAAAATAGTTGGAACTCTCTAGCAATAAATGAGTAGATAACATTGAGCAGCTTCATTAAGATTATATTTTATAACTCTGACTCATCTAACATGTTTAAATTTGTGGCTGCAAGTTCACACACTCCGAATCTTGATTATTATACATAGATTCAATGGGTATATTTTTACTGCACACAATTTTTTAAATTATAGAAATGTATTAAATTAGCCCAATTGCCGCCACAAACTTAACTATTCAAACTTTATTTTTTACTATACAATTACACTACATAAATTATAATACACATCATCACAGATCAACAACAGTTTTACACTCCAGTCAGAAGGAAGTTTAACCCCAAAACCTCGCTTATGGTTGCTGAAAATTTCGGCAAAAGGAGCGAAAATTTCGACGACTCTGTCGATGAAGGTAACGCCGAAACTGCCACAAAGCTTTCAAAAAAAACATGCATAAAAATTCAAATATGATTAATTAAAAAATTTACGCTGAGCTTTTGCAGCCATAAAATAAATTATTACCATGAAAAAATTTGATAAAGCTAATTTGAAACGCTCCAATTTTTTACACGATGCTTGCTGAAGTGAAGGTACTGTTGAAAATTTTTTTACATTATTTGTTTTATCCTAGAAATTGATATGAGAGTAATACGAGGATCGTTCAAGCCGAATTCTAAGGTTCTTATCGCGCGCGGGTACGGCAAAAGAAATCAATTATCTGATAAAGATCAAGGTATATAATAAAAGCTGTTTATTCTGATTGCAAAACGACAAAAAGTCGTCGCAAAATGTTGTTGTCATGTCTTTATTTTCGGACATCAAGTATTTATCGATTTAATACCTTTGGGACAGGTCACACCTAACAAGCGTAACATGCAATATACACGAAACATGCAACCTTTCAAATACAAAAATACGTATTTTGTTTGTTTTAAATAGGTGCCTCAATTCGCAGAACAAATGTGTTTCTCATCATGATCTCATCAAAACTTCTGACCGTAAAAATTGAGATTGTTTACGGTATAATAGACAACATGTTTTTTTTATTACTGTACAGAACCAGGTCGCAAGCTTTTAACGGATTAATCCAGAAGCCTGAAAAAAATGCTGATGCTTGAGGATTCTCTTTGTGTCCCTATAACATTAAACAATGTGGAATTTGATATTGGAAACCAAAATATACATATTGATTTTGAAACGAGGGCTTTTCGCTTTTATATTAATAAAGAACGGAACAATTGGCGCGATTTTTTTGGTTTGTATTGGAAACTTTAAAAAAAGAACTTTATAAATTACAGAAAGCTTCCTGTAAAAGAAATTTATGACATATTGAGATACTTATAAGGAGTAACATTACATCAGCTTGTATGTAAAGAAATATTTTTATTCGATGAAACTCAAAAACAAATAATCGACACTGAAAAGCCCTTGTTACATACAACTTAAGCTTTAACGTTTGAATTTTGAAATCAAACAACTTTAACCAAATAATATTGTGTATAATAAGATTATTAATATAAAGTGTAAAAATTATATTCTTAATCCAAAATACACGATTGCGGGTTAAAATTGTTTTATGTCAGTCCACATTACGCTTTTCATTTTACTTGTTGCAACACTGAAATGTTGCGTCGTATCCGTTCCGCATATATGTTATGCTTTATTTTTAATAGCTTTACAAAATTAACACTTTTCAGACACAAAATTATAAAAAGCCTTTCGATTTCAAAGATTTCAAAGAAATCTATCAATTGAATCTAAAGATTAATTGAAAACAGTAGTGTTTATTGTTTAGTTTCAGAAATTCCTTCGAGTAGATTCATAAAGTATTCTGTAGCTAATATTTCTTACATTGTATTTGGTTGTACGAGAGATGAATTAATATTTGCAACAAAAGGGGAGTAATCCACTTAGCGGAGTGTATGAGGAGAATGAGTCAATTGTTTAGGTGTTTCTATAGAGAGAGTCTTAAGAAGCTCGTTTCTATTAATGTATTTTATTTGATAACTGTTTCGCTGTGTTTCGGTTTTTTTCTGAGTAAAGCAATTTCTATTAAAACTATTTCTCATTAAAGTTTCCGACACAGCGAGTTTGCCATTGAATACAGTGTTTTAGGAAAATGCAAAATCTAGCCGCATTCAACAAAATCTGAACATTATTTTTTTGGCTTCTATCGTGTTTAGTGACACGATTACAAAAACATAAAGTTAAATTATTTATGTAGGTACTTAGTACCCTACATAAACCGTTTCATACTTTTTTTAATTTTAACGTAAACATGGCTTATTGCTGTAATTCTTCAGTCTTAATGCATACTGAATATGTAAAGCTATAATCATATTCGTAACACCTTTTAAAAAAGGCAGTTAAACTTAAATCTTGTACGGTGTTTATAAATGTGCCAAAATACTATTTAAAGGTTGTACATTGTTTCATGGGGGTCCTGTTAACGCCATCTCCATTGTATTGATGTTGAAACATCTTCATTTCTCATACTAATGCAATGTTATATAATATTTTGTATTATGTTTGACAGTGTACGACTTGGATAACTTCTGGGAAACTCTGGAGGCTACCGCCGAGAAAGAGAACATGGATTTCTTGGACGAAAAGGAAAGGTAAGTGATTATCATTAAGGTTGATCAACTGTTAAATACTCTGAAATAACTGTAAACTTAAACTTAAGCAGTCTTACAGTTAACTACAGAGAAACCGGATGCACCTTTTGATGTTAGGATAAATTTTGAATAATTATTTCGAAATTAGAACTAAACGTAGTTTTTAGTACTCGTATTAAATTGATTCTGCAATTATTTTGAAATCAGAACCAAACGTACTTTTTAGCATTAATTGATTCTGCAATGACCAAAAAGTTAGGCCATAAAGTAAACAAATTCCTAAAAAAAAAATTATTTGTGTTTTTTTACTATTGATACATCCAGTATTTGAATTCCATCTCACAGGTTGATAAGTGGCAGTAATGACGTTAAGAAACAACAACAAGCCCGTGTAGCTTTTAATACCGAGGTTATTTCTTGATAAAACAATTCTCGAGAATTCGTCCATAAACAGTTAAAAGGTAACTCTAGCTTCCATCTTAGCGCGACAAAACAAACATGCAAACATGATACTTTATAAGCATATTGGATCAATTCCGGCAACGATATAAATTTAACAATATTCCTTAAACAAAAACATTGAAAGGATTTAAATTACTTAGCATTAATTACTTCCATAAGCGTTACATTAATCAGTTCAAGGTTCAATTTATTAATTATTACCTCAATCGAAGCTATTAAAATTTCCATGAATGATTAACGGGTTAACTATTAGAATTTGCAATGGCAATGGATATGGTCGTAATTGAATTTTGCTTAGGTAAGCTTTAATTGCTTTCGTAATGACTGTTGCTGTATATCATTGAAAAAGTCTGTCGGTCTAAACGAGATAAATTCATACATATCGAGTGTAGTTTCAACTGTTTTTTGCCAATCAATCAAATATGTGGAATGTAATGTTTCAGGCTTTAAAGTTTCGTGTTAAATAATATAATATACAGGGTGACTGGTAGGTCACTTTTGAAATTCAAGGACGTGATAGTTTGAGATCATACATGAAGAGAAAAATATAATAAAAAATGAATATTAATTATTTACTGAGTAAACTTAACCGAAGGTGAAAGAATTGATTACGCAACGCATAGTTACACTAGTTGCCAGGTCACCGCGATCGATTCAGTTGTATGTAAAGTAAATTAAATTTATTTAAGGGGAATTCTAGTGAAAAATTGAGTACCTACTTTAATTACATAATTATGATCAGAATCGAGTACAGAGTGCTCTCCTTCGGTATCTTAAATTTGTCAGCAGTCACCCTGTATATGATTTTCAATTTAAAACTGGTAGGTGAGTCATAACTTATTGTTTACAATAATCGATCGATAACTTGTTACTAATCCATCTGCTTTTACTCACATGATTAGTTTTAGATATGTTCAAATATTTCGGGCTCATATGGAGTCCTTCTTCAGTGTTGAGAGCGCGGCTCCGCCTGCACTCAAGCTATTGGATGTTGGAAAAAATCATCACGATTAAGAGCCCCCTTGGGGCTAAACCTATCTGCATCAGACGAAAGTGGTTGCGGGTTTGATTCCCGCACGGAACAAGAAAAAAAAATGCTCCGGGTCTGGGAATTTATTTAAATACCTACTTATATATATTTTATATTCTAGGTCCCCCCTAGTTCGCTACATGGAATCTCATCTCATAACACAAGCTTTGCTAACTTTGGTGGCCACGTGGTGATAACTTTACTTTTCTTTTTACTTTACTAAATTTTTACTAATCCTCATTGTCACCCAATTGGAGCAGCCGGGTTATATCGGACTTTAACTGACTAAAACCCCACGGTGTATATCATCCGACATTATTAGAGCGCGAAAAATTGCGAAAAATTGGAAATAATTATTAATAAACTTCAAAAATGAAAAAGATAATCTCATAATAGTTTAAAAAATAGCGAATAAATCGAACAGTAAATACTTTTAATATAATAATTAGTGATATGGAGATTTAAGGTTTTATTTTGTTACAGCATCCCTCTCGACTGGTTTGTGAATGAGATGATTAACAACCCCGACTTCGCGCGGTCCGTCGTCCGCAAATTCATTGACCTTAACCAGGTAAGTTAAATAATTACCCAAAATGAAACACCTATATAAAACAAGCGATAGCTTTAAAAAGCTTCAAGTGAGCCACAGAAGATCACACAGCAAAACACAGGAACTAGATAAACTTTTCTTATCTTTAATCTTTAACTTTTCTTATATGATGACTGACTTCATCAAGTGTTTTGTGAAATTCCTAAGATGAATAAAACTTTTAGAATTTAGAATTTTTTGAATTATCATATAAGCCGGCGGCAGGAATCCGTAATATTTCGCAAAGCATTAACAGTTCAATGCTAACAAGTGGTAGAGAAAGTATAACTGTCCTTGCGATTTGTGAGTAGAAGATTTAACTGTTTTGTGAACTCTGTCCCTTTTAAGGGGACACAGTTCTGCTTATTTGCAGAGTTACAACTAGCATCCGAAAATATCATTGGCTGTGGAAATTTACTTATGTACAAGTAACCTACACACTTAAATATGTTTATTAATATCACATATACTAATTGTTTATTACTCCGTACCATACTCTACAATAAATCTTAATTAATATGGAAAGATCAAAGTCACAACAGCGGGCCCAAATTTCCTAAAACTAGCTAGTTTAACTCTCTCTTTACAAGTGTTGTGTTTGGTAAGCAACTAATGACTTAAAAAAGAATACGTTGAATAAGTTTGTAACTACAGCTCAAATATGCAAAAAATGTAAATGAAAAATAATTGTTATAGTAAAGAACTAAAAATAATCGTGACTGTTTCGTGTGGAGTATCAAATAAAAGAACTTCGTTTGCACATTTCAAATATGTACACACTATTACTCCAAAATGAGTAAAAAAAATAAAGTTTAAAAACTGAAAACCGACTACTAAAAACACGCTCTAAAAAGTATGAAACAAGAAAATAGTCTCCGCTGAAATATTTATCTATTTACGCCAAATTGATAGAGATATTAATATGTTCAAAGGGTAGCCGTGATCGTGTGCCACTTTGATTTTATTTTATTATTAAAATGAATCTGTTTTGCTATAAAAGGTGGCATACGACCACGGCTATCTTTTGAATATATCTCTATCAATATGACATAACTAAATAAATATTTCAGCGGAGACTATTTTCTTGTATATACTTTTTAGAGCGTTTTCAGTAGTCGGTTTTCAGTTTCTAAACTTTTTTTTTTTTTTTACTTATTTTGGAGTAGTAGTGTGTACATATTTGAAATGTGCTAACGAAGTTATTTTATTTGATACTCCACACGAAACAGTCACGATTTTTTTTAGTTCTTTACTATAACTATTATTTCACTTATTTTTGAGTAACATTTTTTGCATATTTGAGCTGTAGATACACAGCTCTTTCATTTGATACCCCACACGAAACTGTGAAGAAATTTTTTTTGTTTTTAGTTCTTCTCTTTAAGTCCCCTAGAGGGCGCTATAGTTAATTAAACGTAACTTTATATAGCCTATAAACAGCGGACAGATAAGAGGCTTCCAACGACATCTTATTTGTCCAATTATAATTACTAGTTTAGAAGTTCTGAGGGAACAGATGAACATCGATACCCACATACATACATAATAATAATAATAATATGTAGCTTTAAGTATAAATAATAATAAAATAATATCACCCTCCATGACAAAGTCAACAACACTGTTTATCTGATTGATGTAGCTTTACCTTATACACACAACCTCCAGACGACCCATACTGAAAAACTTAATAAATACATTGACCGGGGTATAGAAATTAAAAGGCAATGGCGTGCTCATTCCGTAACAACAATTCCGATCATACTCTCATCTACAGGCGTAATTCCCAAAACACTCCATCAGTCACTTAAACTATTAGAAATGCATCCACTATCTTTCATACAGCTGCAAAAAGCAGTAATAATGAACACTTGCCGACTTGTGCGAAAATTTATCTCAATATAGTTCAGTTATAAGCATCATGTCTTAGCCAAAAGCTCGCATAGATGTTCCATCTTCAACCCTAAGTCTTTTCGACTAAGTTGAATGTAAAGCTTAAACACATAATAATAATAAACACTATTGTACACCAACATGGTTACAGAGGAAAAATTACATTAAATGATGACATTAAAATATACTGACATACATACAGGTCAAAATCATTACCTTCTTTTTGCTTCGCCGTAAGCGGGTAAAAAACTCAACATTTCAGCAAATCTTTTTCTTTACAAAAACTATTAAGCATTGTTCTGTGTAAATAATTAGCTTAGATATTATTACTATTCATTTAAAAGTTTACCCTAATATATTTTCACAGTATAAACGTATATGTAATATATGTTTCAAATATCAGCTCTCTACGCCTAGTAGTTGTGGCTGTACGTTGCCTGTCAGTCAGTAACGGAACAGTTCTATATACCTATATATTAATTCTTGGATTTTCTTTCTTGTTACAGGATGGATTGCTGTCTACTAATGAACTACTCAGGAACTCCGCTTAAAAATTGTATCAATTAAATACGTTTTATTTATGTTTATTTCATATAGGTGCTTTATTTGTTAAACTATAAACAAAACTTTATTAGTCATTTATATTTACTGTGATATAAAAGTATGTTAATTTATCTACATTTAACAATTTGACTTTATTAGCTATGATTTGATTTAAATAGATTTATTGATTGTTAAAATTTAAAAGATGAATTACTCGTAATGTTGAAATCAAATTGTATATACTTGGCTGTATTAAATAAGTGTGAACGGCAATTTTAACTGTCCATAGTAAATAGAATTTCTCTTTACCTACTTAACTTTACCTAGAATAATAATTATAGAGGATATATAAAAATCACTTAGCTGATTTCTCTATCTATGTATTCTTTGTATGTACTACAGCCAATATTGAATTTTGTTTTAGGAGGAAAAAGACTAAATTAAAGTTTTTATTATTCTTTGTTATTTGACTTCTTATTTCGAGGGGAAAGGCAAATTTTGTAAAACGCATTAATTTTAAATTATATATTTACATAAATTATAGGCTGGGCATTTCAGAAAAAGTAAAAATAAAAATAACTCTACGTACATACATGTAAAAGCTAATTTTCAATACCTTCGACTGTAATGTTTTATAAGCTATGTAAACTTTTGGATACCCACATGTAGTTAGTTTGTTGTTTATCTTGACGTTACGAATAATAATAAAATATTTTTTGGGTACCAACATGGTTGTTTTTCTTATACTCCAATGACAAATGCTTCCTTTAATATATTAATATCGAGCTTCGACTTTACAACCAAAATACCAGATTAGAAGTACGAGATTGGTACTTCCTATGAAAAACTTGGATTAATATGGAAACCTACTTTCAACAAAAAGCACTAAATACAAAGCTTTTATATTTTTATGAAATATCCACTGCAACTAATCATTTATTGATATTTTGACGATTTTATTATAGCGTACCTACCTTTTCATTAGTTAGAACAAACACTTTAATGAAGTTAAACCAAACGAGTCAGCCGACGTAGAGTACCTCAACTGACATTTCATATTAACTTATAAACACTTTTGATATCACAAAAAAATACAGTCGATTTAGAAAATCGAACCCAGGCCGAGACGAATTTATTCATAAAACGCGTGTTGGAACACTTTATGGTCATTGTAACATCTACTTTATTATAAATCTATGTGATAGAAATAGAGACATTATATTTTTTTTGTTTCTACCGTAGCAATACACACATCCATAGTTGAACATGGGTCAAAGCTTTAAGTAGGTAATCGAGACAATTTTAAGTCGCTGTGCGGCTACTACTAATGCAGAAAGTCTCTGCGGTACAACCTCTACTGGATCAACCCTACATTTCGAAAAGTGCTTTAATACTCAGGCAAAGAGTTCTTACTACTTTTCAGTTACGGCCGGCTAGAAAAAAAAACAGAAAAATTAACAAGTCAGCCAAACCAATGTCGGTGATATTTTACCAGCCTAGGTACAGAAAGGTGCTGATCCCAATGTACAAAACATTTGAAAAAGAAGCAATTTTTTGATTATTCTAAGAAATGTTGCTGATAAAATATCTAAGCCGTCATTAAATTCATTAATAAAATCATCTACCTGGCTACTTTCACTTCTTTTAAAAACCTTCATCAATGATGTCCACCTTGTCCACCTTGCTCTACGCTGCGTCTCCGAGTACGAGTTTGCCACTTAAGAACCTGAACACTGACTACACCAGCAGCCATCCTTCATGGAAGCTATGTGCTCTGCCCATTGGCAATTCTTCTGGGTTCAACCTCGTTGACTTCGGTTCGCCTGCCAATATTCTGCTTTTGACTATGCTCCGAGTAGTCCTCTTGATTGCCCGTGATGTAAGTTTTGGCTTAGTCACAATGCTTATATTAAACGACAACATCCCATACGTTTCAACCTTTATCTGAAGACACTGTAGTGTTCAGAAGTATGAAACGGAAAATAATACGGGATAACCTTAAGGAATTTCCCGAACGCCGCCGTCGAATTGAGTAAAATTCGACGATAGACCGCTTTCTCAAAGTTGGAACTACGAGTATCTAGCTGATTCTTAATTCGAAACATTTATAATTGATTGAATCAGGCGTTACTTTGCGGAAATCCATGACAACTACTATAAAAAGTTATTTTGCTAAATCCGCGACTTGTACTTGCACTAGTGCGAAGCGAGGTGTGTGTTCATTGCATGTCTTGCTTCTTGCTTGAGGGAGGGAGGGCGGTGAACTTACGCATGAAAATCCTGCATCACTAGTGCAAGTACAAGTCGCGGAATTAGCAAAATAACTTTTTATAGTAGTCGAAACATTTACTTTTTTTTTATTTAGAGGTATAGAGGATACAGGGACGTAGACTATCGAGTATATCAATATTATGTTCCTTGTCAAAGCTGTTTGTGAAACCGATGCCCAGTCCCACACTTTGCCGCGTTATTGAGCAACAATACGGTTTAATGCCAAAATGGTCAACAATATCAAATGACATACCCGTATATCATATTTATGAGATTTCATAGGACAGGATTTATAGGCCCTTTGCCCACGGGACTATTTTAATTAATTAGTGACAAGCTGTACCATTCACACGACGCTACTTACAGCAAGATTTTAGTCACTTATGTTATTTCTATTCAAAAAAGCAGACGGTTAGCAAGAGGAAATTAGATCTATTTGAAAAAAAAACATGTCTAGTACATTGAGTTAGGATGATGGTGATATTTTCTTGTATTATTATCTTACTACAATCATTTGTGCTTAAACCATGTCATCCCAAAATGTACCGTTTTAAATTATTTTGGGGTTATTCCTTTTTTTCTGAAAATCCAGTTTTACTTCTTCAAACATCGATCGTAATAAAACTAATGGTCCGATTTCAATTTTCTTTTCAGTTTTAGATAGTTACTTAGTATATCAATAATAAACCATGATAAAATTGTTTTATAAAATAAAAATGTTTTTTTAGGAGCAAAGTTTACAACAAATTGCTTTTTTCCCAAAAAAAGTTTGATGAATTTAGCGTACACTTTTTGGTACAAACTTTCACCACTTATACAATGAGGTTAAATAATTAGTAATTAAATACACAATTCAAGAAAAAAGTTGATAAACAAAATCAACCCCCCGACTTAAAAATGAGAAAAATGAACAAAGAAGAATGGACAAAACTTATAATTCTTCTTAAAACCTTAGTATAAAGAAAGGAACAACGAGAAATTAGTTATATTAATCAAATTAAAAATAATCAAGAAACTGCTGAAGCCAATAAAGTGAAAATACACGTGAAATCTTTAAATGCAACTAATATGTAAAAATCATATAAAATCTTCTTGCAGCAATACACACAATCTACGATATTTAAGGTACTTTCCTTTGATATCCCATAGTCTTGGGATGCCTTGTATATTAAATCATCCTTAAAGGTGTTAATTATGAATTAACATTATTAAACATACACGTAAATCATGCAAAAAATAATCAAAAATTTCCAATTATTCACAAATAACAAATAAAAAAATATCTATGCACGTTAAAATATACGTTGGAACGAGTTGTTTTAATCTAATGCTAAGTGCATACAATACATTCATATCTAGAATGAGTAAATGGTGTACAAAATACTTTAATATTAAAATATTTTAAAGTTAATAGTTTTTCTTTCATTATTAAACTTTTTGATGTGACTGTACTGTATAGCCTCGAACAATAGATTATTTATTATTGTTTGAGTGGTCCCAATCACCGGAAGAAAAATATTAAAATTAAATCATTATGGCGATAAGGACCGCGGTTCCAATCAAAGAGGTCCCAATCGACGGAAACCTCTAAGAATGATAAGAGGATGAGGCATCTCTAAATCCAGACCTTCGATAAAAACATTCCACTCAAATTGGTTCATCCGTTTGAGAGCTACCACAAACATACATTGATGCTCGTAGATATTATATTAGAGTAGAGCATTAAGGGTGTTATTACACCAATTGATAGACGTCGATCGACGGTCGACCAGCGGCAACGGTTTTTTCCGATCGGATTGGTATAGTAAAAACTATCGATAACAACACCGATTCTACTAACATTTATAAGGCTATCAACGTAAAATTTGCCGTTTTCATACATATTTCTTCGAAAATTCCAAAGTTTTCAAAAAGTACTCAATTTCATTCAATTTCAATGTCGTCGTGGCGCCGTGGTTACTGTGCATACCAAACGATATCGCAGGTTAAGCGCGCTCGGTGCGGCCGGTATTAGGATGGGTATCCGCCGACCATTCATTTCTCACGACGACTTCCGTGCTTCGGAGAGCAAGATAATGACTACTCTTGAAGCATTTTCTATCATATGAAATATTCAAAATCAATTCATATTTATCTAATATATCGCGTATAAAAGATACACAAAACATACTCAATTATTGAGCACCTCCTCCTTTCGGAAGTCGGTTGAAAATAAAGCTTTAACTTTAAATTAGTTTATCTGTTTGAGAGCTACGATGCCACAGACATATACACAGATATAAATTTTAAACTCACAACAATACCCATTTGCATTGGGTTAGTAAGTTTTAGGTAAATCCCAATACAAAATCCTCAGCCAAACCAATTTGATCGGAATTTAATTAAGACTAATAAAGACGGTTTAACACTTGAACTAACCAGTTTTACAATGGGCTATCGGTTCTATTATTTTATTGAATGTTCAACAACCTTACGAACCCTTTAAACTTATGAAGATATTTGCTTAACCCTTAATGAAGACACCTTCAAGATCAATTATTATGTTACTGAAGCTTTGAAGCAACTTTCAAGTCTTACCCCGAGCGAGATCGTGTTTAGGAACTTCGTAGAAGCTAACAAAGAAGATATTTTAAGGAGAGACTTAATTAATTTATGCTGATAGTATTAGCAAAGTTCATAGTCCGTTAGTGAAGCAGCTATTAAGAGTCGTCACGGTTAATCTTAATCTAACTAATCTTATAAATTAAAGTGAAAGTTTAGATGTATGTCGGATGTATGGATGTTTGTTCCTCAATCACTGGAGAACGGTCGGTTCAACGGATTTAGATAAAATTTGGCATAGTGATAGTGTACAGTCTGGAATAGCACATAGGCTACTTTTTATTATGAAATTCCCACGGGATTCGAAATTGCGTGGGTAAAACCGCGCGCAACAGCTAGTTTTAGATAAATGTTGCGTGGGTTCGGCAAATTTTCGCATTTAGTTTGAATCTTTCCTGACGGTGTCCGTCGTGCAGTGGTATAACTCTACTGCACGGCATTGACAATCAAAGCATTTTATTATTTTTTAAGAGTGTGGCTATAGCACTATTTTAACGTTTGGTGGCGCCACTTATTACTGGCAATAACAACTTGATATGAGTGAATTGAATGAGTTATAGACAATCATTCGCCATTTGATCACAAAACACTGCCGGCTTGTAAAAGTCCTACGCATATCTGTTGTAAACTGCACATATCTGCTGTGTTTATATAATTTCGTGCAAACTCAGAAGTAGCGTCAAGTGAACTAAAGTTTATCATTTATGTAACTGAATTTTTGTGATACTTGATAGACTTCATGATTCACATGTTTTGACGAATAACTTTATAACTATCAAACATGCTAGCTATTGTTGATTTTTGATTATTTTAGTTAGTGCTACTTTTGTTAGTTACCATTGTAATGTAAATTAGCACACTTTCTTTCACATAGGAAAAACAATATTTATCAACAATAATAATAAAAAACCACTATAGTGCGTAGTCCACCCAAAAAACTTCAAGCACATAAGCGCCGCCAAGCGGCAAAATAGCTTACATTCCAAACTTCCTATAATACTGATGTGTCCTATCTGTACTTGTACATAATACTTTCTGATCTGTGCTCTACTGCACCAATCGTGAAGTAGTGAACAAAAATAAATGTTCCGTGTCTGGGTGTTTATCTATATATGTATTTATATTCTAGGTTCCCCCCTAGCTCGCTTCATGGTATGCCTTATCACAAACTTTGCTTACTTCTGGGCCAAGTAGTAGGAAAAAAAAAAGGTGTGATTGTCTGGGAATTTTATTTATGATTTACTATTTTTTTTAATCCTTGGTTCGAGTTTTAGATCGGGTCAATTATACACTGGTAGTTATACTATAGCTAGTTGTGCCATATGTCTCTTTTAAACAAACTTTTAATTTATGGCTTTCTATGGTGATTCTCAGACATGAGGGACCGACCCAAGAGAGAGAGATGGTGATTCTACGGAACAAAGATATAGGGCCACAAACTTATATTTAGGAAAGATACACAATTTTTATAATAAACTAAAATTAAATAAACTTAAAATAATATTTTGATTGTTTAATGTAAAAGTAATTATTTCCCGAACATCATAGAATCGTGTCACTGATTGAAATATCAGACATGAAAATCTAAAATGTACATAAATTAGAGTAATATATTTAGTCACGAAACTTGCTATGTTGAACAACACTATTCTTTTTCCCTTTTGCCTACATGTCATCACGACATAATAAAATATCATTTACAGCAAGCTTCAATCAGGGCGTTTTAATAATAATAATAATAATATGTTTATTTTTTACAGTAAAATACATCCAATTTGTTAGTTAAAGCTTAAACTATGTTAGTAATTAATCTCCAGATATACTTTTATTTTTGGTTAGGCAGAATTGACAATCCTACCCAGTGCTTAATGAAAGGGTAGTCAACTCTGTCCACCACCGTGCTCAGGATGCTGCCGGGACAGCGACGCACGCGGTGCGGCAGCGAGGCTGCTCGAAATAAAAACTGTCGGAGCGCCGTGGCTCCTGTATATATCATTCGAGGCGGTACAAAGATTGGAGACCGCTAATCATTAATTTATTACGACGATTCCATGCTTAGAAGGGCACGGCCCTGGTGCTGTACTCTATTTTGAACGGTGTCAGATGCCAGCACTGAGCCAACTCGGTGATTGGGGGGTTGTAAACCTTCTCGTCACTCAGCAGAGATACTCACAGAGACTGGCATCGCTTGTGGGCTCATTACAAAGTGTTTTAATAATTTCAATAATTCGAAATTTGAAAGTTCACGATCTGCTAAGAACATGTGCAATAATGTAGATTCTTTAATAATTTTTCATTGTATTCGATTATAACAGTCATTAGTAATCATGGTGTCTCTAAAATTAAAAAGACACGATAAAAAACGTCTTGTATAAACTTACTATCTTACTTCTTACTAATTATAAATGTGAAAGTTTCGATGGAAGGATGGATGGATGGATGATTGTTCCTGCTATAGCGATAGTGTACAAACTGGAATAACACATACAATAAAACAACTAGTTTATAATATTTCAAAATATAGCTGTCTGTTACTAAATTATTTACAAACATACATACATAACTTCACGCCTGTATCCCTTATGGGGTAGGCAGAACATAAGAGGTTATAGGACCAACTGATGTCACGTTTGACTAATGAGGTATTATAATGATTGCGAGAGGCTATTGCAGTGACAGGGGGTCAGCCTATCGCCCACAAAAATGCCAATAAAACCTCTGTCCCTTAACCGACTTTTACAGTATGCCCGGGAAGAGAAGCAGCTGGCACATTCTATGTTTTTCTTTAACTCCCAGTCCAGCATGGAAGTAACTTATTTGGACTAAATTATTTAATTTATAGAAAAGCACAAAACCTCGAAAGCACTCGTATTTTAAATCCTGACCATTTCATAATAAACTTGTGACTCACTAATAAGGTAATTAAAGGACTAAAAGCTTTTGCGAACAGCTTTCATTAGAAATATGCATTTCAGTTATTTGCTCGTAATGCATTTCGGAGTTTTCAGACTACGCTTTTAAGAAAGAGAAGCTCACTTTTAATGTGTATTAACTTTATTATAAGAGTTTTCTTTGGTTATATGGGGTAATAATTTCATATGTCATACATGTTAGTACTGTTTGATGTATTAAGTAATATATAGCCGGTAGATGTAAAATTATATGTGACTATCTTTATCCCGCAACTTCGTATGCGCTTAACTACCCTTCACGTGGAAATTTCAGAAACTACACAACCAGACACCAACTGAAAGAACCTTTATACCAAGTATCACACCCATGCACTCAAGGAATAAGTTTTTTTCATACAAACTAAAAATCATATATTTCCCGTGCCCGTGGGAATTTTGGGAATTTTTTTCGTAGCACAACCAGTCACTCTTTGGAGAACCTTCATGCCAGTATCACAGCCGTACACTCAAGGAATAAGATTTTTCATACAAACTAAAATGTCCAACCCCTTCCCGTGGGAATTTCGGGAATTCCTTCCATTATACAAACAGACACTTATTGAGGAACCTTTATATCAAGTATCACGTCCGTGCACTCAAGGGATGGGATTTCTTCGTACAAACTAAAACATCATATATTTCCCGTTCCCGTAAGAATTTCGGGAATTCCTTTCACGAAACAACCAGACACACATTGAAAAACCTTTACTAAAAAGTCCTATATTTCCCGTTCCCGTAGGAATTTCTGGAATTCCTTCCTTAGTGCACCCCTACATCCCCTAAAGAATGTATGTTCCAAATTTCAGCTCTCAGTAGTTACGGCTGTACGTTGTCTGTCAGTCACTCAGTACCTCAGTCACTCAGTCAGTAACGGAACAGTTTTATATATATTGATTGATGATACGACAGTGTCTATAAAAACACCGGAACGTCGAGTTAAAGTGTAAAATAAAGGGTTAATTTTAATTATCGCATCACCTCTTGCAGACGTCCTCTCCACATCAATCCCAACAAAATATGTTCTACAAATTTTAAAAATCTTGATAAATAACACAAAAAGAGGTGGTGGGCTAATTAAAACTAACCCTGTACAATTAAAGACGAAGTTAGGATGGTTTACCAACCATACAATTACTTTTTATGGCCAGCGGTGCGAGCACAGGACTTTATCGACTCGTATGTTTACGAATGTTCGTATAGTATCTAGTCGGTTGCAAGTTTTTAGTATCATTGTAATTTTTTATTTTACAGTTATTTAAGAGTACATGTTTAAAACTACAAACATTCAAAATTAGCAAGGCATACATTTATTTAAGCTAGCTTTGCGGAAATGTATAGATATAAATGTTTGCTTATAAACCATCTCCATACTATACGAAACATAAACATCGAGAAAGTTCTGTGCTCGCACTGCAGTTTTGTAAAACGGCAAACATAATATGTATAGACTTAGGGCCACTGTTGCCTACGCACGTAGTCATACAAAACTGCTACGGACGACTTTATTATTAAGAATACATATAAGTAAATAAGACCTTATAACAGTAATAAGCTAGTTCTGGTGTTCTTAATAAAATAAATTAAGCTCCACCCGATGTTCATCACAGAATGACATTTATTACTATGTATAAGTAGAGAGAGACTCTAATTGGTCTCTGATATTAATAATAAATTTTATAAGAACATTAATCGTAAATCGTAAAATTCAATAAACATGGAATAAAGAATAATATTTTTTAAAACAGTTGCTCAAAAAGTGGCGTATTGCAGGGACGTTTAGCGTTCGGGATGTGGGCTTTTACACACTTGTGCTTTTTCTTTACCTTTTCCGCACTAGTGCGTTCTCTTTCCCAAATGTCAAAATAGTGTCTATTAAAAATAAAAAATCAACCACGAAGTTTTTACTAAAAAAAATTCATAGAAGTTTTTAAAAGAAGCTACTAATTTGTTTCAATATCAGATATAATGATTTGATGCAATGAGTTAGTTAGTGAGTTAGGTTAGGTTTCATTTCATTTTATCTCATTAAATTCATTTTCATTTCATGTCAATACAAAAAATCTACTAAAGACTTGGCTGTATGGGCATAGTTCCCTTTGCCTACCCAGAATGGGTAAACAAAAAAAATCTCTGTGTATAATTTTCACGGCTGGCGCCATTTTGTATATTTTATAAAATTGCTTAATTTTTTCGCAACTGTATTAAAAATAGTCGTTCAGTACACGTGCGGAACGTTCACACGGGCTTTCCGCACTCGTAATGAAATATACTATTTTTATGTTATTATTTTCATATAGGTAAAGAAACGATTTTTGCAAAAAAAGTTATGTATTTTTGGACAAGGAAAATGATATATTCGCTAACATATTAAGCAAAGCATGGTCACTCTAAATTATGAATGAATACCGTTAAAATAAAGAAGACTACGCGCTACTACAAAACATCTTGTAGCACTACGTCGAAGTATTATCAATGAAATGCCGCGTTCTACTTCATCAACAGCAACTATTTGTAAAAAAGTTTTTGGTACCATATCTTTATTTTTTTGTACTGAGCGATACTAAAATAAATGTGCATTTTTTTTTTTAGAGGTACATTTGTATCCTATCAAAGAAAATAAAATTTAAATTTGCCGGTGACTAAAAAACAGCCCTGTATAGGTAAGAACTCTGTATTTTACTGTACCGTTCGGGTAAAGCTCCGCTATAACTAGTCGCTGACATTTCACTTGAAGTCTTTTTCATCATCATCACAACTCTTTGTAATGAGCCCACTGCTGGGTATGACTCTCTCCCCTGGGTGATGAGGAGGTTTTAGGCCATAATCCACCAAGCTGGCCCAGTGCTGGGTGGTGGATGTCAGAATTCTTTTTTTCAGGGTGCCGATACGGCTTCTGACAAACCCTAACGACTACTGTATACAAGTATACAGCACCCGGGACCGACCGCTTAACGTGCCCTCCGAAGCATGGAAGTCGTCGTGAGATATGAATGGTCGGCGGTCACCCATCCAAGTACTGACCGCGCCGAACGTTGCTTAACCTGTGATATCGTATGATACACACAGTACCCACGGCGCCATGACGACTTCTACGACGAAGTTTTTTTATCCTATTTTAAATCGATATTTTTTGTCAAAAAACCGTGTGAACACCATTCAGCCGGGCTAACATGCGACCATCGATAAAGAATCGAATCGACAAGATAAATCTTATTTTATTATTTTATCCTATCATTTTAGTTAGCATGCGCACCAAAATAGATAGATTTACTTGTTTCGATACCATAATTAAGCACACAGAACAAAGCTGTCATATCCTAAAAAAATACATACTCTAAGGGCCATATTTTAAGAAAATATAAATATAAAAAAAATTACTGGCAGGTAATTTATAAATAATTAATTTGTAAAAATATCTACATAAGATATAAGCCTCGATAACTATTCTTACACTAGTGCAAACTAATCAAAACTTCGAACAAGCAGACGGACGTTGCCTTTCTAAGATATTAAGTTTAATAAAAAAAGTTGGTCACATAAGAGGCCAATATTTAAACTTGATTTTAATTACAGCTCGTTCCAACCAATAAATACAGGACTATGTAGAAGGCAACCACGTTACGAGCATGGAATCTGCAATATTACGATATTGTGTGGAAACTGACAAGAATGTCACTTCACACAAAGGCTCATTGAGGCTCATCATTGAGATTTGAATTCTTGTCTCCAGATTCGAAATTTAAATGAATGATTGATGTAGTGAAGCGAGTTCTTTGAAACTTAATATTGCGATGTTCTAAACCTGGGCTTGCTAATAATGTTCATGGAAAATTTTGCAAGACAAAGGATTCTATTAATATAATATTCTATTCATATGATAAGATACACTCAGAATTTTCTGTGAGATGAAGATTATTTTCAGTTGATTTTTAATTTTATATTTCAGTATATTTTTATAGTTTATTGTTTGATTTGTTTTTTTTTTTCAATTCAAACGAGTTTCCCAAAATACAGTTATTTAGCAATACAATATTGAAAATTAATGTAAACTACATTTTAATTGCGTGATATGCAAATTTTTATGTTTTGCCTTAGGTCAGTCAAAATTTTTGAATTTTTTTTTGAATTTTTTTTTCATATTTGTTCATTTAAATATTCATAACGCACTCAAGTATGATACCGTCGTGTTTAGTATCTTATATCTATTGAGACTATTACCTACTTCGATTTTAAGAATGTTACATATACCTACAGGGTTAATTTTAATTAGCTCCACATCAATCCCAACAACTTTGTTCTACGACTGTTTACAAATCCTGATAAATAGCACCCGTAGCGCCCCGCTGCCCATGGCGTGACGCAAGGTGCGTGGCATCAGTGTAAATAGAGTAGCGCCAGTTTAGAGACAATAAATATTTTTTGTATAGGAAAATTTTAATTTCAAAAAGTCGTTGAACAAAATGTTGTCGGGATTGACGTGGAGAGGCTGCCTGCAAGAGGTGATGCGCTAATTAAAATTAACCCTGTATACATTATTTAAATAAATGTTTTTTTATTTTTTCGTTTCGGTATTTTCACCAATTTCGTTGACAAAATTCGTGATAGCTTGGCCAATAGGTAATCGTGGTGTATTATAGCCTATTGAGAACTCTGAGAACTATTTTTAGATAAATGTAAACTATATCAAAATCTGTTATATGAAAAAATTATCGGCGGCGTCTAGTATGTGCCTTATAGCTTTTTTGAGTGGCTTCAGAGGCCAGCACCTCCTCGGTCTTTGATGGAGTCTACCCGCGGGGTGAGAAGAACAACATTATTATAGAAGAGGAAATAAAGACTGATCTTCAGAAAATATTTTATTGGAGAACTTAGAGGTTTTGCGTCGGTGAAGCGATGGGCCGAGTGCAATAGTTCATCGACCACACAGAAGGTAATATTAGAGAATCATGTTATCCCGACCTGGTTTCTAAGAAACCAAGTCAATTCCGACATATTTATTAACTATTTTAATTAAATAGCTATATCATTTAAAAAAATAAACAATAAAAGATATTTTTAACCGGATTTTAACGTGTATAAAATGAATAAATAAATAAAATAAATTCCCCAGACAATCAGCCAACCACACGGCCCCAAAGTAAGCATAGCTTGTGTTATGAGATACCATGTAGCGAACTAGGGGGGAATCTAGAATATAAATACATAAATAGATAGAGACCCCCACACGGAACTTTTTTTTTCTTGTCCCGTGCGGGTATCGAACCCGCTACCACTGGCATCTGAGGTTTACTCCATCGCCAAAGTGATTGTCAAGTATAAATTATACGTATATTGAATAGTGAAAACTTAAGACTTCATTGAATATTTATTTATACATAGCAAGCACCACCAGCAAAGTACCTTTAATAATGGACACTGACAAATTGTCAATTGTTGAAAAGTCCCAAACTAATTTAAGATAATTACATCGTCGTCGATGATACCGTCTCACTGCTGTTAACGAATTCACTAATCTAGTAATGCCGCTTCCCAAATTTGTTAATAATCCAATTTTAGTTTACTTCCACTTCGTATTAGTTGGAAACTGGTTACGCAGGCTTTACAGATAGTACGTTTAAACAGAAAGATGATGTGATTAAAAAACATTGAAACGGAAGCTGAGTTAAGAAATTTAAATTTCGAATAGAGCCAAGGTTATATAATCTTTACTCGTATTTTTTAGGATGAAGAAAAGAAAAAGTTCGTGGCAATGAAGTCCAATTTAGAATCGAAACTTTTCTAACGGACCTACTTGAATGTAAAATAATTATATTTCAAAACAAATAAAAATCCCACTGGATTAAAAGGAACTTCAGCTAGAAACTAACCGCTATCCAGTATTTTTGACAGTTTGCGTCCCTGGTTTTTGTGAACACTTTAAGTAAACAATGTCATACATAGTATAGTGGCATGACATTTGTAGGTAGTACTTTAGAGACTGTCCACTACAAGTGGTGGAACCCCGTCAGGGTGCGCCTGGCTGGCGACCACCATTCATATAAACTCTGCTGCGCCATTCATCTCCGGCGGCCATGTTTTGAAGAGCCAATCGCGTCCTAAACCCATGTGCTGACATTTTTGACTTCATCTTCACTTACCATCAGATGAGATTTGAATGAAAAGTATAAAATAAAAGTAAATGGTGGATATTTTTACTACACTGAATATTATCACTGAGTGGGATCACGGCTGCGGATTAAAGGCAGTACTCGTATAATTTCTACTAAATAATAAATCTCTACATGCACCGAAACAAAAATACTTTTCGACTAATGTAGGTAATTTTCTTGGCAGACATCTTGTTTTTTTGCGGGTTAACTGTAGCGTTACCAGAAAAGATAATCAGGTAATCCGTATTCCGAAGCCCGGCCCTTGATTAAAGGGACTCCCTTGAGGTCCCGATCTCAAAACAGAAGATAACACGCATCAGTGACTTGAGCCAAATACACAGGTACCTGTTTTGCATGTTTACAAACAAGCTTTCTTTCATTGTGCGTGACAAGGACAGACGTAGAGAACCATTACCCTGTTTCTAACATTGATACAAATTTATTTTACTGGCGGGTTTCAATATTATGAAAACTGTTCGTTTCGCCTACGAACAATAGAAATCACTACCAAAATGCCTTTCTATATTCAAAATCTTGACATCTAAACCACTGCTTTTAACGAACTGTTTGACTGTAATGGGTTACTAGGTTACATTTGACCATTTACAAAATAAGTCATTATATCTAGCCAACGACGACGTAACAAGTTATTAATTTAAAACAATGAGGTAAAGGTAGCATGGCAGTCTGCTGCGGCCAATAAGAGTTATGTTTTCATTACGTATGACCAATTAAAGAATCGGTCATTTTATCTAGCCAACGACGTAAAAATTTATTCTTTTAACGAAATATCCTATCAAATATCTGTCCACATATCAATAATCCAGTTTTCTCTTTCTAACTTATCTATAACTGTTTTTGAAAAAAAGGACGAATATTATTGAATGACATAATTTTTCTTTTAAATATTTACGTCATAAAAATGTGATTCAACCAATGGCAAAATTAGTCGAAAGATTGGCGTTTCCTTTTACGTAAGCAGTTAAACGCAATTATTAATAAAAAGCTCTAAAGACATACTATATTTATCGAATACCAAAACATAGCAAACATAAATTGAATAAGTTTATATATTTCTTTAGTTTGCGAATGCGTGATATTCTATAAATCACATATCACCTATTTTCTTGGAAGAACGTCACGCCAGGAGGGCCCATGCCAAATTTGAGAACTTACAGCCCGTAGCTAATACATATTGTGAAACGCTTTTTCCTACCAGTTTTGTACCTGTACCGGTTACGCATAGCAGTCAGTTGAATATTGAAACCCGCCAAAGTGTTTATCAATTGTTATTTGTTGCTACAAAGTGCCACTTTCTTTCCAACCTCACTTACCATCACGTGAGATTGAGGTCAACGCTAGTTTAGTTACAAATAAATAAAAACTACAGAGTCATGATTAATTACATCCAATTAACAAACTCATCAAAATAAACTTTCCATGAAAAACACACGTCAATTGTTTCATTCGTTTGGACTTTGAGAGCTAAGCCACGTGCGTGGCATACCCACTGACAAACATATTAGATCTGAAAAAATACATACATAGCTTCACGCCTGAGGTAGAAAGAAACCATCTGAGGTCACGTTTGACACGTTTGGAAGAATTATAAAGATAAAGAGAGTGACTATTGCTTTGACAGAGGGTCAGCCTATTAATCACAAAAACGCCAATAAAACCTGACTTGACTTTTACAGTATCTGAAAAAATAAACTTAATCATCTAACCAGGACTCGAACCTGATACTCTACTCTACCAACTGAGCTATCGGGATTCACGTCCTTTCCTAATAGCTGGACGAGGGCTGCCTTTGTGAAATTTTTTAATTGTTATAGTAATTGTACCAACATTTTAGGTACTTATGCTGTTGATTTAAAATAAAGTTTTATTTAAAATGTTGAAAGACAACCAAAATCTAGACGTCTACTGCGCACCTAAAATCTGCTATGTTGTATGAAATATGGTTTAATTAAATTGTAAAAACAAAAAAGCGGACATTAGAATTTTATTGTAAATTAATCACAAAATTGTAAACATATATGTTATTAGTAGCCACTTAGATTAAGTTATAATATGCATGCTGTATGACAGTGAAATATGTGGTCAATACAAACAACCAATAACAACACAATGTACCATGGTTGATGCAATAAATTAATTTTGAATTTCGATTTTTTTTATTAAAAATTTAAATACATTCTTTTTGTGTATGTTTAATCCACTTCAAAGATAAACGACAATCAAAAGATAAACGACAGACGTTCAAACACAACTACTTGATAGCTTAATATACATATAAATACAAAGATAGAATCCTTTCTCCTAAAAAAGATATATTTAAAATGCTTACATCAATGTAACATCAACTATTGTAGTTCAAACTGGATGCTCTCAATCTGCATAATGCCGCACATATTTTTTATTCAGCCGCTGGTTATTTGCACAAAAGGCTTTATTGCAAAACAACGAGTGTTTTTGATGTTGGAGAATATAGCTCAGGAAGAATCGACGTTCCGGAAATGTTATATTTTAAAAGCTGATTAATTTTCCATCGTCTGATACATTTTGTGCGAGGAATAAAGTTACGTTTAATAGATTTTGTTTAGAGGTATTGTTTTCTTGTTGAAGAAGGTTATAATGGATATGAAGGGTTATTTATAATTGATGTTATTTGAATCTCGTGTAGTTAATTTTAGATATATACTAGCTGACCCGGCAAACGTTGTTTTGCTATATAAATAAAAAAAAATAAAAATAGATGTTGGCCGATTCTCATAGATACCGGATAAGCACAAAAAAAATCTTCAAAATCGGTCAAGCCGTTTCGGAGGAGTATGGCAACGAAAACTGTGACACGAGAATTTTATATATTAGATGATTTTTATTTAAAAGTCTTTTATTTTACAAAGTAAGGATGTCTTCTATAACACCTGATGGCAAGTGGACATAAAGACTAAGGTGGTATACGTCCATCCACGAGATATCTATTCACGCGACGCTAAAAAGCTACAGGACTATACTGGTAAGGGAAATTAGACGCAGCCAGTTCATTTCAAACCTTGGCGACCCGTATCAAAAAGTAACTGTCAAAGCGCTTAGTTCAATTTTTTTTAATATCTACCACATACGAATAGAAATTCTGTCAGCGCCTATTAGTCCGATGGTGAAAGGGTGAGGGTTCGATTTGTTCAAATAGAGACTCTCCAAAATATATCCTGTAGTACACGGTTAAACAATCAACCTTACGACGATGCTCTAGGGACTGCAATTGTTTGATTGTAAAGTTAACGTTGTTTGTTAGTTTACGGGCTCTTCGGTCAACAGAGACCGGAGCTTCTAGATGATATTTGGCTGAACCACCTCAAATATGACTGCAATACTCCATGCATGATCGCACTTGAGCTGTGTATAAATTAAGAAGCTGTGCAGGGCTGAAGTACCGCCGTACCTTCGATGATTCCCAACTTTTTTGCAGCTACTTGAGCCATGGACGCAATTTGTTGATTGAAATTTATTTATACAACAATTTGCCCTAGGTGGTCGGTGATGAGAACAGATACATTTTAGAAAGTAGGAGTTAATGTGAAGATGCTATTCTTCTTTACTCAAAATCAAATCAAAATAAGAAATTACAATTTCACTTTAAAAAAAGGGAAATGAAAGGAGGAAAATTACAGCGAAATATTTTTTGTGGGTACCTTCTTGAAAACTTTGAAATTCAAACTACTATCAGAATACTGCTACTTTCTTATATGTTAAAATTCTTACCCGCTTGGAATCGACAATCCATAGGATAAAAAAGGCAGAACTGTAATATACTTACTGTTTTATAATGCATTATTTTTGTTATGTTGTATTATGCTTTAGTTTCTTTTTATTTTATAGCTGCAAATGTTGTAAACTATTATGAAATGTAAATATTATTGTTTACTTGTCAACTCTAAAAATTGTCATGTTGCTTATGTCGCTTTTCAGCACAGATAATTTATAAACTATTAGTATGTTTTATATTAATTTCCTTTTCAATTAATTTTTAAATTATTACTTTAATATAAATTATTCTGAGATTTGCACATTTATAATCAAGGGAATTATCAGCTCCACTTTTATCATACTACGACCGCTGCTCCAGAGACTAAAACCTCCTTGTTAATAGAAGTGACAGCCGCTGGCCGATGAAAAAGGGATGTCTTTTGAACTATTATTTAATTTACGGCTGTCGAATGAAAATCGGGACTATAAAAGGAGCGGCGAGCTGAATTCGTGGTCTTTTGAAAATAAAACACCGATCAGAATACTTTGGAGAGTATTGAAGAAAACTATAAAAGTATCATAACTACATAACCTCTTGGAGCCGCTATATAACTTTATATAAACCCTTGGAGCTTTATATCCTGGAAACTTAAGAATATCTAAGCATTTTGGAGAATTTCTGTGTATATATAGCAAATTTATGGACTGTAAGTGTAAAAAGTGTTTTTATATCTACTTGTGACCTTTTTTTGTAAATATATAAACTTTAACTTTATTTTTTTATTTTCTCTTAACATCTTCCTTTAAATAGTAGGTTACTTAGGCTTTTACTTTAGGTAACACTACAGTTTGGCGCCCAACGTAAATTCCCTTAGTCGTGCTCTCCCCTAAATTCCAAAATACCACTTTAGACAGGTACCTTTTTTTTCGGCTTCATTTGGATATAAACTTTTTTTTTTGTCATTCTACTTGTTTTCTACTTTTATTTATCTAGTACACTTTACTTTAAACTCTACTCCGTTAGGTACTCTTACAGTACTCTTTACATATTCACCACTCATCCCATATAATCAGACAATAGACACTTACGGTATTCCCACGTGAATATCTCACAAAATCAGTGACCATTCCGCGTGTTGAAAACTCTTCTCGAGTCACACGGTTGGTTGCTGGTTACTGACTTACGGAGGGTATCGAAGGAGAGTATCCGACGACGTACCTCAGCACATAAGCAACCCCACGTTACACCTCTCATATTACACTCCCTTAATATATTTTTCGTTATTTTACTCGTTTTCTCTTTTACCTACATATTCCTTTTAAGTACTCTTACAGTACACTTTAACATATTCGCTACTCATCACATATTATCAGACATTAGATACTTACGATATTCCCACGTGAATATCTCACAAAATCAGTGATCATTCCGCGTGTTTAAAACTCTTCTGAGTCACACGGTTGGTTGCTGATTACTGACTTACGGAGGGTATCGAAGGAGAGTATCCGACGACGTACCTCATGCAGATAGCTCATTTTAAATAACCTCATTTTTACTCACCACTTACCCAATTATACTCTATTTTATTTTTTTTCACTTACCAAACACTTATAAAATTTTATTCATTTTAAAATTTTGATTAAAATGGCGAGGCTTATTAAATTTGAGTTGTTGAATAAACCAGAACTGGAATATGAAGTTAAGATCAGACTTGAGGAACCTCTCTCAACCGTAATAGAATTAAAACACCAAATTAAACGTCTCTCTGTCATACTATCCTCTGATATTTTAGACTCTCCCCTACCCGTAGAAGATGATTTAGTGGAATCTGAAGCAACTTTATTTTACTTGGAATCAAAGATTAATAACTTAGACTCTACCAATTTTAAATACGCGCCTAAAATTGAATCTTTTCTTAACCATCTTTTCCTGAGATTAGAACGCATCGACATACTCACAGCTCCTGAATTTAAAGAACGTTACGATTCTCTTAAATCTAGATTTGAAATCCTCGAAAAGCGATACGAAAATTCCACTTTCTTTACTCCAATGGTAGAACCTCCAAGTCATAACATTTGTATCCCTGCTAACCCTCCTGATATTCCTAGAAGAAATAATAATATAATTAGTTCTTCGGATCAACCTTCATTACCTAGCACTTCTTATATAAAAGATATAAAAAAAATTACTTTTGATGGTACAGGATGTCCTCATTCCTTTTTACAAAGGGTGGAAGAGTTCCGTATTGCAAGATACATTCCAAAAAATTGTTTAGTAGACCAAGCTTTTGAAATTTTTACAGGGAATGCTTTACATTGGTTCAGATTCCAAAAAGCTCGTTGCCCTACTATTACCTGGGATGAATTATCGAGCAAACTTATTAAAGATTTTAGCACTCCGGATTTTGATTACAAATTACTTACTTCTATTAAAAATCGTACACAAGGCCGTGATGAACCTATTTCTATTTATATCTCTATAATGTTTGGTATGTTTGAACGACTAACTCGAAAACTGCCTGAAAGTGAACAACTTGAAATACTTATACGTAACATCAGGCCTTGTTATTCAGTTGTATTAGCGGTTCAAAAAATCGACTCTATCGACACCCTTCTCTCTGTTTGTCAAAATTACGAAATAATTTTAGATAAAGATAAAAATTTCCACGAGCCCACTAATTCTTCCTTTGCTTCTGAGTTTAATTATAAACCCACTAAAACCTTTAACCCTTTTTATGCTCAAAAAAATTCTAACCCTTCATCGTCTTATAGCACTCCAAATTACAACTTTAATTCTCATAAAAGTAACTTCACTCCCTCCCCTCCTACAAAACAAATTCACTCTTTAGCTAACCCATCATCACCCACCCCTAACTCTAACTTCTGTCTGAGATGTAGAATCTTAGGTCATACTTTAAAAACTTGTAATCAACCTAGATTTCTGGTTTGTTTTAAGTGCGGCTATAAGGGCAATAAATGTACTGATTGTCCGAATTGCAATAAACCCAATTCAAAAAACTAAAAAGCGACCTGAACCTTATTAAACCTAAATTTGATCCTGCTGACTGGCAATCTTGGCTAAATACTATTAGTAATTTTCTTAGAGTATATAAAACAAACGCAACTTTATATTCAAAGGAAAAAGACTTTGAACGACCTTTTATTAACATAACTATAAATAACATTCCTTTTTCTGGCTTGCTAGATAGTGGCAGTTCAATAACTATTTTTGGAAATAATTCTCACTTAGAAATTATGAAATTAGGTTACACCTTAATTAAATCCGATTCTATTACCGTTGCTACAGCTAATCAACAAAAGATTAAGTCTCTAGGCTATTTTGATATACCATTTACCTTTAATAATCAAACTTCTCTCATTAAAGCTTATGCTATACCTGAAATTTATCCTTCGTTAATATTAGGTATTGACTTCTGGAAATCTTTTAAACTTTTACCGAAAATCCTTTCTCAAGCATTACACTTTAACCTTCCTTGTCATACTATTGATGTTGATAATCAAAAAGTTCTACACTATAATAATCTATCCCCTTCACAAAAACTTATAGCTGATGACATTATAGAACGCCTCAAGACCATATCTTTCGAGAGTAAAGGTGTTTTATGCATTATTTTTGTTATGTTGTATTATGCTTTAGTTTCTTTTTATTTTATAGCTGCAAATGTTGTAAACTATTATGAAATGTAAATATTATTGTTTACTTGTCAACTCTAAAAATTGTCATGTTGCTTATGTCGCTTTTCAGCACAGATAATTTATAAACTATTAGTATGTTTTATATTAATTTCCTTTTCAATTAATTTTTAAATTATTACTTTAATATAAATTATTCTGAGATTTGCACATTTATAATCAAGGGAATTATCAGCTCCACTTTTATCATACTACGACCGGTCAACGTCGAAAATTCAACATCAAACTCCCCTTTAGATCAATATAATAAACTCTATCTTGGCTGTCAAAATAATCCCGATAATTATCCAAATTATATGATAAATAATAATATATTATTTCGCTATACTCACTCACCTAATACTTTAACTGAAGATTTTGTCTGGAAAGAAGTCCCTCATCCGCAACAAAGACAAACGCTTATAAAAAATAATCATTCACCACCACAGGAACCCCACCAAGGCATTTTCAAAACCCATAAGAGACTCTCGTTAAGATACTACTGGCCAGGTATATTTAAAGACGTCGCTAAGTACATTGCCAACTGTGAAACCTGTCTTGCCTATAAACATTCTAATCATGCACCATACGGTCCCATGGGTAAACCTAAAATTTGCTCTCGCCCGTTCCAGTGTATCTCCCTTGATCTAATAGGTCCTCTTCCCATGACGAGAAGAAGGAATCAGTACATTCTCGTGGTTACTTGTAACTTCTCTAAATATTGCCTTATGTTTCCGCTAAAGCGAGCTACGGCTGCTAACATAGTGACTAATTTAGAAAACCACGTCTTCTTAGTCCACGGTGTTCCACAATCTATTATTATGGACAATGGCCCTCAGTTTCAATCCCACGAATTACAGCACTTATTTAATAGATACAAAATTCCTTTTGTAAATTATTCTCCTTATTACTGTCCTCAAGTTAATCCCACGGAGAGATATAATAAAACTATTATAAATGCACTAGCCTCTCTGGTAGGAAACGACCATAGATCCTGGGATACGTTTCTAATCAAAATTCAATATGCTATGAACAACACTACTAATTCGGTCACTGGATTCTCGCCAGCTTTTCTCGTTTATGGTCGCGAGACTATACCTTGCGGCTCTATATACACACACACTAACAATTTAGATGAATTAATCTTTCTACCCCGTGATATTTATGCCAATAACATTGGATTATTATCAACTCTATTCGATAAGGTCCAGGTCGCTCTTTATTCTGCACATATGAAAAACTCCGAGCGGTATAATCTACGCCGTTCTTTTAAAGAATTTTCTATAGGTGATATTGTCTGGCGTAAAAACTATACCCAGAGCAACGCTGCATACTATTACAACTCTAAATTAGCACCTAAATATAAAAAATGCAGAGTTGTACGTAAATTATCACCA
Source organism: Stenoptilia bipunctidactyla (assembly GCA_944452665.1). Classification (NCBI taxonomy): domain Eukaryota; kingdom Metazoa; phylum Arthropoda; class Insecta; order Lepidoptera; family Pterophoridae; genus Stenoptilia; species Stenoptilia bipunctidactyla. The sequence continues at coordinate 7,720,831 of OX101738.1, read as the reverse complement.
CTTGTATATATTCTTGAGGATGATGATGGCATCCAAGGTAAATGGCATATTAAAGATATTAAAATTTAGTAATGCTATTACCTTTTCTATTTATATTAAACTTTTGTCTTCTATAAATAATTAATGTCATTCTTTTCCAACTGTAAATAAAACTATTACTTTCCGTAAATACTATTTATTTATTTTTTACTTTTCTTTGATACAATTTTTAAAATGAGTACACCCATCATTTTTTTTTCTTTCGGTCTTGCGTTTATTAAACTTTATTTATGGCTCTTAAACCAACTTTTTAATCTCCTCTGAAAGCTGATGCTTCTTCTTTTGAGATTTCCTTTCGCGATCTGGAATAATAAGACTAGGTATTATTCTTTTATCTAGTAATGGCGGGCTACACTAAGAGCCTAATGCCATAACTTGGGGACCTAAAACCCAATTCTTTAATGGTGCGGCTAGCTACACTAAAAATAAGCCTTAGGCCATATACTATACTCGAATATACTTTACTTGGGGATCTAAAACCCACTTCTTTAATGGTGCGGCTGGCTACACTAAAAACAAGCCTTAGGCCATATCTTAGGTAACTTATACCTAGGTATTTTACTTGTAGATATTTTCTTCTTTAATATGGGATTTAAGATAGAGCGGACGACAACTCTTTAAATAAGCCTCTGTCATGTAGGGTTTCCCTATCGCGGTTTACTTTGGGAGTATACGCCATTGACTGTGAGCCTTACCCCCTACCCTGAATGTTGAAGAAAGTTAGTTAAGTTTGATAGTTTAAGATGTATGTCCGAGATGTATGTATGTAGAAAGTAACTGCCTAAGTAACACCTCAAAATTTTTCGTAAGCTAAAAATTTTCTGGGGTTTTTGGGGAAAATGTAATATACTTACTGTTTTATAATGCATTATTTTTGTTATGTTGTATTATGCTTTAGTTTCTTTTTATTTTATAGCTGCAAATGTTGTAAACTATTATGAAATGTAAATATTATTGTTTACTTGTCAACTCTAAAAATTGTCATGTTGCTTATGTCGCTTTTCAGCACAGATAATTTATAAACTATTAGTATGTTTTATATTAATTTCCTTTTCAATTAATTTTTAAATTATTACTTTAATATAAATTATTCTGAGATTTGCACATTTATAATCAAGGGAATTATCAGCTCCACTTTTATCATACTACGACCGCTGCTCCAGAGACTAAAACCTCCTTGTTAATAGAAGTGACAGCCGCTGGCCGATGAAAAAGGGATGTCTTTTGAACTATTATTTAATTTACGGCTGTCGAATGAAAATCGGGACTATAAAAGGAGCGGCGACCTGAATTCGTGGTCTTTTGAAAATAAAACACCGATCAGAATACTTTGGAGAGTATTGAAGAAAACTATAAAAGTATCATAACTACATAACCTCTTGGAGCCGCTATATAACTTTATATAAACCCTTGGAGCTTTATATCCTGGAAACTTAAGAATATCTAAGCATTTTGGAGAATTTCTGTGTATATATAGCAAATTTATGGACTGTAAGTGTAAAAAGTGTTTTTATATCTACTTGTGACCTTTTTTTGTAAATATATAAACTTTAACTTTATTTTTTTATTTTCTCTTAACATCTTCCTTTAAATAGTAGGTTACTTAGGCTTTTACTTTAGGTAACACTACAGAACCCCTTATGTGTTTTGTCCTAGGTTACTTGTTCTGCAGTACTATTTTCTCCATTTTCCATCATTAGTTTTGACAGGACACAGACATGACCCATGCTATATGGTTAAAAAAACAAAAGACTATCATTATTTGTGTATTTATTTTTAATTTTAATAAATGAGCGTCGCCTGCTAGTATTGTACATCTATACCAGGAGTCTACATCTCATTTAAACATAAGTACAGTTTATATTCGGAAGTTCAATCCGTCTAACAATTTTAGAGACAATGGCCGTCCATCACAAATTTTCACAATCAAGGAAAATCAGAGTTTGGGGTATTTAAAATATCAACAAATTTAAATAATAGGCAAATTCAAACACCCTTTATTAACGCTTAAAAATCGTATAACGAGATAAGAATGGCAAGACTTGTCGTAGAAACGAGATAAACGAATTTTGATAAAACTGAAGTGACAAATCCGTACTTGTGTATTTAATCTACTCTATCTATTACGTTTATATTCCTAGGCACGTAGTCAAAAACTGACTGAAAATAAGACAAATTACGTAAAAGGCATTACATAAAATAAAGGATAAATGAAAATAACAGACATGCACGTTATGTCTGTTGCTCAGTCCCAAATTGCCCAATCATTGTGTTTAATACAAGAAATAGAGTTTCAAACAACTTTAAAAAGTAACAGAAAATTTAACCACATTACTTAATTGCGTTTTATTTTTATTAATTATATTTTAACTTTTTTACTTGACTTTTTATTTCAACGAAAGTAAAATAATTAATGAAAGTAAAAAAATAAGGACAATATCACATTAAAAACACAGAAAAAACAACCGAGTCTTTAAGTCCGAGGGTTCATTCTCTAAAAATGCAATCATAAAAAAAATACAATTATAAAATCCCCAGACAATCATATCAACTACATGGCCCCAAAGCAAGCATAGCTTGTGTTATGTGATACCATGTAGCGAACTAGGGGGGGACCTAGAATATAAATACAAACATAAATAGATAAATACCCATATACGGAACATTTTTTTTTTCTTGTTCTGTGCGGAAATCGAACCCGCAACCACTGGTATTTGAGGTTTACCCCATCGCCAAAGTGGTCGTCAATATACTTAAGTATAATTACTTAGGTTATATCTAGGGGACGTTATCGAAATATCTTTTTCGCTAACCTTCCCCTTGTTACGCTTCATATTGGTCGGGAACGAATTCTAAATAGTTTTATATATTTTGTATTCGCAAACGCTGCCACATGACATCAATTAAAAATGTCCATTGTTCTTTGAACAAAACCGGTTTATATGTAAAATGTATGAATGGTTAACATTTTCGTTTTTAATGTTTTTTTTTTCACGATAGCTAATGGCAGCTCACGGGTTTATCAAGAAACTTTAAAAGAAAACGTTGCCAAAACACGTCATCGATGGTGTGGTAGTATTTAAATGAAGGTGGTTGCTAGCCAGATCCGGGTCCTCGAAGAACAGTGGCAGCGGGCCATACATGATTGTAGTTGATGTTATTTTGTGGCGTTTAACAAACAAAAACATATTGACTATTCGTCATGACTCAGTGCAAAAATACTCGTAAGACGTTACACGAAAAGATATTGCATTTTGGATATTATATTTTTTGTATGTCTTTGGCACTTACAATTCAATTTTTGGATAATTTTTATGTATTTTAAAAACGCTACACACTTTAAACCAACGTGTTGAAAATTCGTTGAAAAATAAGTGATGATCAGATTTCTAAACGCTAATTATTTCACGTAACTCAGGATCCTCCTTTGTTCTTTAGTGTATCCTATTCTCAGTCGTCCCGACGCGGCTAAATAAGTAAGAAATAAAAAACCATATCTATTAAAACTTGGTTTTGCAATTCTGAGTTACGAGCGTGTCAAGAAAAGCAGAAGTATGGATTTAAACGACGTTAAGATCTCAGACTTATTATAAGTATAAAATGTTAAAGGTACTCTACCTCTAAACCATAGTCAATAGATTATATACATCTGATTTCAAAATATTTTATATTTTTCTTGACCATTTAAATGAACGAAGTCATTTGTTGTTCTTTTATTTTCATTTCTTTTAAAAAAATCAAAGTTCAGGTCCAACAAACCAATAACACATCCCTTATTCAATATTTTTGTACAATAAGCTTGAAGATTGAAACCGATATAGATGATTGGCAGTAATTTTCACAAATGGCAATACTTATACACAATTACAAAGTAGCCGGTAGAGCGTTAGTTTTATTGACAGGTAATTTCTGTTTTCATTTTTCATAAGTAATAGTTAGCTTGATACTGTTTCTTGATAGAATATTAAAGAAATATCAATTGCTTAGCTTTTCTGTGATTTCATATGCAATTCAATAATGGATAGCTACTGGACACCCACGCTGGAAACCCTCTGATTTTAACCTCCAGCATAAACTACGAGAGCTTCTTTAGATTTTATAATAATTAATCTCCAGAACCTGCCCAAAAAAATCAACCACATCATCACATACTTAGGTAAAAATGATCTAGTTTTACACCCTCGCGCTAAGCCATTCAACTCAGAGAAATTTAAAAAGACAGATAATTAAGAAAAATAAATACAATCGAATAAAGGACCAGTTCCTGGAGAGTTGGCTAAGAATATCCATACCGCCCCTGGAAAAGCGTGACGTAAAAAATGACTAATCAGAGCGACCCCCGCTAGGTGGTAAGGTCCCGTCAGGCTTCGACTGGCTAGCGATCACCCTTCACATAAAATCTGCCGTCAAATGTCATCGCTCCGGCGGCGGAGCACCGGCGATATTTTATGAATAGCCAGTTTTTTCCTAGGCCCGTGTGCTTGCATCTCATCTTCACTTAACGATTGGTGAGATTGCGGTCAAACGCGGACTTACTTAGTCTTTAATAAAAAAAATAGTTAATTACCATAAATAAAAGTTTAAAATTGTATAATTTTAAAATAAGACCAAGTTTCGCGGAACAGTACCTAACTAATTATAAAGTTGTGTTAAAATTAACATAAATTGAGTAGGTCTTACAGAGCCTCTCCACAAACACTTTGTACTGTTTATTTCAAAGTAAAACATTAAATTTAGATGACAATGTTTCAAATTTTCATCTATCTTCTATCTTCTATATCCATACTTATAATAAATCTGTAGAGAGGTCAATTCTGTACATGAAATATTTTTTCAAAATAACTATCAGGGTGTGATTAGTGATCGATACTGATGCCAAAAATGCAATCAGTAAAATTTTTGTCTGTCTGTCTGTCTGTATGTTCCTTATAGAAAAAAAAACTACTCGACGGATTTTAACGAAACTTGATAAAATTATTTTTCATACTCCTGGGCAGGTTATAGTATACTTATTATCACGCTACAATCAATAAGAGCAGAGCAATGAAGGGAAATGTTGGAAAAACGGGAGAAGTTACTTCATTTTTTAAGCTTCCGTCGCGTGTGCAGCCTTAATGGTTAAAGCTACATAGAAATCATGTATCACAGAAATATTCTTCATAAAATTATATGAAAAATATCCCACAACAGTATATATCTATATTTTGTGGTTGACTCACAATAACACGTGTAAATCCCGATAGCTTAGCAGTTCGGAGCTTTCTGATTATATTTGTTTACTCTTACGTTTATAATACTCTCACTCATCCCTAATTAAAAAAAATTTACATTATTACCTATTCAATAAAAAAAGAATCATAGAAATCCGTATAGAAACACCAAACTTATACATGAAACACGCTAATAACCCATCGCGCGTGAATACTGAATGATATAGGGATTATTTTTGCGTAACGGTTGCCGCGCTCAAACTCAAACTCGAGGGCATAGAGTTCAAATTCAAGTAAAAAATTTTGACAGATTTGTAACGCTTGATATACTGCCTTCTGTACAAACAGAGATAAAATGGAAATCAAGGTTTTGTTTATTTCATGATCGTTTCTGCCTCTTGGAAGTCAAAAACCGTAGATTTCTTCGGAATAAAAAGTAACGTATGTGTTAACTACTATACCAAATTACATTAATATTGGCTCAGCCGTTTGGCAGTGAAAAGCAGCCATACATAACTATAAGTAGTATTGTATGTACACTGATAATGGCTGGATGGATGGATTTTTGCTATTCTTTCTCGCAAAAACTAAGTACTTAGCTTTACCTAGAATAACAATAAGCTAAGTATAATTAATGAAGATATTGCATGAATTAAGTAAAATTGAAGGCATTAAATAAAACACTTTTTAACCGGATTAATGGCGTATAATTTATATTTTACATTTTAACTCGACTTTTCGGTGTCTTTGCAGACCCCGTGGTCTCGAGCGACTGTTAAAATTTAAAATACGCGATAAATCCGGGTAAAAAGTGTTTTATTTAATAGTCATACATAATAGTTATCGCGAAAACTTAAGACAATATTAAAATTTAAGGCACTTTGGCACCCGATTTGTTTATAACGCTACGTGCCTTTGTAATGTACCTAATAAATAGTTACCTACCTATGTTTTTGGTAAGGAGTTATACATATTATATGGGCGAAGATTCTTCATTTTTATTTTTGTTATTAAAGATAGTTAGGACCTTGGAGAAGAAAATAACCTACTCGAAATACTAATTAAATACAGACGAAGTCGCGGGCATCATCTATGTAATATACCTACCTACCTATACATTTTCACAAAACCTAGGTGAAACTGCGGATCACTGCTTTGTTGTAACAGTTTTTGAAGTAATTCTGTCTGTTTATCTATCAGTAACGCTTTCACAGCTAAACTACTGAGTCGATTTTGACGAAATTTAGAATAAGGTAAGTTTTAACTTCAAGAAGGATATAATAATAGTATTTATCCAACTCTAATAAACGGTATCCACGCGGACGAAGTCGCGGGTCACAGCTAGTTGTATCATAAAAATAGATGTTTGGCAATTCGGAATAAAAAGGTTACAGTTGCAAATTCTGTAAAGCCAAGCTTTTTATACCTTTTAGGCAAATTAGCTTTTCTATTTCGTAAATCATTGTACGAATTTTTTGTTTCAAAGTTTGCTTTGGATTTGCCTAGCTCCACATAGAGTCTGGCTCTTATATAATCTAATACCCCACAAAACAAGCCTGTGATATGAAATGAAATTTTGCAGACTCGAAACTTGCACACCTTATGCCACAGTAAATGCCCCTCACCGCGTGTTCACGTTATTAGCCTCAGGTGACATACTTACGGCTAAAGTGTTTTTCAACTCTGTAACTTCTGGCCGTAGCTCACTGGTGGTTTCTTCTGAGGCCTTTAACTTAAACTCAACAACAGCCAGGGAAGCCTTTAGGGTAGTTGTATCCTTCAGGAGCCTGGTAACGTCGACGTGGTCGAACGTGACTGGCGGCAACTTGTTGAGGTCTTTCGCCACGAACGTCGGCGCATCTTCTAGATCAGTAATCTTCAGGAGATTAATAACATCCTAATGCTAGAAATGCAGGGATTTTTTAGTTATCAGCCAAATTTATGTGTTATGTTCTTTGATACAATATAAACGTTAGTGCATATTTATGTAAGAATCGCTAAGTAGAAAAAAAATAAGATATGGCACCACAAACTTAATGACTAATATTTACTAACTTCCTTGTATAGTTGTCATAATTAAACAAAGTAGTTATTCAATATTAGTCGTTATTTAGGCATAATATGGTGAATACCGACTTTAAAATTTCAATGTGTTCATCAACTTGTACAGCCTGCAACAGAATAATGTATACCACCATCTGACGTCGCACGCACACGCGCGTTCATCCATACTCACTCACACCACGAAAGTCACCCAATCTAAGCATAATAAGTGGACGTGCTTACGCACACACGCACACTGTGAAAATACTTTACTTCTGCTGATTCATTAATTTGTTAAACTCGTTCTTAGCTACTCTCAAGTCTCACATGACGAGCTATATGGATGAATAGCAGGCAGACAAGATAATATGATGCTAATTTCACATCCTCAAGTCATAGCGTCCATGGCCTAGCGGTTTAAGTGTCTAGGAATGAGGTCTGGACGGGTCAGGTATCGAATCCCACAAAAAACTGTGATTTCATATTCATTTTTAGAGATTGAAAGAAGAAATATATTACAACTTTTTTGATGTTTTTTATTAAGTTTGAATTTGAAGTAGGTAGCTATTATTAACGTAACTATTCGAAATAACAACGATGCCTCATTTCTTAAGACAAAATAAGTGGAAGACCCCGATTATCTTTTATTGTGTTGCTAGATTTATTTTTAGCTTGTCATATCTTTAGAAAAAAGAACTTAAATCTACCCTCTATTATTTAATATTGTGTAGTCGTGTTTCTAGATGGTTTGCATTCGTCTTTACTTGTTATTACTATCAGATTGTTGTGCCCAAGTGAAATTAAAAATGAATTAAGTATCATTTAACATTGCTGCAGAGAGCTGAAATCATTGTTTCATTCAATCAATACTTTTCCATCAGGGAAATTGCACGTCGATTGATGATATCTGTAAGTTTTAAGTTAATTATTATTCTGACTTAATCCTTGTATTAAACGTGATCGTTATTTCTATGTTAATCATTTTATTTTCAGAGAAAAACAGTGCAATTATCTGTTCGTCGTTAAGAGGAACCGGGGGATATATCCATTTTTACCCACTCGTTCGACGGCCACCACATATGGTGTGAGTTTGCAAACTGTGTGACGACATTTGAAAGCAAGCAACATATATTATTACAGGTAAATAAAGAAGTATATAATCCGACGTTAGACATACAATTGTAACTACACAGAATAATGACATATGATACGTGTTATGTTAAGTGAACCTTGTACTAAATAAACGTATGGGAAGTATTGGGAAGTCAGTCGCTTCCAGCCGGCACACTGTACACACGCGTAGTAATAAAGTTATATATAATTTAATTTATGGTTTTCTTTTATCTCACACATATAACCAAATAAAGGTTAAAGTGGTGACTCTCCGACTAGTACAGTGCTGCCGTGTCGTTAATTATTTGTGATTGTAGACATTATTGTGAAGTGACTCATAATGACTGAAGAAGTGACTGTTAAAGAAGAAATGGCGCAAGTCACAGTGGCGTCACGCATTCCGGACTTTTGGGAGGACCAGCCACGCACCTGGTTTATACAAGTGGAATCTGTGCTGTATAACCAAAAGCTGTCCGACACGGCGAAGTATCATCTTGTATTACCTAAGTTAGGGAAACATGTTGTTCAGCAAATTACTGAAATTTTAGTTAATCCACCCGAAAATGGCAAGTATGATTTGTTGAAATCAACGCTGCTCGCTATCTACGAGGAGTCAGAATCACGCCAGATTCAGAAGCTGATTGGCGAGATGGAGCTTGGGGAGCAGCGACCATCTCAGCTCCTCCGCCGTATGACAGACCTGGCGCGAGACAAGGTCAGCAATGAAACGCTAAATATCCTATGGCAGAATCATCTACCAGCTTCAGTCCGCGCTGTCCTGGTCGTCACGAACAGCAAAGACCTGAAGACTTTGGCCTCCGTAGCGGACAAGGTCATGGAGACGATTAGACCTATCGGCATGGCGGAAGTTCACGCTTCGTCAGGTGATACAAGCATCGTAGCAGAGATCGCGAAGATCAACAAGCGACTCGATAAGCTGTCAACATATCGATCCAGATCCAAGTCCAGAGGCCGTGGCAAGAATCGGGATCGTTCACAATCTCAAGCTCGTCGCAGCCGTACTCCTAGCCGCGCTGCAGCTCGTGAAGATTGGATGTGCTTTTACCATTTCCGGTTCAAGGAAAAAGCACACAAATGTGTCCAACCTTGCGCGTGGAAGAAGGTACAGCAGGGAAACTGAGTGCCATGCAGCCAGGTGAGGTGAACAGCTGCATCGGGTTACCCAATCATCGCCTCAGCGTCACAGATAAGTGTAGTTTTTTAAGTTTCCTAATAGATACTGGTGCTAATGTTTCGGTATTACCGCGAAACAAAGTGCGTGTGATCCGTCGTACCGAGTGTTCTGATTATACTTTATACGCCGCAAACGGAACTAAAATTAATACTTATGGTGTGAAGACTTTAAGGTTAGATTTAGGATTGCGTAGAGATTTCCAGTGGACTTTTATAATTGCCGACGTGCATCAACCAATATTGGGCGCAGATTTTTTAGCGCATTATAAGTTATTAGTTGATATAAGTTCGCGTAGGTTAATTGATGAGGTAACAAATATGAATGTTTTAGCTCCTATTGTTTACAGTAATGAACAGTCAGTTAAAACTATAGATGAAACTCATCCTTTTTATAATATTTTAGCGCAATATCCTGATATCACCAAACCGGTTTCATTTAAAGAACCGCCTAAGCACTCAATTTACCACCATATCGAAACAAAAGGCCCGCCGGTCCATGCTAAAGCAAGACCGCTCCCACCTCACCGTTATGCTAAGGTAAAGGAAGAATTTAGGCTTATGCAACAGTTAGGGATTTGTAGACCGTCGAAAAGTGCGTGGTCGAGCCCTCTACATGTGGTACCTAAAAAAGACGGCCAGTTGCGACCTTGTGGGGATTATAGGGCGCTAAACGCGATTACTAAACCCGATAGGTACCCTATCCCTAGGTTACATGATTTTACCTATTTGTTAGAGGGTAAACGCGTTTTTTCACGGATTGATATAAATCGTGCGTACCATTTTTTGATGGTCGCCCCGGAGGATGTAGAGAAAACGGCCATAATAACACCGGGCTACGGAACGCGGCGCAAACTTTTCAACGGTTTATGAATCACACTGTCCTAGAGGGCTTAGATTTCCTTTACTCTTACATAGATGACGTCATAATTGCAAGCGACGATATAATGTCACATCAACAGCATTTAAACCTAGTTTTTGAAAGATTAAATAAGTTTGGCTTAACTATCAACCTAAATAAATGCTCATTTGGCCAGCCCAAGGTAGATTTTTTAGGCTTTGAAGTTTCATCCGAAGGTATAAGACCATGGAAAGAGAAAGTAGAAGCTATTTGTAACTTTCCCAAACCCGAAACTATTGAACAGCTCAGAAGGTTTTTGGGTATGGTCAATTTTTATCGGTTACATTTGCCAAACGCTGTTGAAGATCAAATGGAGTTAAACAAATTTTTACATCAGTCTAAGAAAAAAGATCGAACTAAAATTCCATGGGACGAAAAGTCAAATGAAGCATTTATCAAATGTAAAAATAAATTAATTAATGCTGCTTTATTATCGTACCCGAAACCCGATACGCCGTTCGCACTTATGACCGATGCATCAAGTTCGAGCGTGGGAGCAGTGTTGCAACAACAAGTAGGTAGCACGTGGGTACCGCTTGGTTATTCTTCTAGGAAGCTATCGCCAAGTCAAAAAAAATACAGCACGTATGATAGAGAGCTTCTAGCTGTCTATCTTGCTGTAAGGTATTTTAGGAACATGGTTGAGGGTCAAACCTTGATAATTTACACTGACCACAAACCTTTAATTTTCGCTTTCTCGAAAATTGGTAACGATAGTGAATTACCAAGACGCGTTAGACAATTAATTTACATTAGCGAGTTCACTACGAACATTAAACACTTAGTAGGTGATAAAAATGTAGTAGCGGACGCGTTATCGCGTGTTGAGACTGTGACTAGTTCGACTGCGTTGGATTATGCGGCGGTCAGCAAAGCGCAAAGCGATGACGAGAATTTAAATAAGTTGCGTAGTACATCTGATAAATTAACTTTTAAAGAATTATTTCTACCTGGTTGTGATTTTCCCGTATGGTGTGAAATGTCTACCAATCGGGCGAGACCTTACTTACCAGATCAATTCAGACGATTAGCTTTTGATACGATTCATAACCTTAGTCATCCCGGAATCCGTACCTCGCGTAAATTATTGAGTGAAAGATTTTTTTGGGAAAACATGAACAATGACGTAGGCAAGTGGGCAAAGTCTTGTATATCATGCCAACGATCGAAAATATATAGGCATAATCGATCAAAGTTAGGTCATTTTCCATTAGCAGAGCGATTCACTCACATACATGTCGACATAGTTGGGCCCTTACCGATTTCCTTGCAGGACTATAGGTACCTTGTCACCATCATTGATCGACAAACAGGTTGGCCAGAAGCGTTTCCTGTGAAGGATATTACCGCGGAAACAGTTTCCAAAGTTGTTTTTGAAGGTTGGATTTCACGTTTTGGTTGTCCTATACAGCTAACTAGTGACAGAGGAACTCAGTTTGAAAGTAATCTTTTCCAACAATTAATGAAATGTCTAGGTATTTACAAAACGCGTACTACACCCTACCACCCCCAGAGCAATGGGATGGTGGAGAGGTGGCATAGATCCCTCAAGGCCGCGCTTATGGCCAGGCTGGATTGTAGGACGTGGGTTGAAGAACTACCTATAGTTTTGTTGGGTCTTCGCGCAGCACCGCGTGCAGACACTAGTGTAAGTGCAGCCGAGATGACATACGGTCAGACATTAAGATTACCCGGAGATTTTTTCAACCATAGTAATAACTTTAAAATATTGAACCACTATGAATACGTCGAACGCCTGCGTAATCTAATAGGCACACTTAAGGCTAAGCCAACGTCGCATAAGGATGCTCGCACAGTGTTCGTACATAGCGATTTAAGTACATGCACACATGTTTTTGTTAGAAGTGACCTCATACGGAAGTCTTTACAACCTCCATACGAGGGTCCATTTAAAGTATTAGAAAAGAAGGATAAAATTTTCTTAGTTCAGATGCCAAACAGAAACGTTTACATTTCGGTAGACCGTTTAAAACCCGCCTATACAAGCATGAGTTTTTCTATGGATAATAACCGTAAAGATAATATAGATGGCGATGAAAAATGTACTGATAATACAGACACAGCGGTTAATAGCGAAACTCGTCCGCTCAGCTTCACTACGCGTAGCGGCCGAATATCCAAAAAAACCGTACGTTTCAATTTGTAATTTTAATCAGGATAATTTAGTATTCAATAATTTCTTTTCCTTTTTGAAGCTTCAAGTATTCAAACATACAAGTTAAATTTGAAAATAATATTTCATTACCCTTCTTTGCGTCGTGCAGTCGGTAAAGTTATTTTTTTTTTCTTCCTGAAAATGGGCATTGTGCAAGAACGTGGTATTCGGGTGGCGGAGGCCACCAGGGCTAGTTTCCGTCCACCGCGAGAGTTTTCGCAACCGCCGACAAAAATCGAAATTATTTAAACTGTGTTTGATGATATCAGTTTTGCGTGTGTATTCCCAACTGGTGTGAAACAATTTAATAATAACATTTTACTTATCTTACCCTTAATTGTTGTCAAACCTATTTTTGTAACCATTGTCTATCGTGTTATTTAGAATTAATACTTTATACATTTTTTTACTTAGATTTATATACCTTATATACATTTTTTTATGAAACTATGTGTAAAATTATTGTATAGTGCCTAATATTAAAATTGGGTAGTAAAGTATCTGATATTCCCCTACTTTAAGTTAATAACTTTAAATAAGCCTAATCTATATAATTGAAATATTGTAATTTTAAATTAAAAACCGTATGTCATTGTTCATTGATTTAACTTTTGATATATGAGCGTTCAAACACAGGCTATCTCTGTACTCAACGTATCGTAATTCTACTCTGTAGTTGAATAATAGAAACAAAACACTTAAGTATAAAGCTTTATTATAACTTAACATAAATATACTAATTCTAAGTGTTACAATAACAAATTGAGGCACAATGAATGGTTTATGATACCCGAGCCGCTTGACGGCACGCGGCGGCCTTTACAAAAAACATCGGGACAATTGTGGTATGTTTAAAGTGCCGTCGTCGGAGCAAGTGAGCGGTCAGTAAATTCTTTGTTAGTGTTATCTGAAACCAACTTGTGCAGGTGTTCGAATTGTTTGTTATGTCTTGTATTTTTGTGATCTTAAAATTGTATAGTTTGCAAATGCTATATGTTTTTCAACCTGGTTTTACGTGTATAAAATATGTATTTTTAAGAAAAAACTTTCAATTTTGGGGGGAGTGATGTAACTACACAGAATAATGACATATGATACGTGTTATGTTAAGTGAACCTTGTACTAAATAAACGTATGGGAAGTATTGGGAAGTCATATAACCAAATAAAGGTTAAACAATATATTATAACTTAAAATGAATTAACTTTCTTACGCATGTGTTATATAGATATATATATTGTACATATTACTGTTAATTTCTTATTGCCATGATTAAAAATTCATTGTATTTAAGCTAACTTGTCTATGAATTCTTCATTTGTGTAACAGTGAAGTTAGGTTAATTACAATAATACCAACCTGAAGAATGGAAACGTTGCTTTCAATATGTATTTTACATTGAAATACTGTAATACTATTAAAATTATATAATGTATCAACTATGTAATAGCCCTAGGTTCAATAATATTACTAGTTTCATATCAATTAACCTTTAAATATTTTATCAAAGTAGATGTCGCTTTTTCAAAGTTTGGCTGCCAACACAACAAAAAACTTATTTAAGTTACCCTTAATTTGTTTTATTTCTACTTGTTATTATAATTACTAAAAATGTATAATTAGAAATCATTTAATAAATATTTAATATTAATGATGAATGTACTACACATAGTTTGTGATATTTACTAGTTACATTGTAATATAAAGTCACTCAGTTGTAAGAGAAGTGTCAGAAGGATTTTAGAGTGGCACACTTCATGTTGTTGTTTTGTTCTTAAGCGAATGGAAAGTTTTGGGATTTCATATTTTTATTGCTCCGAGGCATTGTAAGAAGTAAATGATTTTGAGAGGGACTCTTCCTTTGGACGCCCTGCTGCAAACGTTGAACCAATCCGTTATATATAGTAAGCTGTTAGTGAACTAAGTGGCTACTGTGTGTTAAGCAAATAAGTACAATGTAAGTTATTTCTCCTTAATTCAGAATTGTTACTTAGTAATTGCTGTGGTAATTTTCCCAAGATAAATGTATTAAACTATCTTATTTTTCTACAAACAACTTATCTTAATTTGATATTATTGAGATTTGTTTTAAAGTAAATTCCTTTGCATTAGATTGAGGTTATCCGGTAGGTACCTACGTACCTGATAAAACCATTGACCTATACAATAGAACTTAATGGATAAAACTAATTTAACAACCACATTCAAATAAAGCCCTTACTTATTTGGAAATAAGCATTTTACTAATTTGGATATTCTTTTATAAATTGTTAACTTATGAAGTTTAATTGTACCTAAGTTTGTTTGTGAAAGAAAATAATACCAGTGAAGTTTCTTGCCAGTTCTTCTTCACTAAGGTTTTTCCGAACTGGTGGTAAATCTTAAAAGAAATAAATATGCTACATGAAATTATACAATCTGTGTTTTCCTACTTAACTCCTTATATCTCTCATTTATTCTGATAAATAAGCTAATCTACTCCTGGACTATCTTGGATTCCTGACAAAATACTTAGTATTGTGATCTGTACTTATAGTCAATTCTAATATCAGAAGTGGGATCAATTGTAACACCCTTATTAATACATGATGTTTGAAAGTTTCAGAGTGGATGCTGTCTTGATGAAAAGCCTATAAATTAAATTAAGACAGTAAATTAAGAGATGCGGTGATAACCAAAGGAGCCATCGCTAAAATGTTGCAATACTGAATTTTGATACCGATGGAAATAAAATAACAGCAGTGCTGAAACTTGGTGCAATTGAATTGAAGAGCTATCAAGGAATGTAATTGGATCAAGGTCATGGCCTTTGCAAAGGTAACACACTTAAGGGCTCTGCTCTACTATGTTTGTAAATAAGGGCCCCACCCAGAGGTAGAATTTTGCCATATTTTTGTATCCAGTTCATAGATCTTTATCCTCAATCACATTACCCATCTAACTAGAGCTGTTTAATATTTGTCAGTTCGAGTAGATTCATGTTGTGAATTTGTGAGAGGAAAACTGAATAACACTAATGTTGTTTTTTTAAGTACAGCTTATAAGAGTTTATTTACTGGAGGATTAAAATGTCAATGTTAAATTAGCTTCTTTTTACAATATTGCTAAGTTTACTTAAGTTATAATATTATTGTTTACTACTTATACATGGCTAAAAAGGGAACCTTAGACCATAACAATATTGAGGGATCCGTTACCGGTTGAAACAATGTAGTTTAAATTTTAAAGTTAGTACTGATGTAGGTAATGTTCATGCCTCTATATATTATTGAGTAAAAAAAGGGATACCCCTAATCTGTGCTCAAAGTTAGATTTTTTAATCGTAACAAAGTACTGCAACCCTTTATAAACATAACTCTTGTTGTAAAATAGTTGGGCATGATGAAAGAACATGTTTCCAGAAGGCTCTAGTCTCTCTTTCCTTTTGAAAAAAAAAAAGATAGATTATATTGAATAAGATTTCAAATCGCTTTTCAAAGAAACCTAATCAAATGATTCTCGGATTCACCCATTTACTAGTATCAGTACTCTATTTATTTTCTTTGGTAATTGTTAAAGCTTATTCCAGTTTCAATAAATGATTTTACTTCTCAATCACTTGTAGATATAGGAGCAAGCTTTAGTCATATTAAAGATCCTTAACCAGATGTCTCGATTACAATATAACCATACGCAGATTTGACCTCATCTCATGAAAGAGATGGGTTAAATCTGGGTTGCCTGGCAGAAATCGCGCTTCGGCGATAAGGCCGCCCTTTGTATGTTAATTGTGATTGTTATTTTAATTTAATCTGTGTAACTATGTTGGTGTACAATAAAGAGTTTTATTATTATTATTTTGTATACTTATAACTACACGCCTTTCGGCGGAAAAGACCCGACAATCGGACCAGTCGGTCGGGGATCAGGGCAAGAGAGACAGAAACCGGCGAACGATTCGGGCAGTCTCGAGCAAAACCGCTTTTTGCATGCGTGCTGGAAGCGAACCGCCGCCGAATCCCAGCCTTTCAAGGTTTCTGACCAAAGTGGCTGGTGTCAAACCGTTTGCGGATAATACAACCGGGATGATTTCGGTGGACATAACTTCCCACATTTCGGTCACCTCGTGTGCATTATTATTATTATTATTAAATATTATTGAGCAAGATAAACATCCTAGCCAGGTTTAGTGATATTTGCATTGAAATTGATTTGCTTAATTTTGTTATTGTTCATAATAATAGTGTACTTATACATGAACAAGAAAAATACTAATCACATATGATTTGATTAGGCTGAAATATTGGGTATCCAGGCACTAAAATCATTTCCAACGTTGATGGTACTTCTCATACTTGCCTTGGTAATTTCTCAAAGATATTATTAGTGCTCCGCTAACCCAGTGAATGAATTAAGGTTAAAATTGTGTTGTTTAGATGTTAACTTATAGCAACAAATCTTACATAGTTTACAAAAATATCCTGGCGCTCTAGGTATGAATGGTATAGTTAGGGGTGGACAGTAAAAATAAAGACTTTGATCTTATCTTCATGTTATTACTGTCTGATTTTCAATGAGCAATAATAAAAACAGTTCACATGAACGGTCACAAATGTGGTCTAAATGCTTTGGATCAAACTGTAAAAGCATTACATGTAGCCGGTTTAATATCAATTCCAGTAAGCATAATTTATTTGTACAAAGCATAGAATACATGAGTCGAGTAGTGTCCCATGAGGGAATATCATGATAATTACTGTCTTGTTGCTTTTGATCAGACCCTGTCTAAAATTTTGGTTCTTATTACATCTTTGAATATGCGTATAGATAAAGGGCATAGGTTTTCTTAAACCCAATTATAACAAAACAACATAAGTTCCTATCTCTTGTCACACAATTCATAATGCTGTATTAGTCCATTTGCTCTACCTATTGAAAATGAAAATGAAAACTTTTTTATTCGTAGTAGGTAATTTTATAATCTTTACGAACGTCAAATGCTGGATGAAGGTTATAAGTTCATCTAACTTAATATAAAACAAGTTTTGCTAAACTAAGAGATACTTAGGCTTCTAAAAACACTAAGTACTATAAACTTATATCTATTATAAGTAACATTATTACTATAATGATTGGCACCCCTTCGCTGGTAATTACATGGAGGCAGTAATTTTAGTTCAAACCAAATACAGACCTTATTTCAAGAATGATATATATATATATAAGTCATTTATTGTGATTAGTTATCAACCTAGTTCTGCTTGATCTGATTTGTCAGACTGGCCGAACGGTTTATGGAAAGTTCAACTACTCAAAAACACCACAAAGTTGAATTCTACCGGATTATCGCGAATAAGAGACCACTTATGAAAATGTAGGTATACAGCCTGATAGGCAAATGGGTCAACAGAGATTTGACAGAGATTCAGAAAATTCAATAATTATTTTAACTCCTTTTTATGGAACACAATGACTTAATATTGGCAATCTAGCTTGTGTCGATCAAATCACAGACATAGTAATGATATTTAATTCTTACTTCTTAATTCCTAATTAATATGGTCTGAAAGGATAATGCTAGTAACAGCTTAAGATACTTTAAGATATTGGCCTGGTGAACTAGTTGTACAAAGTTGTAGTTGTAATGTAATCTTTTGTGTAAGGAAATATGTGTACCTACCTGCATATTTCATAGTTTCCAGTGTTGATAATATTTCATTATTTCTGTAGAACCAAATTTTAGATGTTTTTTAATAAAAAAAAAAAAAAAGAAGACTCCTTATAAAAAGGATATCTCTTATCATTATTTAAAAAAAAAGTTATTAAAAGATATAGAATATGGAGGTGAATAGTTCCCATTTTGATTTACAATAAGAATTTATGATGATGATGAATGATTTTACAGCTTTATAAATCAAGTATGCTTTTAAAAGCTTTATAAATATAGTATTTCATAATCATATTTAACCAATGAAATAAAGATAATTTTTAATATACATTCAAATGAACAATTTTTTTGTTACGGCATTGGAAAAATTTGTTGAGTTTGAGAGTTGGAGACAATAACAGAATTGTGTAAGTTTCCTAAGTTGAAAGCTAAAACAAAATTGTAAGCTTTGAGATTTGGAAGCTAAAAGAGTTAAGCTTCGGAAAATTAGATGTCAAAAGAGTTCGTACATCATGTGTAAAATTAGATGTCAAAAGAGTTCGTACATCATGTGTGAAATTAGATGTCAACGTACATCATGTGTGAAATTAGATGTCAACGTACATCATGTGTGAAATTAGATGTCAACGTACATCATGTGTAAAATTAGATGTCAAAAGAGTTCGTACATCATGTGTAAAATTAGATGGCAAAAGAGTTCGACCATCATGTGTAAAATTAGATGGCAAAAGAGTTCGACCATCATGTATGAAATTAGATGGCAAAAGAGTTCGACCATCATGTATGAAATTAGATGTCAAAAGAGTTCGTACATCATGTGTAAAATTAGATGGCAAAAGAGTTCGACCATCATGTGTAAAATTAGATGGCAAAAGAGTTCGACCATCATGTATGAAATTAGATGGCAAAAGAGTTCGACCATCATGTATGAAGTTAGATGTCAAAAGAGTTCGTACATCATGTGTAAAATTAGATGGCAAAAGAGTTCGACCATCATGTGTAAAATTAGATGGCAAAAGAGTTCGACCATCATGTGTAAAATTAGATGGCAAAAGAGTTCGACCATCATGTATGAAATTAGATGTCAAAAGAGTTAGTACATCATATTTATTTATTTATTTATCTATTTATTTATTTATGGAGACAAAACAGAAACAGACAATATAATCATTATTAAATTAAGTATTAACAATTGAATAACTTAACATTTAATTACATTTGCTTCCTTTAACAGTCTCAATGAATTAATATGTAGAATAAGATGTCAAAAGAGTTAGACATCAAAGAAAGGGATGTTGAAAATAAATTAAAAAAAAAAAGGTTGTGTCATATCTTAGGAGTTAAATTCATTGAAACTTGATTACATATAACATTATTTAAATTTCTTAAAACCCAATATTGTAAATAAAAGGTACTTCGAGAACGAAGTACTTATCAGCATGGCCGTGTTATATAGATATATATATTGTACATATTACTGTTAATTTCTTATTGCCATGATTAAAAATTCATTGTATTTAAGCTAACTTGTCTATGAATTCTTCATTTGTGTAACAGTGAAGTTAGGTTAATTACAATAATACCAACCTGAAGAATGGAAACGTTGCTTTCAATATGTATTTTACATTGAAATACTGTAATACTATTAAAATTATATAATGTATCAACTATGTAATAGCCCTAGGTTCAATAATATTACTAGTTTCATATCAATTAACCTTTAAATATTTTATCAAAGTAGATGTCGCTTTTTCAAAGTTTGGCTGCCAACACAACAAAAAACTTATTTAAGTTACCCTTAATTTGTTTTATTTCTACTTGTTATTATAATTACTAAAAATGTATAATTAGAAATCATTTAATAAATATTTAATATTAATGATGAATGTACTACACATAGTTTGTGATATTTACTAGTTACATTGTAATATAAAGTCACTCAGTTGTAAGAGAAGTGTCAGAAGGATTTTAGAGTGGCACACTTCATGTTGTTGTTTTGTTCTTAAGCGAATGGAAAGTTTTGGGATTTCATATTTTTATTGCTCCGAGGCATTGTAAGAAGTAAATGATTTTGAGAGGGACTCTTCCTTTGGACGCCCTGCTGCAAACGTTGAACCAATCCGTTATATATAGTAAGCTGTTAGTGAACTAAGTGGCTACTGTGTGTTAAGCAAATAAGTACAATGTAAGTTATTTCTCTTTAATTCAGAATTGTTACTTAGTAATTGCTGTGGTAATTTTCCCAAGATAAATGTATTAAACTATCTTATTTTTCTACAAACAACTTATCTTAATTTGATATTATTGAGATTTGTTTTAAAGTAAATTCCTTTGCATTAGATTGAGGTTATCCGGTAGGTACCTACGTACCTGATAAAACCATTGACCTATACAATAGAACTTAATGGATAAAACTAATTTAACAACCACATTCAAATAAAGCCCTTACTTATTTGGAAATAAGCATTTTACTAATTTGGATATTCTTTTATAAATTGTTAACTTATGAAGTTTAATTGTACCTAAGTTTGTTTGTGAAAGAAAATAATACCAGTGAAGTTTCTTGCCAGTTCTTCTTCACTAAGGTTTTTCCGAACTGGTGGTAAATCTTAAAAGAAATAAATATGCTACATGAAATTATACAATCTGTGTTTTCCTACTTAACTCCTTATATCTCTCATTTATTCTGATAAATAAGCTAATCTACTCCTGGACTATCTTGGATTCCTGACAAAATACTTAGTATTGTGATCTGTACTTATAGTCAATTCTAATACATGCAATATAAATTGTTTGAACTTCAAGGGAACTTAAGTTTATTTATTCATTTACAGGCTAGCAAAAGAGATATTGATGAACGAAAGCAATATTTGGAATTTGATTCGTCTAGCAATGTAGTTATTTTTACGGATAAAAGACATTCAAGTCGGACAAAGATGGCCGTAAAATATTATGGAGGAGAAAATGCCAACGTTATGATGCTCGAAACACCCTACCTGTTAGATTAAGCGGCCGCATTAAACGCCATCAAGAATTTGTGGGGTCAAATGATTTTAAATTGGGATTCATCACAAGTGAGGTCCAGAGCCAAATTAGAAGGGCGGGTTATTTCAACTTGGGAGATGTTGAGAGGATCTGCCTTGTGCTGGAATTTAGTTGACAGTATGAGATCTCGGTTGCAGCAGGTCATAGACACCGACGGCGCTCAAATTAGCTATTAATAAAATAGTGAGGTAATAGTTGTCTTTTAAAACGTAGATAATCCAGAGTGAATGATGTTATTGTTGATTAGCTTAGAAATAAGCTTAGCTTAGCTTATGTATAGTTTCTGGCTAATAACATGTTGATTCATATTTACAATGGAATTATTACTTCAATTATATAATAAGTTCATACGCCAAGTGACAGAAAAATTAAAGTGAGAACTGTCATTCAAATCTTTCAAATAACAACTATTACCTAAACTATGATTGTTTTTAAAATTAATCGTTTAATAAATTTGTGAAATAAAAATTCCTAGTAAGACGCAACATATTGTGAAATGCAAAAAATAAATAATTATCTGGAAAAGATTGTGTTGTTTTAATTAGTAGTTTTTACCTGGACCTTATTTTTCGATTACTTGCACTATATTTAATTCATTGATTAATTAGAATATAAATATAATTAGAATATAGAACATAAAAATTATATTTATATCATTTTAAATTATAATAAATTATTAAAATATTTCTTAATTTAAATGAATATATATTAAGGTTTATTGATGAACTAGCTGTGACCCGCGACTTCGTCCGCGTGGATACCGGTTGTTGGAGTTGGATAAATACTTTTATTATATTCTCCTTGAAGTTTAAACTTACCTTATTCAAAATTTCGTCAAAATCGATTCAGTAGTTAAGCTGTGAAAGCGTTACTGATAGATAAACAGAGTTACTTCAAAAACTGTTACAACAAAGCTGTGATCCGCAGTTTCACCTAGGTGTTTTGGAAAAAGTATAGGTAGGTAGGTATATTACATAGATGCGACTTCGTCTGTATTGAATTAGTATTTCGAGTAGGTTATTTTCTTCTCCAAGGTCCTAAGTACTATCTTTAATTACAAAAATAAAAATGAAGAATCTTCGCCCATATAATATGTATAACTCCTAACCACAAACATACATACACATACATACATACATACATAACTTCACGCCTGTATCCCTAATGGGGTAGGCAGAACACCAGAGGCTATAAAAACCATCTGATGTGACGTTTGATAAAGGAGGAATTATTATGATGGAAAGAGACTATAGCAGTGACAGGGGGTCAGCCTGTCGCCCGCAAAATCGCCAATAAATCCTCCGTCCCTTAACTGACTTTTACAGTTTGCCTGGGAAGAGAAGCAGCTGGCACATTCTATATTTTTCTTTCGCTCCCAGCCCAGCATGGAAGTGGACCACCACAAACATAGGTAACTATATAAGGTACATTACAAACTTAGATAACTATATTATCTCAAAATTGTTATCATGTATTTCCTTTTTTTTTGTACTTATTAATGGCATACAATAAAGTGTATATAAATAAATAAATAATAAATAAATAAATAAATATATTAGGCACATTGCGTTATAAACAAATCGGGTGCCAAAGTGTCTTAAATTTTACATATTTCATGCAATACCTATCTTCATTAATTATAGCTTATTGTTATTCTAGGTAAAGCTATATTACTGTAAAGTTTCAGAAGAATACATTCGACAGTTTTTGCGTGAAAGAGTAGCAAAGATCCATCCATCCAGCCATTATCAGTGTATAATGTGTATCTATCTATAGTTATGATTGGCTACTTTTCACGGTAAAATGGCTGAGCCAATATTAATGTAATTTCTTTTGGTAGTTAACACCTACCTACGGTACTTTTTATTCTACTTCTAAATCTAAGGTTTCTAACTTCCAAGACCTAGAAATGATCACGAAATAAATAAAACCTTGAGGCCCATTATTTTAAGTTTAACTTTCTTACAATATTATCTCTGTATGTACAGAAGGCAGCACATCAAGTCTTACAAATCTGTAAATTTTTTTTTACTTGAATCTGAAGTCTATGCCCTCGACATTACCAAGTTAAAATTGTTTGGGGAAATTTGACAGGTAATGTACCTAATGCTTAACCTGCTGCCTTCTGTACCTACCTGTATTAAATCGCGCAAGAAGCTTTATTAATGATTTAGCCCTATCAACATAGCAAAATTTTCTACTGCATACCAACTATTTTTCAGATTTATTATTTTTAAGCTCCTAGTACTTTTACCAGGAGTATTTCCTTAGAATTCTTATTCCCATGTTTATTTTTAGTGTAGTTCAGTTTCTTTTCTTCTGGCTACTAATGCCACATTACAATATCAAAAACACTGTTCGTTCGTTGCTTCCACGCTGGACTGGGAGCAACAGAAAATCATAGAATGTACCAGTTGCTTCTCTTCCCGGGCATACCTTAAAAGTCATTTTAGGGATAGAGGTTTTATTGGATAGAGAGTCTTGTCAAATTACTACTTACTATTGTTATAACTACCTACCATTCGTTTGTAGTAGCTTTTACTCATGTAAAATATTGAAACCCAGCATTCATTGATTTTGACGACAATTTAGTTATAATTTAGGTACCCCTAGAATAACCCTACCGCCTCTGAATAATTGACTAATCCGAGTGAGCCCCGCTTGGTGGTAAACGGACTGTCTCGGCTGACTGAAATTTGCCGTCAAATATCACTACTGCCAGCGGTGACGCGTCCCGAAAACATTCTATAAAGAGCCAGTTCTAGACCCGCAAACGGGTTTATGATAGAACTGGCTTGGCTTCAGTATTCGACCTCATTTATACTTACCATCAGCTGAGAATGAGGTCAAATTCATTCAGAGAAATCTTATTTCCAAGTGAAATACTAAAAGTTGGGTGAATATGGTCATAGGCACCCAGAGTTTAGTAGGTATCTCGAACAATTAACAGCGTGAGTGGCCGGCCATGCCAGCGAATCACTCGCTCGCCCGCCCGCGTCTTATCGAACATACTACCTATTTTATTACGGAGTTATTTTAAAATTATTACGATATCTCTTTGGATCTTGATTGAAATCAAGTGGTGTCAAAGACAATTTTGTTCACAACTAAATATTTAGGTATTGTAAACAAAATAAAAAAAATATAATAAAAAAAAATTACGCGAGCAGGATCGAACCCACGACCTTAGACTCATGGTCGGTCTACGCGCAACTGAGCAATGAGTACTTCTGATCTGTATGCCGAACATCTCCACCATATTCTAGTAAGTTTTTGGCATAACTTTTAAAAATATATTACAATTTTTTTAGATCCTAGATTTTTTTTATGTCTGCAGAATCTGCTCATCATCCTGGACAACTTTTGTTAAGGCATCATATCTATATCACTTACGGTTTTGATGAACCCTTAAGGGTTCTGCATGAGGTGTTCCAGTAACCGAAATAAAATATACCCTATATGTTGCCCCGGCTTCACGGCTATACATCAAAAAAAGGTTCATTCAAATCCGTCCAGCGGTTCCAGAGATTAGCGTGTGCAAACAGACAAACTTACAAACAAACAGACAAATTTTTTTTTTCAGATTCTTACTCTTTTTTCATTTCTTTATAACCCTACATATTTTTTTTTGTAAAAATATTAAATGTACAGACACGTTTTTTTTACTGTTTTATTATATGTATTGATATTTCTTCATTAAATTTGAAAGAAAAAAAGATATTGAAGAAATATCTTTAAACATTATTAATTTAACAATCAATCAATAATTTAACAATAAAAAAGTCATATTAATATAGAAACGGAGAAAAAAAATGCAGACCTTTCAGAGTTCTATAATATAAAACAATAATCTGCACATTATACGGCTGACATAGGCTCGTCGAAGTACTGAAACTAAAGATCTATACATCCGTGTAGTTATATTATTTCTTGTTGTGACACGATGTAGTTAGTTAGCTTAGTTAGAATTGATCTTTATTTGTGTGCGTACGACTGGTGGTCAACATTATTCTGAGTCTTCCGCACACATACAACGCGAATGCATATTGTATGTGTGCGTGCGTCTGGGGTGGTATACATTATTCTGTTGCAGAGTGTACGATACTACGACTCGGCTTTTGATTGATTACGTTTGATAATACTACGACGTAGTACTACAAGACGTTTTGTAGAAGCGCGTAGTCATCTTTATTTTAATGGTATTCATTCATAATTTAGAGTGACCTTGCGTTGCTTATTATGTTGGCGAATATAGTGTTTCTATAAATGATACTTATTGTGTAAGAAAATATGGCCGATGACTAAAAGATAGCCCTGTATACATATCATAGGCCATAATAGAATTGTAAACTCTATAGCGTAATCCATTGACAGTAACC
This sequence comes from Stenoptilia bipunctidactyla, assembly GCA_944452665.1. NCBI lineage: Eukaryota > Metazoa > Arthropoda > Insecta > Lepidoptera > Pterophoridae > Stenoptilia > Stenoptilia bipunctidactyla. The sequence goes on along the minus strand of OX101738.1, from coordinate 7,695,087 downwards.
ACATTTTCCGATTTTTCAAAAAAAAACGGTTCCACCACCCCTCCAGATACCATAGAGCTCATCACAGGGAGTCATTTCATTTCCATTTTGTCAATGGAAAATTAAAACAGTCAAATGAAAATAGACTATCCTTACTTCGTCTGAAAATTCAGGAATCCATTAAGCGAATTACCAGTAGTACTTTAATTAGGTTTTAAAGCCAAATCCTTACGCAGAATTTGCCACTTGGTTCTTATGGATACACTCAATTGTGAAGAATCTCAAGGAAAACGATGTTTTCACTTGAATGACCCGGTTAAACATGCTTGACTCAAATTGATTGAACCAATTCTTAGTAGAGGCCTTAAAAGAACGAGCTTGTTGTCCAAAAATATCCTGAATTTTACGAAATCTTGAGGCTATTGGTGAAGTCTTATTATTTTAATCGGACTTTCCAGTAAAATTCAATTCATTGTAATAATAGCCCAAGTCGATATATCAAAAAACCAATGGAATGATTGTCACGTAGTTCCATTGCGTTGCGTCATAATCAAAAACTAAATTCTTGTTGAATAGCCTAGCTTTAACCTAGCTTTAACAGCCCTAGCCCATTAATAGCAGCGTTTTTCCTGAAATAAAACGCATATTAAAATACTTACCTAATTCGAGGCTTATAATATGAGATAGGCACTTCCGTTTCCCGTAGTTTTTACCATTTTGACACTTTTTAGTACACTTTTCACACGCTAGAGGGCGTGTTTCCGGTATCTCAGCAGGCAGTGTTAAATTTATTGAAACTCATTGGCTTCTGTTATAATCACCAGGCAGAGTTATAAACTAAGCCTCGAATTAGGTAAGTATTTTAATATGCGTTTTATTTCAGGAAAAACGCTGCTATTAAAAGTACTTGACCGTAATTCGAGGCTTATAATATGAGATGTGTCTGTTATCGCCTGGTGAGAACCGGAAATAACGAACTATAGGTACGCCAATGTGATACTTGAATAATAAAAGAAAGTACTTGGTTTATTTCGTGTATATAATATTTATTCAAAAATAATACACATACGTTTTGCAATTCAATACACATATCATTACTCTTTGTTGTGACAGTATTTATTCAAACAAACATTTTTCAATTTGGAAATCTTAATATAACAGTATATAAGTATAACGATCATATTTATAAGTGCATATACATAATCAAATCATTACAAATCAGTCTAACAAGCTTATTGAGATTGAGATCAATAAGTCTAAATATCTACTTAATTATATTCAATTTAATACATCATACTAGTAAATTAGCAATAGAAAACAAACATGATTTTAAGTAACAGGTTGAAATAAACTAGTTATCTGTTTAGAATCACTACAATTTATAGGTATGATTTCTCTCTTATAAAATTTCTTAAAGGTATTAGGTGAGCGCCAATTTCCACGTGATAATATCTCATCAAGGGGATAATTTAACCAGTTTTTTGAGGCCACTGCTGACCTTGTGCTACCAGGTGTAAAATTAATATTAGCGTCTTTAAATAAATGCTTTAACCAACCAGCTATGACTGCCCCGTTACAAATAAGTTAGTTGTTTTAGCCGAGTCTCTTCTCTCTTTTAACAATGATATGGTATGATTTACCCAAAACACAGGATCGAGTTGTCTCGTCTCTTTATTTCCTATTAATTTCCAACCCGATTGTTGGTAGTCTGCTTTATCCGTTTTCGAACCAAATTCGGGCCAAAAAATAATAGAATCGATTGATTTAATGCAATGACGTGAGTCAACCTTAAGCAAAGTTAAATCATGCACTCTGCGACCGGAACATAACAACAAAAGAATAGCAATGTGTCGAGAAATTTGGTAAAAATTATTAATATCTATTGAATAACTTGACAAATATTGAACTAAAACATCTATATCCCATATTGGTGACTTAATAGTTTTAAGGGTTTTTAATGCGATTGATTTTAAAATATGTCTTACTAAAACATGTGAACTGAGTTGACTAGATATGTCTGCCGAACAAAGGGTGGAAACAACAGATTTATGTAATAGAATCGTATTATATGATAAACCATGAATTAAGTGCAAATCTGCCAAAAACTGTGCAAGTTGAGATCCAGTAGGTTTTGTAGAATTCACTTTACTCCGTTTAGTCCACGAGAGCCAACGCTCCCAAGCAACTTTATAGGTCTTTAACGTGGAGGTCCTCCAAGATCCTTTTAATAAAGCTATCTGATTACCAGACCAATCACTTAACTCCTTTGTCCACCCCCACATTTCCATACCTCGAGAGTTAGGTCTTTCACGTTCGGTGGCGGAAGACCTGTTGACGTGTCTATTAGATTCTGGGACAAGTTTTTCAGAGTTATCGGAACTGCCAGAGCTCTCGTTTTGAGGTCCGCTCGCCAAAACACTTTCTGCCAGTGAGGCACTACCAAAAGGAATACCCCCCTCGATTGGTTTAGGTGAGACAGTACTTTTGGTACCAGAAATGGAGGGGGAAATATCCACGCCAGTGGGTAATTCCACTGTATGCTGAATGCGTCGTAAAAGAGCGCTTTTGGGTCTTTCTGATCTAATGATACGTAATTGTAAGTCACGTGAGCCTTGTCTGATGCGAAGAGATCTATCATCGGAGTTCCCCATTTCTTGAAAACTGTTTCTAGACAGCGTCGCAGTAAGTGCCATTCCGGTAGACGTCGATGCCGTGACAGATGGTCGGCATGATTGTTGTATCTTCCCGGAATATGGTGAATGGTGAAGGAAATTTGATACTGGTCTAGTAATGTTAACAATTTGTGGGTTAACTCCATCAATGCTACGGACTTTGTCCCCCCCTCTTTTCTTAGATGGGCTACTACCGTTTGATTGTCGCATTGTATTAGGACAGAGCTGCGACTGAGATTGTGTCCATGTGACTGAATGACACGTAAGATTGCTAGCATTTCCTTTAGGTTGCAATGCAATTTTTTCTCTTTTGGACACCATGGGCCCGATAGACTGATGTTGTCTAATTGGGCACCCCATGCGATGTCTGATGCGTCGGTTGTGAGGAAATGTGCCGCAGGAGGGAAATGAAGGGTTGTCGGTAAATGACAATTGTGTTGCCACCAATTCAGTTCCTCTCGAACGGGTTGAGGGAGAGTTGCACATGGTAGAGGACGTTTCAGCATCGAATTCATAAACCTGAGGAGCTGACGATGGTGCAGCCGGCCCCTTGGGACTACAAAGCTGGCGAAGTTCAACATTCCTACATGGCTCTGAACTTCTTTTATTATCACTTGTGGTTGATTTAAGATTAGTCTTATTCTTTCCTTGAGCTTGGATACTTTTTTGCAAGGCAGTGATTTTAAATTGTCCCAAGTTCTCCACATTATACCAAGGTATGTTATAGCTTTCTGTGGGGTCGTAATGGATTTCTCCAAATTGACGCACCATCCCAGTTTCTGAAGAACATCTAAAGTTATTTCGACGTGTTCCTTTAAAACAGTGGCGTTCTGATGCGCCACTAAAATGTCGTCGAAATAAACAATAATTCGAATGCTTTTTGCTGACGTAAGAATTGGGCGATCCAGTTGGTTAGTGTGGAGAAAGTCTTGGGAGCTGTGCTCAAGCCAAATGGAAGACAAGTCATTTCTAGGATCTCTCCATTGTAAATTAGTCGTAGAAACCGACGGTGCGATTTTGCGATTTTCAGGTGAAAGTAAGCCTGACTTAGATCTATTTTGCACAGCCAGTCGCCTGGCTGTAGAAAATCGGGTATCCGATACATATTTATGAGGCGAAAAGGCTCTGCTTTCACAAATTTGTTTAGGTATTTCAGGTTGAAAATCGGCCTTTGGGACTCGTCGGACTTTGGAACGAGAAACATGTGGGATATGAAACTTGGAGAAGTTGGAACTGAATGTAAAATGCCTTGATCTTTCATTTTCTGCACAATTTTTGTCATAGCCTGTGATTTTTGTGTTTGAAATTTGTGATTGGCCTTTGGTATTACTAGGGGAGGTTTTCGAACAAATGGTATGCGATAACCCCTTATTAATTTTAATATGATATCGGGAGCCCCCATTTTCACCCAGTTCTCGAGATAGTGGATTAATTGTCCGGCTTGGAATGACTTCGAGTCATTGCTCGTGACGTTTTGGTAGTCCTCTAGAGGCAAAAGAAGATGCCCGTCCTCTACTTCCTCTTTGTGGTCCACGAAACTTCGAGTTTCGGGATTGAAAAGAACCTCTTATATTATTAGATGTTGTGCTAGTATAATATATTGGTGGGTTATACTTAGCTTGTTGGTATTCACCCTTCGAGGGTAGTACCACATTTTGAAAATTATATAAGTCAGTTTGGGTACCATTCGATGGTACTGTAAACTTCTTGGTGCTTATTCCCTTCGAGGGAAAGCGACCGTTCTTATATCGCCCTCTCTGAGAAATTTCAGTTTTTAGGGGCCAGAAGGATTTTCGAATCCCTCCTGCTTTATCTAATGCAGATGAGAAAGACTCGGCCTCAAAAATATGCGTATTGGAGGGTGGAATTTTGTTAAGAGACATTCTAGTAACTGGATCTTTAACATGCTTAAGAATCGTATCCCTTCTAACTTCAATAATTTCGGACCTATGTCCACAAACAAGTTGCAACAGATCGGATGAAACTTTATGATACTCTCCTTTTAAAAATAAATCATTAATTTTAACGTTAAAATTATTTAAATCAAAAGAATCAGACCTAGCCCATGTAAAATCATGCAAATTATCTTGTAAGCACTCTTTTTGTTTAAAAATACAAAATGTTAAAGCAGCATACGCTTTATCAGCTTTACTTAAATGCGGGAGTGAATCGTATGCACGAATTTCTCCATTACACTCGAGATCTACAAAGCCAGGAGAGTGATTATAAGATTTTTGAGTTTCCGCATATCTTACTTCAGACCAGGCCGAGCTTCCTAAACGTTGCGTGTCATTTAGCATTTTAATAAATCTATTTGGGGTTTTGGGAGTTAAAGGTTCCTTAAGTTTAGTTTCTAACTCAAAAGAAAAATCCACGTTCGACGTGTTATCAAAATTTTGATCATCAACTCCTTCCGCATTATTAAAAAGCTCACCACTAACACGAGAATATATAGAAACTTGTTCGTCATCATCGCAATAATAATTATCATTCTGAGGCGGCTGGGCAATAAGGTTCCGCAGTTCACTAATTTCTTTTGATAATTTATTATAATTAGAATGACGCTTACTTTTCTTACGGCTGTGCCGACGCGATCGTTTGCGGTTATCCGAGGAAGATGAGCTGGATGAGGAGCTGCTTGAACTGGAACTAAGGCTTCGAGCCCTTTTCCGTTGCAATCCACTCGGTCCCTGTATAGGTTCGTCTTCCTTCGGTGGTACATTAATTTGACTCATTCTGAAATATAGATAATGTTAATAAAGTACTAACAAACATAAATAAATGAGAGAATGTAAGTATGTCCTACATTAGTATTTCAAAATCTCAGCTACATTTATAATATCGAACGGTAAAACCGTTAGTAGAACAAAAACATTATATCCATGTAATTGCGTAACATTTTTTCAGTAGTTAAATATTGTTCACAAATCTATTTCTACCCTCGAAATGGTTACTGTATTAATCGAAATATTGTAAGAACCATATTAAGGATAATAATAATTTATGAATAGGCACACTATTGAAAAGTAAAATAGTAAGTAACTATAACACTTTACTCACTTTGAAACTGCAAGTAATAGTATGATAAATAACAATGGTATTTCGTACTTACTTGTTTTCACGAGTCCAACTACAAAGTAATTGTTTTAGAATATGAAATATTATACAACTGAGGAATTTTCTTCGGTGAAATTTACTTGTGCGCTTAATTGAGCGAACAACTTTCTGCTACGGGAACAAGAACGCCAATGAGTTTCAATAAATTTAACACTGCCTGCTGAGATACCGGAAACACGCCCTCTAGCGTGTGAAAAGTGTACTAAAAAGTGTCAAAATGGTAAAAACTACGGGAAACGGAAGTGCCTATCTCATATTATAAGCCTCGAATTACGGTCAAGTACTTTTAATAGCCCCTTATCAAGTTGAAAACGATGGCTGCGTGGCGCAGTGGCCTAAGGGCGTGGCCACGCAACGGCAACGGCGTCGTGCACGGCGCACGGTACAGCGCTTCATATTTGCTCTTAAAATTATCTCCATCATGGTTCATTATATAAAAGTAAGCCGTATAACGTGCCGTGCGAATCCACGCCCTAAGACGCTACCAAGCAAATCGTAAGGGGTTCGGTTCTCGCACGGAACAAGAATAAAAAAAAAACCGGTTCTGGGTTTATCTTTATTGGGTCCATATTGACTCACCTAAAGTTCTTTATCAGAAATTGTTCTTCCTAACGATTTGTAATCCGAATAGTCCGAATGATTTGTAGTGCTACCGTCGATGTTTATAACACTCATGTTTCCGAAAATTGTTATCATTAAAATCGTTAACATACAATATTAAAGCTCCTACTGTTTTTTAACTTAACGTTTTTATCCCTAAACATAATTACCATAATTCATGGTAACAATTAAAAAACACTCTAGGGTCGATCCAATGACTACGTGGTTAAGGGGTCAACAGTTTTAAGGAGAGTCCAAGAAGAAAAGGTATGACTTTCAATAATAGTGTAAAAGATGGTTATGTTGACAAAATATAGGAAAAGAAATAATAGTATAATAGATGTTTATTGCTACCGACATTATGAAGTTGAATGATTCGGAATTAAAACATTAGAGACAGAGTAGTTAGGAATTGTGATTGTTAGGATGAAAAATGTTAGGAAGAACATTTTCGGAGTTCCAATTTTCGGAGTTGAAAATTTAGGTGAACTTTGGCGCACCCATCTTTATAACATCAGCTTTGCTGACTCTGGGGCCATGTTTTTGGAGTGATTTGGGGGCCATGTCTTGGGATAATGATATTTTATTTTTTATCTGATGTACCTACCTATTGGCTTGCGGTACAGGAGATCCTGCGTTTGAATCTGAGTCAGATTAAGGAACCATTTTATCAAAATTACCTCAGGTCTAAGTGGATACAGGCTTCTTATAGACTCTTATAGCTTCATCCATAATCTTTACGAAGCATATTTTTTTTGTATGCAAACTGGATCAGGTTATAAAAACGGTTTTAAAGCAACTGTTCAAGTGCACTACACAAATTGAGCGCCGGTCCCGCGGTAAACTAGTGGCTATTTAAAAGATTCTTAATTCAAAAATAGAAGTTATACGTTAAAGCGTTAGAGATTACCCATAATAAGGTGGAGTTATATCAAAAACTTTTTGATAGAATTTTACATAAAAACATGTAGCTCAAGCAGTGAATCCAAAACGGTTGTGAATGTTATATATGCATAGGTATTTGTAATAAAGTGAAACAAGGGTGAGCGACTGACTTTGATTTACCATTCCCTTTGGCAAAAGCACAGCTTAGCTTCAGATACTTTGCATACAAATCTACTTCACTAGATGAACCTAATTAAAATGAGCATGCTTTTAGCCTAGTATCTATTCTGTAATTGACTCCAATCGAAATTATCCCATTTCACCGAAAGCTTGTAATTAGATCAGAGAGCTTAATATGCGCCGAAATGCAATGGCATAAAAATTCGCTTAAATTTTGCGATAAATTAACTGTCATGTTATTCTCAGCAGTGCCTAAATAGGGGTATTCTATAGGGGTTGTTGGTTAGATGGGTTAGCTGAGAACTTTTTCATAAATTTGGCAATGGGGTAAACCTGTCTGCCTCAGATGCCAGTGGTTGCAGGTTCGATTCCCGCACGGAACAAGAAAAAAAATGTTCCGGGTCTGGGTATTTACCTACTTATGTATTTATATTCTAGGTTCCCTCTTAGTTCGCTAGATGCTATGCTTACTTTGGGGCCATGTATTTGGTGTGATTGTCTGGGTATTTTATTATTTATTTTTAATTTGTAAGTTTTACCGAAACTTGTCATTTCTTAACTAGCACAAATTTATATTTTTTGAAATCAAAAGTTATTAGAAACTATTTATACAAACGGATCCATCAAGGGCGGGCTTTTGGAATTTCTATTTTTTTACGAAGTATAGCTTTGTCGACACTTTATATCTCAATTCCGTGCTTCAAAGAACTTCTAAATCGTATCGTTAAAGTTCAATTGACGAAGTCGTCACGATATCGTACATAAATTGTTGTTGTTAATACGAGTTGGTTATACCATCATATAAAAATGAATAATTTCTTTCTCTGTGACACGTGTTCACATATTTTTACCTTAAGACGACTTAAATATAAATATCAAACATACCATTAAGTAGGTACCTACTGATAATAAAAAAGTATAATAAATATATATAATATTTATAATTTGTGTAAAAATTAAATAAATAAAATGAAGACTGAGATTCTACATACATAACTGTTTGCTATAAAATGCATTTTTTTAAGTCGAGTTAACTACGTTTGGTTCTTTAAAACAAAGAAATTTAAAACAGTTGCGTAATTATTTTCAGGTGACAACTATTAAATTTTCAAACATGATAAAATATGAAATTCTTTGAAAGAAAAAGGACCTGCAATACTGGTACAAAAAGATACTCAATTCTATGTAAAGTCAAAAAAGTTACATTACGATCGGATAATAATAAAAACCGTTAAACTCGTGGAAAATAAATTCCGTTTCATAATTATCTCGAATGGTCGTTTATCTAAATAATCTAAATCCTCGATTACTATTTATCTCGTTATACGAACCTTCAGTGCGTTACTATACGGTATCTTTGTGTTGGCCTTCAAGTGCGCGTTTATTATACAGGGTGGACACACTTATAAATAAAAATTATTTTTATATTCTTGACACAACGCTATTTAGGTATAAAATAATCATATTGCGTGTTATAGGTTACAGGCAACGGAAGTAATTACATTCATAATACATTTATTTCTCGTAATCTCGTAAACACACAAACATTTGCGGAGAAGGAACCACAAAAAAAAACAAGTGTCCTCGTATTAATTAAGAATTTTTGTTGTTATGTTATAATGCCAATACCGCTTTAATATTTCGTTTCTTATCTTTAGTTACTTTACTTATCTCACTTTGAATAATGCAAGCATAGTTACAGTTAGGCCGTATACAGAAAAAAAGCTGGAAACTTATAAGCGCTTACCAGCGCTTATCAGCGTTGGTAACCCGCGCAGGAAAATATATGAACCTGCGCCGATAAGCACTGATGCGCTGATCAGCGCGTATTGAAGCTGGTCGGAACTCATAGGCGCAGGTCAGTGCTTATCGGTGCGGGTTCATATATTTTGCTGTGCGGGTTACCAACGCTGATAAGCGCTGGTAAGCGCTTATAAGTTTCCAGCTTTCTTTCTGTATACGGCCTTACGACTAGTGTACATTTCCATTTTTTTATTGTATCTTGTTGCAGATGGTTCGTTTATATTTGTCGAGCATTAAATAAATAACAATGTAAGCAACTTTCTCCTCTAGAGATCCTTCTTCGTACATTTGAGCTATATCCTGTTGACTAACACAGGAAAGAGATCAAAATTTTAAGTATTATTCCTTAATAGAAAGCTTTTATCTTGTTTCAGATATAGAACATCTTCAATAATTTAAAAACATCTGCTCTCAAAAGCATTTAATCCTTTTTTAATATGCTAAACATTCTGCACATCATCATCAACATCTGGGGCATAATATTACTTTTAAAGATGGTACCAACAAAGAAGTAGAAAGTCGTATAGGTCTAGCTTGGAGAAAGTACTTGGCGCTAAAATAAATGTTCAAAGGTAAAATACCACAATATTTTAAAAAAAGGTAAGTAATCGATTCACGTGTTCTTCCAAATCTCACGTATGCCAGACATGGGCACCCACAATCGAAACACTGAAAAATATCGAACTTTCCAGAGATCAACGGAGAGAAGCCTACAAAGACATCCGTGCCCAAACTAAACTCACAGACGACCTAGGAACACGGAACAGGCTAAAGCGGAATTGGGCCGGTCATACAGCTCGCGTAACAGATAACCGTTGGAGCCAAAGGAGGCCTACGTCCAGAAATTGACACCCTAAGAAAAATTATTAAATAATAAGAATGTTAATAACTTTTAAACCTTACTATTAAAATTAATTTACATTCTTATTATTTTATAAAATTATTAAATAATAAGGATGTTAATAAATTTTAATAGTAATGTTAAGTTAAGAAATGTAATTAATTCAAACAGGGGAATAAAGTCTTTTTTTATTTTATTCTATTAAACATGAAGTCGTCGTGGCGCCGTGGTTACTGTGTGTATCGTACGATATCACAGGTTAAGCAACGTTCGGCGCGGTTGGTACTTAAATGGGTGAACGCCGACCATTCATATCTCACGACGATTTCCATGCTTCGGAGGGCACGTTAAGCAGTCGGTCCCGGGTGCTGTATACTTGTATACAGTAGTCGTTAGGGTTTGTCAGAAGCCATCTAGGCGCCCTAAAAATTCTGGCATCCAACACCCAGCACTGGGCCAGCTTGGTGGATTATGGCCTATACCTCCTCTTCACCCAGGGGAGAGACTCATGCCCTGCAGTGGGCTCATTACAAAGAGTTGTGATGATGATGATGATTAAACATTTATTATAAGGTTCCCAAAAATATATAAAACAAAAAAGTAACCTCTCGAATCAAGATCAATTAATATACTGAAACGCAAATTGTGAAAGGTTATTCTAAATTAAGACACGGGTTCTTCCTCCGAATCTTTAATGCAGGATTAATTATGAATTTCCATAATATTAGACAGTTATATAAAAATACTGAAAACCTACATGATACGAAGGTTGTTAGTATTGAAAAATGAATCGTTACATAATATTAAAAAGTCATTCCTTTGCTGTGAGAGCGGTGCATCTTTGGAATTCCCTCCCTCTAGAGATCAAAAAATCACCTAGTAAGATTTCTTTTAAAAAACAAGTTAAGAGGTTGTTCCTAGAAAAAATGTGATTATATTTATACCTATTCCCATATTCTAAAACATAACTTATTTTTAATAAACTTATTAGACCCTTTGCTTTCTATTTATGTATATTAAAACTTACTTATTTATAAATTTAACTTAATTTTATTTAATATAAAAATATACTTTTTTTTCACCAACTCAATCTTCAACCAAAATGTTGGCTGGTAGATAATGCCATGTGGCATTAAGCCCACCTGTGCAATGGAATGTGTACGAATAAATAAATAAATAAAAATAAAAAGTCTCCAACTGAATTTTTTTAAACGCTTTGTGAGTCATATAAAACTAATGTTTATAACGCGGCTTTTACTGACATTGATTGTCGGACGTGTCCGAATAGTTTCGATCTCTTATAGAGTCCTTCATCAGGGTATGTGCAGTCTGCGCCTGCGCCTCGCACTGAGTGTTAATCTGTCTTAACGCGTTGAACTCAAAAACTTACTAAACGACCTCCTCGATTCATTGGTCGCTTGCGGTGTGAGAAGTCCTGGGTTCGAATTTGGCTCACTTTCGGAGATTGATGAGATTTAAAGCCCGTATTGCAAAACCTGTCTTAGGTGTTAATCATGGCTCAAGCATAGATTATCTCTCAATGTAAAAAAAACCTATACTTGCCTACGTAGAGTTCAAGGACTGGGGACAATGTATTTTATTATATATGTATGTAGGTTTTGTGTGTATATATATGTATGTATATATATTGTATTTATGTAGGTATTTATGAATTATATGTTCATTTATTTATATAGTTATAAAGTTATTTTATATTCATTACTAACTTAGCTGCACACTAAATTGCTCTTTATACATCCCACTCTCCACTCGCAGGACTGCTGGAAGAGATTCCGCTAGGAATAAGCAGTACCTTTGTACCATTTAATTATATTTCTGTTTTCTATTATTATTTGTAGTGTGTACATAAAAAAGTTAAATAAATAGACATTTGGGACACTTAAAACTGCTCGCGTCCGCAAGGTTTAGCCCTCGGTGCCTTGTACGTGGTCCTGACTAAACGAACAGTATCATCTGGTGGTAGGCTTCGACCGCGGTTTGTCACTAGACAAAACCCATGCCGCCAAGTGACCTAGTCGCGTTCCGGCATGATGTATAGTGTAGCTATTAAGGAGATAGGATAAGGAGTGTAATCGTGCAGCATCGAAGAACTGTTTTCAACTCGTAGGATAATGATTCTCCGGTCCCTCATTTTGAAGGGCATTACACCATAATTGTACTTGGGGTTTGTGTGAATATACAAAAATATTATGATTATACTATATCCGAAACGAAAACATAAATGAACATCAACAATATGGATGACCTTATCAAAGGAGCCTGTCAGGCAACCCCTAATTTCTTAAAGTTTACCCGTACAAGGAATTGCTGAGATTGTTGAAAGAATACATACATACATAACGTCACGCCTGTATCCCTTATGGGGCAGGCAGAACACCAGAGGTTACAAGACCATGTGATGTCACGTTTGACAAAATTGGAGGTATTATAAAGATGGCAAGACACTATTGTAGTGACAGGGGGTCAGCCTATCGCCCACGAAAACGCCTTTAAAACCTTTGTCCCTTAACTGACTTTTACAGTATGCCCGGGAAGAGAAGGAGCTGGCACATTCTACGTTTTTCTTTCGCTCCCAGTCCAGCATGGAAGCAATTATTTTGTATGATATATAAAAATAAAAAGCAAAATATATATTCATATGTCATTTGATTCTATTACATGGCCCCATTAATACCCCAGAGTTATGGGAAATCAAGCGGAAAGCATTGTATAAGTTCAAGAATAATACCAAATTTTAATACTGGGTAAATTATAATATACTCGAAATCGATAAAGTATATCACTGTAGCTAACTGTTATTAGGTGTGAATATATGTAAAGAACTCGTAGTAAATAATCAAAAATAAATAAATATCAGGACAAGTAGCTTGAAATATCAAGTCAGAAGTATTTTCCTTTAGTATGAACTCGGGCCCAAGTCAATCGAAACACGTTCAATTTATAAATGGTCTAAGTAGTTCGAAGTCAAAAGCACCGAAAATCAACCATTGCAACGCTACAACCATTAAAGACCTTTTCTTTACCACTGAGTGCTCTCTTAAATCTGTATAACAGCATAAATAACATAATTTTTCATTGAAGAGATGTTCGCAAAGAGATACGTCTCTGTTCGAGCGTTGTTTAGTTATAAAATACCAATAGAAAGAGCAAAATTAATAGAACGCATCAACCACAAACATTCGGTGAAAGTATTTTTAATAATATTTTTAAATCGCGACCTATTTGTTTCTTTACTTAAAAAATTTCGACGCTGGAACCGCAACGAGTTCATGCAAAGGTTTTTTGGTTTTTTGCATCTTTATTTCGTTAGCGGATAACAAAAGAAAATTAAAAGTTGGAATTCGTTGTTTTTACCTTATAAGCTAAGGTAAAATATGGTTTCGTCTGGAAATTTCCAAAGAATACCGACTTAAAATTGAAAACTAATATCGGAATGCCGCGAAAGCAATTTGTACTGGAAGCCGTATAACATAATTTTTCCAACTCGAAATAGCGATTTCCAATAACTTCAGTTTGTTAACACAACAAATGCAGTTGCAATTAAAAAAATGAAAATGAATTATATTGATTTTAGTAATTCCTTGGTAATTAAGGAAAATATGAGGAAATTATTACTAATTGTTGACTACGAGTAACGTTCGAGTTACCGTGGGATAAAACCATTATCTTGTGTTTTTGTTTTAGCCACGTAGGGTTGGCTAAAATCGTGTGTGGCTAACGACAACGCTTCTTATAAAATCTGCCGCTAAATACCAACACCCTGGCGGTGATGTGTTCCGACAATGTTGTATGAAGAGCCAGTCGATGAATGTATTGAAGAGTCCTTCGACCTCATCTACACTCACTATCAGATGAGATTGAGGTAAAACTTATATGATGGTGATAACCAGACAGATCCAAAAAGAGGACTTGGAGCACAATTGTAGGAAATTTAAGTCGTAATCGGCATAATGAGAAAAGTGAAATGTCCTCCTTGAATTAAAGTAAAGTATGTATTTAAAACCCAACTGCTTTTTTTTCTTTTGAAATTGTCAATATGTCTAGGAAAAATTATACCTTTATTTTTAGCACTATTTCGTTATTCACTTATGATTGATAACATATAGAAATTACTAGGCTAGTCTATTCTATATATTCCTATTCTATAGGATCAGAGATTATATTAATTACTGGTACCAAAGACTCTACAGGGTCCGCTAATCTGCTATTATATTTAAATAGCAGATTAGGTATGATGAGTGGGTCTGAATTTAGTAAAAAAAAAAATTTTTTTCTATATTTTTCATAACTTAAAATTTCAAAATTGTTCTCTGTGAATTTAAGATTCAATCTAGATTTTATTACTATACAAAATTAGATGGACACGTTTTCATTACTTAAACTACAGATCAAACTCAAATTTTGATCACTTAGAAGAATTTTGGAACTTTAATTTATGAAAAATATTTTTTTTAAATATATATTTTTCGTAATTATGACCCACTCATCAGTCTTAATCTGCTATTAAAATATTATTGACTATTATATGGCGACCCTATATAAATAACAAGTTGTAAGGAAAATTTTTCTCATATAACATTATGAAGTATGAAGTTCGTTCAAAATTAAACTGTACCTTTGTCCAACTTGAATACCTATACAACTTAATCCTATATCAGCAAACTGCCCTAGCATTGGACAGAATGCATAGAAATCCACCAGTCAGCACAGGTATTTCAGATATCTTCAGTAATTTATTATCGTCATCCTCAATTGAGACAAACCCTTTTTACAATTATACTCCTAAACTTCCCTTGTAAATCACCCCAAATACATCCATTAAAAAAATTGTATGTAAACATTTTTGTAAGCGCATCAACTAAAAAGTCCTATATTTCCCGTTCCCGTAGGAATTTCAGGAATTCCTTCCATACAACAACCGGACACCTATTGAAATACATTTTTACCAAGTTTCATAGGGGTGCACTCAAGGGATAATTTTTCATACAAACTAAAAAGCGCTATATTTCCCGTTCCCGTGACAATAGCGCACCCCCACACCTCCTGAGGAATGTACGTTCCCAATTTCAGCTCTCTATGCCCATTAGCACGATGGCTTATCGTAATGGCTGCACGTTGTCTGTCAGTCCAGTACCTCAATAATTTTTATCGACATATACAGGGTGACTGGTGACAAATCTGTATTTAATTCTGATCATAATTATGTTATAAAATTAGAAACTTAACTTTTCACCAGAAGTCCCTATAAAAAAAGAAAGAGTTCACGAATGATTCACGGCTCAACGACAGTTCGTGAAGTCATCTATACCTACCTATCTATTCTGTGTTGATAGCGCCGTGCGTACATCCGTGGTAAGTAGTTACTAGTGTAGCCACGCTTTGTGTAATTTATTCTGTAACTTTCAGTTAAGTTTATTCATTAAAAAATAAATATTTATTTTTATTTTATTTTTTCTCTTGGTGTATGATCTCAAACTATCATGTCCCCGAATTTCGAAAGTGACCCACCAGTCACCATGTATAACTTAAGTGGTTCAGTAGTTGTAAGTCTTGGTGTTCAGACAGATGTGAAGGGGCTTAATTTCATAATATGTTGTTATCTCTAGTATGTCCATTAACTATGTAATAAATTAATTTAGCTGATCCAATACCTTCTTATTTTTATCTAGTTAATGGCACGTTATTAGCACTTACGGGGAGCTACTATCCAAAGCTACAATCAAGGGAGCTCTTAGGTCGAAAACATTCAGATTTATTAGTTTAATCAACAGCTTTTTTTTCGAAAATATGCTATGCTTAAAAAACATACTCCTCGATTCATCTACTTAACTTGCTGAAGAATTGTTTAGAATATACATATATGTATGCATAACTTCACGCCTGTATCTCTTATGGGGTAGGCAGAACACCAGAGGTTAAAAAATCATCTGATGTTACGTTTGACAAATTTGGAGGCGTTATAATGGTGGAAAGAGACTATTGTAGTGACAGGGGGCCAGCCTATCGCCCACAAAAATCTGCAATGAAACCTCTGTCCCTTAACTGACTTTTACAGTGTGCCCGGGAAGCAGCTGGCACATTCTATGTCTTTCCTTTGCTCCAAGTCCTGCATAGAAGAAGAACATTTTCCACTTATTTGTGATAGTCTGTCTACCTAGTATAAAAATAAGTTAGGATTGGGTGTAAATATCTCGTCTAAATAGACAAAAATTACAACATAAAATAAATATGTCTAAAAAAATCTTATAATCATTAATTATTAAAATGAAGCGTGAACCTGATGAATCAAAAAGAAACATACAGGTTACAGAAGACATTTCTTTTATTTTTACTTATCTTTATTTTGACTTCATTACGCTTTTAAAGAAAACACGAGAAGAGAATGCATGTCACCTAGCCAACAAGTCAATTATAAATAAGAGCTCTCATTATAGTAATTATATTTCATTAGGAACATGGATAGCTGTTTGACAGGTTGGAAATCATCTGAATGGGGTTTAAAAATGACTGACACAGTGATCAAAACTCTGATTTACGGCGACAACCAGGTTCTACTTGCATCGTCGGCGTCGGAATTGCAAAAACTGCTCACTGTGATGTATGGGTCATTTCAAAAGGATAGGTTTGAAAGATAATGTTGGAAGGACGAAAATCATGGTTATGGAGAGGAATGAAGATATGACGGAATGCAATACAAACACAAACAAAGAGTAATTTTATAAGGTAAAGACAAACCTAAAATGGTTTTTGATACGCTTGTTTTGTTAAAGTTTTAATGTAAATCTGTTTAATTAATAAATAAATAACAAACAGAGAGAGACGGGCATATATAGTCCTCTATTGTTTATTGTAACTGGTTAGTGCCCGCGCCCGCGCAGGTATTTTTTTGCAACCTCTTTCACCTCCAGTTTAAACAATTTGTGTTTTAAAACTTGTTAAATATTGGCATTATTTTTTTAAGAATGGATTGACACGGTAGTAATATTCTATATTTAGCTATCAGTTATACACTATTTAATCTGAAATTAAATTCTTAATAAAAGAATGATTCGAATAAACTAAATTATTTTTAATTGAGATCTTCTGTTGACTGTACAAATTAAAAACTATATGAAAAAGTAAAAACATAAATGTATTATGTGTTATATATTATGTATATATTATGTGTTTCGTCCCAGACTATTCTCGGGGCCTGGGTAATTCCGGTATTAACAACCTAATATTATTATGATAGGAGACAAAAAAGTGGAACAAGTGAAAGAGTTTGTAGGTATACTTTGGGATGAGATGGGAAGTATGACGGTGATATTGAAAGGAGGGTAAAAGCAGGAAATTGTATTAATGGCGCCTTGTACTCGAAGCTTAAAATTAAAATTCTATATTGCAATATTTCCTCGTTAACAAACCCGTTATAGAATACTCCCAAATCTACACAGAAATCTAAATCCGTGAACTGTCATCTTCGACTCATCCTCACTCATAAATTAAGATTAAACCTTAATCATCGTTAAGAAAAGTAAAGGTTTTTGGTTCTATAAACATGCTAATTTCCTAAATCTGTGTTCGCTGTTAAAAGTGTGGGAGTTACCACACCAGTCGGTCGACGGACGAATGGAGCAGTCGACTTCGACGTCGACCTATATGATCTCTATCATGACAAATCATATAACAAAAGTGAAAGTTTTTGCAACTACGTTAGAATTTACTCAAAATTATTCAAAAGAGTATGTGCCGCAGCCAAATCTATGTATCTAAGTAATAAGATTAAAAATAGTTCTAATAAGACTAAAACAACATGGAACATAATAAATAAGGAAACTGGAAAAGTTAAGGATCGCAATACTGAGTTTAAACTTGTAATTGACAATAAAACCATTAATGTAGATGAAAATGTTGCGACAGCGTTCGAAAATTGTTTTGCTGACATTCCAGTTTCAACTACTAAATTGTTAAATTCTTCACCTGTGGTGGCTGAATCATTGCTGAAAAATCATGTAAGTGAGTGCAAGGAGTCTTTCAAGTTCCAACCCATAGACACCGGGGACATTCTTAAAACATTTAAGACAATTGATGTTAAAAATACAACTGATTTGTGGGGCATATCTGTTGAAATCTTAAGTTCTATCATAGATGTAATAGCTCCTTGACTTGTTGAAATATTTAACAACTGTATTATAAGTGGGGAGTTTCCTGATTTAATGAAGCATAGTAAGGTTATTCCTTTATTTAAATCGGGTAGTTCTACGGACCCTACTAATTTTAGACCAATTTCGATTTTACCAACATGTAGCAAAATTTATGAAAAAAATATTCTCAACCAGCTATTAGCTCACTTCACAAAAAACAATTTACTTCATAACAAAAAATTTGGATTCACAAGGGGTCGTTCGACAACTGATGCTGGTGTTGAACTGTTTGAAGTAATAGCTGGTGCCTGGGAGGGGTCACAGGATGCTCTAGGTGTATTTTGTGACCTATCCAAGGCATTTGACTGTGTTCAGCATGACACTCTCATCAGGAAACTCCACCTCACTGACCTCAAACTTTTGAATTCATACCTGAGTGATAGAATCCAGAAGGTTGAGGTTAACTGGAAAAGGTCAGCTGGGTCGGTTGTGAGAATGGGAGTGCCACAAGGTTCAATTCTGGGCCCATTTTTATTTTTAGTCTATATAAATGATCTACCCTATATGGTAGGCAATAATCACGATATTGTATTGTTTGCTGATGACACATCATTAATTATTAAAATGATAAGGCAGAAAACCAACTACGACGATGTATGCAATGCTCTCTCTAATGTAGTACAGTGGTTTAATGTAAATAATCTAGCTTTCAATGATAAAAAAACTAAATGTATAAAATTCTCCGCACCAAATGTAAAACAAGTTGAGTCTGATCTGCGGCTTAATGGGAACAGGTTGAATCTAGTAGATAACACTGTTTTCTTGGAATTACCTTAGATTCTAAATTGCAATGGGGTGCCCATATCTCACAGCTAGCGAGTAGACTTAGTTCTGCAGCGTTCGCGGTAAAGAAAATTCGCTCATTGACTAATGTTAATACGGCGAAGCTGGTTTATTTTAGCTATTTTCATAGTATAATGTCCTACGGCATCCTACTTTGGGGCAATGCCGCAGACATTGACACGATATTTACACTGCAGAAAAGGGCTATTCGTGGAATGTATAAACTAGGAAGTAGAGAATCTCTAAGAGAAAAGTTTAAAGAGATTGTATCTTGATCACAATATATATATGAAAACATTATGTATATTTATAAGAATAGTAGTAAATTTAAAACCATGAAAGATAAGCATGATAAAAATTATTCTGTAATAACAAGGAACGACCATAAATTAGCGTTTCCCAAATTAAGGCTGGCTAAAAGCACCAAATCATTTATGGTAATGTCAATACGTATTTATAATAAAATACCACAGTCAATTCAATCTCTAACGTTTAACAAATTTAAAAGAACTATCAAAGAATTATGCAAAAAAGGCTACTATAAACTCAAAGATTATTTAGATGACAAAAGAGCGTGGGGTTGATGTCTCCACAGGTTATTTCCAAATATTAAACATTAATCACTATGTAAGCAGCTTGGCTGCGACATGATATTGGCAAGCACGAATAGCTGTCTTCTGTTTGTTTGTTCATTTCATTATCATTATCTTTATAAGCCGAGAGACGCACACTTCTCGACGGAGGCCTTCCCCAGGATTCGTCATGTCGTCTGGACCCGCGCCGCCCTCATCCAGCATTTGACGTTCGTAAAGTGTATAAAATTACCTACTACGAATAAAAAAGTTTTCATTTTCATTTTCATCGATAGTTTTTACTAGGCCAAAAAATACGACGGTTAACCGTCTATCGATTTGTGTGGTAACACTCTTTTTTTTGTCTGAAGGAAAACGTGCTATCACGTCCCCGACCGCCCAAGGGGGAACTTTGGGGTATGTGGGGATGATCCGGCAGCAGGCCGAACCGACCCACTAAAAACCTCCAGGTGCACCTCTTCCACCGTAGGTGGGACCCACGATATCGCCAAAGGGTTTTCCTTCGAGCCCCGACGGATTGAACGCAGCCTGAGCCATGCGCCCTACGTAGGAAATAGCCCAGCACACGAGACCATTTCTTCACTCATAGCCGGTGTGATAACACCCTAAGAAAAACGGGTCACTTTTAGTAAACCATGAATAGTTCACGTGTTCCTATCTCCCAGAATAGTTTATACAAAAACAATGTATCGTGCACGTGTATAGCATGCAGAAATTCAAATGCTTAAACAACAAGGTTAAAGAAAAATATCTAATACTTGCATGACCGCTTATACTTACGTGATACTTGATACATACGTAGGTTAATGCTTAAGCCGCAGTTCCGTTAATGCGTTTACGAAGTAAATTAACATTGAAATATAAGGGTACAAAAATGTAGTCATAAAAATAGTGGAATGATTTTTATTAAGTCGTCTACTAATTTTAATTTAATTTATGAGTTTTTTTCTTTAATTCATTCTTCTTTTTTCTAAAAATAAGCCTTATAAAAGGTAGATATTTAGATAAAGTTACTTATTTAGTTTATAAGCTAGTAACTTTATGCAAAAGCAGCAAGAGGCATCCTATTCTAACCAATTAATATACATTTTGGTAACCTGTAAAAGTTTTGATCATTCGTTTATCACGACGAATTCTATCCGTACTAGCTATAGTTATAAGTACATACATAACTTTACGCCTGTATCCCTAATGGGGTAGGCAGAACACCAAAGGCTATAAAAATGTCACGTATTGCAAATTTGGAGGTATTGTTATGATGGAGAGAGACTACAGCAGTGACAGGGGGTCAGCCTATCGCCCGCAAAAACGCCAACAAAACCTCCGTCCCTTAACTGACTTTTACAGTTTGCCCGGGAAGAGAAGCAGCTGGCACATTCTATGTTTTTCTTTCGCTCTCAGTCCAGCATGGAAGCTATAGCTATGTAGCAAATTCAGCGTCCTGAAAATTCTGGCTTTAAGGTCAAACCAAGGGAAATACGTATGGCCGTGGGCTCATGAAAAAGGCTAACTTTATAATTATAACTATGTATCCCTCGATATAATTCTACAACTTGCGCCATAGGAAACAAACAGTTAAACTCTGGTATTGTTAAGTCTAAAATTTTCCTCAAAATTTGTATCATAAAAGCAAAATACGCGGCTACTGGCAACCAGCTACTCGTTATCCCAGGGAAACTCCGAGCATAGCTCTCTCCATTGCCAATTGGGTTTTAGGCATCTTTTTAAGATCTATAGTTACTTACTCGAATACACTTGTATTTCAATACAATAAGCATAAAAAAATGGTAGGAAATAATTTATTTAGAAACATTCTTTCCCTCAACTGTAAAAGCTGAGAATCATCCACCAAGATAACGGATCAACGCATCCATGAAACTGGCATTTACGAGCATTGATAATACTTGATCGACATTAATATCTGCGCAGATCTCACAGCACAGATGACATTATCTGCAAACCATTTTGATAGTGCTCTTGTGATAAAACTCACTGTCTCACCCGTGGCACCTTATTCTATCGGCGAATCGCAACAACACAACTTTGTGGGATCACCATGAACAGTAAGTACGAATTAACAATTAACAAATTACTTTGTCAATTATCCTAAATTAAATTTCCAAATATAAATTAACTAACGAATATATTAAGAAAATGAATAAAAAACTCGATATGTAACCTCGTTTTTAAATTTAATCAAATTTATTCTAAAACGCTAAAAGTAGATAACATTACCAATGAAATTTCTTTTAGAAACGGGATATTTACCATGTTTTTTAGATTGTTAATTTCGAACTATATTTAGTAATTTGACTGTTTGTGTTTGGGTTTTGAAAGTGAACTTATTTTTTATGCTTCTATCCTTCTAGTCAATATTTTATCGATACATATAATAAAATGGTAGGAAAGTCAAAACTGTACATTGAATATTTTTTTAAAAGAATACTTGGGGTATGATCTACAATCGAAACAGAAACAAAAAATACAGTTTTTAGAATTTTTGTCTGTTTGTCTGTTTGTCTTTCCGGGATAAACTCAAAAAGTACTGCATGGATTTACTTCAAATTTGGCATGAAGATAGTTAAGAAGTCGGGTCAACATATAGGCTACATATTATCACGCTAGCAGTGTTATAATCGTAGGTGCGTTTGGTGCTGCATAGCGTTCTCGCAGACGACGTCGCGGGCAGCATCTAGTTACCTACATAAAAACTAAACTGTGACAATATTTAACAAACTCAAATTTAAACAACCTTGGTTGCTAAATGAACAAATTTTCCATAAAAAAGCTAGATAAAACCTGTATACAAGCTTTTCGAGTGCTCGTATAAAAAGTTTTATTTGTTGAACCAGCGCGCTGCTACTGTTTAACTTTTAAGATAATTGACTTGCCTAATTATTTAGTTAAACTTACTTCCACGCTGGACTGGGTGCGAAATAAAAACATAGAATGTCCCAGCTGCTTTTCTTCCCGGGCATACTGTAAAAGTCAGTTAAGGGACAGAGGTTTCATTGGATATTTTTTGTGGGCGATAGGCTGACCCCCTGTCACTGCAAAAGTCTCTCTCCAACATTATAATGCCTCCAAATTTGTCAAACGTAACATCAGATGATTTTTTAACCTCTGATGTTCTGCCTACCCCATAAGGGATACAGGCGTGATGTTATAAATGTATGACTTCTCTAAAAGTTCATTACATTTCATTTATTTGACAAAAGTAAAAAGGATACAGTCATTTTTTCAACATCAATAGGTACAGATTACTTCTATAGACGTTTATTTCAGCGGACCTAAGCAAAGAAAGTTTGCTACGGAAATAATAGTAATTAAAGCATAAATTTTACAGTGTTTTTTTTTTAAATTAAGAATTATTTATCATTGCAGATAAAACATGTAAACAAACATGTGACGTGGGATGGTAATTTCGATTTTAAAAATTTATTGTATGGGTTACTACTATTTATTTTTAAAGCGTTCGTTACTTGGATCGATACGTGTGTATCCTACAACTGTGATTTTTTTTAAATTATATTCCATTTACTTTTATTTATAGGTAATCAATATTTACTAAAAAGATATAAAATGGCAATGATTTATTTAACAATCCTCAATTTACAATCAAGGTCTTTTTATCATGACCAATATAAACAGTGAACAATATCACAAAATGTCACAAAAACTGCCCCTGAACAACAGTATTGTGACAGATGTGTTATCTAAATAATCTGGATCTTATTATTAGTTATCTTTTATCAAAAACTTGACGCCAAAATATCATCGATCCAAAGTGATAAACTCTGTCAATTTTCTTAGAAAGGTCATATCTTTCCTCTTGTACCTCTTCTGAGATCATCATTACTAACTGTTCAAGATTCAAGCAGGCCTGGCTCACTCCGCGCGGTACATCCGTTATTTACCTACAGCGAAGCGCACCGCCGGCGCTACTCGAATGGGTCGTGTATCACGCGCAGGCCCATCGGGACGTTGTAGATACCTACCTACCTAATAGCACTCACAGTAATTCTATGATCGAGATCGCAAATAGTATTTAAAAATGGACATAAAAAGAAACAAATATTCAATTAGATTATGTTTGGATTTGATTATGTTCAATTTAGCAAACAAAACATATGTAGTATTACTAATTATTCGTCGTCACTTTTTTTTCATTTTGTACTGTAGGTAAGTTTAAACAATATTTTTTACAAAGGTAGAATAACAGTAATACCTACATCGGTAAATACTTAATTACAAATAAGGAGATTAATTATTCTTCACTAGGCAGCAACCCTAACAGCGTAAGAAAAGATAAGAGGCATGCGATAGAAAGAGACAAAACTTCTAGGTATATAAATTTGCAGGTACGTAATGCTGTGCGAGCTGAATTCCACCGTATCGCGTCGTAGCAAGACTCGAATTTATTTAGATCTTCTTGCGGAGTAATTCTTCTGTACCAACTATTACTTATTCTGTGATTCAAGTTAAAAGTATATTTAATTTCCTTTTTGATACGGATTGCCAAGGTGTGGAACAATCTACCTGCGTCGGTTTTTCCTGACCCCTACAGTCCTGAAACTTTTAAGTGTCGAGTAAATAGGTTTCTCGTGGTTGGACGTGTAACACCATAGTCTTCATGCGCACTTACCATCAGGTGGCATGGAAGTCAAACGTCCTATCCTTACAATATAAAAAAATGTTGTTTTCAAGTCGGAAATGTATCTTTAAGACTCGAACACCGTTTTTAACGAACAGTCTCGGAAAAACGATAGGAAAGTTTTTAAGTAGTTTTTATCTTATTTAATATTTAATGCGACGAGATCTCCAAACTCATCCTCATTTATTTTTGACTAGCTGTTTCGCGCGGTTTTTCCCGCGCAATTCCGAATCCCGCAGGAATATCGGGATAAAAAGTAACCTATGTGCTATTTCAGACTGTACACTATCACTATGCAATATTTTATACAAATCCGTTGAACCGTTCTGCCGTGATTGAAGAACAAACATCCATACATCTATACATCCGTCCATCTAAACTTTCACATTTATAATATTAGCTAGAAGTAAGATGCTGAAGTCTTAATCCATAATCTACTCATCCATTTGAATTCACTTAAATTAGATCTCAGAATACATATTTCTATTGCTAAATAATAAATGGGATTATATCGAAGAATACCTATTCATGTTTAGCAGCCCAGTAAATTTAATTAATTTAAACAGTAAATTTCAACCGATAGTCGACGAAATTGTTTTCTGAACTCATGAACTAAAAGAATAAAATGAATCAAATAAATAAAGCACTTTAAAAATGCTGGACTTGGAGCAAAAGGAAAAACATATAATGTGCCAGTTGTTTTCCCGGAAATACTGTAAAAGTCAGTTATGAGACAAAGGACATTATGTGAGTTTTTTTTGTGGGCTATAGGCTGGCCCCCTGTCACTGCAATAGTCTCTCTCCTCCATTATAATGCTTCCAAATTTGTATAACGTGACATCAGATGGTTGCATAACCTCTGGTGTTCTGCCTACCCCATAAGGGATATATGTGCGTGAAGTTATGTAAATATGTTTAAAAAGTTTGTTATTGTTGCATGTTTGGTAAACAAATATTATGTTCGAGAATACTAATGAGGAGTTAGATATTATTCAAACCATCTAGTAGCAGACTAAGGAAAAGGGACATTTATAGGGAAATGAAAATCAAACAAGGAAAAAGTATGTCAAAAATTAATTGTTATAATAGTTCTTATATCGCTCATTTCTCACCATTTCGAAAAATATGACCAGTTATTAGAATTGGTAGGTATATTAAATGTTTTAAATTTTTCTATTGTCTTTCTTTTGAAAAGTAGTTTCAACTTTCCTTGGCAATACGTAAACACATATTGCCAAGGAAATGTAATTATGATTTCTGAATAAAAGTTCTTCCTGATCAATTCTCTAGTCATTCAACTCACAACCAGTAAGTATCTGCCAACAGATTGTTGATAACTCCTTTTCTCGTATACTTTCTGTCAGCACCATAGTTTAAGATTTCGTAAAACGTATCTAAGTACATTTTATTAGAAAGTTTGATTGTATGTTTGAAACCTCTCTCTTCATTAGGGTTAGTTGCGCTCTAACGCCTTGCAAGAGCGAGAGAGATAATACTTCCGTTTCTTATTAGAATTCCAGAAAGTTTGATTGTATGCTTATGGGTATTAGTTGCGCTCTGATGCCGTGTGAGAGCGAGAGAGAACATATTTCTGTTTCATTGAGTAGCGTGTAGAAATTGCGAGAATATTATGTTAGATGAATCTGTAGGTTGTAGGTAAACTAGAATGTTCTTTTTAAAACTTGAGAACACGGCTGGTAATCTCCATAGTGTATATTAGCATCGGTCTATGGATATTGTCCATGGGCTCACATAATGGTATTGACACTTGACTGCTTGAACTGGTTGAATAGTTTGATTGAATTAAAAGTTTCAATTCGAATTCAATAATCTTTGTAGAGATTGACACAATAACAATCTTTGTGAATTGATGTGTAAATGAATTTTATTATAAATAAATTATAAAAATATTGTATAAGTTGTGAAAATTGTGTTACCCTTATGTGAATTTCCAAGAAAATATACCAAAGGAAGTACCTAACTATAACTCAACAATACCTGAAATATACTGACAGCGAGGACTGAAATTATATTCTTATATTTTATATTGTAAGTAATAAGAGGGTCTTAGTCACATAATATATTTATTTTAATATAAACCACAAAAACATATCTTTTACATTTTTCACTTGTCAAAAGTAACAACGCCATGGTAACCAATATTTTCTTCTTTACCGAGTGTTCATTGTAATCTTTGTCGTAGCAAAGAGGTTTTCTAACACTCCCCCTCACGAGGTAATTTCTGCTGAGTGCTGCAGAGTCCTAGCTGCTCACGTAACTTCACCAATTTTGGTTGCGGAAGTCCTTTGGTCATTAAATCTGCTTCCATATTATCTGTTTCCTTATATGCAACCTTAATGTCTTCACGCTGTACACAGTCCCTAATAAAATGTTCTTTAATACTAATATGTTTTGATCTTTTACCAGTCATGAGGTTATTTGCTAATTTTTGTGCAGCTAAATTATCATTATATAAGGTGACAGGCCCTGATGGTACTCCAATCTCATTTAACAAATGCTTCAAATGTAGAGCCTCTTTTGCAGCTTCTGTCATAGCCATATATTCAGCTTCGGCTGTTGATAATGCTACTACTCGTTGTTTCTTGGTCTCATAACTAATAAGGCCTCCACCGTATTTAAAAGTGTAACCAGTATACGAACGTCGATCTATTGTACATGCTGCCCAGTCAGCATCAGCCATTCCAATCAATGGTTTTCCAGTTTTTCTGTATTTTAGGCCAATTTCTATTGTGCCTTTGAGATAGCGTAAAACTCTTTTCGCTGCTTGCCAGTGTTCGCTCGCATAACACGAATTAAATTGACTCAAATAACTTACAGTAAATAATATATCAGGACGTGTTGCGACTGCCAAATACATAAGTGAACCGATTAACTTCTGGAAAGGATACTGTGCTAATTCTGCACTGTCATTACTTCTGTTTAACTTTAATCCAAGTTCCATCGGTGTTGATACTGGCTTACATTCTGTCATATTGAACTGTTGTAATATTTTTTCGATATAAGCCCGTTGTGACATTATCACCTCTCCCCCTACATGGGTGAATTGTATACCCAGGCAATGGTGCAATTTTCCCATGTCTCTCAATTCAAATACGTCATTTAGTTTCTTTTTAACTTCTTTTAAGAGCTTTTCTGATTTATAGGCGATTATTATATCATCAACATAAACATTTATCAAAATCTTTTCTCCCCCTTTCTCTAATAAATACAAACAGGGATCTGCTGTTGTGTTTTTAAATCCAATTTCTAATAATCTTTCGTGTAATTTTAGAAACCATTGCCTTCCGGCTTGTTTGAGTCCGTATATAGCTTTATTAAGCTGACAAATGCCTTTATTTTTATATTTCTTCAAATCTTTGTACATTTCTTGGGCTTTTATAATTATGGGTCTATCTTTTTCTTCTGAAATGATTAGCTCTAAATATTTTTCCAAATTTTCTGGTTTCTTCATATAGATATTCTCTTTTATATCTCCATTTAAAAATGCTGTGCAGATATCTAGTTGGCATAATTTCATATTATTTTCGACAGAATGTGCCACTACGAGTCTCACCGTACTCATTTTTGATACGGGTGCGAAGGTTTCAGTATAGTCTATTCCTTCTTTCTGACTAAACCCTCGTGCAACGAGTCTAGCTTTTCTTCGATCAATTTCTCCAATAGCATTATACTTGTAACCTAAAATCATTTTGCTATCAATTAAGTTTGTATTTTCAACTCGATTCACAATTTTCCAAGTATTATTTTTAAGATGAGATTTGATTTCATCTTTTATTGCTTCTTTAAATTCATCGTTGCTTTCTTTTACATCATCTTGACCGTACATTACATAATCATTATGCCAGACAGGAACTTTCCTTTGTCTCTGATTAGTAGAAATAGTAACAGATTCATTATCATCGGTATCTTCAAATATTTCATTTTCCCTTTCAATGACTTCAACATTTTCACAGTTTTGTTCTGATTCATCATTTTCATTACTATTTTCAACATTACAACTTGAAATATTCTCTGCATCATTATAATTAACATTAACTTCCTCATTTTCGTTTTGGTTAAATATAATTTCAATACCTTCATTGTTGTCATTAGCCTCATCCTTTATGTTTTTATTTTTATTATTATGATCATAGTACATTTTGTCAATTATTCTGACGTCTCTGCTTATTATGACTTTGTTGGTTTTAGGAATATAAATGCGATAAGCTTTTGAATTTTCGGAATAGCCTATAAATATTCCTACAGTAGCTTTCGGATTAAATTTTGTTTGTTTTCTGCCATTGTTTAAAACAAACGCCTTGTTGCCAAAAACATGTAGATGATTAATGCAAGGATATCTGTTCACCCATTTTTCAAATGGTGTAGCATTATTAATGCTGCTGCAAGGACATCTATTACTTAAATAATTCGCAGTATAAATGGCTTCTCCCCAAAACTTTTCAGGCATTTTAGCTTCTATGAGCATGCATCTTGCTTTATCTAAAAGACTCCTATTTTTCCTCTCGGCTAACCCATTTTGTTCTGGTGTATAGGGTGCAGAAAGTCTTCGTACAATGCCATTTTCCTTTAAATATTCATTGAATTCATGATTTATGTATTCAGTTCCATTATCACTTTGAAGTTTTATTATTTTCTTTTTCGTAAAGTTTTCTACTTCCTTTTTATATTCCTTAAATTTCTTTATGGCTTCGTCTTTATTCTTCATAGTGTATATTCTACA
Source organism: Stenoptilia bipunctidactyla (assembly GCA_944452665.1). Lineage (NCBI taxonomy): Eukaryota > Metazoa > Arthropoda > Insecta > Lepidoptera > Pterophoridae > Stenoptilia > Stenoptilia bipunctidactyla. The sequence continues at coordinate 7,666,032 of OX101738.1, read as the reverse complement.
ATATCGACTGTAATCGTCTATAAAAGTAATAAAATATTTTGATCCAATAGTTGTACCAAACCTCATTGGACCGCACACATCTGTATGCACTATTTCTAAAGGTTCAAGGGTTCTCATTTGCTTGTTCTTATTTTGTTTATATGGTAGCTTAGTAGCTTTTCCTTCTAGGCATATTTCACAATCTTTGATTTCATCATTTTTGTTGAAATTTAATCCTTGTATGTTTTTCTTTTCCAATGCAATTTTCATTTGACCTTCATTCAAATGACCTAATTTACGATGCCAAGTCTCCATTTCATTTTTCTTGCACATCATTGTCTTTTCTGGATTGTTTTCATAAACATAATATAATCCGTCCTCACTTCTTTGAGCTTTCATTAGAAGTTTGCCATTTCGCATTACTGTCGCTTTTTCCTTTTTGAATAAAATTGTTGCGCCATTGTCTGTCATTTTTCCTACTGACATCAAGTTCGAAGATAACGTAGGTACATAAAGTGTGTTATCGAGATTAATATTTGGTATTTTAATGTTTAATTTTGCTTCACCCCTGCCCATGACTTCTGTTGTACACTGCTCTGAAGCTAGTTTCAATGGATTGCAATTAACATTTTCAAATTTTACAAATCTATCTTTCTCAAATGACATGTGCGAGGTACAACCACTGTCTAAACACCATATATTCTCCCTTTTATCATTTGCATTATTTGCTGATAGACATAACTCCTCAGTACAGTATAGATTTTTCTCGTACTTGTAATTGTTTTTCTTGTTACTGTCAACTTTAGTCCTACATTCATTTGCTTTATGTCCTCTTCTTTTACATTTATAGCATTGCACAATTCTTTTTTCTTTATTTTTAGAAAGCATTGCTTCTTCTAAATTATTACTATTGTTACTAGTGTCGGCTATATTTCTTCTGGCTTCAGCTTCTTCAATTATTTTGATTTTTAAACTGTTTGGGTCTGGTAACTCGTCTCTTGTTTCTATGGCAATGCGGAAGTTTTCAAATGTCGCTGGTAGACTGTATAGAAGCATTATACTCAGTAGTTCTTTATTTATTTCTATATTCATATCCGCTAGCTTATCTACATTGTCCATAAACTTGTTTAGATGATCTACAATATTGTCCTTATCTGCCATTTTTCTAAGAACTAATTCCTTAAGTAGAGTTGCCTTGCGGGCAGGACCTTTACTTTCATAAATATTTTCTAGAGTGACCCATAGTTCATTACTAGTTTCGCAGTTCTTTACTTGTTTCAACTCTGAAGGAGCAATCATTAGAAGTAATTCTGACAATGCTAGGGTATCTTTTTCGACATACTTAGTTAGCTCTATGTCGGAAGTGGGTTTTACGATTTTTCCACTAACATACTCAAAAAGGCCGCATTTTGTTAGTAGCGCCTTTGCATGAATTCGCCATGTATCATAATTTTCCCGTTTTATTGGTTCGATCCTGACGTGACTATGACTACTCATTATGAGTTTTAAGTAATCAATATTTTTTACTTACGATTTTCGCCCATAACCTCTTATATTTTATATTGTAAGTAATAAGAGGGTCTTAGTCACATAATATATTTATTTTAATATAAACCACAAAAACATATCTTTTACATTTTTCACTTGTCAAAAGTAACAACGCCATGGTAACCAATATTTTCTTCTTTACCGAGTGTTCATTGTAATCTTTGTCGTAGCAAAGAGGTTTTCTAACATATACCTATATTGGATTTGTAATTGGATTATCAGAAAAAAATATTTAATCACACCACATTGTCTAGCCTTAATAAAGTCTCATTAAGAACTTGTGCTATGGATACTAGATAACGGATAAATAAACTTAAGAAATATATAAACACATAGATATTTTTTATTTTTTATATAGAGACATCCAGACCCATATTTATTTATTTGTAAATTTTATTATTTGGCAAAGGAATTACCTATAGGCATAACATACTACGAAAGTTCTTTGCCATTTCCGTAGAAAAAAAACTGCTACACCTCATTGTGTAGTAGAATAACATTTAAAAAAAAACAAGCTGTCAAAATCAATATGTGAGCCTCGTACAGACCGACATCTATGACAAGGGAGTTGTCCGTCTGAACTTGTTCTCCTTATTAGTCTGTGCTTGAGAAGTTTGGGATAGTAGTATCCAGAATGTAATGTTGTATGAACGTACAGGTATAGGTAGGTATATTTAAAGTTATAATGTTTTGGCGGTAAATTACGTTCTTTTGAATATTGTTTTGTGAATTAAGAACTTTCTAGTATGACACTGCGTTGAAACAATAGAAGCCGCCTTTGTGCAAATGTTTTAAAATTTATTGTAAAATGTTATTAATGCTGTTCGTGTACAATAAAGAATTATTATTATTATTATTAAGTAGGTATGGAATTAGCAATTACCGAAGTAGGTACCTAGCTTGTTTGTTCTCGAAACAATTTACGATGTATGTAGGTTTTAGACTATTTTATGTAATTCTATGGTAAATTGATGTCGGTATTGATATATTTGAAATACGGAAATAATCTTACTCAGTATGCCCGTATTGAATGCTCAGTTTGTGCGCAATACACGTCCAAATACAGCGAGCGCAGGCATCGAGCGCTGGATATTATGGTGCGTACAGATTGCTAGTAATGTAACTAGTAATGTAACATTCTGCGCACGTTGCGTATTTGAACGTGTAGTGCGCAGAATGTTACATTACAAGTTCCATTACAGCAATCTGTACGCACCATTACATTACTGGTTCCATTACACCAATGTGTACCCGCCCTTAGCGCAAACGGTAGGTTTTGTTCTAGGAACTTTTATGTATGAAGATATTTTTAACAATTGTTTTTATATTCAGTTAGATTAGGTGTAATCCTTTAATTTGATGTATAATTCTTGAATAGAAGTTAAATAAGTAGTTTGTAAAATAATCCTAGGACAAATCTTACGGATAATCAAAATTAACATGCAATTCGGTTCGAACGTTCAAACTCGCCAGCCAATTAGAATGCAGGAATAATTTTGGCTGGGTTTTGTGTAAATAGTGGAAAGTTTGCTAGGGAGTTTACCGCGCAGCCTGCACCACTAACTGGCTGTCGCTCATTTCTTCGGTCGATTGTCTGTAGAAAGACAAAAGATCATTAAGGGAGAGTTTAGTGAGTAGAAGTCTCACACTGTCTGGGCTCATCTGGCCGGGGACCTAACTCGGGGCAAGTGCCCTTTCGTACTTCTGATGTATTCTCCTCCTCTCCTCAGTGAGAACCTCGTACGGTCAATAGGGCTGCGGGTGTTCTGAGGGGTAGTCTTCTGTGGCGAAAACCAAAAAAACAATACGGAGTTCAGTTCTTGGCCACTCGGCGAAAAGTGAAGATCAAGAAAGAAGAAATCAGCAAGTAAGAAGAAGTCAGCAAGAAAGAAGATTGTACTGTGTACTCCACATTTTCATTAGACTATTCAAATCGTTTAGTTCCTAGATCAGTGTAAATAGACCTAATTCATATGACTGTCTATACCCACAATAGTGCATACCTACATCACTGAATCTAGGTTTGAAATAAAAGGTATTTGGAGTACACAAAGTAATAACACGGCGGTTTCATTCAAGAAAACCACATCACTCTCCCTATCTGCAGCACGTCGGGTGCGCGGGAAGTCTACTGGTGGGAAGCGTCTTTCCAGCTGGCGCAACATTAATCGAGGAAACGGACGTGTAGCGGCGACCGGCGTAGCACTTGGTACTTCGGCACGAGCATTCTGGTCGTCGCACAGCGCTCGCCCTAGAGCGCCCGCCTGACTCTGGTCAGACCATACCGGAGTCCGTCCTCAACAACGTTGCACTTTCTATGTTTTCCCATAATTTCTTTAAATTTCACGTAGTTTTTTTTTGAGAAAGGTAGGTACTGCATTATAAACATTTTCAATGTCGTCCTTTGACCTCTCAAACTCAATATTTTTTGTAAATGCTTGTTTATTTTTAAATATGATGACTGAAGAATAGTTTATAATCGCTGTTTGCATAAAACAAAACAGTAGGACTACCAATAAGCAGTGTTTACTGTAAATACTACATTCATTTTCATAGAATTTGTGACTACCAATATGCATTTCTACTTGCTGAATATTTGAATAACTTCCAAATTACAAAAATCGATATAAAATTCGCCGATCAATTTAGAAAATGAAATGGATGTTGATATATGACATTTAGATAGCAAAGGAAAACCAATAAAGTGCCAAAGAAATACTTAAGCGTCATTATTGACAAGAGTCTATGAATATTTCCGAAACTTTAAAATAGATATTAGAAGTTATTTTCAATGAATAATTTAGCAAAATATTGAAAACAAAATATATGTGCATCTTAATGGTACCTAATCTTTACAAATACAGATTTTAAACTGGTTTACACCAGTCTAGGATTGATTTTCGGGGCTTACTATTGGTTACTAATATTATTTATTTTAGTAAAGAGTTATTAATACACTGCCTACAAGCAGGATTATCACGTTATTGTCATCCCAGTTGAAAATATCGGGTTGATCGTTCAGTGTGAACGACGCATGAAACGCCCTAAAACACACTCTTGCGAATTTTTCTCTGTGGGTCCACACAAAAAGTGGAGAAACACGCGAGAACTTGAGAAGAATACGGGAATCGGCTCCACATTCTCGTGTCTCGCGTGTTACTCGCGAGAGTGTGGAACAGCTATAAGAAGTAGGTACCTATTATTATTATGAAGCGGTATTTTACTGCGCAAGGTGCTTGGCATACCTACGCTCAGAGTTAATAGAGTTACGCCTCTAAACAGAGGCTGTAAATATTTTTTTGAGAGGCTGCCTGCTAGAGGTGATTCGTTTATTAAAATTTACCGGGTATAAAGAAAGTCTACAAAATGTAAAAAATATGTAATAATTGACTTTTACAGTAGAGCTATCAAACACATTTATATGTTAAGTATGTACAAAAGTAACAACTAATAAGGATAGTTTGAACTGCACTTTGCAAACAAACTGTAGATATCCGAGCGGAGTCACGTACTACAACTAGTTTTTGAAATAAGAACGTATTGTATTGGCATTAAAGTCACCTTTTTATCGATAATATTGATATACTTAATATTATTTTTCATATAATATTTAGTTTTTATCATCTTATTTGGAAAAAAACAAATACTTTTCAATAAAATTACTCGTATTACTCAACTATGGAGATAAGTTTCAAGAGCAGCTACCTCCGTCACAGATAAAAAAAATCATTTTCAGCTGTCGAAAAGTTTGTAAATTTTTATCTTTATCTGTAATATTTCAATGTTATTGAGATGATTATAATATATTTCTTAACAGTTTCTTAGAAGTAAATTAGTTTTAAGAATAGATAATATAAATCCTTTTACCTAAATTAATGTCAAATGCAGAAACTTAACGAGAAATAATATAATTTGAGCAGTCGCCGCGTAGGGTCGACATTTTGACGCCCATGGATAAGCGTAGGTACCATAAAAAGCGTTTAATCTGAATGGCACTCGCTTGGTGGGAAGACGACACATCGAAATGCTTTTTTTTTTGTAATTGCTAGATTTTCGAGCACTTTACCACGGCGACATAAGGTCGCGTATTGACACAGCTCAGATATTAATATTATTTCTAAAATCGATAAAAAATAATGGTACATGCTATGTACTTTTTTCGACAATAATCTGACAATTGTAATTAAGTTATTTCTAGGCATATGGATTTCATAACTGTCTGTTAATTTAAGAAAAAGTATTTTTTGGGCGTGTTTTCGAAAGAAACAAAGCTATCGAGTCAAAATCATTAAATCATGTGTTTGAGCCACCTAAGTATAACTAAAGATATAAATTTACACATATCAAAATTACAGATCCGCTCGTCTTGTCATTTGCTCATAGTATACGATGAAAGTCAATGCATTTTTTTTTTTTCAATATGTCTTAAAGGGCCGGTTTGGCTACCGACCAAATATTACCAGTCCAGCGGTGATATGTCTCGGGCATATTTTATGAACTAGCACTTACCGAAGCCCCTGTGCAGTCACCATCAACCTCCTCTTCACTTACCATCAAATGAGACTAAGGTCAAACGAAGACCTAGTTAGGGATGAAAAAAAGGTTTTATCCACCCTTAAATAAAATCATTTTCACCAGAATTCCCTATAAAAAAAGAGACTTTACTACACTTTACCCGACGCGTCGCCTCAGTCAACATGCACACCACCACCCGCTAAATATCTATTGTATTACGCATATTTAACCATGCGTTGGGTAATGAATTCTTTAACTTTCGGTTAAGTTTACTCAGTAAATAGTTCATATTTATTTTCTATTTAATTTTTTCTCTTCATGTACGAGCACAAACTATCACGTCCCCGAATTTCGAAAGTGACCCTGTCACCCTGTATTTTGGCTCTTTCGATAGAAATACTGAGGTACCATTTTATTATATCCAAAATGAACTGTACAAAGAGCTATTTATTAAAATTGACTATTTTTGTATAATTGATTTATTCAATTTTATTTTTAAAATATGTTCACACAAGAGAATTTCAAACAAAAAATAATTTGTTAAATTGAAAACAACAAGCCTGGGACTGGGAAATGTGTAAAACAACAAAATAAATGCGTACCTACTATTTACAACATATCGAAAATCTGGTGCAGTAACTTTTAACTTAACTGGATGTCGTTTTCACAAATTACAATAAAAATTAATTAACTACGTAACGCGTCTATGAAATTCATGCACTATTTCCTGAAAATTGTCACCCAGATTGCTTTTAGCCAGAACTCAGAGACAAGATTTAGGAGATAATAATTTTCAGAAATTTAAATAGGGTTTTTATATATTTAAAATTTCAGAAAGTATCATTTATGAATTCCAACTTAATAATATATATGTAGGAAGTTTGTATTAAGGCCTCCATAAAAAATCCATTAAGGTTCTGTATTTAGTTACTACACTTGTAGGTAAACGACAAAGTGAATTTTTAAAGTAAATAAGGTAAATAATAAGTAATAAGGTAAGGTAGTCCTTGCACAAGTATCCCTGCCATTACTTTGTATTAAAAAACAATATACATAATGTATTATACACAAGCAGATTCGCGCGGTATTACCCACGTAACTTCCGATACCGTGGGAATTTCGGAATTCATACCTTTTAGCCTTATGCCACCTTACCCAAGAGTTAGGCCATCAAATACAAAAATATTTTTCAAATCCATCTGGGAGTAATACAGATTAGCGCTCTACTAAACAAACAAATTCTTCTCTGTTTTAGCTCTAACTTACTTAATCTTACTAATATTATGAATGTGAAAGTTTGGGTGTACGGATGGATGTTTGTTCCTTAATCACTGCGCAACGGCTCAACGCATTTGGATCAAATTTGACATGGTGGTAGTGTACAATTTGGAATAACATATAGGCTAATTTTATCCCAATTTTCTTGCGGGATTTGAAATTGCGATGTAAAACCGTGGGAAACAGATAGTATTAATATACTTAGATAATATAAATTATAATAAAGTAGCCGCTCCTCGCAGCTCCACCCGCATTACTCCCGTGCCTGTGGAACTCCGGGATAAAACATATCCTATAGGTAGCCTTTCTTGATAATTCTATTCAACGCAAACAAAGTGTTGAGTTTTATATATATTAGTAAAGATATTGTTTTTTTTGCTTACAGAAGCACAATTATTCCTGTGCTTGGCGGTCGCCTGGGCCAGCAGCACCTCCGCTTTCTCAATCAACTTGAGGCAAAACCCGGAGACGCTGTGCATCGGCCAGGAAAACTTCCTTAGAATCGCCGCGGTGGAGAGCTGCCTGATGTACTACCAGTGCTATCAGCAACGCGCGTATTTGATGCAATGCCCTATTGATACGTGGTTTGAAGAGTTGGGCCAGGTATTAGCATGTTCCGTTATCAAGTAAGGTGTAGCGAGCTTTTCTTGAAATGTTTAGATTATTTTATGGAAAAACTATAAGTAAAATCGTGTTTTTGTAGTCGAATGGGGAAGACTATTTTTATCTAGGATACTAGCTCTATCTAGGATATTTTTCACCGAAGTACTTTTTTGGACTTACTGTATACTTACAAAGCAGTGCCTGAATAGGCGAAAAGTAATTTACTAACGACTCGCTTACCACTGTTATCCTTATAGTGGAAAGTATAGTTTTAGTTTTTTTGTAACTTTCAGAAAATTTAATAGCGTCACTCTCTATATAAATAACTAGTAAATTTATTAAATATTATTAGTCTTACATTATGAAGCCAAATTAAAATGCATGAATAAAATGTTTTGAAAATCTAACTAAATAGGATAGGATTAATAAAATTGGTTCGCAAATGATAAAAATATCGCTGGTTTAGACGTGACAATAATATAGCATTTTAAATAAATATAAGAAAAAATAACTTTGAAATACAAATGACGGATATAAAGACTAGAATATTCTAGAATCATAATATTTGAAATACACCAATATCCCTTTGTTTGGTTTTAAAAGTTATTTCTGTTGTACCTATAAGCAATTTTACAATCCTACCTAATCCTGGGTTGTTGAGTTCTTGAAACTTCTTCTTTAAAGGGTTTATAATGTTTTAATATAATGGAAAAACATAGAAGTTTTGTAAAGATTAATTATGAAAATAAATAGTAAGCGAATACAATTAGGACATAGCCTTACAAAATACTAACCAATAAGACGAAAAGATTTGCTCTAGGTAGTGTACAAAGAAATCACTATTGAAATACGAAGGAAGTATATTGTAAAACCGTAAAATTAAAAATGTAGAGTAAAAAACTTTGATATCTTTTCCCCTATCATCACAATATACTTTCACAGGTCTGTTCTACTGATACGCCCCCTGCCGGTTGTACACTAGACCCTCCAGAGCTTCCCAATCCAGAACCACAACCAGAACCAGAGCCGGAACCGGAAGTAGAAGGAGAAACTGACACTGACACTGACACGGACACTGACAGCGAAGAGTCCCCAATAATTCCTTTACCAGAAGAAGATTTAGGACAGGACGGCGGTGAAGGAAGCGGTGACATAAATCTTATTAGACGCCACCACAACCACAACCACCACCATCACCACCATCATCATGATGAAGAAGACGAAAGTTCCGGTGAACGTTCCATCGATTCGATACAATCCGCTAAGGATCGTATAGTCGAAATGGTTGAAAAATTCTTGGAAAAATTAAAAGAAAAATTGGAAAAGTACGAATTGGATGAGTCCGAGAAGGATTTACTTGAACGATTATACAATACTCATCTCAACGTAAAACAGGAGGATTCAGAAAGTGAAGCAATTGATGAAGAAGATGACTTTCAAAGCGAAGATCTCCTGAAAACAATGGCTGCGTACAAACGTAAAAAACGTCAAGACGATAATGTTGTTTTTGAAGTTGAAGGTGAGAATCCATCCTCACCTTCAACTAATAGTAAAACAACCCAAGCCACAGACCACAGTCATGAGCATGGTCATGATCACGATCATGAAAACGATCACGACCACGATCATGATCAAGATCACGACCATGATCATGAAAACGACCACGATCATGACCATGATCATGAAAACGACCACGACCATGATCATGATCACGACCAAGATCATGACCACGAACACGATCATAACGATGACCACGATCATAACCTCAAAACTCAGCGTGTTTTCAAACAAATAAAACCTTTGCATCATCACGATCATGTTCACGAACACGAACATGAACATGATGACGAGCACGATCAAAGCCGTGGCAATCACCGGGTCTTAAGGCAACTACAGCTTGAGGATGATCATGAGCACGACCATGATCACGACCACAACCATGAGCACGACCACGATCATGACCATGATCATAGCCATGAGGGAGAAGATGGACATGATCACGACCACGATAATGATCATGACCACGATCACGACCACGATCATGACCACGATCATAGTCACGAGGATGATGGTGGGCATGATCACGACCACGATCATGATCATGAGAATGGAGATGGACATGATAATTACGAAGAAAACAACGTTGCTCGGGACATTGCTCAACAACAAAACGAAGAATCAAAATGGAATAAGATTTTTAAGAATCTGTTCAAATTTTGAAAGGCGATAAGTTATTTCAAAAGCAAATCTATTTCAATATGGATTGCTAACTTGAATTGAAGGAAGTCAAATAATATTTAATATTTATTAACTTACGTATGTTTTTTTTTATATTTTAAGACTTTGTGCAATCTTGTAAATACGCTGACGAGTACAAATAAAATATAGTTAAGTTTACTTTGGTTTTATTGTATACTCTTTGCTTTACTTTCGTTTCTTTCAATTTTGAAAATTTTAGTAAAAAAGATACTAATAAAGAAAATAGTGGTGACGAGGATGACGAGGAAAACAATTTATTTTAATGTTACTTTATTTGTAATACTTATATTTAAGTTAATTTTCTATTTATATCTTCAACCCTGCGTTTTTGTACCACTAACGTATTCCCCAAGTATACGCGACCAACAGAAAATGAAATAATTTCTGTTTTCAAACATGAAAAAACTAAAATTTTATGCATTCATATTTTTTAGTGGAGAGAAATTATAGTAAATGGTAACCCTTATTTCACCCTCACGCCCCTCTGACGTCATCATCCAAGAGCCAAAAACGCCTTATCGGTCTGCACCAACAAATTCATGGTATCCGTCACTTTGTCATAGCAAGGCACTGTCGAAACTTCAAAACTACATACTTTTTGCCCTACGCATACTATGTTATAAACATAATTATAATTTTTGGAGCCACTTGAAGTACTTACGCTTGTGTTGTAGTAACAAGATGTAGACTTCAACTCATCTCAAAGATAATACATAGATATCAATACATATCATACGTATACATAATGCACCAAAGCAAACAGATACGTTCATGCAAAGAAATATATGCATTGTACGAGGCTCAAACCCGCGACCACTTGTCAAGACGTGTAGGCAATTGGTACATTGTGAGCGTTTGTTAATCCAGTCGCTGTAGCCTTTAAAGAGATGTGAGTGATCTTTTTTTAGTTTTCAATAAAACCAAAACGTAGGTACATTTAATCAAAAATTGTAAAATATCATAACGGAACTCCAAAAATTATTCACTTTAGATATTGAAGATATTCCCAAAAATGTGGATCACTCAATTCAGATATTTGGCAAAATGATACTTAATCTCCGCAAATAATAAAACTTTGGATTGAATTTTCGTAACATAATTTGTACAAAAAAAAATTGATATTTAGCACAAGTACAGTGAATACGTAATATCTCAGTGTGCTTTAACTCTTTATGAGGTGAGCTAAGGAGCAATATTATTAATGGATTCGATGGCTTGTGCATTGGTCATGTGTTTGCCAGCAGTATTTCCAGCCTGAGATCGAGCCCAAGCTGAGTAAATAAAGGTAACGAAAATTTCTAAAGCTCGGGTATGGCTGTCCACCAAGATATCCTCTTATTACCTACCTTATTCTGCGTCAGGTGTCAGGTTAGGGTTTTTCTTATGCATTCTTCTTCATCTTCATCTTCTTATAAGAGCACTCTGAACTCGATTCTAATCATAGTTATGTAATAAAAGTAGGTATTTAATTTTTCACCAGAAATCCCTATGAATAAATAAAGAGACCTTACTAGACTTTTCCCGACGCGCTGCTGCCTCAGTCAGCACGCACACAGCACTGTTTCCGCCACACGCACACCACCACCCGCTAAGAATCTATTGCATTATGTAACCATGCTTTGCTTAATGAATTCTCTAACTTTCGGTTAATTTCACTCAGTAAATAATTAATATTTATTTTGTTTTTCTCTTCAACTCAAAATCACGTCCTGGAATTTCAAAAATGACCCACCAGTCACCCTGTATAAAAAATATGTAGGTATTTATTGAAAAGATTATTTCTGTAAAGAGTTAAGTAAAGTTAATGCTTTATACTACAGGAAATTCACGTTAACTAGAGTACATTATATTTCTAAACTCAGTAGATAATGAATAAAGACTCTTAAGAAATATAATTATCTAAGTACCTAGGTACTTACCAAAAACATTCAAATATCCATGTGTAGTAAGGTCGGTAAAGAAAATTCGCTTATTGACTGATCAATTCAAACCCTGATGTTAATACGGCGAAGCTGGTACATTATAGTTATTTTCATAGTATAATGTCCTACGGCATCCTACTTTGGGGCAATGCCGCAGATATTGACACGATATTTACACAGCAGAAAAATGTATAAACTTGGAAATAGAGAATCTCTAAGAGAAAAGTGTAAAGAAATTGGTATCTTGACCCTTGCATCACAATATATTTACGAAAACATTTTGTATATTTATAAGAATAGTAATTCATTTAAAACTAGGAAAGATAATCATGATAAAAATTACTAGTTAAAAGTTACTAGTTAAAGACTAGAAACGACTACAAGTTAGCGTTTCCAAAATTAAGGCAGGCTAAACTAAAAGCAGCAAATCATTGATTGGAATGTCAATACGTACCTACCTATATATGACAAAATACCCCTGCCATTCAATAAATTTAAAGCAGTCGTTAAAGACACTCTATATCCGAAAGCTTATTATAAAACTAAAGATTATTTAGACGATAAAAAGGCATGGGATTAGGCACACTACAAGATATTTCAAAAAAAATCTAATTAGGTACTTATTAATTTAGTTTACGGCATGGCTGTGCAGTATGACATGTGGCATACTGGTGACTGTTCCACTCACTTATTTTCTTGTCAAGACATCAGCAAGAACGTTATACTCCCTCAGGCGGCATGGCTAGTGGCAGCACCCTCTTCCCTAAAATATGGTTAAGGAGGGTGATGGCATGGCTGGTGCTTGCGTTATACTCGTGAACGGGTGCTGCTAGCGGTGCCAGGTCGTTTTGCTGATGATACTGTGACTATTTTATTCCATTCTTGTTTAAACACTCTTGTCCCAGTTTGTCATGTTCATGTTGTGCATGCATAGCTCAATGTACCTACTTTGTAAGTAGGTAATTTGGTCGTGGCATGAAATTGGCTCTCACAATAAGCTTCCTTGTGTTTGTTTTTTTTCATGTCATGATCAATTTGTACTGTACCTATTTGTATTAACTCGTATAATTCTGACTGAAAAAGAGTGCCATGAGTTTTGTTCCGAGGGCTTTTTATGTCTCTTAGTCTACTGTAATATCTTATTCAATAACTATCAACACCTTGTTAAAGCCGAAGTACAAAATTGTGACGTCATTATGCGGCCATTTGATGGTCTTATGATGAATAAAAAAAATTCATTTCATTTTCATGACCAAACATGTAGGTACCTAAGTAGGACCTATTATATTACCTCTATGAGATGGACGTCAAAATCTTAATATTCGATTTGGCCTATACCTACCTCCTCGTCACCCAGTTGAGAGGCTCATGCCCTGCAGTGGGCTCATTACAAAGAGTTGTGTGATGATGACGTAAAAATTTGCGCTATACGAATTAATAGTTTGTATCTATTTTTAAGTATTATCGAATTAGGATTGGGGTTTCGTAAATATCCTCAGTGAATTATTATGCAACCATCGCTTTCAGGTTTTTCTAGGTACTGAAAAGCCAGTGCCGTTGTTTTAAACATGGCCAGCCGCAAGGCAGTGTTTTGGATTCAGTTTTGTTTAACATATGCTATTGACCAACCCAACCTAACAGACACCAAAAACTTCCTACATGGTGACAGCCTAACTTTTGCAGCAAAACACCAACTTTTCAAGAAGCAGAAATAATTTAGAACCAGCGCTTGAAGTACTGGACGTGTAGATACTATAATGCAAATGTTTTAAACTTGTGTATTCCAAGCAATCCGAATATTTATTACCTATAACATGGCAAAACGTCCCAGTTATCATAGTAATAATCCAAAATACCTACTTAGACATCACACTCGATATAACTCATATTTAAAGCTCATTGTAACAAGGTCAGCTATAAGAATATTCTGCAGTGCGAGCACAGAACTTTATCGATTCGTGTTTTCACGAAAGATCGTATTGTATGGAGTAGGTTTGTAAGCAACAATTGAAAACTAGCCACTGCCCCAGGACAAGTTGTCGCGAAGCGCCGATTCCCGGAAGGGGTCCGTCGCTCGCAGTTCAATAGGGTGCTGAAGTGGAAGAAAACTATTAACTAACACTTAAAAAACTTTAATTTTAATTTACAAAACGAGAAAGGCACTTAAAGTCACTAAAGCACTGTAGGGAAAATGTTAAATTTTAGACGTTTGGAGCTAGCGGCCCTCGGCCGCAGTTGACGCCGTAGGAGACCGCGGCTCACAGCCGCGGTAGTGGTGGAGGCAGCCACCAACAACCGCTAAGTTAGCGGCAGGGAGGCCGCTCACAGCGGTAGGAACCACCGCGAGGGTTGTAGCGCACGGCCGCAGCCGTGAAGAGCGCCGAGCAGAGCAGGGCGCCTCAGGTAGAGCCAGGACGTCGTCGCCGGGGAGGGCCGGCGGCTTTTCCCGGATCGGTCAGCCGTCCTCCAGCGTTCTCTCCCGATCTTTTTTTTCTCTTCAGAATCCTCACATCTCTCCTCAGCGGACCTTTTTCCTCCTCCCTCTCACTGACGTTGTCAAAATGCTTGACATGTCATTTCTTTTTTTTATGACACATCGGCCAGTATTGAGTAAATTGAGTATTGCAGTAAGGAGTTCCAATATATTATATATTCTATTATATTATTATATATATTTCTATATTTACAAACTAAATATATAACTTAAGGAAAAATATAAAACGAATCTGCTAAAAAGTAATTACAGTAAGTAAGTATAACATTATATTTCCCCGTGACCCCATGAAAAAAAAAATTGCTCTTCAATTTTTTTTTATATGAAACTAGAATTTGGTGGTTAGGAACAGTCGTGCATCATTTCATACATCTCTTTCATACATCAGAATAACCATCAACTTACATACATAGAGGTGGAGCTCACATTCCATGGCTTCCACTCCAGCACCGACGGTTCGACTGCTGTGGCAGCTGGCATTAACGATGGCTTATTTAAGGAGTCGTCACCCGCTCCTGTTTAAGACCCTTATACGACGCTGAGGCTTTTTTATAGAGTAGTCAACCGCTCCATCTAGAGTCCCACATGTATGTAGTACAGTGTAGAAGAGTGTGAGAGAGGTGTAGATATGAGTTATTGTAGATAACTCATAATTGAGAAGAAGTGAGTTATTTTAGATAACTCGTGTTAAGATAAGGATGTGGTTATTGTAGATAACCCACGTTAGGGAAGTTTAGTAAATATTTACAATTATTGTCCATTTCAGGTTCCTCGTTACTACGAGAGATGATGGATAAAAAAGGTGAAAATATCAAGCTGAAGAACTCGAATAGTCAGCTGATATAAATTATTGTGACGTGTACTCACAATGTTATATATATATATATATATATAATATGTACAGAAAAATAAAAACAAAAAAAAGGAATACAAAGATAATTTATGCAATGTACTTTTTAGAGAAAAAAAAATAAAGACATTGTTATTTAATGTCCTTAATATGCCATTTAGCTCTAATGCCGTCGGTATCTTCTAATATATACACTAAAGGTGAGAGTTTCTGTATGACTCTACATTTTATGTATTTAGGGGCGAGTTTAGCGGAATAGTAACGTTCAGCGTTACTTTGGGTATAGTTTTTACGCCATACCGTCTCGCCAACTTGTAATTCTTTTATAGAACGGCGAAGGTTATACCGCTCAGTGTTTTTGGTGTGTGCGTTGTAGAGAGCGACCTGAACTTTGTCGAAATGATTGGCAAGAAGGCCAATGTTATTAGCATAGATGTCTCGTGGTAAGAAAGTTAGTTCATCTATGTTATCTGTTGTAGTGTAAAGTGACCCACAGGGAATGATTTCACGGGCGAAGACAAAAAATGAAGGAGTATAACCAGTCACTGAGCTCACTGTGCTGTTCATTGAATGTTGTATTTTGGAGAGGTGAACGTCCCAGGTTCTATGATCGTCGCCGACCAGAGAAGCAAGGGCGCTTAGTATAGTTTTGTTGTAGCGTTCGGTGGGATTAACCTGAGGGCAGTAGTGTGGGGAGAAGGATATAAAAGGTACCTGGTAATTATGTAAGAGCCTTTTGAATTCTCGAGATTGAAATTGGGGACCATTGTCCATTATGATGGTTTGAGGAATACCATGAACTAAAAATACGTGGTTTTCAAGATTAGTAATGATGTTAACTGTTGTTGCACGTTTTAAAGAAAATATTAAGCAGTATTTTGAGAAACAACATGTGATAACGAGAATATATTGGTTCCGTTTTCGAGAAGGTGGCAACGGTCCTATTAAATCTAAAGAAATACATTGGAATGGTCTTGAGCAAATTTTTGGTTTGCCCATCGGGCCGTAAGGTGCGTGATTGGAGTGTTTGTATGCTGAGCATGTTTCACAGTTAGCAATTATTTTAGCTATATCTTTGAACATGCCTGGCCAGTAGTAGTGTAAAGATAGTTTTTTGTATGTTTTAAAGATTCCTAAGTGAGGTTCGCGTGGTGAAGCATGATTGCGTTTGATAAGGTTGTCCCTGAGTTCAGAACTGGGTACTTCCTTCCAGGCAAAGTCATCAGATAATGTAGTAGGACAGCTTGTATAGCGGAATAGTTTATTATTATGGATTGTGTAGTTTGGGTAGCTATCGGGTGTGTTGCGGCAACCAAGAAATATTTTATTATATTGTTCTTGTATTGGGTTAAGTGATGAGTTGTCAGTATTGATGGGGGCAATAGGAAATGTGTCTGAAGTAGGGTTTTTAGAACGGGAGAGTAGGTCCGGAACGACGTTGTCCTTTCCTTTTTTATGTTTTAGTGTAAAGTTGAAGCAAGAAAGGCGAACTGTCCATCGAGCAAGACGTCCTGTGGGGTTGGAGAGATTTAAGAACCATTTCAATGCAGCATGATCTGTGTAGACTGTAAAGGGGCTTCCATTATCAAGGTAGCAGCGCCAGTGTTCAAGGGCTGTTAGTACTGCTAGTGTTTCTCTTTCAGTGGTGGAGTAATTTTGTTCGTTTTTATTTAGTGATTTACTCATGTAGGCGATTACCACTTCTTTGTTATCGTTGGTTTGTGTTAACATAGCACCAACACCAAAGTTAGAGGCATCGCAATGTACTGAAAAAGGTAATTTAAAATCGGGGCAGGCCAAGACAGGTGTAGTTATGAGAGCTTCTTTTAGTTTATTGAAGGCTTTGTCAGCTTCAGGGTTCCAATGGAATTTTGGAGCGTTTTTACCTGAAGCAGTGAGTTTATTTAGTGGTGCTGCTATGGTGCTAAAGTGTGGTATAAATCTGCGGAACCAGCTGCAAGTACCTATGAATTTCCTCATTTCTTTACGACAGGTTGGTGTAGGGAAGTCGAGGATTGCGTTAGTTTTGTTAGGATCTGCCCGCAGACCATGTTCATCTACGATGAAACCTAGATATTTTAGTTCTGGTCTGAAGAAATGACTTTTCTTGAAATTAATGGTAAGATTAGCGTAAGTTAGTTTTTCAAGGACTTTTAGTAATAAAGCTATGTGTTCTTCGAAGGTTTCGCTTATGATTATAATATCATCGAGGTAACAGAAGACTTTGTTATCAAATTCTGGTGTAAAGAGTTGGTCCATTAAGCGTTGTTGGGTAGCTGGAGCATTGGTTAAGCCAAATGGCATAACTACGAACTTGAACATGCCTCGGCCGGGTACGTAGAAGGCTGTTTTCTCTTGATCTTCTTTATTCAGAGGAATTTCCCAAAATGCCTTTGCGATATCGATGCTGGATAGGAATTTAGCGTTCCTAAGGTTGTCTAGAATTTCGTTCATGAGAGGTAAGCTGTAGGCATCTCGACGAGTTAAAGAATTTAGTTTCCTACTGTCTACGCAGAATCTCCATTCACCATTCTTTTTAGGGGTGATTATCACAGAGGAAAGCCAAGGACTTTCGCATGGTTCAATCACCTTCCATTGCAGCATCTTGTCTACTTCAGCACCCAAAGCTTTTTGTTTCTCCGGAGAAAGTCTATAGCAACGTTGCTTAAAAGGTAACGCATCTCCGGTGTCGATTCTGTGACAAATGAGGTGAGTGCGTCCCAGACTACCTTTCTCTTCGAAAGAAATTCCCGAGAACCGTTTTATGATATCATCAGCGATAGGTTTTTGTGTTAGTGATAGGTTGGTATATTGTTGTATATTGTGAGATTTTTCTATGGTTAAGCATGAGTTTTTTAGTGCAGAGGATAGTATGTGTGGTAAGAGATTAAATGATTTCCAAAAATCTATTCCTAAGATGAGAGAAGGATATACTTCCGGAATAGCGTATGCTTTGATAAGGTTTGTGGAGTTGTTGAAGGTTATAGGAATAGTAAAGTATCCTAAGGATTTAATTTTTTGAGAACTTGCAGTTGCAATAGTTATAGCGTTTGATTTGTGTAATGTATAGCCTAATTTTATAAGTTCTAGATGAGAATTGTTACCTAATATAGTGACGGAACTTCCGCTGTCAAGAAGACCAGCGAAGGGCATATTATTAATAAAGATTTTTATAAAAGGACGTTCAGAGTCTGCTTCAGTAAGGTAAAGTGTAGCTGTAGTCTTATAAAAGAGGAAAAAGTTACGAATAGTATCAAGCCATGCTTGCCAGTCTTGGTTATCTGGTGGTGGTTTAGTAGAGTTCAGGTCGCTTATTAGTTTTTTGAACACTTAGGGCAATTAATAGTTTTGTAGTCTTTAAGGCCACATTTAAAACAAATTAAATATCTAGGTTTACTACACGAAGTTAAGTTATGTCCGTGGATTCTACAACGAACGCAGAATAATTGTTCACTTGTGGACGCGTTTACTTGTTTAAAAGGGTGGAAATTTCTGTTAGGTATAAAGTTGTTAGATTTGTGTGGTGTAGTGTGGTGAAGTTGTTTAGAAGATGAAGGCAGTGATTTGTAATTAAATTCAGCTGCTACATTAGTAGTGTCCGGTTTAGGTTCTCTAAAATTTTTATCCTTGTCTAATATTTTTTCATATCGTTGACAAGAGATTATTAAGCTATCCAAAGTTGTAAATTCATGTACAGCGATAAAGTTAGAGTAAGAAGGTCTAATATTTTTCATTATGATCTGTAATTGTTCTTGTTCGCAAATTTTTTTGTTAAGTCGAGCAAACATTCCACACATTATCGCAACATAAACAGCCATGGATTCCGTTTCACCTTGCGTGCGGTGATGGATTGCTGCAAGTAGTTTAGCTTCGTAGTCAGGTGTGTCGAAGTCTCTTATCAGGAATGTACTTAAGTTATCCCAAGTGAGGTCTGGGTGGCGTGCTCTTTGATAGCGGAACCAATGGAGAGCATTACCGGTAAAAAGTTCGAGTGAAAAGTTAAGTACAGTTTCTTTGTCAATGTGTCTTGCCGTACAGAAGTCTTCAATCTTCAAGAGAAAAGAGCGAGGGCATGAAGTGCCGTCAAAGGTAAATTTCTTAATTTCTTTAATATTATTGTAAGACTGAGGTTGGGGGTAGAGTGGTGGGGGTAGTGGAGGTGTTATTTGAGGTATAGTTGGTGATAGTTGAGGTGATGTTGGAGAAGGATTAGAATTTTGTGTAATAATGTTCGAAGCCGGGATGTTCTCTAAAGTGTCAGCGTTCACAAAAATAGTGTCTTCAAATTTTTTTAAGAATGATTGAAGCTTTTCTTGTATGGTAGTATATCTGTTTTGAAATTCGTCCGGGGCGATATCTATTTCCATTCGTTCTAACCGTAGGTGTAGATGTGAAAAATAGGCTTCGATTTTTGGTGCATATTTTAAATTGGTTTCAGAGAATGCCACCATTTTATTGTGTAAGTAGTCAATAGTGACTTCCGCTTCTAAAATATCTTGATCAATGGGTAAAGGTGAAGAAAATATTACAGGTTCATCTCTCATTAATCTACGTAGCTGGTTTTTTTGGCTGAGCACAGTTGAAGCTGGCTCTTCAAGACGAATTTTGATTTCATATTCGAGTTCTGGTTTATTAAGCAAGGTAAAATCAAATTGTTTATCCATGATAGAGTAGTAGTAGTATTAAGTAGTTTTAGTATAGTTAAATATTACGTTACAAGCTTGAGTGCCTATAATGTAGGTATAGGATTATATTAGTGTAAGTGTATATAATAAAAATAAATAAGTGTTGAGAAAAGACAAGGGCTATTTATAGTCTTAAGGTAGAGTGTTATATAATCCGGAAAATCGTAAAATATATTTAAGTTGTCGAAATAACATTGGAAAAAGAATTGTTTATACTAGAGGTATAGTTGTTTTACATTTAAATATACGTAATTTGCCAAATTAATTTCAGGAAAAAGGAAAAATGTTTAAACTCTAGAGGTAGAGTTGTTTTAGAAGTTGGAAAATATCAGCAGGTGTAGTGTAGTAATAGTGTTGGGACTTTAGATAAAGCAAATGACTAACTATAAATACCTTGAGGGTCTTCTTTCGTTGGGCGCCAAACTGTCGCGAAGCGCCGATTCCCGGAAGGGGTCCGTCGCTCGCAGTTCAATAGGGTGCTGAAGTGGAAGAAAACTATTAACTAACACTTAAAAAACTTTAATTTTAATTTACAAAACGAGAAAGGCACTTAAAGTCACTAAAGCACTGTAGGGAAAATGTTAAATTTTAGACGTTTGGAGCTAGCGGCCCTCGGCCGCAGTTGACGCCGTAGGAGACCGCGGCTCACAGCCGCGGTAGTGGTGGAGGCAGCCACCAACAACCGCTAAGTTAGCGGCAGGGAACCACCGCGAGGGTTGTAGCGCACGGCCGCAGCCGTGAAGAGCGCCGAGCAGAGCAGGGCGCCTCAGGTAGAGCCAGGACGTCGTCGCCGAGGAGGGCCGGCGGCTTTTCCCGGATCGGTCAGCCGTCCTCCAGCGTTCTCTCCCGATCTTTTTTTTCTCTTCAGAATCCTCACATCTCTCCTCAGCGGACCTTTTTCCTCCTCCCTCTCACTGACGTTGTCAAAATGCTTGACATGTCATTTCTTTTTTTTATGACACATCGGCCAGTATTGAGTAAATTGAGTATTGCAGTAAGGAGTTCCAATATATTATATATTCTATTATATTATTATATATATTTCTATATTTAAAAACTAAATATATAACTTAAGGAAAAATATAAAACGAATCTGCTAAAAAGTAATTACAGTAAGTAAGTATAACATTATAGGTATTCTTTTGACAACGTCAGTGAGAGGGAGGAGGAAAAAGGTCCGCTGAGGAGAGATGTGAGGATTCTGAAGAGAAAAAAAAGATCGGGAGAGAACGCTGGAGGACGGCTGACCGATCCGGGAAAAGCCGCCGGCCCTCCCCGGCGACGACGTCCTGGCTCTACCTGAGGCGCCCTGCTCTGCTCGGCGCTCTTCACGGCTGCGGCCGTGCGCTACAACCCTCGCGGTGGTTCCTACCGCTGTGAGCGGCCTCCCTGCCGCTAACTTAGCGGTTGTTGGTGGCTGCCTCCACCACTACCGCGGCTGTGAGCCGCGGTCTCCTACGGCGTCAACTGCGGCCGAGGGCCGCTAGCTCCAAACGTCTAAAATTTAACATTTTCCCTACAGTGCTTTAGTGACTTTAAGTGCCTTTCTCGTTTTGTAAATTAAAATTAAAGTTTTTTAAGTGTTAGTTAATAGTTTTCTTCCACTTCAGCACCCTATTGAACTGCGAGCGACGGACCCCTTCCGGGAATCGGCGCTTCGCGACAAAGTTTAATAAACATGTTCCTTGCTAATTTAAAATGTTTTTGAAATGTTGTATTGTTAAATAAATGTAAAATAGATCAATTAAATTTTGCAACCAACTCCATACTACACGAACATTCGTAAACATACGAGTCGACAAAGCTCTGTGCTCGCACTGCTGGTTCGTCGACTGACGACAACAACCTGGGGAGCAGCTTCATCAGTCATCCGCACAACAGGCTGGGCTTTCTCTTTCTCCGCCAGTGAATATGCCTGTCCGGTGTGGCGTCAATCTACCCATACTAAAGATGCCTCATGAGTTGACACAAGATGATCTAAGCTTGGATACGTTTAGTGCTGTTGGAGTAGCGAGATTTTGGTCAATCATTTAGGGACTCGATGGCGAGAAGAAGAATAAATATCAAGTCAGAAAACTTGATTTCACAGTCTTATCGATAGCTCCGACACATAAATTACATCAGTAATTAAAGTCTTTCTCTACAGTGCCTGAAAACGATAAAGCAAACATATTACATGGAAATAAAACAATAAATATTTTCATATATTATATTCAGGCAGTTCTGCGGGATCTATTTTACAAATTATGTATTAATCACCATCAAATATTCAATTTAAAGTCATCTGTTAACAGCGAAAACATATCCGGATAGACCAACAAAAATACGCTCCTTTTTTCATTTTCAAAAGGGTAACTGGATTTAAATAATATATTATTAAAAGGCACTTATGTCTTTCTTTAATGTCACCCAAAATACTTTGTGTAAAGTGCAGTGCTACAAATATATCTGACCCGATGACGGACAGCTGTTGCGATAAAATTACATAAACAAAACACAAGATAATGAAGATACTGGGTTTTTATTATTTCGAGAATTAAATTCTGTATAGAAATTTTAGTGTTCAGCTGCATTATAACAAGTAGGTAGTAATAAATAAATAGTTTCAACAATTGTACCTCATTATCTGACCCGCATTCATTTTCTTAAATAACTTAATGTTAAATATAATACATAATCTTGCAAGAGAGTCCAGACTTTTGTAGCGCTGCAATTCAATGGATATGTCCACACTGTCATTATGCGAGATTGCGGTCAGTCGTACTTTACAATAATATAAAATGACAATTAAAGAAACAAAAGTATAATAATAATTGTAAAAATAAATAAGTATCTTAAAGAATTTGAATTTAAATTCAATAAAGCAAATTATATTACAATTTCAATTAAAAAATATGTTATATTAAACTTTACAATGCAATTTACAATTTTAAAACATTACACATATGACACGATATTTTATAAAAGCCCTTACATATTTTTATATACAATTTCGATGCTAAATCTTGTGAAACATTGACTGGCCTAAGCGACTTGTGTTTTATTTACAGGCATTCTTAATTTAAGCATTTCATAAAACGCTTGATAGGTATTTTTTTAACATACAGTAATGTCTTTCAAGTTAATTTTTAACTGAACATACATTCTGAATTATCTTTTCATTTAAAAGTTCATAATAGTTAACTTAAGGCAAGTTCTTCAGAGTGACAAGATGTATTAAAAATAATTAATATTAAATGTTATAATCAGTACGTACATTCTGATAGTTTCTACTTTTAAAACAGTGTCTCGACATTAACCATATACAAATCCATAAATTATTAAATTTCCATACAAATTGCTGTAGTCTGCAGCGCAAATATAAGTGTTAAACTCAGAAAATAACAACGATATTGATTGGTGTTGTCGATATTTAAATATTAATATGGTCGTTAGTCAGCACAATACTTATATAAAATATTGTGAAATTACGATAGATTGAAAATATTTTAACCTCAATTTCAATGCAGCTTTGGGCATTATAATAATTCATTTCTAGATAGCGTCACTTGATTATATAAATTATTAGTGTATAGAGCTTTTAAAAAAATACATTTATTAGCATTGACTCCTTAATTATATGAAGAAACTAGCAGAATGTAGGTATTATTTTTATATGATATTTGACAATAATTATTTTCATTTAGTTCTAACGTCATTCTAACGTTTACAATTTTATCTTTAGAATAAACTAAAATGTTAGGAATAAGAAACAATGTTTAATATATTGCTTCCATCTTCTTTATGCTGATTTAATCTTGAACTTTAAAGTAAAATCTTTTCAAGGATATCTTTAACTCGAAACTTTAATAAACCCGTTTACTTAAAAATATCATGATAATTAAAATACTGAATTAAAATAGATTTTTTTAACCTACCCACCCATAAAATAAATCAATAACCCCATAAAAGTTTTAACAAAACATTCACTTTTACTATAGAAAACTCATTTTAAACATTAATAGTAATTTTCTTTTAACGAATACAATGAATTTTGATATTTATTGATAAGGAATAAGGCTTATAACTGAAATAGACGGGCCAAACGACATTAATTGCTTAAAGAGTCGGTGTCTACTAAAGTGGAGATATGTAACAAGGCATTAACGTAAACTTATTCCAACTCAGAAATATATTCCCTCCTTTTCATTTTGCACAGGTGTAAGTGAAACAAAATACTGTTTAAGCCTCTGTTAGCTTCACTCGTTATTATAAATATGTGTTCAGATTTCAAACATATTAAATTTTGTAGTTAAACAGTCCGCTAATGGTTAAGAACTACGTTTCTTTTATTTTTTTGAAAATTCTATCGATTTCTGTCTCAGACGAAGTCTACTACTGACCTTATTATAATTTTACTTTTTTGACAAATACAACAATAGACTTAACACTGGTCGAAAACATTCTTTTTTTTTTAAGTTTTCAAAGAGGTTAAGTGCCATTTCCGCTGTAGCAGGCACTGACTCTATGGTATTGCGGCTCACTAACGTTGCTGTAAGGTAAGCAACTCCTGTAGCTGAGCCTTGTATAGTTGCGTGAGGTCTCTCAAATCCAGCTGAAGCTCTTGCACCTGTTCTTCTTTCTCACCGTACATTTGTAAAAGAGCATCGTATTGCTCTTGTAGACTCTGTAAAAGTAATCGTTTTTATAAATTAATAAAACACATTTTGTTTTAATTTTAAACGTATGCAGGGTTATTTTTCACAGTACCCAAATTTTATTTTCTTTGATACGATATAAACGTACCTGCATATTTATTTTATTATCGCTCAGTAGATAAAAATAAAGATATACGAACTCTTTTACCAATATTTTATATTATCAGCATTAGAATTATTTGAAATCTGACGTCAACAGCAAAGTGGCTTTATTTTTTCTTAATTCTGTTAAATTACATCACTTACTTATCTAGTTATTTCATGTTATGAAAGGCCGGCAAACACGACTGTAAGTGATGTACGGGCACATAATTATTCATTCTTGAATGAAATTTCTCTTTTTGTTCCTATAATTACACTGGCTGATCTTACCCAATACACATACCAGAACTACCCTTACACATGGTTTCAGGGCCAACGCTGGGACACGCGTAGCTACGTTGACGACCGCCTGGTGTAGGGGTAACGTACATTGCCTTCTATGCCAGAGGTCCTGGGTTCGAATCCCGGCGGCGACGGATATTTGTGTGTTGAACACAGATATTAGTCGTCAAGTCATGGACGTTTATATGTTTATTTTAGGTTATTATCTAACAAAAATATGTATTTATTCAATATGTATGTTTATATATTTCTTAAGTATATCAGTTAACTAGTATCCATAACACAAGTTCTTTAAGAAACTGCTTTTGGGCTAGATAATGTTGTGTGAGTGTCAGAAATATTTATTTATTAAGCTATTGCATAGCTTCTATCGCGGGTTGCGCATGGGGACCGAATCCAGAAATTCCGTAACGAAAAAAACCTAACACCCCACTCCGACCGGCACAGCGGTGATACTTTGATTTCATAACTTTACATGCGAGCTTTAATAAACAATCAGCGCCATCTACTAGGAGCTTGTGAAACTTCATATTAAATCAAACGTTACTGCATTAATAAAATAAATAAATAATTATAATTGCATAAGTTGATAAAAAATGCTTTACCGCGGCAGTTTCCGAGTGCCACACGTCTTTTTTTATTTATTATTACGTCCGTAGCAGTTTTGTATGAATACGCGCGTAGACACGCGTCACGCAGCGTTGGCCCTTAAGTGTAACTAAGCCCGTGTTTAACTTAAGTCTCACCTGATGATAAGTAAAGATAAGATCGATGAGATAGTACACGATTTTGAAACTGGCTGTTCACAATTGCTTTACTTAATTTTAATATGAAATTAAGATCTAATGTAATGGCGCTGCATCCCGAAGATCCTGACGCGTTTAATACTCACCACCCAGTGCCTCTCAGAAAGCAAAAGCCTCTGGGAACTTTCACTAGGCATGAGACACTCAAGGGAACTGATAGAGGGATACTCTAAGTCATACACAGAATCGGTAGTATCTCTTAACAAACCCCAACTACGCGCAGTGGCAAGATCACTGCAAACTAAACAAGCATATGTTCAACCTGGGTCTAACTGACACGGCGCTCTGCAGATACTGCGAAAGCGCAGAGGAAACCCCTCTACACCTACTGTGCCACTGCCCCACAGTTATGCACAAGCGCTCCGCTCACCTGGATAAGCACGAACTGGATCCAAAAGAGATAAAGAGCATCGCCGTAAGGAAAATCCAAAATTTCCTGGACTCCATTGGAGTGTGCGGCGAGTTATGAATTGGGACTCACACAATAGATCTTCCAGGTCGCAGTGTGACGAGCGGACAAGACTGCTCATATAGTCCCAAAACCCCCAATAAAAATAATAATAAGACCTAATGTGAAGGGTAGTTGCTACCTAGGCGAACCCTGAAGGGTTCCATTAGTCAAAAACGGCGGTAGGGCTATTTTAAGATCCTACTCGAAATACAGTTAATACAACATACCTGTAACTGATCCCGTTCTGCGGTAGTTTGTGCTAAATGCCGTCTCAACACATCCCTCTCATGCTTCAACCCTTCGACGCTGGTCCTCATTAACCGGAGCTCACCCTCGCGTCGCGTTAACGTGGTAAGGGCGTCTTCGAGGCAAAGGGCTGAGGCGTGGGATATTGGCAGGGGTGATTCTTCCTGGAGAGATCATGAAAAACATATAAAGTAGTTGTTGATGATAAGATATAATCTGTAATCTGACATACCACTGACACATTATGAGGTCAAATACATTTGTCTTCTTTACATTACTTTACAGTTATTTTACCTCTGATGGTTAAGTGAATAGGTATCTCGTGGATAGACATGTACCACCATAATCTTCATGCGCACTTTCCATCAGGTGGCATGGAAGACAAACGTCTTATCCTTATAATACCTATAAAAATAACGTATGCTTTCTCTATACTGTCAAGTTTTCCTGGCAGTTTTCAAAGCAGTTTATTGATTTCATTAGTGAATTCGCAGCGTTATTCAATTATTTTTGTGTTAAATTTAACTTGTATCGAGACGAAAAGGATTCAAAGTAGTAGAAGAATCATCTTAAGTGGGAAATTTTGTGAATATAATTCCAAAATTAGGGTTTCAGGCAAATTCCACTTCGCTAAAGAATTGAATAGACAAGATTTGGCTTTATTACTTGTTTGGGCATATCTGAAAAAACTATCAGTAAGGAATGCGTAGTTACAGCTTCCACATCAGAAAAAAATCCCACCAAGAAAAAGACGCAAGGAAGCTAAGAAAATCGTATTAGACAATTTTGGTCTGTGTGCAGGGCGAAATAAAATACACGACACGTGAGAAAGGCGATACCGACATTTGGGAAAACTCTTAGCACATTTAAGGGTTGCTATAAATTTTCGTAGAACTTATCATTGTGGAAATTATCCAATAGGTTTTCCAGTAGGTTTTCGGTTTAAAAGTTGTGGATCAAATATAAGTTACTAATGAAAAGGCATGAAATTTTTGCCTGGAGATACAAATACCTTACAATGTTGAAATAAACTCGCGTTGAAGGCAGACCTATTGTGTTCCTGGAGGAAACCTCAATTTACATATCCTAATTTCAATAAACGCTGGCAAATAGAAAATAAAGGTGTCTTAAAAAACGACTCTGTTGGTGCACGATGGATAATTACTAATGCTTTTGTGATTGGCTCTTGTCAACGCTCGTTGGCTAAGCAACGCATAGTATCATTACCATGCCATAACCGAACTACGCACCTTTGGAGCACAATAAGTATGCGAGACACAATCTACGTTGGGGCATTTTAAAGCAACTGTTGTTCCATGTCTTTTTCTGCTCTATGGCAAAAATGATGAGAAATTTGTCTTCCATGTCTTCTGAATACCTTGATAGTGACTGCCAATGACAAACTTTAATCCAAGAGAAATCTGGATGCACTCGATACATGAAAAATCTAAGACATAATATCGATGCGACGCCTATGCGATACGTACCAAAAAATAACTATTCATTAAAGCGTTTTTTTGAACTT
This sequence comes from Stenoptilia bipunctidactyla, assembly GCA_944452665.1. Classification (NCBI taxonomy): domain Eukaryota; kingdom Metazoa; phylum Arthropoda; class Insecta; order Lepidoptera; family Pterophoridae; genus Stenoptilia; species Stenoptilia bipunctidactyla. Next base: position 7,637,790 of record OX101738.1, on the reverse strand, counting down.
TTTGGAATATTCATAATGTAAAGATGGATGTTCTGTATGCGTTTAGTCATGCTATGGTTAAAGGGTCTGAATGCAAAGTGTTCAATAAGAGTATTAGCACACTCTCCAAAATTTATTCCGGAACAAGTTACAAATATTTTTTTAAATAAAATAAGGATGAGATGTCTTTCATGAAACCTGGGTACTGACTACTTAGTGATCATGACATGATCAAACAAGGAATCTATCGTCGATGCTTGAAACGGTAACATCATCAAACTAGCAGTATTACCGACAATGATGGTATTTTCTGTATCTTTATTCGAAAAAGACGAAAATCTATACTAATATATAAAGCTGAAGAGTTTGTTTTTTTGTTTGTTTGTTTGAACGCGCTAATCTCAGAAACTACAAGTTCTTTTTGCATTTGATAGCCCAACTCTTGAGGAAGGTTATAGGCTATTCCAAATTCCCACGGGATCAAAAGTTACGCGGGTAAAACCGCGCGCGGTGGCTAGTCATAATATAAAATATGCACCGAAGCCTTCAGTACTATATGTTGCTGTTTTTTTCTCAAATCTATTTAAAATAGTCATAATAGGTAATTTAATTATTGTATAGATATATTTAAGTCTTCAACGTTCATAAGACAACAAGTGCATTACCTGGTAACTGACCCCGGGCCCCCACAGTGAGTTGGACATGGTATCTGATAACACTGAGTGCGGCGGTGAGCTGTCCCCGCGGGCACTGACTCGCTCCTGCTAATATAAACACAATAGGTTACAATAAAAACAATTACTAGGCATAACAAAATATCCTAACAAGGATGAACACTAAAAACAACACAAATAAAATAATATACAACAACAGTATTTAATGTGCATTTTTAATTGGGATAGGCAATGGATATGATGGCCATACATCCTGAAATTTAAAGATTTCATTATTAAAAATTGGATTTTTTAAAGGTGACTAAACTCGCGGTATTATTTATTTATTTATTAACACTTTATTGCACACATCACAAAAAGAGAAGAAAATTCAATGATAACACAAACTTAAGAATGGTACATACAATGGGTGGCCTTATCGCTTCAGCAGTGCGATCACAGAACTTTATCGAATCGTATATTAACGAATGTTTACGAATGCTCGTATAATATGGAGTCGGTTGCAAGTTTTGAGTAACATTGTAATTTTTTATTTTACAGATATTTATGAGTACAACATGTTTACTAACATTCAAAATTAACAAGGCACACATTTATTTATGAATGCCGTGCGGCAATGAATAGATTTCATTTTTTTCTTAAAAACCGTCTCCATACTATACGAACATTCGTTAACAAACGATTGCATAAAGTTCCGTGATCCCACTGCAGAGCGATCTCCACCAGACAACCCCATTCTCACTTAATGAGAATCTTAACGGCAAGTAAAGATGAGGTCGAACATGACATATCACGGGTCTAGGAAGAAACAAGCTTTTAAAAAAACATTTCAGTAACAAACTGGAGAATTCTAATTTAAACCCACACGGCTAGTATCTCCGCGACGAATTTTTTTTCGCGACATTTTCCTTTTTGCGCGCCGAAGACTCAGATCGCAATTCCCTTACCTTGTCTTACCACGAAGCACCTTTTGGGCCACATAAAGTCAGCTTTTGATAGCTCTATCGCCCGTGGACAAGCGTGAATTGGCATGATTGGTGGTAGGGCCCCTTCAATGTTCACCTGGCTATGGCTAATAGTTCACCCTTCATATAAATCTGCTGTTAAATAACACCGCTCCGACGGTGATGCGAATTGTCATTTTTTTATAGAGCTAGTTCTTTCTTAAGCTGATCTTCGAACTCGTCTCCACTTACAGACCGTTCACTCATGATCCGTTTTACTGGATATCTTTTTTGGATGGTGAATACGTATACTGAATGTGCCATATGTGAAGTGGCTCATAAACACCATGCGCCATCGATAAAAAAAAATGTATCCAGTAAAACGGACCATGTGTGAACGGGCTGTTAGGGCCAACGCTGTGTCTACGCGCGTGTTCATACAAAACTGCTAGGGTCGTAGCTACGCGCGTACGGTACGGACGTACTGAACGCGCGATGCGCGTGTGGGACGTGGCTAGGCTCCATCATTTTTTGATTTTAATCGAAGTTTAGCCAAATAGTAATAAATAATAATATAAATAATAAAATCCCCAGACAATCACACCAACTACATGGCCCCAAAAGTAAGCATAGCTTGTGATATGGGATACCATGCAGCGAACTAGGAGGGAACCTAGAGTATAAATACATAAATAGATAAACACCCAGACACGGAATTTTTTTTTTTCTGGTTCCGTGCGGGGATCGAACCCGCAACCACTGGCGTCTGAGGCAGATAGGTTTACCCCAACGCCGGTCGTCGTCGGAGTAAGAAGTTAAGTATTCCATTGACACGACTGTATAAGGACACTAATGTAATTTTAATAGCGAAATTGCGTCACGCGTGTCGTACGCGCGTACGGTACGGACGTACGGTATGCGTGTAGACACGCGTTACGCAAATTAAGCCCTTAACATCGGGTCAGATTGAGCTCAAAAATTGATCAATTCAATTTAGTTGATTGCAAAATTTCTGAGTCACCGATAAAATAAAATAAAACACTTAAAAGAACAGTTACCTGCATCAAAGTAGCGTTTTTCTTCTTTTCGTTGTCGAGAGCTAGCCGCTCCGCCTGCAAGGACTCCTGGGTTTGCTTCAACTTGTCCGCGAGCTCGTTGCGCTGTGCGTTTGACTCTTGAATTGCGCTCTCCATTTCGGCATTTACGCTACATGATAAAATGTCATAATTCAAAAGCGAAATTGATTCATAATTTTTAATATTTTTTTTTTCAAATTAAATCATTGTATAGTCACGTCTAATAATATGTATACATTTTAATTGGAATTTGAATCTTATCAGAACCGAATAAGTTGCGAAGTGTGCACATATGAATGCACGTAACTGTACAGTCAGCTGCTTTAAGTACGTAGCTGCAAAGATCACCAAATACCAAGAAGCATCTAAAGTAGTCATAAACATAAACAAGATAAAGCGCTCAGATTGTTCAGGCCATCCAGCGTCCTCAAATGTACCGAAGCACAAAAACGCCAAATAGTTCGTATTATAGCAACCATGGCTCAAAAAGTATGGAACCAATTCTACGCGCTTAATGTCGCTGACTGTATCATAATAACACACGTCATTCTAAAATCTCTTAAAATATTTATCGTTTCAATTTCTCTAATAGCAAAGTCTATTTTCGCCGAGCACAACGACGAGTTTCTACTATACTTTTTTTAGTAATCCATGAAACTCACCGCTTCAAACCTTCAATATGTTCAGTCAGTTTATCACACTGCTCACAATGTAGCTTCTCTGTCAACTGTCGCCGAAGCTCGGTGATCTCCTCTCGAGCCAGTCGCTCGCGTTCTATGGCTTTGGCAAGAGAGGCTTCGGAGGCGTCTGAAAATGAACAAGTTTACTTATGTTTCAATTTATTTATTTAATTTTAGGAAGACCAACAGCCATTATAACAATAATAAAAATACCGTAGTAATAGTGGGCCAATGATAGGTCCTCACCGATATGAAGCGAATTATAAATACAAATACGATACCTAAACGATTACAAGTACGCGACTTTTCTTAAATTTAAAACTTAATAACTATAATAACATATACATTAATAGGAAAGAAACCTTAATTTTGTCGTATTTGAATTAACATAACTAGCTTTAATAACATAATTTACACAAAAGCTATGAGGAAAAATAAAAACGAAAAATTGAAATTTTTAGCAATAGGCGGTTCATGACCTACTAACCAACCAGTGCAATTTTACGCGATAAGTTGGTTTATAAAGTAATTTTTACAGAAACTCTAGTCGAATTTGGAAAAATCTGACGTGGCTGTTTTTATCGAAAAATTCCTACCAGATCAAAAATCGTCTATAAATCTGTCAAGGGGGGAAAAAATATTCTACATTTGATAAGTAACAAAACTTATGGCCAGGACCTACAGGGTTGATTTTTAGTCACCAGCCAAATTTAAATTTTAGTTTCTTTCATACGATATAAGAGTGGGTAGTCGCAACTGCCAACAAAAACATTAAGCTCCGTATATTTATTTTGTTTTTAATAGTTTAAACCGTCAAAACACTGTTATTTAATGATAAAAACATTGCATAAGTGAAAACTGTGTTGTGTAATTGTTGTAAATGTCGATAAAGTCACCTAAATCTAACAATAACTGCGTAAAGAATACTTACAAAAATAAGTTGTGACCGTCCCAGACATCAATATAAGTGAAAATAAACATACAATAGCTTATAATAGCTAAATGATATTATTTTCAAAGACTTCTAAGTGGAAATATATATAAAAAAAAGTGATGAAACAATTATCTCTTTGTTTGTTTTGTTATTGAAAACATCGAATAAGAACAGTGCTACAAGTGCTAAATAAGAACTAAACCAAAATTTACCATGATAATACATCAAATGAACAGGTATGCCACATAATTTTCTGTCTAAATCAATAATTTGAACAAAGAGATTTGACAATGAATGATTAATTATTAACGAATAAATAACATATCAACTAGCGACATCTAGACAAACAATTCGAAAACAAATAGAAAACATATAAGAACTATCGACAACTGGATCACTACAATCAGTACTATTTTGAAAACATAGGTGGCACTAAACGTATGATAATAAATAAGTTGAAATGGATACTACAATTGATAATGTAACATATCGTTGCAAAAAAAATAGAACCATGTCTGAAGGAGATATTAATAATTATACTATGAATACTACGCAAGATTCTGTGAAATTTCATGAGTGTAGCTTTCTTGATGTTAATAATAAAAGTTTGCCGCTAACAGCTGACCTAGACTCTTCCTTTATACAAGACTTGAAGGAAAAATTAGAAGAAGCCACTGTTTCCCTACAATCAGCACATGCTGAGATACAAAACTTAAATCTAGAGAACTCAAGTTTAAAAAAACAAATTGAGGAACAAAACATACAAATTGAAACTTTAAAAAAAATATCCTCAAACTCACTAAACCAGGCCATAACTCCAGTTTATAAGACACGACTTCTAAACTCATCTTCGCCCCTACATAAACGTCTCACAAATTTTCGGATGAAAAGCCCTAGAATATCACCACTTTATCATGATAAAATGTGTTTGTATAAACTTAGAAAGCCGTATTAAAACAATGACACAGGAATCTGGTATTAACGAACACTTTCAAGCTCCAATATTTAAAAAAAAGGAAAGTGTTAACTTTTTAAATTGTGGAATAAATGAAAAACCTAATATATATGTATATGGTGATCAAGAAGTACGAAACTTACCTACTTAAGGCTGAAATACACTGTTGGAAACAAAACATCAAACCAAGGTGACCTTGCTAGTTTACAACGTGTTTCCAACAGTGAAGACGGCTGTTGACAACCAAATTACATGACCTTGGCGGGTTGGAAACGGCGGTGTTTAGAATCACAGACATACATCTACATAGACAACGCAAGTGCCACGATTTGTATTCGAACCAAGCGTGCCGACTTTTTAAGAACTATTGTGACGTCACAGCTGATATTTATTACTGGAGAATACAAAAAGATTCAGAGACACCGATACCGCCGATGAAATCGATTATTAAGAACGATATTGATATTGTGGACTCGATTTTCTAACAGACATATATACACGCATATTACAATACATATTAAATCTAGAGGCGACCAACCTTGACACTTGGTCGGGGTTCGGACACGCAAGGACACGCATTTGCGTTATCTATGTAGATGTATGTCTGTTTTTAGGACAGTGTGTAACTGTGTACGCTTGTTATTGTATATTTTACTATGTAACTATAACTAGAAATGACTCGAGTTTTGAATCTTTTTATCCTGCGTTTCAACTTTTCCTTCTTTGTATCCTCAATTGCATACAAAACTGCCATCGCGAAGATGTTGCCAACGCGAGAGATCAGAGCACACTGACGATTAAGGGGCGTGGCCTGGCGTGACCTTGGCTTGTGTTCTTGTTTGTCTCCTTGTTGGAAACCACCGTTTGTAACAGTGTGGATGACTCGGAATTGGTTGACAACAACTTAACCTTCCTTAACCTTGGTTGGAAGCATTGGTTTTCAACGTGTTTTCAACAGTCTGGCGGCCCTCTTACTTACGGAATACAAGAATAAACATCTGGAATAATGTTTATAATGTTTCTTCTTTTATAAAACCCAACGCGATGAGTGAACACATTTTAAAAGACTGTAATAAGTTGAGTGATAGTTTAAAGGATAACGACATTGTTATATTAGCAGTAGGCCAAAATGACACCAACCCGTACAAGTTGATATGTGAACTTTGTAACACTCTTAAATTACTCTCAAAGTGTAAGCAAGTTTTTATAATAGGCATAAGTCAAAGTGCCTCTTTGAATGAATCAAAACTCAACCACACCATAAAAATGTTGACATTAAACTTTAAAAACTGTAAATATATTGACATGAAAAATATTTATGACTACAACTATAAAAAAATATATTATAATTACTCTAAAAACGACATTACTAAATATTATTGCTTCAAAATAAACGTAGAAATAGACTTCCTACAATATAAAAATAAATTCCTAAACACTTCAAATATTAAAAAACCTATGACAACAATACAGATGAACTCTTCTACACAAACTGACAATGTTTTAAACAAAAGTAAGTTTTTTCGGGACTAAAAATACAAAATTAAATTTATTTCATCAAAATATTGCAGGTATTTTAGGTAAACGTGATATATTTGAAGTATCTCTTTTAGACGTAAAGAACACTATAGGTGATGTAGATATAATCTGTCTTACGGAAACGTTTTTAAAAAAGGGGACAGTATCGAATTTAAAAATTGCCAATTACACTATGGGTAACTCTTATTATCGACCTAATGAACGGAGAGGTGGTTCATGCATATTGGTAAAAAAAGGGCTAAGTTTTAAAAAAGTTGACATATTATGCCCTATACAAAACACATTTGAATGTTGTGGAATTGAAATTTTAAATTATAATTTAGTTATTATATGCATATACAGAACTCCGCAGTCTCCGGTTCAAATATTTTTAGCGGAACTTGACAAATTGTTACGCCAGATAACACATAACAATAAAAAGAAAACCATATTGTGTGGCGATTGGAATATTAACATATTAAAAAATACACCTATTGTTGAGAATTTAAAAACCATATTAAACAATTATAACTTTCAAAATCATATTTTAAAACCAACTAGAAAAAATACTTGTCTAGACCTGATTGCTAGTAATTTTAATAAAGCTACTGCAAATTTATTCAGCCTGGCCCTTTCTGACCACGACAAAGGTCAAAGCATCTCAGTCAATGTTGAACCTATTGGGACTCGTTATAAGAAGTCTCCTGAAGGATGCTGGTTTGAAAAAAAACGTGACTTTTGTAAAGAAAACTTAAATAAATTCAAAAAATGTTTAAGTTCTTTATCATTTTGTGAAACTTTTAATAAAAATGAAACTGACTTAGCATTTAATGACTTTCATGACTTATTGACATTATTTTACGAACTCTGTTTCCCCGAAATCTACGTAAAAATTAGGAATAAAAGCGTGCAACAAAACTGGCTTACAAAAGGACTAAAAAAAAAGTTGCCTAAAAAAACGGATACTCTATAATAAATATTTACTAAGCGGCACAAATAAGTCGACTAATAAAAAACATTTTAAAAACTATAATAGAATCTTAAAAAATTGCTTGAATGAAGCTAGAAAAGTTCAAAATAGAAAATTTATCTGCACAGCAAGAAACAAATGCAAAGCTTCTTGGACCATAATTAAAAATAATTCTGACTTAAATAAAAATAATAGTGACATTTCTAATCTACAAATTGACAATTTAATATATGATGACCCAAAAATTATTTGTAATTTATTTAATGACTTTTTTATAGATATGACAAACAATCAAAATAATTCTAACACTAGTAAACCTCAAAAAATTGAAACAAATTATAACAATTCAATTTTTTTAAAGCCAGTATAGAAGATGAAGTGTTTAATATTATCAAAGGTTTAAAAAATACAAACTCTGTAGGCTCTGATGGAATATCAACAAAAGTAATAAAATTTTGCGCAAAGGAACTTTTAGCACCACTTACTCATATAATAAATGTATCATTAAGTCAAGGAAAGTTTCCATCGCGACTGAAGCAATCAGTAGTAAAACCACTATATAAAAATGGTGAACGAAAATGTCTTCAAAATTACAGACCAATTACCTTGATACCTGTGCTCTCCAAAATATTTGAGAAAATAATGGCAAGGCAACTGCAAGCCTTCCTGAATAAATTTGAAATTCTCCATCATGAGCAATATGGGTTTAGAAAAAGTAGATCCACCACAATGGCTTGCTTTTCTTTACTTAAAAAGGTTACAGAGTGCCTAAATAAGAAAATATATCCTGCCGCAGTCTTCCTAGACATGAGCAAGGCTTTTGATTTTGTTTCACATGATACTCTATTGTATAAGTTAAGTAATTATGGTATACGAGGTATCGCCCTAGATTGGTTCAGAAGCTATCTTACAAACAGGAGTCAATGTGTTGAAATATCACATATGGAAAAAAAATATAAAGTAAATTGTAGATCTCCATATCGTGAAAATAATGTCGGCGTACCACAAGGAAGCGTCTTAGGACCCCTTCTTTTTATTATATATATTAATGACTTGCCCAAATTTGTTGATAATGACTGCATATTATTTGCTGATGATACGACATTACTTATAACATCAAAAAATGTAAATGACCTGAGAAATAAAATTAATTGTGCTATGAAGAAGGTAATTCAATGGCTGACTTTAAATAATTTACAAATAAACTTGACTAAAACTAAACTTATACAATTTAAAACAATTAATATGACATTTGAAAAATTAAACATTTACTACAATAACATTCCAATTGACAATGTAGAAGCAACTAAATTCCTAGGAGTAACTATTGACAAGTGGTGTAATTGGAAATCACATGTAAATAATTTAAGGACTAAACTTGACAAATATGTTTATGTTTTAAGGCGTATAAGAGAAATTTCGGGAACTAAAGCATCAATGTTGTCCTATCATGGCTATGTTTCCTCGCTGCTACGTTATGGTATTATTATTATTTTGTGGGGCAATTCTGTCGACGTTATAAATGTGTTTAGAGCCCAAAAAAAATGTATCCGCTCCATATGTGGAGCTGGCTACCGTGACAGCTGCAAACCTCTATTTAGAAAGCTCAAAATATTGCCACTACCTTGTATATATATTTTTGAAATCTGTTTGTTTGTAAAAAATAACTCAGAATATTTTAAAACGAATGAGCAAATGGTATATGGTCGAGGTAGACATGCATCCAAATTATATGCACCCATGCAAAAGCTAGAATTGTATAGACGAAATGTATACTGTATGGCAATACGACGGGTGTAAAAAGACCACGACCTTTAACTTTAGGGTATGATTATACTACGTATACTGATTACGGAAAAGTAGTTTTTTTTCAAATCTGAGACCTTTTTTTTGGACATTTTTTAAATATTTTTTTTACATTTTTCATGCTTGGACACCAATAAATAAACGTATTATCGAAGAATTTTAATGAAATTCGCAATTTTATTTTTTCAAAACTACCGGCAATGTATCGCGTACAAGTATTTTTGTCGAACCACGCGCGCTCCGCAAACCATTGAATCCTGCGGGCTGAGCGCCCCTCCACAACCGTAGTATGCATGGCACCCCGCGCCCTTCCCGCGCCCCGCCCGGCCATCGCGCGCGCCCAGCTGTGCCGCCGCGCCGCCGCCGTCTCAAAGTTCAACGAACGAAACGCAGTGAACACTGAGCATCAACCAAGATCATCCATGGCACTCAGCAGGGTAGCTCGTATGTTTTCAAAATTAGCATTTTGTTATGCCTCATCATGTGTCAAAGCCGTAGTTTACATTAATTTCATCAACGTATGACTACGGAAAAGCTACGGACAACAGCAGCTGATCAAAGCAGCTTAAAACGAAGTTATTTTTAGATAGATTATTTTTAGCTTACTTTGGGACCGTGCAGTCGGTGTGATTGTCTGGGGATTTATTTATTTATTATTATTTATTATCTACCTTAAGTACTGACACGCTTAAAGTACTGATCCGGTTTGAATAAAATTTGATACAGAGATAGACCTGACCCTAAGGATGGACATAGGCTACTTTTTATCTCGAAATTGTCGTCCCAAAGTTAGGTAAACATAGGTAATGTTGTAAAAGAATTTTAACTCATTCAAAACGACGACTGTGAAGTAGGTACCTACCTATCTGAGAAAATAATGACATTAACCTCTTGCTTTTTCGCCCAGTAAGGTAACTTAGCCAAAAAGCCATGCGTATTCTATCCACGTAACCTCAAAGTACCTTCCTATATACTTTCTGTACGCAACCCAAACACTTAAACTTTCAAAAACACAAACATTTAACTATAGCCGTTTCCCCCGTACGGGTTCTAAAGCCGATCCCAATGCCGAGATAAGATCAGATTAAAAGTATCTACCTAGGTACATATCATATTCATATGTGTAATCCTTAAAATTTAAGCTGCATCCTTTTAGCCACTTCAACGTAAAAGAATAGTAAAAATCCATCGTCACAAAGCTTATCGTTTTTTATAGTGAAATAAGATGGTATTTTAAAGTACAAAACGGTATTAGTTAGGTATTATAGTACATGTATAGTTCAAAAACCCCGTAAGTATAACCTGATAGATAACTAACATCCGTAGTTTGTACATTATTTAAAAAAAACACTCACTTGACACTAAAACGACAAATGAATGAGCCAATGAAAACACATCTTTATTAACCGACTTCAAAAAAGAAATCTATCCCGTAAGTGAGTTTTATCAGTTTTTGTATTAAAATTTCTTAGCCTCGAACAGCTTCCAAACACATAGATACTTATGCCAAACATAAGTGTACCTATGTAGGTATGTTTGTCCATGCATATCTCGAAAATTATAAGTTTGAGTGTATACCTAACATATTTTTAGTTGATTAGTTTTGGTTTAAATTCATCTTATTATGTACAGCAGTTTTTAAATTGAGATTAAAGTGTTTCTTAATCACAAGGCTCAAATCATAGTGTGTAAGTTATAAAATAATTTAATACAAAGTCGGTTTTTTAACGCTTTGCATTATTTTTTAAAGAATTACGTATGAAGTAAGGAACTTACCTATGTTGTGAAAGAACTGAATCAGTTATCTAACTAAAGATCCAGCATGACTGTCTTTACGTCCTTAAAAAGTACGTTCCATGACATACCTACTTAGGTACCTACCTATCACCTCGCGAATAGTCGGCGGCGGTTGAATACATAAAACTTAATTGCAACATAGTTCAAAGGGTAAACTAGCTACCTACACCAAACTAGTATCAATTAGTTGTACATAACATAACATGTGTCTCGTATTAGATACCTACCTGGCTATCGTAGTTTGTTTATCGCAATAATGCACTCATACAGGTATAACATTCTATTAATCACACATTAACCTCCAATCACCGTGATCATCACTGCTCCACAAAATAAAATACTGTTAAAATAGCTCTAACCGTCTTTAAAAAGAATAGGAAACGGAGAACTTAATCCTTTCTCAGAATATTAAATTTACTTGTTAATCTTATTTTGGTAGCCCGTGCCTCGCAAAAAACTTACGTTAGTACATGACATAGTAACTCAATGGCGCTCACTCACACTAGTTGAACACAAAACATAGTCACAAAACCACACAATAATCCAAAAGGACCTACATTTTCATTCTAACGATAACACTCTCAATCTGAACGCAAAACACTTAGCCGCTTCGCCACCTCCTTTTAAAACAGCGGAAAGCTAAAATCTATTTTCAAAAATAATTGCAATATAACAAAACAACTATTCTATCGATTATCTAGTAGGTACCTATCAATTCTCAACAAGAATCGTCGACTCAAAAGTCCGGAGCCGCTCAGCCGCTCGGCGGATGTCTTGCCGAGGTTTGTTTTCGTGCAATAGTCAACGAAATGCGTTCATACAACTTAGAACTTTAAACTATTATCTTTACATGCGTTTTAGATATTTACAAATGCTAGAACGAGTGACAACGTGAAGATTTTCTTTAGTGGAAGTGGTTGTCCAGTAGTGGGCTGCTTTCAGCTGATGATGATGATGTGAATCAAAGCATAATCAAATCATCGATAACTTCATACTTATTCGAAGGTTCTGTCTGTGTGAACTATGCATCCATAACCGCGCGCGAATCTGCTTGATCAGTCAGTCAGCCTGGTCAGCCAGTCCCTTGTTGGCCGCTGTGATTAAAGTAAAGTGTACCTATGTACTGCGTTTTTCTATCGTTTTCCGTTTATTAAGTAGGTATGTAGTTTGTTGTTGAGTAAATAGAAGAAATATCTTTTTTGCTACTTATACCTACCTACTTGGGCATTGAGACGAGAGGTGTGTAATACATGACATTTATGTTTTCACATTAAATTATTAGAATAGGTAGATACCTTAAAGCATTAGCGGCATTCCCACATGCTTCTCCTAAGCACATCAACATCATGCCATATTCCCGTGGGCTGTACACATATGAAGAAGGCATAGGTATAAACAATTATAAAAGTAAAAACTTACACTAGATTATTAACAAAAATTAACACTAATTTACAAACACTTAAATAATAGAAATTAAACAAGAAACAAAAGAATTAACACGAATTACACGGCGCGGCGATAGCGTCACTTGTATGACAGCGCGGCAAACAAGGAACTGACTGACTGACCGAGGCCTACATTTTGCAGATTTTTAAAAATTTACTTTAACCCTTAATTTGACAACGACATTTTTTCAAGCAAGCATTATTTTGATACCTTTTAATCATCAAGGGTATGCTAAAAACTCCTAAAAAATTTAATCTTTTTCCATAGTTGGGAAAAGTCGTGTCCTGATAATACATCAAACTTAATTTGAGATTTATTTTAATATTAAAAATCACAAAATTCAGAACAAATTGGCCGACAAATTGTTTTGTTTTGGTAAAAAAATAAAGTTAGTATAAAATTAATATTTACCAAAAAGTAACATAAAAGATTATTTGGTATGGATCTAGTTAGAACTAGCAGTAAGATGGGTGGGTGAAGATGGAATCGAAACAATTGCAGATAATTATTTGTAGATATACCCCCTTATGCATAATGAAATGTAAAGTTAAAGGTTAGAAACATAAAGTGTTTTCTTTAGAGCTAGCATATTTAAACAATGTTTAAACTAAAATAGGTTTATCGTGCGATTATGAGTAAGAGGGTAAGTGTTGTCAACATAAAATTTTATTTCCTACCCATATTTTGAGAGACTTTCATAAAAAGTAATCGTGAAAAATAAAAACATTTATAGCACACACAGGTTTTTTGAAGATTGTGTCCGCTCCACCGTACAACGTCAAATTAAGGGTTAAAGAGCCGAAAGTCGAGCAAAGTAGCATTTAGTACGTTATCATCAAACAACTCCGCTAAACACGCCGACAAGGCATCCGCCGAATTGTGGACTTTCGCGTCGACGACGACGACGCGGCGACGGCGAGCGAACGAAATGATAGGCATAGGTATATTATTGTTTTAAATATTGAAAATAGATTTTAGTTTACTGCTGATTTTTAATGGAGGTGGTGGCGCGGCGGGGTAGTGCATGCGTTCGAAGTGAGTGTTATCGTGTAGTGATAAATTGTTTTAGTGTGTGTTGTGTTCTACTAGTGTGAGAGAATGTTTTGTGCGATGAATTGACTACGAAAATAAGGTAGGTTAACAAGTACATTTAAAGAATTAAAAATAAAAAGTATTTTTTAACAGTTTAGGTTGGTTCGAAGTTGAAGTATCGTTGTAGCCCAAGTAGCATAGGTAACATTCGTTGGAGTTGGAGGAGCACTAGTCGAGTGAACGAGAGTTCGCAAGTTCAAAGCACATCTTAGTCATAATAAGACTGTGGCACATCCGAGGCTAACCTAGCTCTTATTTCAGAATATTCATTTTTAGTGGCCTACTGAGGTTGTGAATGTGGTAATTTCTGACGTTCATTTAGTATAAGTATGCCACAGTGAATAAAATGTATTTATTGATTTCGATTTTATTATTTGATTAAATGACTTAAATTAATTTGGATGGAACTTGGGATGTTTGTTAGTCTTTCCCGAAATAATTGCTGTAAAACTTTAAAGGTAGACTAGACACAACACATTTTTAATTGTTAAACGCTTTATTAACGGTAGGGAAGGTTAAGGTTTTTCGTTACATAAGGGGTTTACGAGATACCTTACCACCATAGCCACTGTATAATTTTTTTCAAATAATTAGGTAGTAGATGTTCCAAAGTAAAGTGCTTGAAGTAAATTAAACTTTTATCTTAACGCAATCGCTTATTAAAACGGCGCTAAGTGACTGAGTCCTGAAAAGAAATTAGAAAGTACCTTTGTTTCGCTGGATCTTTACTATGGTTTTCAGAAAAAAATCACAACATCATGCTTACCTACCTCTAGGTGCCTAAATTCATTCTCATGTATTAAAACTAAGTTGTATGATTAACAAAATGATGTATTTATTTGGAAAGCTAACAGCTGTTCTTACAAAACTTATTTAGCAATAGTTGTATCTTAAAAGCTAATTATAAGCTTACACATATTTAGTTGTATTTGCATGTTTTGCGATTTGTGTTAGTTTGAAACGTGAGATATTTCATTTTATTTACGTACCTGCCTACCTGACTATTTCAAGGCCATAATAGCTATTACATATTCTACTTGATTAATACATGTAAAATTTGATCTAAGGTAGGAAAAAGCCTAGAATAACCCGAAGGGTGCTTTATTTAGCACCAATGAAGCATTTTTTTTTATATCCCGATACTCCTACAGGATTTAGATAAACTAAACCCACGTTTGACCTCATGCTGACCTTGTGAAGATGACACGGTTTAGCTACACGGGCTTAGCAATGAGGCCTCCTTAATAATCATGCCAGAACACATGACCACTGGTGCGGTGACATTTGGTGGCATATTCATTATGAAGGTTGGCTGCTAGACAGGAGATCCCTGCATGGGACCTGCCACACAGGCAAATGGGCACTTGTTTTTTATTACTTTTGTTATGAAGTTGTAAGTGTTTATGTTGCAAATTTCCGTCGCATTCCCGTACATCAAGTAGGCACTTTGTAGTTACGTGGACAGAGTAGGTACTTATGGCTTTTTAGTTAGGTTACATAATTGGGCAAAAAGGCAAGAGGTACATGACATTTTTTTTACGTCATTAAATCGTAGTTTTGAATGCGTTAAAATTATTTTACAACTTAGGTACCTTTAGAACCTTTGCTTAGACGGATTTAGAGAAAATGGGTCTTTTACAAAGTAATTTAAAACTTATTTCTAAAAAAAGGTAGGTAAGTATATCGTGAAGTGCGTAATAAAACGTTGTTGTTGAGTTGGATGACTTTCAATACCTACTCATTTGGTTTGTGCGTATAACACAACGAAGAAAGTACTTAGGTACTTTTAAAACTAATTTAATAGTCGTTATTTATGCTAGTCTTCTATTCAAGGTTTTCAATAGGAATTATCGTCATATTTTGATAAAATGAATGTTTAAATTAATATCGTGTTACTGGATATTTTATTTAATATGAATTGAAAAAGTTTGTGTTGCATAGGTAGGTACCTATTACCGAAATATTCGCGCACACAAAGAACTTCATAGTTACTTGAATAGAGTAGATACGTTTTTTTGGTAAAGATAGGTAATTAGGTAGGTAGAAGATACCCACCATCTTGGGCGTTAAGCCGACAAGTGGGGTTGCATGACGACTATTTTCAAACTCAAAAAACTTTAAAGGTTTTACACGTTATTAACTACCTAGGTAGAATATGCAAAATCAAGTGCTTCGACTTTTTCTCATTTTAACCGGCTCGATAATACCCGGGATTGAATGTAGTTGTAACTTCTTTTGAAGAAGGAAGAAATTTAACACAAATCTAGGATAAAGCGTGAACAACAATTAGATGTATAGTTTTATCCTGGTATTCCTACGGGATCGAAATAAACGCGGGTAAAATGCTTGACTCCGACCCAGACAATGGATAAGTACCTACTTACTGCTACTACGTTAGGTGACTTGGCAACTTAAGGCGAGGATTTTCGACCGCAGTAGGCATTAACGCTATATGGGACTGCGTGACGGGCAGTCGCGTAAATGAACACGTCAGCGCACAGAAATGTCACAGTATAATTAATAGCAGTAATATAGTAGCCTATACCTATGGTGTGCCTTGTTATACGAAATTCGTTTCTACGATGACTAAAACTTATGTCAAGGATGATATAATAGAATCTATATTTTTTTATTTATCTAGATTTAGTATTGCGATACCTATACTTACTATTTTATTTTTTATAAATATTGTAATTGCCATTTTATAGATGAAATCTTTTTAAATTTATATCCTTACTGAATTCTGTTGTGAAAATCGTGCTATTTTGACTTGAAAATATATCGTGACGTTAATTTATAACTTTCATAAATGATTTGTTCCAAAATTCATTAAAATCAGATAAGTAGGTAGTTGAGATCTTTTACGTAAGCTTTTATCTCTCTCTCATTCCAATCCAATAGGGCTGGTGTTTGAAAAAAAGTAGGGTTTGGGAGCTATTTTCATTACTAATTTTCTACAAATTGGTCGGATGGTTTGGCTGAAATAAAGGAACAGAAAGATAGACTTTCGCATTTATTATTTAGTATGGATGCGTTATTTAGTCACTACAACACGAGTTAATTTGAGCTAAATAATGTAGTGTGAATGTTACAAATAATTATTTTTTTTATGAAATGAAATTCAATCCACCCCTTCGGAATGTGCACCTGTTTACACGAAGTAGTACATTTGTAGTAGTTAATTATATCAAAAAAATAGTAATGTATGATTATATTCTTAAATGTCTATGTATCGTCATAATGTATTAGCCGTAAAGCCAAAGGGTTTGTCTGTTTGAACTTTGAACTAGATTATTCGTGAAAGAATCGATCAGATATCAAGATGTTACTAAGTTGATGTATAAAGGTCCAAAACACTATATTTTTAAAAAACATAGCATATGAAAGTTTAACCACAAAATACATAAAAGGTGACCAATTTAAACTAACTTTTAACACTGTGAAATTATAACTATCTGGAATCATAATTTCAACACACAGGAAAATTGGTGGTAGATTCCATCTACATTCCCTTTCAAGAACGAAGTAAGTACTTTTTATATATTAATAACTAGGTACATCAAAAGAATTGTAGGTGGCAGCATTACTCAAAAACATATTTGTTGAAATTATAAAGATACCAAACTAATTTGATATCTGGAACTTTTGAAATAGAGTCTATTTTACTCGTGACGAAAATAAATACAAGAAGGTATTTTAACGGACAGACATTTTCAATCCATTATTTTATTTGACGTTTAAGTACAGGCAAAGCAATATTATTTGAACGTAACCCATTCAAACAAATTAACTAACAAATTAACTGATATTCTTTTCGATATTAATAACTAATACCCATCTTAATCTCACCATCAGTGCTATTACCATTAGTACCTATCAGTAGTTACCCATCTGCACCGATAAACACCTATGAGAAGCCATCAGCACCTATCAGTACCCATCGGAACCCAATAGCATCTCTCAGAATCCTTCATTACCCATCAGCACCTATCAGCACATCTGAGCACCCAACCTATCAGTACTCAACAGCATCTATCAGCAACCATCATTACCCATCAGCACCTGTCAGCATCCATCAGTTACAATCGTCACCTATCAGTAACTATCAGCACCCATCAGCATCTATCAGCATACATCAAAAAGAACACCTCTATAATATACAACTTTGCATAGGTGTTCTTTAATACTTATATAATATTATATATCCCATAACTTTGAGGTTTTGTTCCTTACTTAAAAAATAATACTTTTTGCCAAAGAATATGTGGTTCAAAAGTGCATACTTTCCAAGATATCCTCGGTCTTAATATAATGAGTTCTAAAATATCACCCGTGTAACATCTCATCCACTCAATAGACGCGTGTCACTGAAGTCATACAATAAACAACAAAAACATTTTAAACGTTGAGGAAAGTTGCATACAATGTACACTGCAAAACGTCGCAAACTGTACCTACCTGTGCATAGCGATAAAAAAGGAGTAGAGAACGCCACGTTGTCATACTTCGCATAAAGTTATTTTTGACTTAATTGAATTATTTTGCATGAAAAATAAAAACCAATAGAAAATTTGAAAAATTATTCACATGTTATTTGATTCTATTACATGGCCCCATCAAGACCCTAGAGTTATGGGAAATCAAGCAGAACATATTGTACATAATATACATGGCAATTTTTTTTAATGTCATTTGGGGGTAAAGTTTTCTTAATAATAGAGATAGCAAATTCTACTACATAAAACATTCCTTTATTTTAGGAAAAATTAAAACTGTATTCAAAGAGTTTTCAAAAACTCGCTTCTTCACCCAGGAATCGAACCGACTTAAATCTAAAAATGAAGATTTCATGGTTTTCCTTTCAATGAATTAACCTAGTATGTGAGAGAGATTTTATTCTTGTGATTGGCTCTAACGAACCACACAATAAAATTACAGGGTGTCATTTTTACAGATTTTAGTCGGTTTGAATCCCAGGTGAAACGAGTGAATTCTTAAAAATCTTTGAATGCGGTTTTATTTCTGTTCAATAATAAAGGACAGTTTCTTTGGAGTAAATTTTGCTATCTCTTCTTTAGAGTACTTTCCCTCCAGATGGCATTAAAAATTACACCCTGTATATTTATCGATGTGCACCTATCAGTATCTACGTTGGAATTGATGTGGAGGGGCAACCCACAAGAGGTGATGCGTTAATATTAACCCTGTATACGTATGTACGTATAGAATAATAATCCTCCTTTTGTTTTCGTCGGGTGATTACGTAAGAAAAGATTTATCGCAAAAAAATTATATGCTTTTTTGCACTTGTTGTCTAATAAACTTAAAAAAAAATATCAGAAACAAGTTTTTAGCTCTATATTAAGAAGTAATAATTGTTTATAATACTCCTTTAATTTATCAATCAAAATATAAAATGTGACTTAACAAAAATTAAATGATTAAATGGTCGTACTGTTATGTGTACGCTATGGTCAAAAAGACGATCAATTACGCGGGAAAATCGGGAGCAAAAGCGACACAGGTCCTACCTCCATGACGCCTCGCGTGGTACTGAATTGTATCGCACCGTCGTCTTTATTATATTATATTATATTAGAAAAAATAGAACGGTTTAAGAAAGAAATTATCCAAATAAATTAATTTTATGCTACATTACCAATATTATGACAAGTTTTTGTAAGTATAAGTTTGATATTCTCTTAGAATATCGGAAAATCACTTAAAATTTTCATCTTTTTCGTAATTTTTTATGATCGAGTAAAGTTTTCAGTATCGTGTTTTGATCCACAGATTTATAAAATATATTAAACAAACTTCAACATATATTTTTATCCGATCCAGACAAACAATATTGGCCGGTTGTAATGAGTTTGAAAACGCATAGATTTCGCGAATGGGGCCCTTAAATGGAAGAGCGTCTGTTTGACAAATGGGTTCATGGCCCGTATAGCAAAAACATTTTTTATTAATTGTGCTAAAAAATTAAAGAGTTCTTTTTACGTATTTTCACCGAATTCCTGTACACAAACTACCTACGTACCTACTTTGTAGTTATGTTTTAACAGATAAGTTTTTGGTAAAGATTGGACATTGAGATATGGATAACATTTTTTTTTCAAGATACTTTTTAAATTATACCTACCTACCTAACTTGACTTTTTTCGCAACATAAGAAGGTACCTAATTTTGGAACCTTTTATACCTTGTTTCCGATGATGGTGTGAAGATAGGTACCTATAACGTGCGCGTGGCCATTTTTTTTGATAAAAAGGTGTGAATTTGATCTCCACACTGGATTCGGTATTTACGTTACTACACTATGAGTAACATTTCGATAATTCGAATGAGATCTTATTTTAACAATAATCTATCTACCTACCTAGGTATCTAAAATGATTTCGTTTGTAGCTACTTTGACCAGCTGCTGTTGTCCGTAGTTTTCTAATCACGGTTTTCAATGGGAACGAGTTCAATACTCATACGTTGATGAAATTAATGTAAACCACGGCTTTGACACATGATGAGGCATGACCAAATGATTATTTTGTAACATACGAGAAACCCTGACTATTGCAATGAACGACCGTGATGATGTTCGCTTCGTACGTTGTTTGAACTTTTTTCGCGCGCTGGCCAGCTGGGGCGCGGGAAGGGCGCGGGGTGCCATGCATACTACGGTTGTGGAGGGGCGCTCAGCCCGCACGATTCAATGGTTTCGGAGCGCGCGTGGTTCGACAAAAATACTTGTACGCGATACATTGCCGGAAGTTTTGAAAAAATAAAATTGCGAATTTCATTAAAATTCTTCGATAATACGTTTATTTATACGTGTCCAAGCATGAAAAATGTAAAAAAAATAATTAAAAAATGTCCAAAAAAAAGGTCTCAGATTTGAAAAAAAACTACTTTTCCGTAATCAGTATACGTAGTATAATCATACCCTAAAGTTAAAGGTCGCGGTCTTTTTACACCCTGTATAACAAATTAACCCAAGACAATAAAAATCCAGACTGTGATAAAATTTAAAAAAGCATTGTATAATTTTTTATTAGATAAGCAGTATTATAATATAAATGATTTTTTAAATGAATGACAATGATTTAATATGCATGACATCTATACATATAATAAAATGGTAGGAAAGTCAAAACTGTACATTGAATATTTTTTTAAAAGAATACTTGGGGTATGATCTACAATCGAAACAGAAACAAAAAATATAGTTTTTAGAATTTTTGTCTGTTTGTCTTTCCGGGATAAACTCAAAAAGTACTGCATGGATTTACTTCAAATTTGGCATGAAGATAGTTAAGAAGTCGGGTCAACATATAGGCTACATATTATCACGCTAGCAGTGTTATAATCGTAGGTGCGTTTGGTGCTGCATAGCGTTCACGCAGACGACGTCGCGGGCAGCAGCTAGTTTAATAATATAATTAAAAATAAGTAAATAAGTTTGGACATAAGTAATATAATTATTTTGAATTGTTAAATTGAAAAGTGGACAAAAATTTGCACACCGATATTGACGGTTGAATATGCTGTACAATATATTTAGATCTAAGAACTTTTTTCTACCATATTCTGCGAATAAATGACATTCTATTCTAAGAAGTCGTCGTGGCGCCGTGGTTACAGTGTGTATCATACGATACCACAGTTTAAGCAACGTTTGGCGCGGTCGGTACTTGGATGGGTGACCGCCGACCATTCATTTCTTACGAAGACTTCCGTGCTTCGGAGGGCACGTTAAACAGTCGGTCCCGGGTGCTGTATACTTGTATACAGTAGTCGTTAGGGTTTGTCAGAAGCCATTTTGGCGCCCTGAAAATTCTGGCATCCACAACCCAGCACTGGGCCAGCTTGGTAGATTATGTCCTATACCTCCTCGTCACCCAGGGGAGAGACTCATGCCCTGCAGTGGGCTCATTACAAAGAGTTGTGATGATGATGATGAAACATGCCTGCATATTTATTTTAGCGTCGCTCAGTACAAAAAAGTAGAAATATGGAACCACAAACTTTAAAAAAAATAGTCGCTGTTGATGAATACAAGTCCTACAAGATGTGTTGTAGTAGCGCGTAGTCATCTTTATTTTAATGTTATTTTAGAGTGACCAAGCTTTGCTTAATCTGTTAGCGGATATATGAATTTCCTCGTTAAAAAAATCATAGGTACTTTTTTTTTGCAAAAATCGTTTCTATAAAGTGATAATTAATGTGTAAAAAAATTTGGCCGGTGAACACAAAACAACCCTGTATATAAATAAACTTCTAAAAAGTCAAAGCGACATCTCACCGCATTGTTCCTTCAATGCTTGTCGGCTGGCCTGGTGAGCCCGCTCCGGCGCCGCCTGCGCCGACGATAGTGCCGAGAGCGTCCATGCCAGATGCCAAGGCGGTGGTTGCAATATACCAATATTGCACATTAACAGACTACTGACCGACCAGTGTAGTTGGAAGAGATAAATATCTTAGGAAAGTAATTTTACAGAAACTTACAGACGCATTTGGAAAAATATTTTTACGTGGCTATATTATATCGAAAAAAAAGTCATGCCTACTGCGAGGGGGGAAATACTAGTAGAATTTGAAAAAATATCCTGCATTCGACCACGCCGCTTTTGACGAAGGCTGTAAATATATCAAGACACTCTCATACATCAAGAAACACTAAGGGATCGAAGCCCCATCTTACCACACTGCTCCTTCAATGCTTGTCTGCTGGCCTGGTGCGCTCGCTCCCGCGCCGCCGCCGTCGCCTGCGCCGACGACAGTTCCCGCGCCAGGGACTCCGTCAGCGACGACGTGCCCAGAACGTCCATGCCGGACTCTAGGGCGTGGTTTAGCTCTTGCCGGAGGGATTCTTCGCGGGATAGATGGCGCTGTTCGGCTGTTGAGTTAGTGAAAATGGAGGTTAAATAAAAACTTTTTTAGTTAGCACAATATTATGAAAACGGAGATATATCAATTGATACATTGTTTATCCAGACGCGTTAATACGACGTTTAACCATTAAACATTGTGTTTGATGGACACAGTCGCTAATAAGGGGAGAGCGTACTTTTCGAAGAAGGTTCCATTATTTTGATTTAGGTAAATAAAAAATGTACAAGGTTTAACGTTTAGATCTTTACAATTTTCATCAAAGTTACGAAGCTGATTATCTTATACATAAGAGGTAAACTCATGAATATTCATCATCATCATCATCATCACAACTCCGTGTACTGGGCCCACTGCAGGGCATGAGTCTCTCCTCTGGGTGAGGAGGAGGTTTAGGCCATAATCCACCGAGCTGGCCCAGTGCTGGGTGGTGGATGTCAGAATTTTCAGGGTGCCGATATGGCTTCTGACAAACCCCAACGACTACTGTATACAAGTATACAGCACCCGGGACCGACAGCTTAACGTGCCCTCCGAAGCACGGAAGTCGCCGTGAGAAACGAATGGTCGGCGGTCACCCATCCAAGTACCGACCGCGCCGAACGTTGCTTAGCCTGTGATATCGTAAGATACACACAGTAACCACGGCGCCACGACGACTTCCATGAATATTAATTTGATAAATTAAAAGTTATGTTTTGAGTTGTCGAGAAAGAGAACAAAAACACCCCGAAAACTGAAATTAACATCTAAGAACATATATGGGGATTTTTCTGGTGCCCCAAAGGTACTCTGCTATGAATCTTTTGGATAAAATGGTAAAATAGTTTTCTTTAGGATCAGATGTTAGGTTTCTAAAGAGGCACGATAAGTTATAAAGTACCTTTTAATCTTGCGCATAAACGTGGAGTACTAATTATTACCCACCTTCTCTCAATTCCCGTCTCAAAGAATCCACAGAAGCGCGCAATCTTTCATTATCCTGTTCAAGCGCAGAACCTCGGCTCAGCGCTGCAGCGGACTCGTCTCTTCTTGACGTAAGTTCAGCGTTGGCGCGCTGCAAATCTGCCAGCTCCTTGCGAGCGCTGTCTAACGAAACGCGGTTGGAATCTAGGCGTTGAAGCGTGTCGTCTAGGAGGCTTTTGGTCTGAAATTGGCGGGAAAATATTTGATGTCAGAATAAGAAGTTTATGCTGTTTTCTTTTAATAAAAGTACATATTATAGTATCAACGCGTAAACAGGAGACGGGAACACGGTGGAAAATTTAAATAAGCTGAGAGGATAACCAAAATGAGAATGCCTAGATGTAGTCCGTGCAGGGTCGGCCTTGAATAGCCTTACCAGTTACCATCCCTGGATTGACCTCCGCTTGGTAGTAGTACCTTTTTAGTTTCTGTCTGGCTAGCGACCACCCTTCAGATGAAATCTGCCGCCAAATATCATCGCTCAGGCTGTGATGTGTTTCGACAATATTTTATGAAGGGCCAGTTTCTTCCCAAGCCCGTGTGCTGTCAACTTCGACATCTTCACTTACTTACCATCAGGTAAGATGGAGATCAGAGGCGAGTTAAGACACCGATAAAAAAGGTAAGAAAGACCTGAGTTCTTGGAGAGTTTCTGAAAACAATACCTCAAACAAATCGAAGTAGAAGCAGGAAATAAGAACGGGGTACCCCGTCATAAGATATAAATAGTTATTACATCTCATGCAGAGAGAGACAAACAGAAAAGCCAATAAACTAGTCTCACATTCACCTAATGGTCGGTATAACTCGTTTCCATAGAAATAAATTAAAAATTTAGAACATAATTAAATTAAGTGCTAAATTGCATGATAGCGTTCGGAATACGCTAATGTAAATTGACACTATATTATTGTTGTAGATCTGATTGAAATGTGCGGCATACATAATACCGCTCGCTTTGACATAAGTGGTTTCAGGCCGCTGATGACGATAACAGTTATAGGCGGATTAAATTATGTAGCTCTATCGTTTGTGTAAAAACATTGGATTACTATATTTTCCGTGGTCCTCCCCTAGATAAAAACTTCAGCCGCGCCGGAGCAGCTCTTCTGTCCTTTGAGTACGAAGAATAAATTGAAGTATACTTTATATTTCGCCATACTTAGAAAAAAATATCGTATAATCTTTAAAAGACAAATAATTAACAGTCAAGGTCCTTCTGGCTCTCGAAAATCTTTAATAAAAGGTCAGTCGACAAATATAATTTCGAATGATGATTGGTTCTGGCACACTCATCCTCTCTCCCCTGCTCCCCAAATTGCACTAAGTTTGCAAAAATTGATGGAGACAATTCTATAATTTTATATTTTACGACTTTCAAATTGAGATCCTAAAATACCTAGGTACACGTATTTTTTATGTTCCCATACGGGCATTACTTACTTGATCTATGGTGACCATGGATAGATTTAAAAATAGAATAAATAAACGTATAATCTTCTACTCTTTTACAAGATTACTACTTCCTGAAAAATAAATTGCACAAACCTCCATAAGTTCGGCTTCATATTTCTTGTTGGCCGTGGTCAGTCGGTAAACAGCTTCTATCTGCGAGACCTCCAACTCCTCTTTGGCTGCCACAGACCGCTTCAAGCGATCCAACTCGGACGCTTGGTCTGCTATTTTGTCTCTGTTAAATTATGTTTAGGAACATGAATGATAATTTGAACTCAAACTCATATTTTATTTTTTTTTAGATAGCTATCGTCAGCTCAAGAAAAACCAAACCCACCCTCCATTTAGAATTGTTTTCTTTTTCAATAAGCTCTATATAATGAGTTATAAATAAGTCAACCATGAGCCTCGAAGTGGCCAATTTCGTGAGGCCCAAAATGGCGTTACGCAGGCGAACACGAGGATTCATATAAAAATTACACAGTCGTCGCGTGAACGCGTGCGCGCAACGGGCCTTGCTCCTGGGCCTTCCAACGGTATAATGCGACATACTCGACGCTGCGTTAAGCTGACGCCCGGCGCGGCGTCCCGCGCGGGCGTCCTCTTAACGCAGTTTTGACCCTTAAAGGTTTCTAGAAGGTTTCTGTACTTATCAACACTTCTAATTCAGATAAGAAAGTCTGTTGAATCGTTAATGCGCTCGGCAGCGGCGTGAGATGTCCAGGATTCGAGTTTCAGCCGCATCGAAGTTTTCTTAACTGGTTCGGGTCTGGGTGTTTACTAGGATACCCCCTAGTGCCGCTTATTTTAATAATATTTTTTAAATATTTGAAAGTTGTTTTTGTGAGAAAATGAAAGTTGTTTTTCGTACATTTAAATTTAACCTAACCTCTTGTAGTAAAGTGGCCTCATTTATTTTTTAGATTAGATTTTTGTTTATTTTAAAATCTTTTAACATGTGATGTCCTACTTAGGTAAGCATAAATAATAATGAGTTTCTAAGTTGTATACTAAGTTGTAATTGTAACGTATGAAAAAATATTTTAAAAAACTTTTTTTTTTCCTAATTATGACCCACCCATCTTTTAACCTGCTATTAAAATATTATTGACTATTATAAGGCAACCCTATAAACCTTACCTTAGGCTTTTAATAACTTGCTCATTATCCTTTTCTTTGGCTCTTAGCTTTTTAATGATATTTGACTGTTGTAATTGCTGTTTAGATAACTTTTCTCCTTCTTCCTGTAGTTGAGTGATCATGTCATCCCTTTCTTGTATCACATTTTCCATTTCTGAAGAGGTTTTGCGGGATGATTCAAGTTTCAAATTCTCTAAGTGCTTTCTCAGCTCATCCTATAATTGTAAAATTTTGTATAAAGTTAAGCATTGCATGGAAAACAATGTATTAACAAAAAAAAATTAATTACTGTCTTTACCTTTTCCCTAATGGCTTGTTGGAATTTCTTCTCCAAAGCTGACATTCTAAGAGCATAATCCTCAGTTAAAGTGTTAATATCATGTTGGTCATGTGATGCCCGTACCTCAATTTGTGCTTTTAAATCTGAATTTGCAGCTGATAGAATAGCATTATGCCGTGCCAATGCTGCCAAACGAGCATCCCGGGCTTCTATCAACCCTCGTAGCTCTCGCTCTAATTCACTTCCACTAACATCAGAAGCACCAGATCCTCCCCGAGCATGTGTTCGCATATCTTTGATTTTACCTGGACTGCTCCGGCAGTAACCCTCCCCATTAGGACTAGGAATTATTTCTATATCAGAGGAAGTAGCAGTCTCTATCTCATCACCAGATGTGTGCCCAGATGTTCTATCTGAACCAATTTTTACTAAATCACTTTTACTATCAGAACTTATTGGTGATGTTCGCTCTTTAAGGCTGCAGTCCTTTTGAGAATCACTACAATCTGTTCTACTTTCAATATTCACAAATGCACAGCTGTCTGAGTGCATTGCTTCTGGAGTGACATTCACATTGTAAAATGATGATGAGTCACTTAGTTTGTCTATGAGGTTCTCCTCCAACTCTATGATCTTCTGAACTTCTTCAATATGAGGATCCATAGTAATGCTTTCATTATCAGCATTCAATGTTCTATCTGACCATGATCCGTCATTGGAAGAGTTTCCACTAATTTGCAGTCTTTGAGGTAAAATAGGCTGTTCTAAATGCATAAAATCTTTGTCAATTGTCTTTCTAGGTTCAGTTCTAACAACTCTAACAGATGATTTTTCATCTGTATCTAAGATTGTAGGGGCAGTGCACTCAGATATGGAGTTATAGGACATAGTGTCCTCATCATCATCATTTACAAGACTAATACTATCAGCAGTTGCCACTCTCTCAGTTCTTTCTCCTAAAGGAGTTGATTTTGGATCCTCGTCTTGAGGAGAGGAATTTGATAAACTAGCACTATACTTTTCACTGGATGAGCTATCAAAACCGATACACTCTATAGAGCTAGGACTGACAAGACTGTCAGGTAAAACTTCCACTGAATCTGATGGTGGACGAGGTGTTGATGATGCAGAATTAGGAGAATCATTTGATGGTGGAGTCCAGTGTGCACTACTTGACACTACTTCCACAGACTCAGAACTATGCCCACTCCATTCAAGAGACATTCCTGATCTAGCCGATCCTCGACGCTGTTCATACAATTTATCATGTTTTCCATCACCAACTGACTCAGACATGACCTGACTTTTACATAATAAATCATCCTGACTTCCGAACTTTGTATCTGCTATGCCTGTCATAGACTTTGCTTTGGGCGGACGAACCACAGCCGTTTCATCAGTTTTAGGCTGCTCAAAGAAGGAGCCTGCAAATGATCCCCAAAGACTTTGTGAATTACCTTTACAGGGGCTTTCGGTTACAACTTGTTGACTTGATGATTCATCCTTAGCACTTTCAGCACTAACTGTTAGCCCCCATGATGCAAAAAAATCAGTGCCATCCTTCGTTTGGTCAGTTTGCGCTATAGAATTGGAAGAAGAAGCAGTGGCGTCGTCGGACTGGTCCTGTTCCTCACTGCTGTCATCCTGAATATCAAGAGCTTTGTCAATAGTTTTTTGGGCTTCTTTTAAAGCACTTTTAGCTAAATTCGTCAGACCTGACGTGTCGAACCAATTCATTTTTAATACACATTAACACACGTAAACACTGAAATCAGACTAAACCTAGTTACGTAAAACACGTAGTAAAGTATTACTAATTAACAAACGGTTTAATCAAAAATAACTATAATTTTCATCACAAAATGATTACTTTTCCATTTTACTGTCGTTCGTTTGTGTTTATTTATTTTTTGCAGAAATTCTTTCGTGTTCCATGAATGTCACTGTCAGTCAATTCAGGCTATGTCAAGTAAATAAGTGTCACTGTCAATATAAACCTGCAGCATGCCTACATAGTCGGATAGATTAAGGCCACGGTTATCTAAATAAGCATAATTACGAAGCGGAAAAACTGAAGTAAATAAAGTTTTAATCTCTGACTGATAAAAAAATATCGTAGGTCGAAAAAAATGGCCTCAGATGGTCTAACGTAATTTCGACCTTCGCAATCACCGCTCCAGTGGCGCAATTGGTTAGCGCACGGTACTTATAAGACAGTGTACGTGTGAGTGATGCCGGGGTTGTGAGTTCGAGCCTCACCTGGAGCATTCTTTTTATTATTCGATGCATTGATATCAAGTCAAACAAGCGAACTTAAATGTCAAGAAATGTTAAAAAAACATTCTCTTCTACATTTTTGTAGTTCTATGTGCAACTTTGCAAATTTTTGTACCCACGAACATTTTCAAAATGTTTTTTAATTACCTAAAGATTTTAATTTAAACTGCGACTGCGGATAGATATGTAAGTAAAGTAACTTTATTAATTAAGCTTAGATAGTTTACAATACTTTAGTACTTAAGTACCTATTATGATTTTTAAAAGGAAATAAACAAAAGCCTTATTTCGTAGGTAGCACAACTTTTAGAAGTAGGAACTATGTTTTTTTTTTTTAAATAATCTAAATAGTGTATAAGTTCTAGAAGTTGGGTTGTATGATTAAAAAAGATTGAAGTACCTATTATTAAGTAAGGTATTAGGATAATAATGAATGAAATGGCCTTTAACTTATGTTACACTTTGCCCGAGTTAAATTTAGGTAAGTATGCCTATTTGTCTTTGTCCAGCTGTAGACGTCTCCCGGCTGATGATAATGCCTATTCCAAACTATACAAGACCTTTCCTTCTTCTGATCTACCTCATTGCAAAATTTTAAACTAATCTATGAAGATATCCTCGTGAAAAAGTAACAAACATTGCTCAATACAAATTTTCACTTTTATAATTTTAATACGACTAATGGGAGGGATAGGAGTCTACTTGAAAGATAGAGTACCTAGTACTAAATAGAGTCGATAAGACTGTGGTAAAATGTTGAAAGGGCTAGGGTTTGGTTTCCAGAGTTTCTTTTTAATAAAATTTAGTTGTTTTGTAAAGAGCAAGTAGCTATAAATTTTGTTGAGACCTTTTATTTGTTTATCTTTTTATTCGGTGAAAAATTTACTGTCTTTTTTTAAGTTATGTACCTAGGTAGGTATATCTGTCATAGGTGGTAATACAAGAAAGTGTATTTTAAGTTTATATGCCCTGCACTAAGCTATATGTTTAGATAGTATTAATATAATTTCCTAATATAATCAATAAAAATAGCCTACGTAAATATCTGTGTTGATCCTCATTATCTACTAATTAAGGTTAGTTCCATTGATATAGTGATAGAGGAATTGTTTCAAATCCTTTGTTAGGTAGGCACTTAAAATCTCACTTTATACTAAGTAAAGAGAACGTACATTTGAGTAGGTATTGAATGTAAGTTCTCTTTACTTAGTTTTTAACCTACTTCCAAAAGAAAGAGGTTCTTAATTCATGTGCATGTTTATTGGTAGGTACATTTTTACGCGGTTCGCGGTCAATTATTAATCGATTTTGATGCTGCTTGTATCATTTGACAGAAAATACTTCAAAGTTAGACCCATAAATGTTTTATCGAAATCGATGAAGTAGGAACATTTAGAAAAAAAAGTAAAAAACATTGAATAGGTGCGGTAATTAGGTAGGTCGTACTCGTAATATTCTCGTACTTAAGTACCTACCTGCAGAAATGACGTTCCATTTCAGCCATAGGTGTTTTAATACTGTACCTACTTGAAAATGTGGTTAAAGTCAGTTTTTAATACTCTAAATTCACAAATTATTTATCTAATGAGTACCTACTATTGAGATTGATGAATACTGATGTGCTGTACGCTGATAGGCGTCTTTTAAAAATAAACGGCGACACAATATTCCATCATTCTATTTAGTTGGGCATCAATAACATACCTACCTTATAAGCATTTACCATGCATGAACTCGCAGATCATACCTACATGATAATAGCTTAGGTATAAGGTATGTTGTTTTAGACTATTTATTATTTTGTTTTAATTATTTAATACCTGCATAATCTCAGTCTCTCAAGCGGTTTAGCGTAAAAGATTAACAAACATCTATAGCTCCCCATGCTAACAAACTTTCACATTTATAAGAAGGGTTAGGTAAGTTAGATTTTTTTACAGCTTATTCATTCCTACCTTTCTTTCCTTCAGAACTTACTTAGTTTGTACACAATTGCCTAATATTAAGTTTGATAAACTTGTGATGCTTATTGAAAGTCATTTTCAAAATATGACTCAATATATGATTACAATAGGTAATTAAAAAAAATATTGTTAATATTTTTTCGAGATTAAAAAAACACCTGTGTAATGAATGTTAGTCATTTCAAAGACTTGCGCACGTCTGCAAAAGGGAGAGTGTAATAGCAGATTGTTAAACTAGGGTCGGATGACATCAATTCCCATACGAGGTGTTTAGACGCCCGAGCGCAGCGAGGGCGGATATAATCCGAGTATGAATTGATGTCATCCACCCGCGGGGAACACTCTACTTTTCATTTCGAATATAAGGAAAGTAAAAAAAAAAACATTTTTCTTAAATATTTATTTAAAATTAATGGAAAAGTTCGAACAATTCGTAAAGTTTAAAGTGACATTTTTATTCACATATAAATGGGTGACATATTTCAATGTATGTATAGCTATCATTTTTTACATAAAACAACCCTATGTATTAAAATAATTATATTTAATTAAGAAAATTAAATTATATATTTATATTTTTTTAAATGATAGTGACAAAATATAGACAAATGTAATTTTTTAAATATCTGTTTCGCTGTTTAGGCATAGAATTAGAAAATTAGTTCTTGAGCATCAATTGAGTGGTATAATTCTATAATAGGTATTAATTTCATTATTATTATTGTATATTTTATTTCTATGTCTTTTGTTTTGTTTTAAATGTCAAAGAAAAGATTATGGTTTAGTGTAATTCGGTAAATGTACCTGTCATAGCATAGTTTGCTCGCCCTCCAGCACTCTGTGATAGCAACAGCTGAAAATCAGCGTCTCAGTCTAGACTGTGACATAATGCTGAGCTGTGGCCTTTTCGAAAAATTTGTATTTAAGGTTTAAAAAATTTTTGTATATTCCGTACTAATATTTTTGTATCCTTGTTTTGTTTGCCGAATAAATGTTTTTCATTTCATTTCATTTTATGAATTACTTCTTTTAACTTGACTTCTAAAATAAAAAAAAAATCATAAAAAAATCTAAATTTTTGACAGCTGGCTTCACAAGAAATGTATTAGTTCTATTTTTGAAATCCATTCCGGCCCTTGGTTCGGAATGAATTTGTATGAAACATTACGACCCGCGGGTCGGAAGAAGCATTTTCAGCCCGATACTTGGATCAAACATAGACTACTTTCCGAGTATGAGAAATGAAAAATATTTGGGCGTACTTATTGACAACAACCTCAGATTTAACGAACATATAAACGCTCTTAACAACAGATTACGCAAATTACTATATGTCTTTAAATCCCTTAGGCAAGTAAAAAAAATATTGTTAATATTTTTGCGAGATTAAAAAAACACCGGTGTAATGAAAGTTAGTCATTTCAAAGACTTGCGCTGCGCACGTCTTTGCAAAAGGGAGAGTGTAAAATATTTGGACGTACTTATTGACAACAACCTCAGATTTAACGAACATATAAACGCTCTTAACAACAGATTACGCAAATTAATATATGTCTTTAAATC
The DNA here is from genome assembly GCA_944452665.1 of Stenoptilia bipunctidactyla. Classification (NCBI taxonomy): domain Eukaryota; kingdom Metazoa; phylum Arthropoda; class Insecta; order Lepidoptera; family Pterophoridae; genus Stenoptilia; species Stenoptilia bipunctidactyla. Next base: position 7,605,385 of record OX101738.1, on the reverse strand, counting down.
CCTTAGGCAAGTGACTGACGAAAAACATATGAAATTGGTTTATTTTTCCCTTGCTCAGTCAGTCCTTGCCTATTGTACTTATATCCTCCTGGGACATTACTCTTGGAATCAGAGAGAACGCAAAGGGCCATCCTTAAGGTCTCGTATTCTCGACCCTATCGCTATCCTACAGAAAAACTGTATAAAGAAAGCAAAGTTTTGACAGTACGACAATTATTTATACTTAACACCGTGCTCAAACAACACGTGTCGATCACATATAACCCGTCTCTGTCTAGTGGAAGGAGGCGATATAACCCAAGCTGAAAACCAAATTTTCTAGCCGGTTCTTTTGTCACCTGGGTAGTTTTTTATATAATAGAATCAACAAAAAAATTACAAATATATCCTCTTACTAAAACTAGGTGTAAAAGGAAATTAACTGAGTGGCTGATGGAGCTCAATTATAGATAAGAACAAGATAAATACAAAAATTAATAAATAACAACAATTGTAATCGTTTTATAGTGATTGTAAGCGTTTCCATGCATAATAATGAAATGTTTTTTTTTTTTATAAGAGGCGACCTGGTGTCCTGAAACACGGACTTCGAGTCTAGCTTAGGCATCAGTCTCGCACAATATTGTTTAAATAATTATGTAAGTATTTAACTTTGAATTGTAAATAATTTTAAATATTGTTGTGAGAAAATATTATTAATATTATTATTATTTCTTTAAAATATAAAATCCTGTTCTCACTTCTTTTATTCTCATTCTGGCAGCTTGTCACTTTTAATTCCGTAAATATTTTAATGTCAATTTACAATAGTATAATAGTAGTGTGTACCTAACCTTTCGCAAGAGTTGGTACATCAAATGCGAAAAATGTATTGAAAATCTGACTATTAATATAATAAATAAAATCCCTAAAGTAGGTATATGACCCCAAATTGAGCTTAGCTTATGATGTGCGATAAGGTGCAGAATTTTTTTTTTGTTCCTTGCGGAAATCGAACCCGTACGTAGTACGAACGAGGTACCTGTCTCTAGACCACTGCGCCACGGAGACCGTCATAGATTAGCTCCAGAGTTGACTGCAAATGACTCTTTAACTTAATATTATTAGGTATATTTTTAATATTATCACCTTTTTCATTTATGTACTTACTTAAAATATTAAACACGTGTAACATATTCAAGATCTTTTTTATCTTGTCTAAGGAAAGTTATTTTAGGTACCTAACTGTGTTGCTAATTGCTAATTGACAATACTGATATAGTTTGAACAGCTGCATTCAATCTTGATAGTTAGTTACACTGTGCCTGCTGGTTTTACTTACTAAATAAGCAAGTGTGAATTTAATAATTTTATCTGTGAAATTTTTAAATGATAATTATTATACGTGTTTCCTGCGACATACATTTCGATCTCTTAAGAAGCTTATAAACAGTTTTATTTTTTATTCAGAAATTCATACGGAATCACTAGTAAGTAGGTATGATTTTAACGGCATCGCTCTGCTAGTATCTAATATGTTAAATAAATAATAATAATAAATACACTCTGGTTCGAGAGGTTGCAATTTTCGCTACTCACAAATTGTGATGTAGCAGGTTCGATCGCCATACAATCACACCAAGTAAATGGCCCCAAACTAAGCAAAGCTCGTGTATGTAGCGAAATCCGAGAATATAAATATGTTTATTGATATCCGCTCCGAGGGGACCTCGCAGCAGTTGCTCCGTTCGGGATTCGAACCCGCTATCTTACGAATTACGTAAAAGTATCTTCTACTATTTGTCCCACGGAACTTGTTCTTTCACTTAGATATATTCACAGAGCACCATCTACTCTTAAAGTAAGGGCTTAGGTCGTATTACAGGGAAACAATATGGATATATACAGGATTAATTTTAATTTCGACGACCGGCTGGTGTAATGGTAACATACATTGCCTTCTATGCCAGAGGTCCTGGGTTCGAATCCCGGCGGCGGCGGATATCGGTGTGATGAACACAGATATAAGTCGTCAAGTCATGGATGTTTATATATTTATTTAAATTTATTCTAATAAAAAATATGTATTTATGCAATATGTACGTTTATATATTTCTTAAGTATATCAGTTATCTAGTATCCATAGCACAAGTTCTTTAAGAAACTTAATTTGGGCTAGATAATGTTGTGTGAGTGTCAGAAATATTTATTTATTTAATATGCGCATCACCTCTTGCAGACCGCCTCTCCACATCAATCCCAACAACATATGTTTTACGACTTTAATAAATTGATAATTTTAAAAATTTAAGTTTTCCCACACAAGAAATATTTATTGTCTTTAAACTGGTGTATTTATACTGATGCCACGCACCTCACGCCACGCCATGGAGAGGCTGCGTGAAAAAGGTGATGCACTCATTAAAATTAACCCTGCACACATAACTACACACTTAAATGTTGACAGGGTTTCGTATAGAGATAATGGAATACTTATAAGATAGATAAATTTGCTGTTCGTCTGTCTGTCCGTCTATCAAGATGGTTCTGTAAGAGCCGTGTATAGGTATTAGGTACCAAGCTTAAATTAATCTTAGATACTGAGGTCAGCAGTCCCACGGTTGACCTACTTATAAAAAAAGAAAGAAAAATGCAAATGCTTAGAATAATATTTTTAATATTTAGGTATATTATTTTAATGGTTGAATGGCGTCAAAGAGCTGGCTATTCATTTCTATTTTTATTTAGATTTATTAGATTTTTTATTTATTTTTATTACATTTATGATTATGATACATTCGTGATGGTACCTACCTAGGTACGTCCTATTTGCTCCCTCGTACTACTTCCTTCACCTAGCGAGCGTTGTGTTCATTTGCCTTCAATATTAATTAAAAAAACTAAGAACATAATATTTTCTTACGTTTCTGCAAATACCTAAGTTAAAAAAATTACGTTCACGATCATGTCGCCCCAAAGTAAGTTTTAATGTAAGCTTTTAAGACTACTCAGTGAAATTAGGGGGTATCTTAGTTACACCCTCACCCGACACAGTTTGGATTTGTTTTTTTAACTGGTCCGGCTGCGAATATACAAAGGCTATACTATTTGAGTCACGAGTCAGACTCTAATAGAGGAGCTTTTGTTTATGCATATTACTCGACAATACCTAATCGAACTCAGTAAAAAAAAATACTGAAATGGATTAGCTTTTGCTCTTGTAATTTTCAAAGAAATGCAAAGACAAAACCTAGTACTGTATAATACATATTCACTCAAATAGATAAGATTTTGTCAAGAAGAAAAGTAGGTATATCTTTGTTTGATATACATTGCGATGAAAGAGATAAGCTACGAGAACGGCTCCCGCACCGGAAAGCGGAGTCGGTACGGTTAGGTGCGACGACGAGCGCAGCGAGGAGGAGCATGTTAGGTTGCATATAGTTACACACGTGCGCGAGCCGAGCGAGCGAAGCGAGTGGTGCCGCGGCAGCGGCCGGCGAAGCGCCATAAACCTGGTCAGCTATTATAGTCAACCCTGGACAATCCCGACATGGTCAAAAGTCAAACAATAAGTCATCAAAATAACGATGGTCATAATGCATGCACATTTTATTCCTATCTTTGAAAATCAGAATAATTGCCATTTAAGTATCAAATTGAAGTTAACGATCGGTAAATATCGGTATCAAATGGTATAGCATTTGTTGCTGCAATGTTACATTGAAGTAATCTCACAAAGTCTATACGACTTCGGTCAATTTCTGTACTAGAATAGATTAGGGTTTCGGCAAGTTTTTGTCATACAAAAGCTAATCCAGTTCAGTTCGCACTTTCACTCTAATGGTATAGACTTTGTAAATACGCGGTCCGGCTAGCCCGCGCCGCCGCTACACCGCGTCGTCGCGACGCCGCAGCCGCAGCCGAACACTTGACCACTGTTTGCCATCAAAACTGTTTATCTGTTTATTACAAACCCATCTTACTAATATTATGAAGGTGAAAGTTTGGATGTACTTATGTATGGATGTTTGTTCATCAATCACGGCAAAACGGCTCAACTGATTTGGATGAAATTTCGCATACTGATATTCTACAATCTGGAAAGCACATGGGCTACTTTATATACCGATAACCACGCGAAACAGCTAGTATCTAATATCAATAAAAATAGGCCCTATCCAAATATGCTTTATGGAACGTTCCACTAAAAGATTATCTGTAAAATCCACAAATAGTAAATAGGTAGGTTTGTCATGTCTGTTGAGTTTATCATTTTATTAGATAAGATATAACTAGTCACAATAATGAGGATTCCTAATCAATTGTAAAATGTTTTGTTTTACAAATTATCTTCCATTTTGATGTACTCTGTAGGTACTTACGTTATTCACATTTGCTACTTGAGTTACGTAAAATATATTAGTAGGTAGGTACTTAGTTCTACGTAACTGACTCAAATTTATGGATTTTGATTGAAAAGAGATTGCCATCGCATTTAACATAGGAATTATGAACGCTCTTACCAATATTGATGTGACTTCTTATTATGAATAAGTATCTGTAGATCTAACGTTCAACCTACGTATAACCTAATGTACCTACTTATTCTGTGCTACCTATAACTTTAGTAATTTCCGTGTCTATAAGGTAAGGTTGGCTAAAGAACCGCGCCTGACTAGCCAAATGTGCAATGCTTGCAAAAATAGACCATTCCTGACTCCTAGTGTCTACACTTCATATAAAATCTACCACATTATTAGTGGAGCAGAAGAGTCAGCTTAAAATAGCTCCAGCACAGTATACAGATGTGGATCCAGTTCCACTGGATAAGCGCGTCCATAGCTGGATTAGTTAACATATCCAGAAATGACTTGCACCAAATTTTTGTCAAAGCAAAAATTGTAGGTAAAGTTATTCGATTTTAATCATAGCCGTGAAATCGAAACGCGGAGAATGGGGCCATGAAGAACTACGATAGCTAGAGATCTAGTCTTACCTTTTTGTGTAAAGAAGAGTGAATTAGTCAAGATGAGTCAAAAAAACAAAACTTCAGAAATTATCATTATCTTACGCCCTTTTAAAGTCATGGCCGCGCCATTCACCATTTTTCAACTTTGATTATTTCCAAAATCCACGACTTCTTGTGGCTAAAATCGATCTCAGGTATTGTCACGTAATTTGTCAATTCTAACAAGAGCATTAGGTATTTCTGATACCCAATAATTCTAATAAAAACAGTGATTTAGAAATAACTCATGGCCACGCGAACGAAACGCTTCTTTGAACGATCTTATTTTATTTAATAATTTTCAGAAAACTTAGCCCTAGTTCAAACGAGCGATTTCTTAACGCGGCGTTTTTTCCCGGCGTTAGCGTTTTTTTAACGCTCGCAATTTGGTTGTTCGTACGGACGTTTTTAAATCACTTTCATTTCGTCTGTTGCTTGAGTAAGACGTCTATGGTAAGACGTAAACATGGTGCCTAATAAATGACTTGCTATGGCGGTTTGTAGTGCTAAAAGACAAAAAAAAACAAAGAGCATGCTGGGTGCATGTTCTGAAGGAACAGAAATACTTAAATTATTGCGGCATCTTCCATATGGTTTTTAAAATTATTTTGTAATTTTGTATGTCTTTAACTACGTTTGATAAGTTATTAATTATACTGAGCTCCCACGTAAGAGTGGTTACGCACTAAGTATATCCGATTCATAACTGATCTGAATCCGAGAAAATAAGAATCTAGCAATCTGGTATGAACTGACGGATCTAGTGCGTAAGCTAACATGGAAATAGTTCCACCGTTTCTCGGATTCAGATCGGATGTAGTACGTAACGCTCTTATACTTCAAAATATAATACTAACATGCGTTTGCCTATACCATCTCACTTGAAGGTGGCTGGCTTGGCTAGTGGCCACCACCCTTCATATAAAATCTGAAGATTGTTCTATTGTATCACTCTACTGTCCATTTGTGGTAAAAAATATTTTTCGTTCTTTAATTCTTCTTTCTCCTCTTTCTGTCAAAACCTGTGTGCTTTCATCTTCGACTTCATCTTTACTTATCTTCAGGTGAGATCGAAGTTAAACGCGGGTTAAGTCACTAATAAAAAAACACTTGCCCAACGACTAACTGGTACAGTCAGGTAAGTAAAACAATAAGCAAAATGCCAAAAATAAAATAATTAACTAAAAACAATCATCGGAAGACAAGTTTAAATCTACTGACGAACTGAGGTATACCTATTATCAAGCGCCAGGACGTGTCTGATCGAAGGTGACAGCACACAGGTTTATGCAGGACCTGGACTTAATAAAATATTGCCGGAACAGTGGTGATGAGTTTCAGATTTTATATGAAGGGTGGTCGCTAGCCAGGCGAACCCTGAAGGGGTCCCACCTCTAAGCCAAGATGCTATAGGTAAACGCATGTTATCTTAAGTTTTCGCGATTCATACTATTAAATTAAACACTTTTTACCCGGATTTATCGCGTCATGAGAGACTCGAAAGGTCAGTCTCTCGTGACCACGGGGTCCGAAAAGACACCGAAACGTCGAGTTAAAAGTCTAATTAAATCTGCTTAACATTGTTTTATTAAAACGCATGATAGTATTGAAGTGTGTCGTAGTCGTGGAGCTATTTTAATGGTAGCTTACACGATCCGTCATTGGTGATTTCAGATTTTATACAAGATTTCTAGATTCTTATTTTCTCGAATTCCGATCGGATAAGAATCGGCTGTAGTGCGTAACCGCTCTTATGTGAGGGCTCACTATAAGTAATAACTAATTAAACGTAGTTATAGACATACTAAATAATAAAAAAAAATTTCGTCTTCTAGCGTTACAATCTGCCATATACTTAGGCATTTATTACTTTTTACGTATTTCTCAATCGAAACAAAAGTAATTTAAAAGCGTCCGTACGAACAACCATATCACGAACGTTAAAACATCGCTAAAGCCGCGTTTAAAAAGCGCTCGTGCGAACTAGGCCTAAAAGTATTGAGTTTCATACATTTTACCGCCAACGCCCAGCTTTTTTAACGCGCGTTAATAAATCGCTATTGCGAATTAGGGCTTAAAGTTTTCACAAATAGGTACTAATAGGTTTTAATAAACATAATAGTTATTGGGTTAACTATGATACCTAGGACTAAGATGTTACTACAAGAGTGGCTCGTGTAGAGCCTTTTAAACCCTTCCGTGCAGCTCTTTTTCTTTCCATACTTTCTCACGATCCAAAATGCTTAGTACCACCGGTGCCTGCCAGGTCTCAAGGCCCAAATTGAGAGGGGTGTCCTTTGTCAAACGCTAGGTCCTCTCTATGCATACCCACGTACGCCTTCGCGTTAAAATAGGCACGGAGGCTACATATCCCTCGGTTGCGTAAGGTTTCAGCGCTAAGTAGGTCTCTTCCTCCACACTTCGGGGGATATACAGCCTCATTACTGACGATCGAGGGTGATGCGTTCTATGGAGGGTCATAGTACTGCGGACCTGTTACTGCAGGGCGTGTTATTCGGTCTGAGTCCATCTGAGTACGCCAAAGGTGTATGAAAGAACGGGAATAACTCATCCGTTAAACGCTCGGACTTTGTTGAGACCCGACATGGAACTAGTTAGTACCTTTGTCAGGCGTTCAAAAAAGACTTCGCGAACAGATTGTTTTACGCCCGCTGCCTCGATACCGGATACCGGTATGTTTCAGTTTCGGAAAGAGCTCTCAGGTTAACGAGACCTAGGTCAACCATCAGAGAACGAGTAATCCTTCTCCTTTCCACATGAACAACCGCACACTTGTCCACTCCAAACTCCATTTTGATGGAGCTGCTAAAATCTGTAACGATTTTTAGCAGTTCTCTCAATCGTGGAGCCGTTGGAGCTAACAGCTTGAGGTCATCCATGTAGAAAAGCTGTTACAGATTTATTATTATTCCAAAAGTCAGAGGGATGTTTAAATACAAAAAAAAGGCAGATAATTATATTACTATATTTAAATACTTTTTTATAGTACAAATAAATACACAAACTTAATTTTTAGACTAAACTGCCCCCGCATTGTTAGTGTTAGGCGGGTTCGGTTGTGTGAACATGAACGACGTTGCATTTTGAAGCAGTTGCTTCTTTACGAAGTCCGTCGTCGCTGATTTAAGGTTTTCTTTTGCGCCGAACTTGCATTTGATGTACCCGTAGAAGTTAGCTCCGGTTAGTGTAAGAGCTATGAGGACCAGCAACTGAAAAATTGGAAAGAATTTTTTTATTTGCGATCTACGAGTATTTAGAAAGGCCAGCGGGGCTAGAATGCGAACATCGATACAGACTCAAATCGACAAGATAAATATTACCGCACGACTTTATCCTATCATGTTAGCTAATATGCGCACCCATTGCAAACCCAGGGCTTGGCAATTCATGTTACCAATTATTATAAATAAATTGCCTACAAATATGCAAAATAACATATGTACTTAATCAAAATAAAAAAATTAAAAATGTCACTAAAAAACCATTTTATTGCGGATGCCGTGGACACTGGATTGCCATGCTATTCAGTATGTAATATATAAGTAATTGTAATTTTTTTCTGTTTATAAAGTTTTATTGTCATGTTACATTATATTTTTGTATCAACGACGCAGCGACCTGTGCTACGTATAAACCCATAGCGGTTTTTGCAGCATTGTTAACATAGCCGTAAGAAAAAATGAAACCTATTGTGCATAAAGATTTAATAATAATAATAAAAGATCCTATCTTGATTAGATACCATGATTAAGCCCACAGAACCAAAGCTGCCATATTCAAAAAAAATACACAATCTAAGTGCTGTAATCTAAGAAAATATCGATATAAAGGCCCGATTTATCGTTGTCGCTGGTCGCATGCTGAAAGACGAGACTACTTTTTTAATACAGTTGCTCAAAAAGTGGCGTATTGCAGGGACGTATAGCGTTCGGGATGTGGGCTATTACACACTCGTGCTTTTTCTTTACCTTTTTCGAACTCGTGCGTTCTCTTTCCCAACTGTCAATATAATGTATATAAAAAGAAAAAACCAACCACGAAGTTTTTACAAAAAAAAAATCATAGAAGTTTTCATGATTCATGTAATATATTTCTAAAAAGAAGCTACTGATTTGTTTCAATATCAGATTTAATGGTTAGGTTTCATCTCATTTTCATTTCATATCAATAAAAATAATCTACTGAAGACTTGGGCATAGTTTCCTTGCCTACCCAGAATGGGTGAAGAAAACAACAAAAAATCTCTGCTTATATTCTTTTACGGTTGGCGCCATTTTGTTTATAATAATAATAATTCTTTAAAAATTGTTGTTCAGTACACGTGCGGAACAGTCATTGCAACTTGTTCCGACTGTCAATTGAAGTTTATCGACAATGACAGGCTTTCCGCACTCGTAATGAAATATACTAATGATTATCATTCCGGACGGCTGGTATAGCGGTCAAAGCATCTCCTTCTTTCTACGCCATAGGTTTTTCTTCGAATACGTGACGTAAAAGGGAAGTTATCGGAAGGTTCGAGTGGCTAGCGCCTATCCTTCATATAAAATCTGGCGCCAAATATTACCGCTCCACCGGGGATGATTTCCGGCATTTTATGGAGAGCCAGCTTATTGCTAAGCCTATAGACTGTCCTCGTCTTCGACATCTCATTTTCACTAACCATCAGGTGAGGTGAGATTGAGGTCAAACATGGGCTTAGGGTGTGGCGAAAATGTCACTAGGTACTTATATTATACTAGCCACCGCGCGTGGTTTTACCCGCGTAACTTTTGATTCCGTGAGAATTTCGGGATAAAATAAAGCCTATAACCTTCCTCATGAGTTGGGCTATCAAATGCAAAAAGAATTTTTCAAATCCCACTTGTAGTTTCTGAGATTAGCGCGTTCAAACAAACAAACAAAAAAACAAACTCTTCAGCTTTATATATTATAGTATAGATACTCTATGTAAATATTTGTTATAGTTTACTCTCAAATAGAAGAGATGTTATATTTCTCTGTACACTTTCGATTAATGTCAGTTTGCATTGTTATGCGATTATTTCAATGAATTAATACAACATATTGGAAAGCAGGAACGTTGTTTGATTATAAAGCAAGGGCACGCAATAACTATCGTTCCCGCAAGTCTATAATAACAAAATTACGTAAGCGTATCATACAAATTCATTAAAAGGACCAACCTGCGACGATCGAGATTGGTTCTTAGTTAAAAAGATTACTGTTGCGATATAGACTGCCTGAAAGTCTCGACTTTTTTACAAAAGAGCCTTCGAGGTCAACTGTTTACTCAATAAAATGCAGCACTGCACTAGCTTTTTGGTTTATGGACTAAACTTCCTCGCCACGCAGCGGTCTCATTTAAAAGGGCTGTGATGGCAATTATTTATAAATAAAGATAAGTCAAATTACCATCCACTTGAACTTGAGTCCGATAAGTGCGACCACGAAGAACAGCGACCACACCAGCGGACACAGGATCAGTCCGAGCCAGAACACACGACTCTCATTACTGTTCACGCGATTCTGTAAATAATAAAAGGACTCTATATTGTATGACTATAAGTATAAAGCCGGATTACTCACATCCTATCTGTAGTTTACCGTATTCTGTATGATAAAACTGTACCTACCCGTTTATTTGAAAAATCGCATTACCTATAGCGTTCACCAATTCCTCAAATCTCCGCCTAGCGACACCATCAAACACATCCACATTTATGGGCAAATCATTTTTAATCCGTTCGTTGTCATTATGGAACGAGTTACCGATGGAAATCCGCCTAGCTGGCAATCCTTATACCTTTAAACGAATGCTTAAGCAACATTACCTCGGGAAACATTATGCATCTCAACGCTTTCATTGTTAATGTCTGTGTATGCATTATTAGAATGTATGTGTATGTATTATTTATAAGTATTTGTATGTATTTATTAAATTTACCTAGGTATATGTATGTAATTATTGATATTTATGTAAGTAGTCTTTTATATATAAACATATTATTTCTAAACTTTGTCCCAACGCCCGTCCTAATTTTCCACTTTTTAATCCTGTCACAACTTGGTTGCCTGGCAGAAATCGCTCTACAGCGATAAGATCCGCTCCGGCGGTGATGTGTTCCGGCAATATTTTATGAAGAGCCAGGTTTCTTAAACCCGTGTGCTGCGATCTACGACCACATCTTCACTTACCATCAGGTGATATTGAGGACAAACGCCAGCTTATTCTTTAATAAAAGGATATTAGGGCCAACGCTGCGCCACGAGTGTCTACGTGCGTACCGTACGTCCGTATCGTACGCGCGTACGACACGCGTGACGAAATTTCGCTAGTAAAATTACATTAGTGTGCTTATACAGTCGTGTCAATGGAATACTTAAACTCTTACTATTTATCTGAGCTTATTACTATTTATTTTTTATTTTATTTAAGTATTTTATTATTTGAATATTGTTTTTGTTACGCACGCACTGAATTTGTTTCAATGTATCTCTCCAGTCACAGGTCTGCTGGAAGAAATTTCTCTTAGAAATAAGCTTTACCTTTGTACATATTAAGTCTTTAAGTATCATTGTATATTTTAAACTGTGTGTACATAAATGATTAAATAAAATATACATACATACATAACGTCACGCCTGTATCCCTTATGGGGTAGGCAGAACACCAGAGGTTACAAGACCATCTGGTGTCACGTTTGACAAATTTGAAGGTTTTATAAAGATGGAGAGAGACTATTGTAGTGACAGGGGGTCAGCCTATCGCCCACAAAAACGCCTTTAAAAAAATAAATAAATAAAAAATAAAATAAAATCAAAAAATGAAGTACGGGCGTGTAGTATACGCGGGAGCTTGACACGTCCCACCTTACGCGCGTAGCTGCGTAAATAGCAGTTTTGTATGACACACGTGGACACGCATGACACAGCGTTGGCAATGCAATGATTTCAAATCTGACAAGCATTTTTTGAGATTAGTGCTTTTAAAAAAACAACCCCTATTAACCCCAGCTTTTATTATAATCGTATAGATTTGGTTTAAAAGCCAAAAACTAAGAATATTATCGTTTTGTTTTGTCTATAGTTGAGATTATTGTCAGTTAGCATAATATAAATATACCTAATCAGTTTTGAAATTATGACCCTTGAATACCTACAAATACATAGAAATAAACAAACCTGTCTGGATTCAAAGACCCAATGTGACTTTCCATCATCATCGACGTAGTTCCACCAACGCAACCCGACAAGCAATCTCCCTGGAAACAAAAACGAAATAATATTATATTATAATTTTCCTGGTTTTCAGGTTTAAATAAAAAAAACATAATTTTACATAAATAACCGTAAGTTACTTTAATAACCGTAATTTAATATACTTTATTACTAAACTTTCTGTAAACACCTATAACATCGTGGAGAGTCGTGACTAAGTTCGAAAAGTAAAAAAAAAATGGTATTTGTAGAAGTTATAATATCTTTCACAAAAGCAAGACTACAGATTTTAAAGATATGACGACCACTTTGGCGATGAGGTAACGCTGTCTGCCTCAGACGCAAGTGGTGGAGGGTTCGGTTCCCGCACGGAAAAAGAAAAAAAAAAGTTCCGTGTCTGGGCGTTTATCTATGATGTATTTATATTCTAGGTTCCACCCTAGTTCGCTACATGGTATCCCATATCACAAGCTCTGCTTAGTTTGGGACCATGCAGTTGGTGTGATTGGCTGCGGATTAAAAAAAAATTAAAAACCATAGTGGTTACTATGTATGTACAGTAAAGAACCCAAAAATGCTTGGCTTAGATAAAGCAAATCCAAGCACCAATGACGGCCTCCATAGCGCAGTGCTTCGGTGATCGTCTGCAGCGAGAGAGCTCCTGGGTTCGATTCCTAACCGGGCTATATAAAAACTTACTTTGGGGACAAATAGTTGGTGTGTCAGTGTGGGTAATTATTTATTAGGTTGTTTTTTTTTTCAAGTCTGATTAATATAGTAAGTAGTTGTTGTAGTAAATGAGACGATACAACTTGTATATTTGTCTGTGACCGAGACAAAGAACTCATCAATCGATGCATCCAATGGATAGAAAATTATTATGTTTAAACAAAAATCAGTTAATGAATGTTACGTAAAAAAAAGAAGCTTATTCTTTTATCCACTTATACTTATCTACTTTTTCTATTCTATTATTTCGGTTATCTATATCTTTACTTTAATTTCAAGTTCTATTATTATTTAATGTATAACATACGATATATGCTATACATTTAACCTAGCGCCGCCAAACTACGCGAAGCTTATATTGTGAACTCCAACTAATATAACGAATAGATTACTAAAACTGCAACATTTTAAAAAATGCTTACCGCTTATATTCTTAACCATCCAGAAATCAGCGGAGAGCAGCAGTATCACCAGCACAAAGCTGGCGATGAACGACTCGGAAAACCAGCCACACAGCACGTAGACGACGATAGCGCTTCCACGGAACAGCACGTGGAAGAATGCGATGTACGGATGTCTGGAACATTTGGAAGATGAGGGTAGTTCAACATTGACTTTACTCGTGTTTGCCCCTTATTTCACCTGATGGTAAATTAAGGTGAGGTCGAAGTTGACAACACACAGGTTTAGAAAGAAATTATCGTCGCAGCGGTTATATTTAGGGGCAGATATTATATAGAAATTGATTGGTAGCCAGGCGAACCCTGATGGGGTATCATGCCCTACCACTAAGCTCCAATGACCCCATTTGGATTATTCGCCGTTTATGACAAGCTTATCGGTAGGAGATGGACCACTACTTTGGCCTTAATTTAATGTCCACCTAAAAATACTTACAGACCCTAATCCCCAATATTGACCCACATACCGAAACAAGAAAGTCTAAAACTGTAGTGAACTTCAAATTGTATTCACATACCGAAAGTAGTAAATAACAAACAAATCTTAGCGAGCCAATTAAACGTAAATTCATAGTTTTAGTAGCTATAAAAATCTCTATGATTGCCATAAAATGTAGGCACACTACAAAATGAACAGCAGGTGAATATTTCTCAGCTGTAATATCATTTGCTCCATTGATAACCAAAAAATAGGGCCAGTGAGGTGGAATTAATAGATCAATGGACTAAATTTAGATTTGAAGCAACCATTGTCAAGAACGCAGTTGACAGATCACAAAAGCGCCGCAAATGGAAAACAAACATCCTATCATTATAATACATAAAAAAAAACATGCCGACTCATTACTCAACCTCATTACTACCGATTTTCACGGCACTGATCACACAGACATCATTGAAAATCGGTTTTCTCGTTGACATGATAAAGTGTATCTCGTTTTTGGTGTGACCATCGGGGCTTATCCAAGTCCATTTGGGGTGTTCCGGTTTCATGAAGAAGAAGTTCATCATAAAGAGGTCCTCCTCCAAGAAATCGGCCAGCATATGGCCTCGGACGGTCCGGACTCCTTTCCAAATTGCCCCACTTTCTGCTCATCGCCGCTTTGTTTGCCTAATTTTGCGTTAAAATCCCCCATGACCACGTTAAAATGAGTTTTGGAGCTGTGTATGGCTTTGGAGATGTCCTCATACATAGCCTCCACCTCATCATGGGAGTGTGTCGAGGTCGGAGCATAGACCTGTATGACCTTCAACGAATACCGTTTGGTAATTCTGAGTATCAGGCACGCTACCCTATTCGACACGCTCTCGATTTTTGTAACATTGGTCACGAGGGTTTTGTGGACGAGAAGCCCGACACCACCTTGGGACAGTTGGTCGCCTTCCCGGAAGTAGAGAAGATTGCCGGATTTCAGGAGAAATCGATCCTCTCCCTGTCTATGGACTTCAGATAACCCCAGGATATCCCAATGCAATCCACTAAATACTTCCTCCAGCTTCCCCAACAATCAAACAATACTTCCTCCAACAATGTTTTCGTCTGTCCGCAATGTCCTAACATTGTATGTCGCCAGGGCCAAGGGTCGTCGTTGGTAGCCTGGTAGCCCGGGGGATTCTTAGCACCCCCTGTCCCGCCGTTTCCTCGACCGCTACCTTGATCGAGACTAGCGGGACCGCCAGGGACTAGGGGCCGGGGCTTCTGTTTGTGATTCATAATTTGGGAATCGCCACGCTTGACAGGCGGGTTGGCGATCGCAGTGTGGTGTTAATATACACAAAAGGACGCTGCTGCCCGTCCTCTGGTTTGTCCCTTAGTCGACTCTTACGACACCCACGGGAAGAGATGGTGTAGCGCTATTCTTAAGGCGACGCCACATATAGGCGCCACACATAGGAGTCCAAAACTCGTCAATTCAAAGTTGCAGAGAGAAAGAGGCCGAAAAATTTTAAGCACTTGGGTACACTTAGCGACAATATCAAACGTCGCAAAATGTACTTAAGTACTTACAATCTTTCGGCCTCTTTCTCGAGGCACACAAGCCTTTGTTTTTGATATGATTAGTTTGTCTATTTCACACACGTTTCTCAGGAATGGGTTTTGCTTATGTATCATTCCATTACTGTTACTCTTTCCTTGGTATAAAGATCAAAAGTTTGTCTTACTTATGAGCCCTAGAAAGTCTAAATGATTGGCGATTGCTGGAAGGAAAAGTTAATTGAAAAAGTAGAGAAAGGTGAGAAGAAAAGGATATTGAAAAATAATTTAAGATTTCTCTGAGTACCTACTCTCTCAACCATAATAATGTACATCATATTTTCAAAAACTATGGATTGATGGGTAAACTATAGATTCAATTTGTATTCCTAATTTTAGTATTTTATAAAGCTTGGATTGCCAAATTTCACAAACATTATGGTCATCTTATTTTTCTGATGTCATACAAACATCCAGGTGCTTTATAAAAACCTAGGCACAAGGATACATAAGTTGGCTTTTATCCATTAATAAAATAAGGTGAGATTATTAAATCTCATACCAGACCGTAAATCATCAGTCTTTACAAAAACAGGAAAGAAAAAAATAACATCAGACACTCACACAAACTGTTTGTTGGTATCATCTTCCTCCCCGAAGGCTATGGTGTCATCATCCAGCAGTGGGACCTGCGGCACACCAGGCTGTAATTCCGGTTAGGGGACTGATCAAACAAGCCGTGCAAAGCCCACTACATACTCTACTGTACAATCAAATCTGGGAACTATTCACAACACAACCACATGTATAATGTGAATGATATGAATGGATACTGTTAACAAGTTTTAAATGAATGTGAGCTCACTTTTAATATGGGTCTAATTTGATACTACAACATGCTCTTTATTTAGACATAAGTAGATATCTATATTGTTCAATCTATTAGATTTTATTAACTTTTTGTAATAATAATAATTTATAATATAATAATAATAATTAATGTTCTTAAATGGAATGTGAAATACCTACTTACATGTTTTAAGCAGTTTAACTTTAAGCAAATAATTCCAAAGTACAATATTATCCAAATGAATAGCTTTTAAAACAAAAAGATTAATTTGCTATGTATATAGAAAAATATTAATAATTTGAAATAAATTTGTAATGGATTAAGAAGACATCTAAAATGATTAAAATGGAATGTTCATAGACTAAACACAATAGATTGTTCATTGTTTAAAGGCCTAATAGGGGGTATTATAAAATTATGTTGTTGTTTACTAACATATAAAATTACAACTAACATATAAAAAAATATATGATTTAGTATGACTAATCCTTATCTTTGTGAATAAAACATTACACTAGCAACTAAACTGACAACATAGCGTTTTGCCCTTATGATAAAAATTTGTTTAGATGCTTTAAGTTATTGTTACAATTAGGTACGATGGATAGAGTCGACATCTACAAAATATATAACTAATACTAAATCTAAATGAATTGACTATAACTATTGCAAAAAAAATGCAACGTTAAAAACATAGTTTATTTATAGTGTAAATAACTTACGTTAGCTGAGTTCATAGCGATTTTAAACAATTTTAAGAAGGATGATATCAATTATTATTGTTTCCAGGCGCTATAATATGACTTTAACGCTCACACATTAGACGATATTTATTACTATTTATTGTACCTATTGTAGATTATCAGATCTTGTACTTGGTTGGACAACACAGCGCACATCTGACATTTATCTGTGTGTTCTTTCTGTCACATATTTTCAGCTGTCAACTCAGTGACACTGACAAAAGCATAAGTTTACCTAGATTTTCAGCGCCAAGTTGAGTTGCAAAATTAACTAATAATAAGCACAAGCGTTTCATTCAATATGAAAGTTAAAATATAACAAGGCATAAAAGAAATAGTTTTGTAATTGTTTTGCCGCCTAGATTGCATGTTCATTTCGAATTTGTAATTTAGACGATACAGCAGGTTAAACAACTTTTGGAGTGGTCAGTACAGGATCAAAGATTTTTGACCTCCGACCATTAATTCAGTTTATAAAAGTTACCTACTTTAAGCATTAATTTCTCCACCGAAGCATAGAGTAGTAGTAGTCGTTAAGAGAGGTAGGTAGTCATAGGCCCAGAATGGGCTAATTAAAGATTGGTGCTGACGACGATGACGATTAGTTTACTTATCTAGACAGGAAATGTTTTACTTTACTTTAGTGTGGACTATGGACTAAAAAAATCGTTTCTTTTTTTGTTTTATCTCCATAATAGGGATTCACTATAGGTACTCCATGTTCCGGGGAGGTATCTTACCTACCTATATTATAACGGGATATAATAAAACGAGCTACTTAAAAACTGGAGTTTCTTGAAAAAAATATGAAAATGAACGGTATGAAATATTAAAAGTGCGACTGAATTACAAAGTGAGCTACTAAAAAACAGTCTCTTTAAGCGAACTACTGGCGTGGCTAACGTGGCTCTGGAAACCAAAATGATGACGGGTAAACACAATGATACAAGACGTATAGGGTCGCTACCCGGGGGCCACCGGAGCACGTCTGCTGCTGGCGCTGGGCGCGCCAACATGCGAGCTGCCAACGCACAAAGACTTAGGCGACCACCAGCCAAGTCACCACCATCATTGCCTTCATGGCGCTTTGCACCGGCAGGGGCCTCACAACCCCCGCAGCATTTAGACGCAAACCCCGTCATATCTGATGCTCAGAACAGATGTAGGACCGGTTGCCGCGGATTAAAGAAACTTATTCTCGTGGACGTTGACAAACTGGTCAAACGCAACCGTCGCAATTTCTCCGCAGTCTGGATCGACTAGTAAAAATACCTTTGATTCCATGCCTTATGAGAGTGGACATAACTATCCCACATGACAAGAACCTCGCACAGGCCGAGACCGAAAAGCAACGCAAGTACTTGGACCTTGCACACGAGGTGACCGAAATTTGGGAAGTTGTGTCCACCGAAATTATCCCGGTTGTAATATCCGCAAACGGTTTGACCCCAGCCACACTGCTTAGGCACCTTGAAAGGCTGGGAATCGGCGGTGGTTCGCTTCCAGCACGCATTCAAAGAGTGGTTTTGCTTGACACTGCGCGAATGGTTCGCCAGTTTCGGTCTCTAATGCCCAGATCACTGGTCAGATAGTCGGGCCCTTTTTGCCTAGGCGTGTAGCTTTAAATAAACGAAATAATAATAATTATTATTTATTATATACCAACAGCATTAGTAACATTATGGTACAATAAGTAGGTATTTTAAAACCTCACCTCAACCGATGGCGTCACCGCCTTGACTCTCTGTGGTTTCCGCGGCAAAGCTTTATTCTGTTGGGTGAGGGCATCGTCACAGATGGGAGCTTCGTTTAGGGCCATGCTCCCCACAATGCCAAGAGAAAATGCCAGCGTATGTATGGGTAATCTGGAGCTTAAACACGTTGGATTGGTTGCCTTGAAATTTATTGGAGCTAATTCGATTTGTGTCTTGATCTCCACATTGTTACCCCATTTTTTTCCGAACACTTACGTCATGCTAGTATTACATTTTTCTTTTTGGAGGTTATTCTTTTTAACCTTAGTACACTATATCACCATACTTTTCAATGAATCATATAGCTATTTCGATTGTCTGTTGCAGTGCGAGTCAGTTGCTGGGAATACTATCAATAAAGAATCATCCAATAACTCTTCATATAAAGTAGTATGCCAATTATCACCGCTCTGGTGGTGCTGAGTTCAGACCATATTATAATATGATCAGCCAGTTCCTTCCTTAATCCGTATGATACCATTATCATCGATCTGATCTTCACTTAAAATCAGGAAAGATTGAAGGCAAATGCAGGATTAGTAATTATTAAATAAGCACTTTTTGTGCAGTTTCGGATAGGACTATTAATTGTGATAAAATGTTACGGGCTACAAATTATGTGCTCTCACGTATAACGAGCTAATGTTCAAGTGACTGGTTCAGTCCCCGAGACCATATTACTAACTATTCCTTGGTGGCTTATTATACCTCACCCGAACCAACGTCTGCGTTCATATCACCTATCACTACATTGACATCGTGCTCTTTTGCCGATATGATAAACTGTTCAGTAACTTTATAATAGTCTTTTACTTTTTTACCATCAGTGTCCTGAACATCTATAGAGATATTGATGCTATAAAACTTTGCATTGAATTAAATCGGCAAGTAACTATTTAATGTTTTCTCATGACATAATATAGGTGGTCAACATGTAGTGGTTCATGCAAGAATAATGGTCTGTTTGTTTAGCAATAATTTACCTTTTTGCAAGTAATAATTTAATATTACCTTGCGTTTAAATTATTTTGTACGTTGGCAGTCATAGATAATAAATAATATTTTTTGACAGCGCCAGGTCGGGGACAGATTAATAAACGAAACGGATGAAATGTCAAAAATTTGCAGGAAGAGGCACATGCAAAGGTGTTTACTTACATAAAATAAATACGTCAAATTGTTTTTTTATTGTGTTTATTCCATAAGATGTGCTCGAGCTCATCGAGAAGTGTATTTTCCGTGGTGTAGTGACTACTGTGTAACCGAGAGGTGTGCATTTATATAGACATTAATATGGGGGCGAAAGCGAGCACTGCTAACGGAGGGCAGAGTCCTCGTACTAGGACATTTTCTACGAGTTCAAGTTCGGAAGTAGTTAGTAGTGGAGCAGGTATAAGTATGCTGCGAGCTTTACCTGGTGCTGTATTAGAGCGGGCACGCGCCCGTTCTTTGTCTTCAGTGCCAGATGCCCCAGATGCGCCGCCGAGCCCTGCTACGGATTCCGGTTCCCCTGTCGATGTGCCACCGCAACCCGAGCTAGTGCTGCCTAGAGTTTATGCTGCTCATTCTCTTCCTTCTCACATCTGGTCAATAAACGGTTAGTATTTACTTACAAACTTGTATGTTATTGTTTCAGTTTTACACAGCAAATTGTGTTTATAATAAGTTTACCTTGATACTTATAATTCTATTTTTTTTATTTATACAAACTATTGAATAAATTGTTTGATAATGGAAGTTAATTAAAAAAAGGAAATTTTATGAACTGAAACATTAAGATTAACAATGATTTGACAATGCTTATTACAAACATTGAAAATAATTTGTATGTAGCTGCTTAATTTTATATTTTAATAAGTTGCCATTTTCATTATCTTTATTCACATTAGTTTATTTAATAATCAAAGAAGCTACATAACTATTTAAGTTTTCTTCTTTATTTAATTATTATTGGAATTTAGCCAACCCTTGATCAATTACTGCTGCTATTAATATTACATTGTTCCACAATTAAATTGTGTCAAGATGATCATTTTTATTTACTTTTCATAACTAGGAACCTACTTTTAAGGACTAGGTTCAAATATTTTTAAAGTCAGATGAGTTATAATTTTTTAGAAGGTATTTTGAATCAAACAGTCAAATTTTATCTACATATTATAATTGCTTACATATAGTAAATTGCTTCTCCTTATGAAAAGATATTTCTATATGAGTCTGTTACAAATGATTAAAGCAACCATCATAATTATGACCCACACCAACAGTATAATAATAAATAATAAAATCCCCAGACAATCACACCATCTGCATGGCCCCAAAGTAAGCATAGCTTGTGTTATGGGATACCATGTAGCGAACTAGGGGGGAACCTAGAATATAAATACATAAATAGATAAACACCCAGACATGACATTTTTTTTTTCTTGATCTGTGCTGGACTCGAACCTGCAACCACTGGTGTCTGAGGCAGACAGGTTTACCCCATTGCCAAAGTGATCGTTGTACATTTACATACATTTTATACATATATTACAGAGTCACTAATTATAACAAAGCACCTTTGTGTATTATTGCTGAAGAGCTGCACACTTTATTGCACAAGGTTTGTAGAACAAGCCATCATCTATTATTATTAAGTCTTGTTTGTGCTATGACCTTTTATATGAAGTGCAGCAACTGGTTTTTGCTCCTATGAATAGAGTAACTACATTACAGGATATTTTTCCTTAATTATTAATTTTTCAGAAGTTTAACATAATAAAATATTTTAAGGTAAATTGACAAAGATATTGTAAATCATAATTTATTTATTTATTTATTATCATTAACAAAAAATTAATTAATAATATAATGAAAGCGCTATTTCGCGCGCTTTTACCCGCGCAATTTCGAATCCCGTGGGAATATCGGGATAAAAAGTCTATGTGCTATTCCAGACTCTACTCCATCACTATGCCAAATTTCATCGAAATCTGTTGAGCCATTCTGCCGTGATTGAGAAACAAACATCCTTACATCTAAACTTTCACATTTATAGTATTAGTAAGATGGAAATCAAGGACAATAAGAGTCCTCGGGCTAGAGCTGTCAAAAAAGAAAATTCTGTTGAGATTCTTTACCATCACGCGGTAAATTACTTTCTGAACTTTTGGCAGATTCTGTACAATTTGTAAATAATGAAATAACTGATATCAATAAGCCTACAACAAAAAGATTATATTATTCCAATTTTTTTTACAACTGTGAAACTGAGAAAGTTTATTTTTTTGATTCTGATATGCCATTGATTTGAAATCTTGAGATTTAGCTATATATTACTAATATTGTAAACATATAAGTATAGTATAAGTATGTATGTATGTATGTAAATAATAACATACAATTTGTATTTGAGGGAAACCTATAATTAGCCATATTTTTAGTATACATAAAACTTTGTAATATTTGTAATTACGAAATGCTGTTAGTTTTCTAAAGTAAAATAAAAAAATATATGAAGCTTGTAAGATAGAAGTTAGTTAATCACTTGTTCATGCAGAAACTTTTTGACAGATCAACCTTAAATTTGCATAGTTTAAGCATAGCCTTGAAAAACACATATCAAAGAAACAATCCTGATGCTGCCATGGGATAGGAATTAACATGGATGTAGCCACGGGATAGTTGACAAAAAGAAATATTTGCTGACAATGATTTTAACTTAACTCTATGTGGTGAAATAAGGCATTCATTTATTGAGCTCACTGGTCATAAGGTCACTAATCTGAGTCACAAAAAGGTTTAGGCTCTATTTTTAAGCCAGGTTAGTAACTAACCAAGAACTATTGGGTTCAATTAAAATTTGTGTGTAATTTTTAAATAATGTCGGTATTTTTAAAAGTATTTTTAATGCTAACCTGCATTTTCAAATTTATATTAGATAACGAATGCAGAGCATTATAAAAAGTCGTTTTCACGGTAAGTCACGTCAAAACTTTGGCTTAAGTAGATGGTCGTCAAGGTCTCAACTCAGTCGATTTCGATAAAATTTGTATGGGACCGTCGTGGCGCCGTGGTTACTGTGCATATCAAATCAAACGATATCGCAGGTTAAGCGCGCTCGGTGCGGCCGGTATTAGGATGGGTGACCGCCGACCATTCATTTCTCACGACGACTTCCGTGCTTCGGAGGGCACGTTAAGCATTCGGTCCCGGGTGCTGTATACTTGTATACAGTAGTCGTTAGGGTTTGTCAGAAGCCATTTCGGCACCCTGAGTTATCTGATATCCACCAACCAGCTGGCCCAGTAGCTTGGTCGATTACGGCCTAAACCTCCTTGTCACCCAGAGGAGAGACTCATGAGGAGAGACCCTGCAGTGGGCTCATTACACGGAGTTGTGATGATGATGATGTATGGGACCAAACGGGAAGTATCTTCTCTCATATAAAACAAGAATCATCAAAATCGGTTCACCCAGTCAAAAATTATTTATTTATTTGTAACAGGTACCGAGAGTACCTACTTCTTTTTTTGAAGTCGGTTGAAAATGGGTTATTTTGATATTTTTGGCTCCATTCATTATATTGACCTATTGGCTATTTTTCTGTAACTTTCGTAAAGGTGACAGCTGTGTATTCTATTTATAACTGTGCCACTAACACCTTGCTTAATTAAGTTACACGGGTTTAAATTATACTTAGGGCGGCTTGCGTAACATTTGGTCTAAACATATTTAGCAAGATAAACTCATTTAACTAAATTCTGTTTAGACCAAATGTTACGCAAGCCGCCCTTAGTGTAGTATTTTCGTTTTATGTACGCGAATTTGTCGACTGACTGCATGGTTTTTAGTATTCCGTGCTTTTGTACGTTTGTCTGTATTTTTGGGTCTTGAACCCCTTGTCTCAGTAAAAGAAGTCATGATTTACTAAATCCTAATATTAAATACTCAGTTCTATCGAAACATAGTTTGTTTATGCACCGGTCATGCATCATATTTCGATGTTCGCATGGTAATGAAAACCTAGGTATAAAGGGTATATTCCCGTTGATCTAAAATCCTGAAACTTGGCCTGAAGGGTTCTCATAGTACAAATAAATGAAATAAACCCGAAAATTTGAAGTTTACGTACGGAACTGTCTGAGTCCGTCTCGTACCTACTTGACCGGTTTTTTTACTTACAAATAGAAGTTTAGCAGGATTTTAGTTTCGTGGAAATAAATACCTAAGAAATAATATTTTTATACATAAGATTTTTTCGATTTTTCAACCGACTTCCAAAAAAGGAGGAGGTTCAATTCGTCTGTATGTTTTTATTTTTTTGTGTCTTTGTTACACGATATTTCAGACAATTATGAATCGATTTTGAAAATTCTTGTTTCATATGAGTAACTACTTCATAGTTGGTCCCATTATAAATTTCATTGAAATCGGTTCAGTACTTCATTGAAAATTTCAAATTTTTGAAACAATATGTATGATTTCGGAGAATGACACTCTAAGTCGGCCAAAGTTTTGACGTGAAGTCGGTTTTTTTAATGCTCTGCATTTGTTGATTATTTTAATATCATCACTACAACCTTTTGTGATGAGTCCTGTGTCGCGCTCCCCTGGAAGACAAAAGGCATGTAAAGCTAACCATTAATAAAGAAACCATTAAGAAGGCTTAATGCTGGTTGGTAAAAGGTATCAGTAATTTTAGTACTCCGAAATGGTTTCTGACATACCCTAACGACAACTGTATACAAGTATACTTCTTGACGTATCTGATCTTACTAATCTTATATTATAAATGTGAAAGTTCGTACCTCAATCACAGCAGAATGGCTCAACGGATTTGGATGAAATTTGGCGATAGTGATAGTGTAGCATAGATATAGTGACAGTCTGGAATAGCACATATTCAAAATTCCGCGGGTAAACCTAGTAAGTTATGATGTCATCATACTCGTAAATTAATTTTCGGTGGTCACAGAATCGCAGTATTTTTAAAAAAGTCGTGATTTTTGGAGTTTTGTTATAATTTGTATCATATCATTAAAAAGAGGATCAACAGAGGGAGTTTTTAAAAGTATTTTAAAATTCTCATCGTTTCTTTTATTCTTTTATTCTGTATATCTGATAAAATTTTGCCTTGCACTTGAGACTTTGTTGACGCATAACATTTTTTTTTTTCGAATTATTGCGTCAAATACCCGTTTAGTTATAATAAAGCTGTATAGGAAACATGAATGAAATTTATTTTTGAGAAGATAAAAAATTAATTTCATGTTATACAAGATAAAAAGTTATTCAGATTAGAGGTTGTAAATTTGGGATTTTATTGAAAATTATAAAAAACAACCATATGTAGTAAACTATAAGAGATAGGCTAGTAGTACTTGAAGAAAGAACGTTCAGAATAGGCCCACTTACCCCCCATTTCAATTTGGCTAACTGTATACCAAACACCCTACATAGTTAAAGAAATATTATGAAAACCATAACCTTCCAGCCATTCTTAAGTGATGCATAGAACAACACAAAGGATCTTTATTTCTCTTAACCTTATCTATGTTGATGAAAAGTTTGAGAGGAAGTGTTTGTAATTAAACACAGAAAAGCACTTTCTAACGGATTTAACTAAACTTGCCAGTGTCTGTAATAAACGAGAATAGGAGATAACATTATATTTTATAATAACTGTAGTTAGTACCTGGCGCCGCTCGGTCGAACTTTGGCCTTTTGTTGAAGTCTTTTCGATTCGATATTTTATCCGCGTTAACTGTACTCGTTCGTTATGTATCGTGATATTGAATACCCTACAGTGAGCCTCGAGAAACTAATCTTAGGGCACGTTTAAGGACAGGCGGCGGGACTATGGAACTATCCGCTGGTTTAGGGCCTTCGCGCCTTAAGTGGGCGTACGGAGCGGACGCCCAACGCGGGTGATCGCCGCGTGCGCGCACGCTTAATGCAGCGAAGGCCCTTAGAGTAAAGCACGCCGCCTGTCCTTAAACGTACCCTTAGACTGGTGCGAAGCAGTTAAAAGTCAGTAGCTCTGAAGAAGACATACATACAGAAGTTCTCGATTACAAGATGTAGATATAGAATTTTGATGCACGATATCTAATATCTATAAATAAATCCGTCTCACAGCTTAAAACAAATCATTTAAATCCATACAAATTAACGTAAACATATATTCAGTAGCCCAATTTTTTCAGTAGTTTTCTCACAAATGATGTATTGGTTTAGCGTCAGCTGGCTGGTCTATATAAATCTCTCCCGTGTTCCGGGATTAGCCTGCGCGGACGCTTTCCTCAGTATTATTTCAATCGCGACAGTGATCACATGCTAACAGAGCAAGATGTATCGCAGACGGTACCGTACAACGTTAGGCCTTGGTCTAGGCTCGTCGTTTTCTTCGTCCTTTTCTACAACCCTGTCGTTTAGGACAACAACTACTACGCCTGTGTTGGACTCGGTCCGTTCGGATGCGCGTGCGACTGCCGCGAAACTCAAAACTAAATACGAAAACGCCGGTACTCCGCAAGGTTAGTTTTTGCTTAGCCTCAATCCTGTAAAGTAAAAGTTACTCCTCCAACTTAATTGTGATTTTAAATAAATATTCTAGTCTATTAGGTTTCACGCACGTTTTCAATTTCTTTTGATACTGAGGTGGGCTGTAAGAGATTACTGCTAATGATGAGATTGTCTTTGTCCACTCTAGTTAGATGATTTTTAAAGTAGCCTAAAAAGATAAACGTGTGTAAAACGAAAGTGTTATGTGTGTTAATTAAGTTTAGAGCCGGTTTCTTAACTATATCATGAAGTTGGTATTTTTTTTACGATTCATTGTAAGATAAGAGAGTGGTGATGACTTTAAATACCTACAACTTTAAATACAAAAACACGGATTCTATTCTTGGGTTTCTTCGAGACACGATCCAAGCTTTTCCGGTTAAGGAAATAAATAAAGCACCAAAAATTTAATTTATACATTCCACTGACAACCTTTTTGGGTGTTGCCAAGATAGTAAAAAGAGCCCGTTTTTATGCCATTTTATCTGTCTACCACACAGCTTGGGATCGGATTATGAATGTGATCTCATATTATAAAAAGAAAACTCAATAAATTATAGCTTAGATAAGTAAATTATTATTCACATAAATAATATCATAAAATAATATCAATAGTAAATAATATCATAAGCTTTACAAAATGTTTATTCGAAACTACTTTTTTTTAGCTCAGATTGCTTACTTTTTTAGTTAATAGTTTTAGATTGTCAAGTGTAGATTGTACATTGTCATATGATAGAAGATACTTCCCATTTGGTCCCATACAAATTTCATCGAAATCGACTGAGTCGAGACCTTGACGACCATCTACTTGAGCCAAAGTTTTGACGTGAAGTCGGCGGTAATGTGTTCCGGCAATATTGTGTAAAGAGCCAGTTCCTTCCTAAACCCGTGTGCTTTCATCTTCGACCTCATCGTCACTTACCATCAGGTGAGATTGAGGTCAAACGCGGGTTTAGTCACTTATAAAAAAAAAAAAGTATTGTTTTCTGAAGAGCCAGTGTCTCAAATTCTCTATAGACCCGCATTGATGTACACGCATACTGTGTAGTGATGTACATAGTGAAGTGAAGCAGAAGTAGGTAGCATCCTATTCGATCTTAATCTTGCAAGATATACGCCAGATTGCCGTCAGGATTATTAAAGTCATACGTAAAATAGTATATTTCATTACGAGTGCGGAAAGCCCGTCATTGCAAAGAGTTCCGAAAATGTCTACACGAGCCGAGGCGCAGCCGAAGGCGAGGGTTGACAGTCGGAACGAGTTGCAATGACGCTTCCGCACGTGTAGGTACTGAACGACAATTTTTAATACAGTTGCGAAAAAATTAAGCAATTTTATAAAATATACAAAATGGCGCCAGCCGTGAAAGATTATAAACAGAGTTTTTTTTGTTTACCCATTCTGGTTAGGCAAAGGGAACTATGCCCATACAGCCAAGTCTTTAGTAGATTTTTTGTATTGACATGAAATGAAAATGAATTTAATAAGATAAAATGAAATGAAACCTAACCTAACTCATTGCATCAAATCATTATAAGTATCTGATATTGAAACAAATTAGTAGCTTCTTTTCAGAAATATTAGCATGAATCGTAAAAACTTCTATGAATTTTTTTTAGTAAAAACTTCGTGGTTGATTTTTTCTTTTTAATAGACATTATTTTGACATTTGGGAAAGAGAACGCACGAGTGCGGAAAAGGTAAAGAAAAAGCACAAGTGTGTAATAGCCCACATCCCGAACGCTAAACGTCCCTGCAATACGCCACTTTTTGAGCAACTGTATTAAAAACTACTATTTAGTGTTTCTATCGTTCGAGCCGAGACGTTAAGATTCTCATTTCCCTTTGCGTCAGTGGTTTTATTACCTATACATATATCGTAATGAGATATGAAGTTATAGTTTTAAAGCAGTGTCACTGTTGTGGGTACTGTCCTGTAATTTTAGTTTGTATTCATTTATTTGAACGCTCTTTAAAGCGAAATAAGACATCCTAAATGTACGGTGAAATGTGATGAATTATGTTTTTATATAAGAAAGAAGAAACAAGTAATGCGCGTTGGAGGTTCCCTAATAACAGGTCATTTATTACGAGATAAAATAAATTAAAAAGGGAAATAATAAAACGAGCGACTAAAAAACAAATTTGGACTGGAAATAATAAAACGAGCGACTAAAAAACAAATTTGGACTGTCTTGAAAAATATATGAAAATGAACGGTTTTAAATATTAATATTGCGACTGAATTACTAAGTGAGCGACTAAAACACATATACATTGCGATGAAAGAGATAAGTTACGAGAAGGGCTCCCGCACCGGAAGGCGGAATCAGTACGGTTAGGTGCGACGACGAGCGCAGCGAGGAGGAGCATGTTAGGTTGCATATAGTTATACACGTGCGCGAGCCGAGCGAGCGAAGCGAGCGGTGCCGCGGCAGCGGCCGGCGAAGCGCCATAAACCTGGTCAGCTATTATAGTCAACCCTGGACAATCCCGACATGGTCAAAAGTGTTTTTAAGTCGCTGTTTCATTGATTCTTCGTCACTCGCTCTCAGTCGCTCACTTAATTAAAACAGTAAGCCAAATTCATTATTTTTGTC